>CM064963.1:53664079-53914079 GCA_032847665.1 Solanum chilense | reverse complement strand
ATAAGGATACCAACAACCCCTCACTCAACTCATTCCCCCCCACATAGGGTAAACCCTTCTAAAGAAAATCATAACAACCATATGAAACCATGACTTACCGGGGGTTTTCATTTCGGATTAGCTACTTCTTTAGACTTGAAGTGCATCGAAGCAATTTTTCTTTGGAGCTTTAGGATCAAAAAATCCATGAGGAGCTTGGTTGAACTCTTTCCCTTTTGCCTTTAGGTTAGGGAAATCTCTCATCATATAACGCCTATTACCACATCCAAATCAACCATCCGTACCGGCAAGACACCTACCCTAGTATTGCTTCCCAAAAGTAGTACACGTAGGCCTCTCAAAAGCATAGCCACCTCCTTGAGAATTTTGGTTAAAAACCCTATCCTTATTCCCCATTTAAGAGTCTTGGCTATAAAACCTCTTCTTAGACTTAGATTGAATTGGTTCATCCATCCCAGGACTCTATCCATACATATTCATCTTCCTAAGCTTGGACTCCTCAATTTTTTGAGCATACATCATGAGCCTAGATATATCCATATCAATATGGAGCATTGTCGTGCGACACTCTTCTTCCACCAATCTAGACACTCACATCACAAAATTATTAATCATAGCCCTAGAGTTGGCTACCAAGGTTGGGGCATACTTAAAGAGTTTGGTGAATTTGAGAGAGTACTATTTCACACTCATTCCCCCTTCATGTAGGTTCATAGACTACCGACTCTCTCTCCCTAAACTCTAAGGGGAAAAATATCAGACAAAGTTGCCTTGAATACTTCACAATCTACTAGACCTTCCCTTAAGGGTCTCTCATCCCTCTATTTCTCAAACCACACTTGAGCCACATCTTTAGTTGAAAAGTGGCTAGTTCCACTTTTTCCATAGAGTCACACCCATAACACCACCACATTGAACACCCATCTATAAAGCCTGGTGGATCTTCATCCACCTTAGTGCCATAAAAAGTGGGAGGGTTCATCCTTATGAAATTCTAAATTCTAGAAGCACGAGTACTTACATTTGGTCGAGTCCAACTCCTAGGTTAGCATGGGCCATCTCATAGTCAGTGACAACTTGATCTTGAGTGGCCATGAGTTGGGTCAAATATTGAAAAGCATCCCTCATCTTTACAATAGAAATATCCCCTTATTGGGATCTTGAGGAGTTTGGGGCACTTGAGGCTCTTGTGGTTCTTGAGAGGGAAACACTTCTTTCACATCCTCTTGGTCAACTATAGGGATTTATCACCCCGAGGACGAATTCTATTATTTGCTAGTCCTCCCTCCTCACTTATAGAGGGTGGTATCCTTGTATTCATGTCTTATAAACACAATAGAAGAGGTGGAGAAAACAAAATTTATAGCACTCAACTCTATTGATCGACACTAGATTAATGAAAAAAGTGAAACATATATCTCCATATAGCCTCACACTCATGGATGTGTAGCGACTCACTTCGATGAACGAGACTCTACTAGACATGGCTTGTGAGACATTGGACCCTAAACTATTTCCCAAAATCTTATGCTCTGATATGAAGTTTGTAACGACCAATAAGTACACCTTAGAGGATAGAGTACTCTAGAGTCGCCACACGAGTATTGACCTCACAAAGGTGTTGCACAAGAGTCTTAGCTATAATTCATTAGATTAGTATGAAAAGTAGTGCGGAATTAAAACTTTTCACTACAATATTGTAACAACCTGAAAATGACTATGCTGAGTAATGCCTAAACGCACCTACAATGCCTAGATTAGAACGGATTCACACGGATTGATGCGCATGGAATCAGAATTCTTAAACCATGTACCAGTCAAGACAACCAACTTGGTGAGTTATTTGAGAAAGTCAAGGTTGGGTCCCACCATGTAGGGCACTCGAATATTACGATTCACCCGGATGAGTCTTAACCGGACTTCAAAGGGGTAATATTAGGTTTGGAGGGTCTAGGGGTAAAATAGTCTTTTCCAGGCTAGGGGTAGTATTTTAATTACCCTATGTAATTAATTGATTAATTAATTAATTAATATAGTGGACAATTCGAGTAGGGTTGACACGAATTGACCCATTTTTGCGAGATGAGCTCCACCCGGGTTCGATCTTTGGTGGAAGCAATATCAAGTTGAATTAATTGGTATTTAATTTGCTGATTTAAGTAAGGGAAAATCAGATTTTTTAATTTCAAAAAGTCCTAGTTTGACTAAGTCTTCAACTAAAACTCCTGCTCCTAAACTTACTCTCACATCTCTCCACTCTCTTTCTCACACCTATCCACTCTCTTTCTCACGCTCATCATCAGCAAATAGACCAATAAATTCAAAAAAAAAATTTCATCACTCTTGAAGAACTTGTACGCTATAACTCAAAAGAAATACTATACTAAAAACGAAAAGCAAAAACATATTTCAAACGGTTTGCGCGTGGGGTTTCGTTGGAGAAGCATTGTTTTTTGTGGGAGTTGGAAGCACTTCAGATAAAGTTTGGAAGGTGTTAAACGACAAAAAAGGTATGGTTTTTTTTCCTCTTGGTCCCTTTCCCAAAAGACCCCTATGATTCAGTCGAATTCTAATCCGATAATTAGGAATGTTCCCCTTTAACTGTCTCTGTCACTAGCTCCCATCGATTTTTGTAGGTTGGGTATGCTTGCTGGTAGAGTGTAGGAATGTAACGTGTTTTCATGATGATTATATTCATGTAAGTATGTTTGGAATTATGTGATTATAAACCTGTGCAATGTGTGTGTGTGGTCGTGTCTCTTGGTCTCGAATTTAAGCATGAAAATTGTACGAATCGGAGTATGAAAGTGGTATGTTAAATCCTTGTGTTTTTTGAATGAAATTACTTGGAAAAATACACGTAATAAAGTACAAAATGTCCAACTAGTTTTCATAAAAATCCAACCTACAAAGGATTGAGAAAAATGTACTAGAATGGAAATTTGGTCTCTGCTAAGCATTGCTGAAATTTTGTGGTTTTTTTTATTTTTTTTACGTGTGAGGTCATTAGGGATTTAACCCAAGACCTCACGATATGAAAACTATTGAATATTATATGATAAAAGTGAGGTTAGGGGGAATCGAACTTGGGTCTTAGCCGAGAAAGAGAACTTAGAAAATAAATTTTACAAAAATAAGGCACATGGGATTCAAACTCGTGTGTCCTTGGCCGAAATTAAGATCAGTCCATGGAAGAATAAAATAAATAAAATGAGGTGGGTGGGGATCGAACCCACAACCTCTAGGATAGGTGAGAAAATTAAAAGAAAAGCTAAAGAAAAATAAAATTAGGTTGTGGGGGATAGATCCCACACCCTATTGGTCTCAAACGAAAAAGGAGAAAAAAAAAGGGAAGTGAAGTTGTTGAGGATTGACCTCGGGTCCCATAATGCCAAAATTTTAAATCAAAATTAATACAAGACTAAGTGTTGCTCAAGGGATTTAAAATCGGGTTCCCTTACCCAACACCGTATTGATACATAGGTATGAACTGAATAAATATTTAATGAATGTTGCCTATAAGGATCGAACTCGATACCTTGGCATACTTACAAGATGTATTAGTCTTGTACAACATGATCTTGGTAAGTATGAGTCACTTAGACGAATTATGAAAGAAGCCTCATGGCTTGTATGTATGATTAATAATTCCATCTTACATTTAAAATTAAGTGAACCTAAGATATATGTGACAAAATGATGTGACCCAAGGAGAGTTAAGTAAGAGTGTGAAACCCACTGAAAGGTCAAGTTCATTGGCATATGATAAAATGAATATTCACGCAAAGGTGTGAGTAATTATGAAGATCTAATATGTTAAAGTTAATGAATTTGCTGACAACATGATAAGAGGCTAATATGAAAGACGAGATCAATCTCAAATGAGCCTAAGTAAATGTTACCAAAAACTGTAGTCACCTATGAGAGTGTAAGATTAATAAAGAGACCAGTCTCTAAGAACACTCTAATGAAAGTATTGAGATTAATGCACACTTAATACTAATGATAAGATGGGAAATCATCTAATGAGAAATGATTACCTCATGATAGAAGCCAACTTCTATGATGTGTGAGATGAATGTACTTGAACTTTATACAAAGCACCAATAGGCTATCTATGAGTCGCGACTCCTACTTTCGGGAAGGCAGAGGCTCGTGTAAATCTCATGAGATGAGACTGTCCATTTAGGCGGGTATGGGTCTCCTTATATATCCTAATTTTTGAACGTATGCAGCCAACATAGTGTTGTAGCAAGGTTTAATTCCATATATACGCTAGCATGTTTTGGTTTCTCTTTGGCCGGTGATTCCATCTCTTTTTGGTGTGGGGTACACACTTAATTTCTTGGAGCTCACATGATCTATGTAAGTTAAATTTAAAGATCCCAAAGAAAGAGTGAGGACAACCTCATGTAAAGCACACAATGAAATGAATGATACCAAAGGTGTTTGGATAGGATAATCAAGAGTGAACTAGACTAAAGTAATGACACTAGGTTATTCTTGGTCATTGCACACTGAACCTGATGAATGTCTTGAATAAAATCCTAGGTATACGAATGAATGAAAATAAAGTACGCATGAATGAATGAAACAAACCCTGTGTTTGAAAAAGAAAGCTCCAAAGTTGAGGTCCCATATTTTGAGCCCTTAGTTGGGAACTACTAATGTTATGTCCGTCATTCCAAAGTCTCATGGTATAGAATGGATGATATGTGATATATGTCTGTGCTATATGAAATATGTTATGTGTTGTGTGCAATATGAAATGAATGATAATGCATGTTACTCTCATAGCATGACTTTCCTAATCTTATTTGGCATGTCCAATTGACTTGGCTTTCCATAATTTATGTCGTTAGGAGAAAGTTATTCTTAATCATGCATGTCCTTGGTGTGTACTTGTACACACCCATACTTAGTACAAGTGTGTACTAATTCCATACAATTCTCTACTTTTAGGTGCTGGTGCAGGTGGATGCTAGAGCTTTTGAGACTTCGTTTAAACTATCCGGACGTGGGGCATTCATCCAGACTTGGTAGGTCCTAATGCTTTTGAGGATGCTTATATTTTATATTTTAGCTTAGACGTAGGTATGAGCTAGTGGAGGATGTTCCACTAGTGTTTATTTCTTACTTATTTTCAGACGTTGTATTGGTGCCATTTTGTCAACTTTATATTAATGCAGTTACGAACTATTTCCTTCATTTGAATATCTTATTATTAGATGGTTGTTTTGAGCTGATGTGGTATAATACAACTCTTACTATGAAGTCTATGTATACTTTAAATCAAACAAAAGTATAAAATTTTCTGCAAAAATTAACTTATACAATGTAATGAGGACGTTCTTAGGCTTGTTTGCGACCTCCAAGAAGTCAACGACGCTGGTTTTGGCTAGGGTCTTGACCCCAGTCGGGACAAACGTGGTATTAGAGCATTAGGTTTAATTCCAAGGATAATAACGTACACATTAACCACATCGGGCAATTTTCTAAGTTATAGTAGTGAAGAGCACCACTATCATGAATTAGAGACTGCATGATGCCTAGGAAATGTCCCTTCTTCTGATCTTATCATGCTTTCCTAAAATGAACACAAGGGGGAACACTGGTCGGGGAAGAGTAGGAGCAGCTGCTGGGGGCAACCAAGTTCCACGCCAGTATCCAGCTGCAGGAGTGGCAATGCCAGTTGACCTAGCTGGGTTGACTGATGCAGAGGTACGGACCACTTAAGGAATGATGGCTCAAGCCGACACTATGCAGTCTTAGGTTATGACGGCCCAGGCCAATAGACAGGAGGTTCAGTGGGAGAACCCACCTGCCCACAACATGGTGAACAGGTTGCTAGATTTTACGAGGATGAATCCTCCAATCTTTATAGGATAAAAGATTGTAGAGGATCTTCAAGAGTTCGTAAAGGAGGTCTAGAAAATTCTGGTGGAAATGGGGGCCACAGAGATTGACAAAGCTGAGCTGGCTTCGTACCAGCTGAAGGATGTTGCACAGGCTTGGTGCAAGATGTGGCCGGATAACATGGCGTCGGGCAGAGGTCCAATGTCATGGGAGTTGTTTAAGATAGCATTTTTGGAGAAGTTCTTCCTTAGTGTGATAAAATACTCTAAGGTTGAGGAGTTCATTAACCTTAAGCAAGGATCGATGACTGTTATGGAGTATTCCCTGAAATTCATAAAAATGTCTACGTATGCAACTTCCCTTGTGTCGAAAATTAGGGACGAGATGAGCAGGTTCTTTATAGGAATCTCATAGGACTTGGAGGAGGAGTAACGGGCTGTGATGCTCCATGACAGCATGCACTTGTCCAGGCTGATGGTGCATGTCCAACAGGTTGAGAACAATAGGTAGAAGAAGATAGTCAGTGAGGTCAGGATGCCTAACCCTTCTGACTAGATAGGTCCCAGCAGTGTTGGTGACATGAGCACTTTTGGAGTTCATGATCATCCTAGATTTAAGAAAGGGCATCAAAGTTGAGGGAACTCTAACTCCTAGAGGGGTGCAGCACCAAGAGGAGGCAGACCAAAACCCAAGAAGGCAATAGAGGTGATGTGCTGTGTCCTAGAAGGAAATGTGGCAAGTGCGGCTGTATTCACAATGGAGAGTGCAAACTAGGCACAATTGCATGATTCGGTTGCAATAAGAGCAGACATATGGTCAGGGACTGTCCACAGAATAGGGGTCAGGCTGGAGGTAATGCTCAGCCTAGGCCTAATCCCTAGAATATTGCTTCAGCCTATCCTTCTAAGAGGAACATATTCTACGCCTTGAAGGGTAGGTAGGAGCAGGAGAAGTCTGCTGATGAAATCACAGGTATGCTGCAAGTTTTCTCAACCATTGTTTGTGCTTTACTTGATCTAGGGTCTACGCTTTATTTTGGGACCCCCTTGCTTGCTCTTACTTTTGAAACACTACTTCAGGTTTTGCATGATCCCATCATAGTTAGTACTCCCTTAGAGAAAATGTAAAAGCTGATAGGGTTCATTAAGACTGCCCAATAGTAGTATGTGGAAAGACTATGTGTGAAGACCTTGTTGAGTTACCCATGAATGGCTTTGATATAATACTTGGTATGCACTGGCTCCATAAATGTTATGTCTTCATGGATTGCCGTAGTAGGGTTGTGAGATTCCGTTTCCCTAATGAAGTAGAGCTAGTCTGGGAGGGATACAATTCGAGTCGTTCAAGTCCCTTAATTTCAAACCTAAGAGCAACTAAAATGATGTCCAAGGGATTGTTATGCAATTTTCTGAGTGTCAATGATCTAGATAATGACATTCCTTCCATAGATTCTAATCCTTTAGTGAATCAGTTCCAAGATGTTCTCCCCGATGATTTGCCTGGAGTCTCTCCCCCCGAGAGATTGATTTTGGTATCGACCTAGATCCCAATAGCAAACCAATTTCAGTTCCTCCCTACAAAATGTCTCCAGCTGAACTCAATGAGTTGAAACTGTATCGAACTAAAAGTGAGGTTAGGGGGAATCGAAATTGGGTCTTAACCGAGTAAGAGAACTTTGAAAATAAATTAAAAGAAAAGAGGCACATGGGATTCAAACCCTTGTGTCCTTGGACAAAATTAAGATCATTTCATGCAAGAATAAAATAAATAAAATGACGTGGGTGGGGATCAAACCCACAACCTCTCGTATAGGTGATATAATTAGGAGAAAAGCTAAAGAAAAATAAAATTAGGTTGTAGGGGATAGATCCCACGCCCTCTTGGTCTCAAACGAAAAAGGAGAGAAAGGAAAGAGAAAAAAGGGATGTGTAGGTGTTGGGGATCGACCTCCGGTCCCCAAATGCCGCAATTTTAAATAAAAATTAATACAAGACTTAGTCTTTCTAAAGGGATATAAAATCAGGTTCCCTTTCTCAACACTGTATTGATACATAAGTCTTACGTGAGTAAATATTTAATGAATGCTGCCCATAGGGATCGAACTCGAGACCTTGGAATATTGACAAGATGTATAAGTCTTGTACCACATAATCTTGAGTACTTATGACTCACTTAGACAAATTATCAATGAAGCCTCATGAATTGTACGTATGGTTCATATGTCCAGCGTACGTTTAAAAATAAGTGAGCCTAAGATATATGTGACGAAATGGCATGACCCCAAGAGGTTTAAGTAAGAGTGTGTAACCCACTGAAAGTCCAAGTGCATTGGCATATGACGAAATAAACATTCATGTAAAGGGGTGAGTAATTATGAAGAGCTAATATATTAAAGTTAATGAATATGGTGACAACATGATAAGAGGCTAATATGATAGACGATATCAATCTCAAATCATCCTTAGTAAATGTTACGAAAAACCATATTCACCAATGAGAGTGTAAGATTATTAAAGAGACCAGTCTCTAAGAACACTCTTATGACAATATTGAGATTAATGCACACTTAATACTAATGATGGGATCAGAAATCATCTAATTAGAAATGATTCCCTCATGCTAGAAACTAGATTCTATGATGTGTGAGATGAATGTATTGGCACTTTATATGGAGTACCAATAGGCTAGCTATGAGTCACGATTCCTTCTTTCGGGAAGACAGAGGTTCATGTTAATCTCATGAGATGAGACTGTCCGTTTAGGCGGGTATGGGTCTCCTTATATCTCCTAGTCTTTGAAAATATGCAACCAATATAGGGTTCTAGCAGGGTGCAATTCCCTATATATGCTCGCATGTTATGGTTTCACCTTGGCCGGTGATTCCACCTCTTTTCGGTGTGGGGTATACACTTGATTTCATTGAGATGACATGATCTATGTTGGTTAAAGTTAAATTTACCAAAGAAATAATGAGGCCAGCCTCAAGTAACACACACAATGAAATGAATGATGCCAAAGGTTTTTGGATAGGATAATTAAGAGGTGAACTAGACTCAAGTAATGACACTAGGTCATTCATGTTCATTGCACAGTTAACCCAATGAAAGTCTTGAACAAAATCCTAGGTATATGAATAAATGAAAATGAAGAACGTATGAATAAATGAAGCAGACTCTGTGTTTGTAAAAGAAGGCTCCCAAGTTGTGGTCCGATATGTTGAGCCCTTAGTTGGGAAGTCCTAATGTTAAGTCCGTGATTCCAAGGTCTCATGGTATAGAATGGATAATATGTCATATATGTGTGTGCTATATGAAATATGTTATGTGCTGTGTGCAATATGAAAAGAACGATAATGCATGTTACTCTCATAGCATGACTTTCCTAATATGATTTGGCAAGTTCAACTGACATGGCTTTCCATAATTCATATCGTAAGAGAGAGATATTCTTAACCATGCATGTACTTGGTGTGTACTTGCACACACCCATACTTAGTACAAGTGTGCACTAGTTCAATACAATTCTCTACTTTTAGGTGCAGGTGCAGGTGGACGCAAGAGCTTACGAGACTACGTTGAAACTATCGTACGTGGGGTATTCATCCGTACTTGGTAGGACCTCATGCTTTTGAGGATGCTTATCTTTTATATTCTAGCTTATACGTAGGTATGAGCTAGTGGAGGATGATTCACTAGCGTTTCTTTCTTATTTGTTTTGAGACGTCGTATCTTTTCCATTTTGGCAACTTTATGTTTATGCAGTTATGAACTAGTTCCTCAATTTGATATAATAAAATTCTGACTATAAAGTGTATGTAGTCTTTAAAGCAATTTTTTTTTAAAATTTTATGCAAAAATTAACCTATACGATGTACTGTGGACGTATGTAGGCTTGTCTATGCCATCCAAGAGGTTAACGACAGCGATTTCGGCTAGGGTCTACACCCCGATGGTGACAAATATAATTAAGAGAAATCTTTTATAAAATCTAGGAATTAGTATCATCGTCACAAGAAAACATAATGGCATCTTAAATATCTTACGGTCACACACCTTTACATTAAAATAAATACATAATAAGTCTTCACAAGTCTTAAAAGAAGAAATTAAAGAAACATAGACTATGTCGTCGAATAGATGAGGAAATACCAATCTTGAGAGAGTCAATTTCCCTAGCTTTGCCTCCTAAACTTCCATTTTCCTTACACATACTCATACAATATAGAATAGTATGGGGTTAGCACAAACATTGTACTATGTATGACATTATGTGAAATCATTCAAAAGAGGACATTTTTGTTGAAACATACAAGTCATGTTGTTTGGTAAAAAGCTCAGGAAAAAAGTTAAAAAGCATCATATAAGTCATCATGCACCATTTAAAGTAACAATTTCATAATCCTATGCATATAGTAACATTTACAATAAACCATTTATCACATAAACCTTCCTATCAAAAGTTATCCTAAGACTTACTTGTGTATGATATGAAGAGACCGCCCATACAACCTCTTCAAGGCGTACCTAAGTGATCCTTAAGGATACCAAGAATAAACATATTTCATTACAACTCAACAAGTAAATGTTCAATACTAAAGACTCGAGAGAAAACATACATATACTTAGGAATTTCACATTGAGAACCATCTACAAGACAACGCCCAAGTTACACTTAGTGCAGTGTGAAAGTAACATCCCATACTACTACTTCCACCCTAGTAACCCTTAGGAATACCCTTAAAATAGGCACCTCACATTCATCATATGCATAACTTTCATCATACAAGACATACTATCAACATGCTTCCTTTACCATTAGACACAAAGTCACATTACTTCATTTACATCATACAATGACCCATTCATAAATATTCATATACGAACACACCAATACTCCATCGAAATGCCTACTTGTGTAATGGATAGATACGACCCATACCACCACCTACTGTAAGTAGTACATTCTTAAAAGGACGTAGTTCATTTACATTAATTTGTGGGGTATAGTTTAATCGACATATACCATGAGAGTTAGACATGGAATCCTAGTACTAACCCCTACTGAATGAGGGATCCCTTTATTCCTATTATATGAACATACTTGTTAGCATTTACATGCATTCTCCAATAGCTACACCTATGTGGGCACATAGTTAAGGGATAAGAAGATTGCTTCCAAGTAACTCATTCTTTATTAACGATGAGTACTCATCGCAAGAGGTATATTATATACAACATTTGTACTCACGAAGTGTACCCACCCCTTCTTCAAATCCTCTCGGTGCTAAGCATAGCTAAACCACAGAGTCGTATACATTCATTGACTATGTCTAAATGCATATCTAATTAGCACCACATTTCAACTGACGAAGAGTGCTTATTCCTAGGGGTTACTTTTGAATCCCACATCTCAACTCACGAAGGGTATCCAACCTTGAACCTATCTTAGAAAGCTCTTAGGAATTGTGAGGTTGCTACTAAATGCTTTATCTCAACTTACGAAGAGTGTTCACCCCAAAATCACCCTTTTCATTACTATAATTCTTTAGGAATAGTAGGATTGGTATAGATACTTCATCTCTACTCACGAAGAGTGTCTATCCTACAATACTCTATTTTCATTTCTTAACTTATTCATACATTCGAAGTGCTTGTATCAGTATATGTGAGCACACCTTTCACATAATCACCATTTTACAACATTGGTCTCTAAACATGCTCATAACTACATTCATCTTAGTTCACACACTAGCATGCTTCACATATACATATACTTTATTTAGACATAATCTCTTCATGATACACAAATCCAACTTCCTATTACACATAAAGCATATACATCATAATCATTACCTAACTTCACATGTTGTGCCTTCAAGGCCATACTCGCAATACACACACAAACACAAGATAAAACACTTACCCCTTATCCAAGCCTTTACCACCATTTCTCAATATCTCAAAAAATTCATCATAATATAGAATTTAAGGTAGTAGTTAATCACAATATAACATAAAGAAAACCATAGTTCTAACGTTATCAAATCTTGCACATTATACCCACTACAAAAGCCAAAAGATGGAAATATACATGAGCATTGGTTCATTGGGATTTTGACCTCAAAATCATCAACTAAAATTGAAAATATCAAATTTTATTCATTAAAATGTTTTCATGCAAAAACCCATGATTATAGTTCAAAATAGATGAAGTTGTAGTTTGAAAACCCTTTTAGAAAAGTCTTTAAAATGGCTCCTTGAATGAAAGAAGGTTCAACGATAAACTACCATTCCATTATATGAAATATCCCACGATATTTGGTGAAGAAACATGAAGAATTTGACCTTCTTCCATGGAGCTTCAAAGCTTCAGGAAAATGGAGGTTTTTTTGGAGAAAAAGGTTTTTGTAAGATTTTTGTTTTGAACTTGGGGGTTTGAATTGGTGGGTGAATTGGGGTTTAAAGTTACCTAAAACCGTCCAAAGCTAATCCCCAGAGTTCCCAAAACACCCCTACCCGAATTATACCCTTTTCAAAATTATAATTTTACTTAATAATGACACGACCAAGTCTGGGAAGTGGCTGCGCGTCACGGAGGCAACTCCTGATTTTGCCTCTCAATATTTTTGAGGAAGTGAGCCTCGTGTCAGTCGCGCGATGCACAGTCAGCTTGAGTAACAGTCCCGGAACGCGATGTGGCCTCCACATCTTGGTGCTGCACGCTTCCTTTGGCAACTTCCTTGTCCAACATTTGGGTCCTCATCGGGGGCCCTTCGTATGGTCCCCGGTGAGTCGTATTCGGACTTTTTGACCCATGGTATATCCCTCTAGGTTCAAGGGTCATACACACTGGTTTTAGACTCCAAAAAACAACAAAAAATATGCACAACAAATAAGGACACAGTAGCACACACACAAGGCTAGTTTCCGAACCACTTGGTCGTCCGTTGACGTTTTACTTCCAAACATACCAAACTTACCTCAAACACTAAAATTAACTATTTCAATACAATATTCACTCATTAAAAACATTCAAAGCTCTAGTTAGACTTATTCCGTTATGAGGGTCATTACACTAGTAAAGCTAGAAAAGTGACATCATCCTCGGACTTGAGAACTCACGAACAACTTGGGAAAATTGCCAACTCTTCCTTGAAAATGGACTTAAAGCTCTTCAATTGCCTGAACCTACATATTTGTAGAAATATCAAGAATATGGGTTAGTACAAACCATATTTACTAATTATGGAAACATATGCAAGTTAACCTTAGAAGACATGCATAAAAGGGACCTTTTCTTTAAAAGCATGCTAAGTCATTTTTAAACCTTTATGCACACATAAGAGTAAATACAAGTCAATAGTCACAACATCATCAAGATATATTCCTATTCATATACAAGGATAACATTTTCACAAAGTCATATCAACATTTCATGTTCTAGAGTTCATATCATCAAAGCATACCAGACCTTACCCACAATCCTAACCCAAGACTACAAAGCATATCACCTTACTTTAAGGAACATTCGCCATAACCGACAATAGACAATGTGAGTTAAACATGTAGTCCGGTGTCGTGAAATCGTATACCGAAAGAAGGTGTTCTACTTGCCATACATGAACATAGCATTCTAGTTGGATCCACTAGCTAGTATTTCTATGGGGGTACTTAGTTAATGAACTAGGAGATTTTCTATAAACTCTTTTATACACATTTTCATTGTAGGTAAAGTACCTTTTTCAAATTTGTTTAAGTCAACGTTAACATTACTTTATAATATAGGCCTTAGGACACTAACCCCTTGTATAAATATAATCATAGCTCTTAGATTTAGAATGAGAACTTTCTTTTATTAAAACCCAACATTTAGAGAGATCAACACATCATAGTAACAATAATAAGGTACACAAGAGAATCACTTTCAACCTTGCATGATTATAAGCCTATCAAGATCTCACATTCAACATATTTATACCATTCCATCATATTAATCATATAATAATCTTCATATTCTATTGACAAATTCATACTTCAATTGAACATCATAAAGAATAGCCCAACATAATTTAAGTAAAGTATTCATGATCTTAAAAGTCTTACCAATGGATTCATAGAATCTCCTTCAAGATATTACTCTGAATTACACAATATTTATCCAATAATACAATCACCATTATAATATAATAGTAAATTAAGTAATAACATCTCCAATTATAACAACCCTAATCATCTACAAACCTAATTAACATTTAGGGTTAGGAAAAAAGGGTCATTCAGGGATCTTTTGTAGTCTTTAGATCAAAATCTAAAGAAATACAACAATTTACCAATAAGCAATCATAATATATCAATATTAATCCAATAAATATAACTTTAAACCAATTTGTATTATAACCCACGAAATTGGATGAAAAACATAATTTTAGACATCTTTGAAAATCAATTTTGAAGAGAATCTTGGGAAAAATGACCCCAAGAATGAATAGCTTCCATACCTTGTTATTTTCTAGGGAATCGTAGAAGAAAGCCTTGATCATGAAACCCTAGTGAATTTTTACCTTGTTCTTCAATGGGGATCTTTGGGATAGAGAGAGAAAAAGATAGAAGTCAGAGGTGTCACATCCGGGAGCACACCCTAGACATAACCGGCGTTGTCGTACTCTTTGAGGACTTAGACTATCCTCCTAGCTTACATCATTACATTAATTGGTGAAAATGCAGAAAATTTAATACTTTTCTATATCTATGTTGAGGTTTACATAGACCTCTCTCATAGACATAATATAGTCATATCAAGTATACATAGACCAATTGTATACGAAGATTACATAGTCTTCTACTTTCATTGAGCGCGCGCGCGCACACACGCACACACACACACACACACACACACACACACACACACACACACACACATATATATATATATATATATATATATATATATATATATATATATATATATATATATATATATATATATATATATATATGATATAACATAGTCTGAAAACCTGATGTCTCATCTTATATTCATCTAAAATAAAAGATCATCAATAAGGCATCCCATACATCAATGTAATAAAGACACATATAGTCTATACAATGTTTTGTACTCAAATGAACATGTGAAGAACTAGAAGTCTTATAATAGAACAACATCAAAAGATTGATAGTGGTGTTGCCCTCGGAAAGTGAGGACCTACCCAACATGGATGAGTATGAATTCCAAGTCTTCCTTCAAAGTCATCTCAAAATCCATTCAACAATCGAAAACTAAAATGTTTGGGGAAAAGGGAGAAAATGGGTTTAGTACACCACTTGTACTAAATATGATACCATATGCACACACATCATAAAATCATGAAAGAAAAGTACATTTCATTAAATCATGCAATTTACTTTGAAAAGCCTTTTGCACATTCAACAAGACCATACCAATCAAGAAGACATATTCATTAAGTCAAGATAATGAACATCACAAGACC
Source organism: Solanum chilense (assembly GCA_032847665.1). Taxonomy (NCBI): domain Eukaryota; kingdom Viridiplantae; phylum Streptophyta; class Magnoliopsida; order Solanales; family Solanaceae; genus Solanum; species Solanum chilense. Next base: position 53,898,733 of record CM064963.1, on the reverse strand, counting down.
AACAATACTAAATATAGTCAAGCCAACATGTAAATCACATAATTTAGCACATAATAAAGACAACTCTACCATCAAGATATAACATCAACAAGTATGAATAAGAGTCCATTACAACATAACCAAAGCAAGACAATTACTCGTGAACCCTCATTAAGGATAACTTGTACAATGTATAGGTAAAATCCCATACCCTACCTTGACTAAACTAAACCCCTTAGGTCGTTCTAGTTAGAGTTAATCCCTTTAGTTCATTTTACCTTTTTGGAACATCTTGCCTTAACCTACATATACCACATGAGCTAATGTGGAATTCGGTGTCATTGAACCTTACACCGAAGGAAGGTGGACTACTTACACAGGTTGTACCGAAACACAAACATATCAACTACGTGGATCCACAAGCTAGTATTCCTATGGGGGAAACATATTTCAAGAACTAGGAGATATATTTGGGACCCTCTTTATGCTACATTCATTATAGTCTCCAATCTTATGAGTACAACACTCCTCATACTAGTTCACTCGGTGCTAAGCTAGACTCTCTTTTAAAATGTATTTAATGTCTTTATTAATCATCATAGATTAATGTAGGTTATAGGGTCTATCCCTTGTTTTGATCATCATCATCATAGCTCGATAAGAATTGCATTAGTATTGTCCTTTCATTACAATTCATATAAGTGAGTTAGCAAATTTACATAGTGAAATCATAATAAGGCAATTTGGTAAGTTATAGCCATCATTATGACTTTTACATCTTAGCATAAAACTCACAATACATAGTTCAATAAATTTCAATTAAACATCATACCAACCCTATAAATCTTAATATAATGTATGCTTAAATACAACATCATTACTTAATCACAATTAACCATAATTGAAGTAAGGAATAGAGATCATAAGACTTACTCAATCTCCTTCACCATGTCATCATCAAGGTCTTACCATCAACCATAAATTCAATCCTAAAATGGGTTTAGTATCATCACATATTAATAACCAACATAATAAAAAGGCCAATTTAATTGTAATACAACAACTCATCACTAGTTCATTGCCTAGAATTAGAAACTTTGGTCAAGTTCATAATATGCTTCACAACCTAGGTCAGTTACTCAAAAACTAGAATAATTTGATTAAAATATATCACAATCTACTCATAATTAGTATAATAACATAATAGGATAGTAATTCACACACTAACAAAACCAATTGAGTCAATACTATACAATTTGATTCAAGATCAGAAACTAGGGTTAAGGCGACAATGTCATCTTCTACAAATTAGACCAATCCATAAATAAGTAGTGTAATATATTCATAATTCTTCATAATATAATAAATACAATAAAAAGAAACCATAAAAATATCATATTGGAAGATAAATTTCAAGATTAGAAGAGACCCACTTGAACACTCATCTTTTGAAATCAATCTGAAGGAACCCTTTGGGGAATGAAGTCCGAAATGTGAAGGGAATCTCATAACTTGATATTTAATGAAGATTGATGGAGAAAAATTTAAGTTTTCAGACCTATTACCAAGATCTAGCTTATTATTCAATGAGGTTTCTTTGAGAGCGAGAAAGAAGAAAGAAGGAGGAGCTAATTTGGGTCTGGGAATTATGAGGGCTTTAGGTTAGTTTAATTAGGTTAAGGTGTTTATATAGTTCATTAAGAAACTTAATTAGACAACACTAAACCTTAACTAATTAATTAACCACCTAATTAAATAATTTAGCCAAAGAAAAATGTGCAGCAAAATAGTTCCTTCATAGATGACACCACGACAGACGGTCCATTTGTCAAATGACGACCATAGGATCCTCCGTCCTGTTGGACCATTATTTCACTGAGATACTGGTTAGAATCAAGTCCTTGAAAAATATTCTAAGTTTCCATCAACGGAGGAAATCGATGCCCCATCGATTGGACCACGATCCGTTGGTGTCAAGTTGTTGCCTTAGACCGACTTTGACACAAATACAAGGGTCCTCCTCAAGGGACATTGATCGGTCCTTGGAAAGTCGTACCCGGGCTTTTCAACTATGAATTAACTCTAATACATGTTATACCCCCTTCCACCAAATTTCATCATTTTCTGACTACTAAAACATAGTCAAATAGGCTATGACGAACTAACACCTCATTGAACTAGCTTCTGAATATCATGGAGGTTACTTGACGTTTTAATTCCTAAACTTCCTAAATGACTTATATTTATTATAGCCTTCAAAAGTGTTTTAAACCTTTTGACACCTATGTTAGGCTCTAGAACACGTCTTAGACTTTCGGTGTATTACATTATTGTCACATCCCGAAAGCACACCCTAGAAGTTAGGATACTCTCAGAGTTGCAACCGACATACTTAACCTCTCGAAGGTCTTGTACAAGACCTTACATATCATTCATCGGATATGCATAATGAAAAGTAGTACACAATAAAAACTTTTCACAAAACATATCATAGTCTTTCAAAACTCTTTAATATAAAGTCATAGGAAATACTAAGTATGAATCTCATCAATCTTAGACACGAGAATACTTAAGACATGGCCCATAGATGTGTCGCGACTCACTCCGATGGTAGAGACTCTACTAGACGTGACTTGATGAGACTTTTCGATTCCTAATACTACTTTCACAACCTATGCTATGATACCAAGCTTGTCACATCTTAAATCACACCCTTGAAGTTAGGGCACTCTCAGAGTTGCAACCGTTGTATTGACTTCTGAGAGGTCTTGTACAAGCCGTTACATATCATTCATCGCCATATACATAATGAAAAGTAGTGAGGAATTAAAACTTTTCACAAAACATATCATAGAATTTAAAAACTTTTTTCATATAAAGTCATAGGAAATACAAAGTCTCAATCTCATCAATCTTAGACACGAGAATACTTGCGACAGGCCCATGCACAATACGAAAATAGAAATACTTAGTCTATAATAATACTTCAATCAGAAAAATAAAAGACATCTATGCCCTCAGGTCAATTGAGGATATACTTCAACTTCTCTTGAACGATGCTGCAGTCCAAGTCTTCCTTCCCAAATGCTCCTCACCAACTAACAACTAGAGATAGATAAAAGCATGGATTAGTACAACCACATATACTAAGTATGGTATAATGCATAAAAATCATGTAAACGTGCATTAATTGGAAATATGAATAATTTCATTTAAATATAATAATATACTCATAAAAAACATTTATCTACTTAGAAACGCATAAGATAACAGTAAGAGATAAAACATATATATATTTGCCAACTTTACAGTAAGCTAATTTCACTGTACAGTGAAATACTTCACTATTGATGTGAATTACCTCTTATTGCCTTTTCACACTCCCTAGAATATAGTCTTCTCACTAAAAGCTATCCTAAGACCCACTTAAGCAACACAAAGAGAGATCGTCCATACAACCTCCTTAAGGATGCGTAAATGACCCTCAAGACTACTTATAACAATACACATACACACTTACAAGACATCAACAATAGGAATATTAAATTCTTCTACCTAAGGTTATTCTAAGTCTCACTTGAGTTAGTTTTGATGCAACCGCACATACAATCCCTTACACACGCACTTTAGAGACCCTATAAGAAACCTTTAAAGCCTATTGTGCAATGTCTAGATAAAGTCCTATACAACCACCCAAACTTCATAGAACTTCTCTAATGCTAATAGGTATTCCATATTATGAGAATAGATAATAAATGACATAGACCATGATGGAAATACATGGAAATCGGAGTTCTAACCTACTCCAATGAGGGTGTTCTACTTATCAATGGTAGAACTTGGACACATCCTATGTAGGCACATGGTTAAGGAATATGAAAGGTATGCTTTGTAATCTAGTCTCATGTTTTAACTATAACTACTTCCCTTACCATGCTAAATAGGTGCTATCTTTCGTTCTCATAGGGTAATTCACATTAAGGTTCATATAAAGGGGTTCCATATCATGTTCATAGGCCAATAACATTTTCCCTACCAAAGAGGTCTTCTAGAGTTACCTTACTATGGACACAAGAAGCTCATGATGACTTTCCTAAGGTTTGATTTGATGCCATTCCAGCCAATCAACCTTAAGTCCATCATTCCTTTACATTGAAGGATACCATTACGACTTTCGACGTCAACATTCATAACCTTACCACTAGGTTCAACGTTTTCACATAAAAGAATCTCTTAACATCATTTATGGTGTCATGTCATTCATACATTCAAGACTAAGATGCTTTAGCATCCTAAGTCTAGACATCATATATTCACATTCATATATGCATTAAGTAGGGGACACAAGTCAACCAAGACAAGACACACCATACTTCACTTTAACACATATTACATGCCATTCTAGTAACACATAGACATAACAATATTCTCCTTAAGTGATACTATACATTATCATACCATCATCAATGTTACAACATATACTCATATAGTCAATTAGGAATAACCAAGCATCAACCCGAAGACTATACACACAAGGTCAAAGTCATAGTCTAATATGATCACCTATGTAGCATCATTAGAAGAACATGTATACTTTCACATTACTTATCATGTAGGTAGATATCATCATACTTTACATAATTAATCACACAAATAACCACATTCCTTCAAGTAGTTGTCGACAAGGCAATGATCATCATAATGTATAAAGTAACGCCTACAAGGCCACGTCAATTGCAAGTAAAGGACATAATGCCGCCACCATAAGTGAACCATAGCAAGCACAATAAAATTGAATTCTAATAATCATAAATAAATGAAATATGTCAGCCTGCCACCATTTCCATCTTCAATACCTCAATTCAATGCTAAACCATCCAATTCGATATCATAAGACCCTTACCTATGGCCATAACCAACAATTCAATGCAATTATATCAATAACCAATGAAACTAGGTCAATTCACTATAGATTTATGAATCTAATAAAATCTGGATATCAATTTACTACAATTATTACATCAATCAACAACCCACATGAAACTACATTACAATTCATAAACATTAGGTCAATATAAAGTAACCTATAACTTAGTAAAAAACTAGGGTTAATCCATTTCATGGGTTTATAGGTTATTTAGGTTAAGCTCATCAACATAATAACTATTCAATCAATAGTCAATGTTCAAAAACCATTAATGCAAGAACCCATGTTAGAATCATGAAATTGGACAATTTAACTTTGTATACCTTAGAAAATATCTTTGAAAGTTGGGATACTTGTTGAAGAGGGTTTCAAGGGTCAAAAACCACACCATAATGATTATATTCTTCAATTTACTCAAGAATCTCCACTCAGTTATCCAATCCAAGCTCTTCCTTGACTTTTGACTTTAATGGATTCTTAAGAAATTTCCAAGGGATTATGGGGTTTTGATTTGGAATAATAAAATCTTCCAAGTGTTAAAGAATTATATGCATTTTTAATATACCAAAAAGAACCATTAGGAACATCTAATACTCTTACTTGGAAGTGGGGTGAATTAACAACTTCACCCTTAACTTTCCAGTGAACTGCATGTAGAGACAATGCCCATCAACGGTCCATCCCTTCACCAAAGGACCGTCCTGTTGGTCCGTGGTCTGGGACTGAGGCCTGTATTGGATTCCTCTCCCCCAAGACTAAGTCTCGATCGACGCTAATCAACCAACAGGGCGTTGATTTCCTCCGTGGTTTGGTCTCTCTTATGCAGCCTTGGCACCAACTTTGAGTCCTTCCTCAAGGACCCTTGGATGGTCCTTGGTGATGTTCCCCCCCATGTTTTCAACTCAAAAAGGATTGAATACGAGTTTAGAACCCCTCATATGAATTTCATCCAAAACGAATAGGTGCAACTCAAGAAATATTTTTAGACACACGAGGTCGTTTCAAGGCAAACCTTTCGAACGTCATGGATGTTCTTGGATGTTTGACCTCCAAACATCACGAAATTTGACACACTGCCGATATACACTATAATAACTCATTTAAGGACCTTATAACCTCATGAATCACACGTAAATACATATGAGGCACATGGGTGACTTAGTCATCGAACGTATTAGTCGTCCCTTGACGTTTAAATTCCAATGCATCTGAGCTCTGAGAGAATGCCTTAATATTATATCATAGACCAATTTAGGACTTTAGACCATCATGACCAACATGTTAGGCTCTAGTTCACCTAAGTCATTTTCAGGTTCTTACAATTATCCCCCCCCCCTTAGGAACATTCGTCCCCGAATGACACTAAAATTCTTAAAAAGGAAGGAATAGACTCAGGCTAGCAGCCCAACCAACAACAAGATATAAAAACATGAGTCACTATGGAAATCAACATAACCTCATGGCCTTTTTCAAAATGCAACTCAAAACAACATTTTTCAACTCATAAGATTTCAACATTGATTTCATGCTTATTCATTAGGCCAAGACTTTCTTCATATCAATATGCTCAATGCAATTCATCAAGGCACAATATACTAAAATGCACCACATAAACTCGAAACAAGTAAAATTGCAAATTTTCAAGTGTCTAGGCATATTTCACTGTAATTCCACTGTAACTTTTTTCAATACATTACCAAATATCAAAGAAGCTTAAAGTTTAGTCATTATTTCATTATTAGTAGGAATAACTAACATTATTTATCAAATAGATGGAGATAAAGGAATTCATGTCGACCTCGGACTCCCATGTTTCTACCTCAACTAGGTGATTCTTCCATACCACCTTTACGGAAGCAACCTCTTTTTCCTTAACCTCTTTGTTTGTCTATAAAATAATTAAACCGGAACCTCCTCATAAGAGAGCTTCTCTTGCACACCAAGACCCTCAATAGGAAGAATAGACTTGGGATCACTAATACACTTTTTTTAAGCATTGAAATATGGAAAAAAAGATGAACCGAATCCAATTCACTAGGAAACCTCAACTTATATACCACCTTATAAATCTTTTGCAAGATTTAATAGGGACCCACATTACAAGGACTCAATTTACCTTTCTTTCAAAATCTAACACCCCTTTCATCGGCAAAATTTTTGATACACCTTATCACATTCTTCAAACTCTAATTCCTTTATCCTATGGTCGACATAAGACTTATGCTGGGTATAGGATGTTTTTGAGAAATTCATTATGATATGAACCTTCTCCAAAGTCTTATAAATAAAATCGGGACGCAAATGTGAAGACTCACCCACTTCATATTATCAAATTGGAGATCTACAACTCCTACCATACAAGGCTTTATAAGGTGCCATAGATATAGATGAATGATAACTATTGTTGGAAGAGAACTCACCCAAATTCAAGTTCTTATCCGAATTTCCCTTGAAATCATTTATACAAGCTCTAAGCATATCCTCAAGGGTTTGAATAGTACGCTCCTCTTGGCCATCTATTTGAGGATGAAAGGAGGTGGTTGCTTTACCTTTGTACCCAACCCTTTTTGGAATGACCTTTAAAAACTTGATGTGAATTGTGCACCCCTATCCGATATGATGGATAACAAAATACCATGGCAAAACACTATCTCATCTATGAGATTTTTGCATAATGCTCCGCCAAGTAAGTAGACTTGATGGGAAAATAATAAGCGGATTGGGTTAACTTATCCACAACAACCCATAGGAACTTGGATTTCTTGAAGTAAACCACCCGACTTGTGGTGTTCGACTTTCAGTTGTTGGCAATTTGGATACTTTGCAACAAATTGTGCTATGTCCTTCTTCATGGCATCCCACCAATACACTTCCCTAAGATCATGGTACATATTTGTGGAACTCGGATGAATGGCGTAACGAGACCCATGAGTTTTCTCAAAAGTCTGATTCATGAAACCATCTTCATTGGGAACACACAACCTTCCTTGATACCTTAAAGACACCCCCAAAGGACAATAATTCATTAAGCTTACCAAGAACGAATTCCTTCAACTCCATCAATGTTTGATAAAGGTGTTGTTTGGACTTCTCATCAACCACCAATAATGAGTCGTAGTTATGATTGACCATAAACCACAATTCGGAAAATCTTCCAATCTAACAACCAATCTAGTGAACCTATGAACTAGGTCTTTCTTGGATTCCTCGACATGAAACACACTACCCATGGTCATACGACTTAGAGCATCCTTAATAACATTGGCCTTGCTGGGGTGGTAAATAACACTCGTATCATAATGTTTCAACAATTCTAACCACATTTTTTGCCGGAGATTCAACTCCTTTTGAGTAAACACATATTGGATACTCTTGTGTTCGGTATACACATCCAGATGAACACCATACAAGTAATGCCTCCATATTTTCAAGGCAAATAGCATGATCACTAACTCAAGATCTTGAGTTGGATAGTTCATCTCATGCGCATTAAGTTTTCTAGAGGCATAGGGTATAACTTCCCCATGTTTCATAAGCACACACCCTAAACCCACTCGACATACACAACGAAGACCTTTTTACCCTCTCATAAAGTCAACACCAGAGCGGAAGTAAGCCTATCTTTCAAGATTTTGAAGGTTCTTTTACATTCCTCCGACTATTCAAGTTTCCTACTCTTTTGGGTCAAAGTAGTCAAGGGAGATGCAACGGACGCAAAACTATTTACAAACCTCATATAATAACCCGCTAGACCTAAGAAACTCCTAATGTTGGTTGGAGTCAATGGTCTAGGCCAATTCTTGACCGCCTCGGTTTCCCTTCGATCAACCTTAACTCCCTCACTTCAGATGATATGAGATAGAAACTCCACCGACCTCAACCAGAACTTACATTTGCTATACTTGGAACATAATTTGTTCGCCATAAGCACTTGTAACACCACCCTCAAATGGTCCATGTGTTCACAATCATTTTTCAAATATACAAAGGTGTTGTCAATGAAGACAATGCCATATGAATCTAGGTAACTTCGAAACACCCTGTTCATGAGATCTATAAATGCCATCGGGGAATTAGTAAGACCAAAGGACATTACTAATAACTCACTGTGACCATATCTTTTCCGAATTGCCGATTTTGGTGTATCCTCACCTATCCCTCTAAGTTGGTGATATCTCGATCTCAAGTTAGAAAAGTAGCTAGCCCCTTGGAGTTATTCAAAAAAGTCGTGAATCTGAGGGAGAGAATACTTGTTCTTAATAATGAATTTATTGAGTTGCTGATAATCGATGCACATACTAAGGGACCCATCCTTCTTCTTCAAAAACAAAAAATTGGAGAATCCCATGGAGAAATACTAGGTCTAATGAAGACTTTGTCTAATAAATCTTTGAGATGACACTTCAACTCTTTCAATTAGGACGGAGCCATCCGATAAGGAGGAATTGAAATTGGGTTGGTATCCGGTTGCAAGTGATACACTCAAATTTACTTCTCAAATAAGAAGTAAAGCGGTCGTGTCAAGTAAATAACCCAAATAGTGAGGTTGGGATCGTTCCCACGAGGAAAATAGTCTAGACTTAACTTCAACTTATTATTACTACTGTTTGGTCAATGACTTCCTTGGAAAGTAAAAACATAAAAAAGGGAGGTTTCTATCTCAAAATAAGTGGAAATAAATAACAAACTTGAACGAGACACTTAACAACTTTGAATGTTGGGTTTTAATAAATTAATCAAAGTAATTAGGGTTTACGTGTTCCCCACAGGTTCATAACTTGATATCTCTAACAATAACAATTCTTTCCTAGTATCTTGCATGCAAAGTGATAAGTTATGTACTTCTAAATCCTTGGTCCGGCATCTAGAAAATCTCACTCCGCACCTTGGTCTGGCTACGTGTGTTGCTATCCTAACCCTTATCCTTACCTCATATTAAGCATCGTATTCGATATTTGACTAAGTTATTACCTCGTACCAATCAATACTAGCCTATTAGATAGTATACACTAAATCTATGTTGATAATTCTTTTCCTATTATCTACCTCCTTGGTCAGGCAAGTAGCATTAAGGCGAGTTCTAACGTTGGTCATCCATTAAAAAGACTTCAAAACGAAAGAATTATTAATACATGCAAGACACTATTCTAGAATCGTTTTTTTAGTTAGGGTTTATCTCATTATTTGCCTATGGTTTCCACAATCCTAGTTAGTTACTCATAGCCATAAACACAATATTAAATATATTAAATACGAATTCATGTACTTACTTCAATGAGAAAGAATAAAATCCGAAAGTTTGCTTGATTAATCACCAAAAATCACTTGTAAGAATCTCAAAATCTAACACTAATACACAAAGTCTAACAATCAAAAGTTCCAACAATCCAAAAGTCTCACAATCCAAAAGTCTAACAATCCAAAAGTCTAACCTCAAAAACGAGGTTTTTTGAACTCTTTATAAAAAAATAAAAACCTAATTACACAAGGACTCTATTTGCTGGAAATCTGCCAAAACGCGGCAGGGTCGACGGACCACGCGACGGATCGTCGTGGTCACGACGGACCGTCATGGACTCCGTCCTCCCATACTTGTGCAATTTCTTCTGCTTCTCTCTTCATTCCCCTTGACGGCAAGTATGACGGGATGTCATAGACATAACGGTCCGTTGAGGGTCTTCGTTTCAAAACAATTCATCTCTTGGAATCTAGGTACTGGGATCACTTCTCTGAACTTCATAACGAACCTGCAGGACGGACCGTCATAGCCACGACTGACCGTCACAAGCTTCATAACCCCACACTTGGTCAGACTTCCCCATCTTATTTCAGCAGCTTCACTACGCTTCCACATACGGACCGTCACAAGAACGATGGACCGTCATAATCTCCTTACGTGGTCTCTTCTGCATTTCTTCGCTCAAAATCTCCGCATTCAGCTTTGGACAGATTTCCTACAAAACAAAGAGAAACTTATATTAAAATTATCACAAAAAGACGTTCGGACACACTAAACATTAGGAAAAAGTATTAATTATACCGTGAAACCACGATATATCAACACCCTCAACTTAAATTCGTTGTTTGTCCTCAAGCGACGCACTATGACTCACTACACAATCTTTGTACAATAGTATCCATGTTTTTTCCTTTGCAATCATTTGGCTATCAATCCCGATTAATCTCATCAAATCTATGCATGCTATCACTATTAGGCTTGAATTTTGTGGGATAAGAACATGACACAGACTCACCATGCACTAACACCTATCCTCTTCAATTTCTCACCGCGGTGCTAATAATTCTGGTATTGCAACTAGTGTCCTCACTTAAAAACAAAATCTTCCTTTTTTCACACAATGATTTCAGTTTGAGTATAAGGATTAATTTTCAACACTAGCTCTCAAAACAAAGTCACACTCATTCATACCTTTTGCCATAAGCTTGACCTTATTTTCACTGCCTTAAGTTCGCTATACAACCTTTAGGATCACAATAGGACTTTTTTAGCTAGTAACATAGGCTCGCGGTCAGGTAAGGTATATTTTGGTATACTTTAGTGACTTTTTTCCCTCCTTGACATATCGGCTAAACCTTCCACTTTCTATCATTTTATCTCGCCTAGTTTCTCATATTCTTTCACCTTGCTATTTTCTCTTCTTTCTTCATTTGTGTAAGTGACTCTCTTCTTTTCTTGTTTGTAATTCTTGTATATTTTTCTTTTTCTTTACTTTTCTTTAAACGAATTCTTGTGTCACTTTACTTTTGTTCTTTCTCTCTCTTTGTTCTTTCAACCCCACTTTCCAGAGCATTCCTCACAATAGCCACCCTCAACTCATGGCTTTTCCATGAGTCAAGGTACACAATACCTAAAGTTGGGTCAGGGCCATAACGAAGTTTGTTTATGCATTATCCACCCTCAACTTATGCTTTTGGCATAAGCTTATGTGCACATGTCCAAGGAGGGACCAGGGCCAACAGTTGGGGTGAAAAAGAAAGGTCTAATTTTAAGCTCAGATTTTTTTGGATCAAAGAAGGATAACTTTCATTTGGTTTCTTTTATTTAGGCTAGAAATGGGCTATATTGAATAAGGGCCTATGATCCTTTCCTAATTGTCTATTACAACTTACTTTTAGCAGGACTGACCAGGCAAGTTCTAGCTCAGTACCAATAGTGGACTTATTCGAAATTTCCTCACACTCACTTGACATCTCATCACTATACCAGATTATCAGACACCTAGTTCGAATTTAAGACTTAGGGTAATGCAATGGTGTAACTCTTTGTCATACCTAGAGCCACACAATTATCAGTTACTATGCCTAGTCATGCAAAATTTTCCAATTTTAACGGGATATCATTTTAGCCATCATGCTTCAGAATTTAAACTATGTACAAAATATATAAACATGCCGGTTCAACAGAAAAAGTAATCAGTCTTTTGGGCAAAAAGAACACACGCAAGAAAAACCCCAAAGAGGATAGTGAGTTGGGCTACTAAGACTTCACCCTAACACTCACTTTCCATTTACCCTACCCTCAACAAAAATGCCTGCAATTGTCCCCAATGCATAAAAATCTAAATATTAGAGTGGTAGGTGAAGCAAACCTGTGGCTCAAAGCGCCGTCGATCAGCAAGCTGGTGGGTCCGGTTCCCCGGAACCCACGTCCTGTGCAATCTGGACACCCTCAGTGGTGTCCTCAGCAACAACCGCACCATCAGTAGTGCCTCCTGCTATCTCTACAGTGCAGGAGCTAGACGCCCTAGCCGCTAACTATGATGCTCTAATCTGGTGCGCCTCCTCCTCAGCAAGTGAGGCTCTCCTCGCAACCTCCATCTCTCGGCGCTCCTTCTTCCTTGCTCGCGCCTCGTCCTCTGCTCGACCCGTATGCCTCTTGGAACTCTCTCGAGGGGGAGGTGGTGGAATTTTTGAAGTAGCAAACAGGACCGCCAATACTGTGTCCTCAGCAGGCTCGACAGAAGGGGCCTCAGACTCCGGCACCCTCGCCTCTAGGATCGTGTCGATGTCTGCACGAAGACTATCGACTGCAGCCTGAAGAGTCAACACATCCACCGGAGGGGCTGGTCGGGCTAGCACTCTCAACTCAAAGGCGTCCAGGCGCTGGTTAACCTCAGCAATCTTCCGCTCTATAACTGTAGCATTTTTCTCTTTAGGCGCTCTTCGTACTCAGTAATCGACTTCTGCATCCATGGCTGGATATGATGCAGAAGAGTGGCCATTTGTGCCTCTAGTTTTTGGACCCTAGCAAGCGGGACCAGCGCCGGTAGAGGGGCTGTGCGCGAGGAGCTCGGGGCTGTGCTACTACCCGGGATAGACTCGACCGGGGTAGTGTCAGTGGATGCCTGTGTAGCTGTGCGGGCCTGGGCTACCATATCAGCAAGATCATCAGCAAGTGTGGGCAGCTTTGGATGGGGCCCTCTGCGTGGAGCCAACTCATTGGCCTCGTCTCTGATGAGGCCGACGTCAACAGTGCCCTGCGGGGTCTTAAGCTGATCTACATGCCATATGGGCACACCTGCGGACCTGCAAAGGGCAAAGATCATGCACGGGAAATGGTAGGTAGTAGTGACCTTGAATGCCCTCTTGTGCATGACTGCCTGGAGAAGCCATGCGAAGTCCACCTCGAATCCGGCTATCATCGCCGCCATCAACACAACTCGATTCCAATTAATGATATTATCAGCAGCTATGGGGGAAAGGCAGTGACGGACAAGCAGCCACAAGAACTTTGCTGTGAACGTGAGTTTGGCCTTCTTGATGGCCCCCTTCGGCTCAGTCACCCAATCGGCACCCTCTACATCTACTGACAGGTGCAGGGCCATCCACGTCTTGGTGGTCTCTCTCAGTGATGGCTCGTGCAAGAACTGACCATCCTTAACTATCTGCCAGCGGTAGTCAAAATCGGCAGTGAGGGAAGTCCGAGTAGCATCAACACTCTCACCGTATAGAAATCGGCGGATGGCGGGAAGGGAAATGTCAACCTGTCTGCCCCGGACTCGGACCTGCTCCAGTGGGGCCTGCTTAGCGGGGGCAGCCCTCCTATCGATCTATGATCAGAGAGTCGCTACGTAGGATGCGTAGAACTCTCGGACCATTTCTTCGCTGTATCGTCCCAACGGACGTGCTTTCCACGACAAGCGATGCCTGGTGAACAGGTTGTGGATCTCCGGCATCGTCGGGAGACTCCATGTAAGTACCCGCGCTCTAAAGTGAGTGTTTGAGTCATCACTCCTTTATCAGTCAGGAACTTGGCCTCGGAGTAGACTTGAAACTGCCTGTCGACACACCACCGGTTGGGCTGGTAAGTGGCTGGAGTGGGGACCTGAGCTGGTGAGCCGGATGTAGAGTCTGAAATGTCAGCCTCATCAGACAAGGCCGACGCTGCAGCGGTGGCGGGTGCTGGAACCTCACCAAAACCAGAGGCTTCCTCGGACCATGATACTCCTAAGGAGCCAGATGCTCCTTCCTCATTTGTGGCTAACCCAGAGGGTGTGACGGTCAGTGTGCGCTCCTCATCAGACTGGGAGGCAGTGACTACGCCGGACGCCACCCTTTTGGGTGTGGCTCTGGGAGCACGTGCAGCACGGGAAGGTGTGGAAGTACCTGGGGGCACATACTCAGGGTAACGCTCATCATCAGAGCTGATGACCATGCGGGCAGACGAGGCGACAGACTTTGATCGCCCGCATGCGTAGATTCGGTCTTGCTTGGGTGCCATAGTAGATAGTACCTGCAAAGGATCAATATTAGTACGAGTAGTGGGAAACAAGACAAGCGAGACCATACGAAATAAAACATTGAAAATAGTATGTCATTGCTGTAGAAACAGTGACACAAGACGGTCCTGGTGACGGCTCGTCGTTACTATGACGGACCGTCGTGAGGTCCGTCGTGTTTTACTTAGACTATGTATATATAGAGAACCATGAAAGAGAGTCTCTGACTAGCATGACGGTATGTGCAGGACGAACCGTCAAAGGTACGACGGTCCATCGTAGGACACTTGAGAAAAAATATGGAGACCCTTAGGAGAGGGGTCTCTGGCCGTCATGATGGTCATGCAAGACGGCTTGTCGTGGGTACGACGGTCCGTCACATGTGTCCGTTGAAGGACACTTAGAAAAAAATGAGAGACCCTTAGAAACAGAGTCTCTGACAACAAAAACGGTTGTGCAGGACGGACCATCGTGAGTACGACGATCCGTCACATGTGTCCATTGGGATAGGGTGCTAGGGATTTTGCAACGGACCCTACGACATTCCGTTGTGGGTACGACGGTCCGTCATCGGGGTCTCGTTCTGAATAACAGTGATAGAACTGAGGGTACCCTAAGCATCCCTGATGAACCCACAATAACCTTGTAGTGTTTTGGACCTACATGCGTCTAACCCAACTACCTAGGAAACTAGCAATGCAAAAGAACCTATGTATAGGGTGGTAAACATGGCAATTTCGAACATTTGTAACCTAGGTTAGACAAATCGTCTAAAGTAAACAACATACGACGAGGAACTAAGTTTAATACTAACTAGTAAACAAAAAGGCAAGATAAATGAGTATAAATTTAGAGACACATACCTTAGAAATGGAGAAAAAGCAAATGGACAATTACTCAGTTGGCAAAGTAGACACCCACAGCAGCAGCTCCGACTAGTAGATGATAACTCAAGGGCGTTGGAGAATTTTAGGGGGCAATGATCGATGGGAGGGAATGTGGAAGTTGAAAAGAGAGGGGAGATGAGAGGAATAATGAAGGAATGGGGTGAAATGAGGGGTTGGGGGGGTTTAAACGGTCTGATTATGAAAAAGGGTCCAGCCGAGTTGGGTCGGGTATAACTCATTAATCACACGACGGTTCCCCGATGACGGTCCGTCGCAATTGTGACGACCCATCGTTGGTTCCGTCGTGTGTGCCCTAGTTTCAAAATAACATAAAAACATACCTCGTACGACGGATGCATACGATGGTTCATCACTGGCGCAACGGTCCGTCGATGTGTCCGTTAGTGACTGCTGCAGCGTAATTTTCTGCAGAATTTCCTGGTGATGTGCCTGCAAATTTAAAAACCCATTAGTAGAAAAATGCTACCATTTCTAAAAAGACTATGAGTATTGGGTTGCCTCCGAACAAGCGCCTGATTTAATGTCGCGGCACGACTGGGGACCCTTGATTACTCAGATTTCATCAAGATGGTATGCCTCTATCGCTTCATTCCCCGATACTTTATGCCCAAAATAGAGTTTTATTCTATCTCTATTCCTCTTAAACCGCACTCCCTCCTTGGCTTTTAACTCAACGTCTCCATGAGGGAATACTTGGGTAATCAAGTAAGGGCCAATCCATTTGTACTTGAGCTTGCCCGGAAGACAAGGCACCGCAGAACTGTCTACAAGCACCAAATGCCCAACCATAAACTCTTGTTTTGCATTTTTCTGTTCAGTCTCCTTCTTTATCTTTTCTTTGTGGGATATGGCAGATACCGATTGGAGCTCACCACTCTGCCTCATGGTCCTACAAATGTTGAAGGTCGCTTCTTCATTATTCAACAAAAATATCATATGTCCCTTCTCCATATCAACTAATGCTCTACCTGTAGCAAGGAATGGCCTCCCAAGAATAATAGGCACTTCAAAATGGACCTCACAATCAAGAAAAACAAAATCAACCGGAAAGATTAATGACTCCACTTTTACTAGAACATCATGGAGTATCCCTATGGGCCGTTTCACTGTCCGATCAGCCATCAGTAGCCGCATCGTAGTGGTTTTTGGATCCCCCAAACCCAATTTCTTGTAAATTGAGAGGGGCATGAGATTTATGCTTGCCCCCAGATCACATAATGCTTTCGCAAAATGTAATGACCCAACTGTACAAGGAATAATGAACGCACCAGGATCTTCTTTCTTTTGTACGAGGGATCTTGTAGCAATAGCACTACAATACTGCAGTCTATCATCATCCTCGAAAGTGACCGATCTTTTCTTGGTGACCAGATCTTTCATAAATTTGGCGTAACCGGGCATTTGTTCTAAAGCTTCTACAAAAGGGACATTGATAAAAAGTTGCTTCAACATTGTTATGAATCGCTGTTATTTACCATCCTCGGTATTTTTCATTAATCTCTGAGGGAAGGGTGGTCGTGGCCTAGGCATGGGAATTACTTTGATAGGTACTTCTACATCTTTTCCATTACTATCCTCTGCTTCACCACTACCCTTTACCACATTATCATTATCCTTTCTCACGTTTTCCTCAGTAGATGGCATAGGTCAGTCAACGGTTTGCTTACCACCCCGAGTAGTGATTTCCATACAGTGCACATTATTCTTTGGATTTTGGACAGTGTTGCTAGGAAGAGTGCTCGGTTGCCGTATGTTCATTGTCGCAGATAATTGGGCCATTCGCAACTCGATCTGCTTAATCGAAATTGCATGTGTATTAACTTTTTGCCTAATACTAGTTAAATCACACCTCAACTCTTTAATGTGTTCATCACTAGTGTCGAACCTCCTCATCATTTTGTGCAACATATCCTCAACTCGCGCCATACTATCTCTACCATCCCTAGGAGTAACTTCACGATTTTGAGGAGGGACATAGGGCCCATTCCTATCGTTTCTATTAGCATAGTTACCCATGTTAAAGTTGTTGTCACGATTGTAGTTTCCATCACGGACATAATGACCCTCACGATTGTAGTTACCATAGTTCCGACCTTGGTTCCCTTGACCTTGGCGCCAATTATCCTGATTTGAGCCTTGGGCGCTTGGTCGGAAACCCCCCATCTGCTCATTTACTACATAAGTGTCGTCCGCATAATAGCACTCATCATTAGGAGGTGGTGGTTTAGCCAAGTAGTTGACTGCATTTATCTTTTCTGCACCCCTGTGACAAGTTTTAGGACCAACCCAAGCTCAGTTCTCATCTGACCCATTTCTTCACGAATCTCATCTGTGGCTGGGTTGTGAGAGGAATGTACTGTGAAGGTGTTTCTCCCTGTATCAGACTTCCTAGTACTCCAAGCTTTGTTATTCCGGGAGATTTTCTCTAATTTTTCAGCAATCTCAGTATAAGGACACTCCCCATAAGATCCATCTACTATAGTTTCCAACACCCGCTTTATTGTTAGCATCCTATCCCCAATAGAAGTATTCCTTCAGTGACTCATCATCTATACGGTGATTTGGAACACTTCTCAAGAATGAGGTGAATCTATCCCAAGAACTACTAAATAACTCTCCTGGTAGTGCCACAAAGTTGTTTACTCTTTCTTTGTGGTTTAGTTTCTTTGAGACCGGATAGTAGCGTGCCAAGAAAACATCCCTTAATTGGTTCCAATTGAAGATTGAGTTGTATGGGAGCTCAGTGAACCATATAGCAGCCTCTCCCGTCTGTGAGAGAGGAAACACTCTGAGCCCTCTTATATCTAGATCCAAATCAGGCCTCCCCACACAACTTTTACACACTGCCCTTACCTTAGCTATATGGGCAAGTGGATCCTCAGAAGGAAGGCTGAAAACAAACCTCTGGAAGTGAGCATTTGCATCAGGCTACTAGTTACCACAAAGGTGTGGCCTGTGGGTAGAGGGGGCAAAACAAGTGGCCCATCTGAGTCTGCTATGTTATCATACCCTCTGTAGTATTCTTGGGGCCGTGGAATGGGATTTTGTCCCCTATGTTGATGTTCACCCGGATCATCTGGTAACATCTGACCATGAACATCCACCGGAGCTGGGATGTTCTGGTTCGGATCATCATCATTTATTCCCAAGTTTTGATTCATATTGCGCACTCTAGCTCGTGATCGTAGGGAAACAAGGGCTCTCTTCCTTTCCGTGTATTTGGCATACAAGGAGGATAGTCCTGAAAAGAAATCAAAAACAATAAAACAAAGTAAAATCAAGAAAATAACAACTAAACTATAGTAATAAGTTCAAGTTAATCTAAAAGCTAATTTCCCCGGCAGCTGCAATGGACGCAAAACCATCCACAAACCTCATATAATACCCGCTAGACCCAAGAAACTCCTAATGTTGGTTGGAGTCAATGGTATAGGACAATTCTTGACCGCCTCGGTTTCCCTTCGATCAACCTTAACTACCTCACTTCATATGATATGAAATAGAAAATCCACCGACCTCAACCAGAACTTACATTTGCTATACTTGGAAAATAATTTGTTCGCCATAAGCACTTGTAACACCACCCTTAAATGGTCCATATGTTCATAATCATTTTTCAAATATACAAAGGTGTTGTTAATTAAGACAATGCCATATGAATCTAGGTAACTTCGAAACACCCTGTTCATGAGATCTATAAATGCCATCGGGGAATTAGTAAGACCAAATGACATTACTAATAACTCACTGTTACCATATCTTGTCCGAAATGTCGATTTTGGTGTATGCTCACCTATCCCTCTAAGTTGGTGATATCTCGATCTCAAGTTAGAAAAGTAGCTAGCCCCTTGGAGTTATTCAAACAAGTCGTGAATCTGAGGGAGATAATACTTGTTGTTAATAATGAATTTATTGAGTTGCTGATAATCAATGCACATACTAAGGGACCCATCCTTCTTCTTCATAAACAAAAAATTGGAGAATCCCATGGAGAAATACTAGGTCTAATGAAGACTTTGTCTAGTAAATCTTTGAGATTAGACTTCAACTCTTTCAATTAGGACGGAGCCATCCGATAAGGAGGAATTTAAATGGGGTTGGTATCCGGTTGCAAGTGATACGCTCAAATTTACTTCTCAAATAAGAAGTAAAGCGGTCGTGTCAAGTAAATAACCCAACTAGTGAGGTTGGGATCGTTCCCACGAGGAAAATAGTCTAGACTTAACTTTAAACTATTATTACTATTGTTTGGTCAATGACTTCCTTGGAAAGTAAAAACATAAAAAGGGGGGTTTCTATCTCTAAATAAGTGAAAATAAATAACAAACTTGAAAGAGACACTTAACAACTTTGAATGTTGGGTTTTAATCAACTAATCAAAGTAACTAGGGTTTACGTGTTCCCCACTGGTTCATAACTTGATAACTCTAACTATAAAAATTCTTTCCTAGTATCTTTCATGTAAAGTGATAAGTTATGTATTTCTAAATCCTTGGTCCGGCATATAGAAAATCTCACTCCGCACCTTGGTCCGGCTACGTGTGTTGCTATCCTAACCCTTATCCTTACCTCATATTAAGCATCGTATTCGATATTTGACTTAATAATTACCTCGTACCAATCAATACTAGACTATTAGATAGTATACACTAAATCTATGTTAATAATTCTTTTCCATTTATCTACCTCCTTGGTCCGGCAAGTAGCATTAAGGCGAGTTCTAACGTTGGCCATCCGTTAAAAAGACTTCTAAATGAAAGAATTATTAATACATGCAAGACACTATTCTAGAATTGTTATTTTAGTTAGGGTTTATCTCATTATTTGCCTATGGTTCCCACAACCCTAGTTAGTTACTCATAGCCATAAACACAATATTCAAATATATTAAATACGAATTCATGTACTTACTTCAATGAGAAAGAATAAAATCCGAAAGTTTGCTTGATTAATCACCAAAAATCACTTACAAGAATCTCAAAATGTAACACTAATACACAAAGTCTAACAATCAAAAGTTCCAACAATCCAAAAGTCTCACAATCCAAAAGTCTCACAATCCAAAAGTCTAACAATCCAAAAGTCTAACCTCAAAAAACGAGGTTTTTCGAACTATTTATAAAAAAATAAAAACCTAATTACACAAGAACTCTATTTGCTGGAAATCTGCCAAAATGCGGCTGGGTCGACGGACCACGCGATGGATCGTCGTGGTCACGATGGACCGTCATGGACTCCGTCCTTCCATACTTGTGCAATTTCTTCTGCTGCTCTCTTCATTCCCCTCGACGGCAAGTATGACGGGACGTCATAGACACAACGGTCCGTCGAGGGTCTTCGTTTCAAAACACTTCAGCTCTTAGAATCTGGGTACTGGGATCACTTCTCTGAACTTCATGACGAACCTGCAGGACGGACCGTCATAGCCACGACGGACCGTCACTAGCTTCGTAACCCCATACTTGGTCAGACATCCCCATCTTCCTTCAGCAGCTTCACTACGCTGCCACCTACGGACCGTCACAAGAACGACGGACCGTCATAAGCTCCGTAGGTGGTCTCTTCTGCATATCTTTGCTCAAAATCTCCGCATTCAGCTTTGGACAGATTTCCTACAAAACAAAGAGAAACATATATAAAAATTCGCACAAAAAGACTTTCGGACACACTAAACTTAAGGAAAAAGTATTAATTACACCGTGAAACCACAGTATATCAGCAAGTCAATACAAAACTTTATTTCCCGTTCAGAAGGGATTTCGGGAATATCATCAGGAAAGACCTCTGAAAATTCCCTTACTACGGGTACTAACTCAATGGGAAGATTTTCGGAGTCTAAATCTTTGACTCTTACAATGTTATATAAACACCCTTTTGAGATCATTTACAAGTCTTAGGATAAGATATGATACGACCTCTAGGAATATAATTTCCCCGCTTTTACTCTAAAACGGGTTCATTTGGAAAATTGAACTTAACGATTCTAGTTCTACAATAAATGGAAGAATATCAATAATGCAACCAATCCATCACAAAAATGACATCGAAATTTACCATACAAAGTTCTAACAATTCAATATGATTAACTCTATTAGGAAACATTGTAGGACAATTTCTATATACCCTCTTTGCAACCACTGACTCACCTACCGAGGTAGTTACCATGAAAGGTTCATTTACAAGATCGGGCAAAATATTAAACTTGTAGCTATCAAGGGAGTAACAAAAGATAGTATAGCACTCGGATCAAGTAAAGCATACATATAAATAGAGAAGACTTGTCGTATACCGTTCACCACATGGGGAGAACTCTTTTTTTCACCCCTTGAGAGAAGTAGATAAAAGGGATTATTCTTTGGAGAATCCACTTTAGAAGCACTAGCTTGAACTTTCCTGCTACCTTAGTCTTTCCCCTTCACATTTGGGCAATCACTAACCTTGTGGCCTCTCTTGACACGTACAAAATAATTGTCCATCCCAATGAAGTAATCACCATAATACTCTGTGCCACACTTTCCACAAGTCGACTTCTTGTTTGTTGAGCTATTACCTCTTCCCTTTTGAGACTTAGGGTTAGACACCCTATAATCACGAGCCTCGGGAAATTTTGAAAGAACTTGAATTGAAGACCTTTATTAAACCTAAGCTTGTCTTGAGTGTAAAACCTACCCTTTAAGAACAAACATTAAAAGACCTTGCTCTCGTGGCATCTCTACTCTTTCTCTTAGCCCTTGTGTCTTCCACTTGTTGAGCATGAACCATTAGACGAGAAATATTCATATTGTCAAGTAGAATATCTGAATGACATTCTTCTTTCAAGTCATTCGAGAGACCCATCACAAAGTGTCTTGTTTCATCTTTAGGATTGAAAACCAAAGAAGGAGCATACTTTGAAAAATTATTGAATTTGAAAGAGTAATCAACTACACGCATTACTCCTTGACGAAGGTTGATGAATTCTTCCACTTTAGATTCCCTATTCTCCCTAAGAAAGAATCTATGAATAAAATACTTCATGAAAATATCCCATGTCACCGGTCTACCTCTTAAGGGCCTATAGTCGGTCAATTGGACGTATCAAGTTTTGGCCACATTTTTGAGTCGATAAGTGGCTTACTGGCCTTCTTACTACTAGTCAACCCCATAGGATAGAGGATACTGTATGTTTCATTAATAAATTCTTGGGGGTCTTCCTTAACCTTAGACGCAAAGAAAGTAGGGGGATTCGTCCTTGTGAAATCCCTCAAATGGGAGGCCATGGTACCAACATATTGGCTTGCTCATGGTACCACCTCCCGATTATCTTGGGCCTTCATGGATTGAGTTTGAGTAGTGACAGCTTGGGCTTAATTAGTAATGGCTTGGACCATTTGGAGAAAGGCAACACTTATGTCACCATCCGTCAAAGGAGGAGGATTAACTGGAGCTTGGTCATCATTAGCAACTTCTTCAACAGGAGGGACATAATTGCCTTCGGGAGGATCTCCCGCATTGTCAATCTTTTCATCAAGTCTTAGAGCGGTTGTTCTTCAAGTTATCATTTCGTATATTCACAATAAAAGGATTAGATGCTAGTGGTACATAAAGTCAAGACTCTAGAGGAACGATATTTGATTTCCAAGAAAGTGAGAGTTTCCTAAACATCTTATAGTTTCCTATTCATAAGTGTGGCGCGCTTCACAATTATGAATAAGAATCTACATAGATGTGATTAAGTGAGACATCGAGTACTCTGACAATATATAAACTCATGATCTGATACCATGTTTGTCACATCCAGGGAGCACCCCCTATATGTAACTCGCGTTGTCATCCTCTTTGAGAATAAAACTAGACTCTTAGTTTACATCATTACATTCATAGATAAAAATGAGGAAAACAAAAAAAATGTTCTATATTTATCTTGATGTTTATATATACCTCTCGCATACACAAAATATAGTAATATCGAGTATACATAGACACTTCGTATAGGAAGATTACATAGTCTTCTACTTTTATTGCATATATATATATATATATATATATATATATATATATATATATATATATATATATATATATATATATATATATATATATATATATATATATCTAAGATATAACATAGTTTTAAAATAGGATGTCTCATCTCATAACCATCTAAAACAAGAGTATATCAATTGGTTATATCCCATACATCAATGTAACAAAGCCTTATATAGGCTATACAATGTTTAGTACTCAAATAAAATGGAAAGAACTAGAAGTCTTTTAACTAGAACACCATCAAAAGCTTGATAGTGGCAATTCCCTCGGAAAGTGAGAACCTACCAAACTTGGATGAATGAGAATTTAAAGTCTTCCTTCAAAGTCGTCTAAAAATCCCTTCAACAAATGGAACGTAAATTTTTTTTGGAAAAGGTATAAAATTTGTATAGTACACGACTTATACTGAGTATGATACAATATGCACACACATCATAAAATCATGCTAGAAATGGACATTTCATTAAATCATGCAATTTACTTTGAAAAGCATTATCCACATTCAATAATACCATACCATTTAATAATACACATTCATTAATTCAAGATCATGTATAGCGCAAGACCAAAAATACAAAATCTAGTCAAGCCAACATGTGCACCACATAACTGAGCACATAACAAAGACAACTCTACCATCAAGCTATAACATCAACAAGTATGAATAAGAGTCCATTACAACATAACGAAAGTAAGACAATTACTCATGAATCCTCATTAAGTCAATTAGTGTAATGACAAAGCTAAACCCCATAACCTTACTCAATCAAGTAAACCCAACAAGATCCACAGCCAATACGCACTTCACATAGTATTGCATTAAAAGTACATATCATCATACCTTAACCATGGAGACCAAACACATGTTCATATGTAAATCAATCATCATATAGTATCATCAATGTGGAATATCATAATATACATTTCATGTACAATTACAAACATATACATATATAAGAACATCCTCCTAAGACTTCCCTCAAGGCTGACTAGTACAATGTTTAGGTAGAGTCCCATACCCCTACCTAGACTAAGCAAAACCCCTTAGGTCATCCTAGTTAGAGTTCATTACTTTAGTTCATTTTACCTTTTGGGAACATCTTGCGTTAACCGATATAGACCCCATGAGATAATGTGGAATCCAGTGTCATAGATTCCTACACAGAAGGAAGGCAGACTACTTGCCAAGGTAATAACCAAACATGAACATATCAACTATGTGGATCCACTAGCTAGTACTCCTATGGGGACAACATAGCTTAAGAACTAAGCGATATTGTTAGTACCCTATTTATTCTACATCCATTGTAGTCTCAAATCTCATGCGTACATTAGTGATCCTATCTTCCCTATGTTGGAAGGGACACTCCTCATACTAGTTCACTTGGTTCTAAGCTAGAGTCCCTTTTGAAATGTCTTTAATGTCTTTATTAATCAACATAGCTTAATGTAATTCATAGGGTTTATCCCTTGTATAATCATCATAATCATAACTCAATAAAAATTTCATGAGTATTGTTCTTTCATTACAATTCATATAAGTGCGTTTAGCACAAACATAGTAACATCATAGTAAGGCACATTGGTAAGTTATTATCATCCTTATAACATTTACATCTTAAACAACAACTCGCAATCAATATTTCAAAACATTTAAATTTAAAAGCATACCAACTCTATAAATCTTAATATAATGTATACTTAACTACAACATCATCACTTAATCACAAGTAACCATAACTGAAGTAAGGAATAGAGATCACAAGACTTAATCTCATTCACCATGTCATCACTAAGGTATTACCATAAACCCTCAACACAACCCAACAATGGGTTTAATATCATCACACATTAATAACCAACATAATAACAAGTACAATTGAATCATTATACAAAAACCCATCCCTAGTTTAAAGCATAGAATTAGAGACTTAGATCAAGTTGAGAATCTACTTCATAACCTAGAATTATTGAAGAACTAGAATAATTGGATTACGACATATCACAATATACTCATAATTATCATAATAAAAAAATAGGACATAAATTAACTGACTAACCAAGCCAATTGAGTCAATACTATTCAATTCAAGATCACAACCTAGGGTTAGTGGGAAAAGGTCATATTCTACAAACTAGACCAATCCATCAATAAGTAGTGTAATATAGTAATAATGCATCATAACAAACTCAATAACATAAAAATAAACCATAAACAAATAAAATTGAAAGATAAATTTCGAGATTGGAAGAGACCCACATGAAAACTCATCTTTTAAAATAAATTTTAAGTAACCCTTTTGGGAAAAGAGGTCCCAAAGGTTAAAGGAATCACATACCTTGATATTTGATGAATATTAATTGAGAAACATTGAGTTTTTAATCCCTATAACATACCTCTAACTTGGTCTTGAATGAGGTTTCTTTGGGAGAGAGAAGGAAGAGAGAAGGAGGAACTAATTTTTGTTTGGGAATTATGAGGACTTAGGTTAATTTAATTAGGTTAGGGTCTTTATATACGTCATTAACCAACATAATTAGACCTCCCTAAAAACCTAAAAAATTAACCACCTAATTATTTAATATATCCAAACTAAAAACGTGCAGCAAAACAGTCCCCTCACAGATGACACCACGACAAACGATCCTTTTGTCAAACGACGACCACAAGACCCTCCGTCCTGTTGGTATGTTAATTTTGTCAGAGACTGGTTAAAATGTAGTTCTTTTCAAATATTCTAAGTTTCAATTGATGGAGGCAATCGACGCACCATTATTTGGATGATGATCCGTTTGTGGCAAGTCATTTGTTGAAATTTCCTTAGGAAGCCTTCGATACAAAAGCAAGGGTCCTTATCAAGGTACCTTGGTTCGTACTTTGGTAGCTGTATCCAGGATTTTAGACTTTGAATTAACGCTAATACGTGTTAGACTCCTTTCCACCTAATTTCATCATTTTTTGACTCCTAAAACTTTGTCAAATAGGCTAAGGCACACTAACACTTCATTGAACTAGTTTCTGGAAGTCATGAATGTTCCTTGACATTTTGTTTACTAAACTTTCTAAATGACTTATATTAAATATTTTTGGACTTAAAACAGTGTATAAATCTTTTGACACCTATCTTAGGCTCTAGAGCAAATTTTAGACTTCCGGGGAATAACAAGTGTTTATTGGATATGGGGAATTATGAGGTTTTATGATTGTTTAATGACTTAGGGGGCTTGTAAAATACAAAAAAAATTAGCTAAAACCATCCCTAACCTTTAATTAATTAAATAATTAATTATATAATCACGCTCACTAAACTAAAACTTAGAAGTAAAGTTAGATCTCAATCGATGACACCTCGTTGATGAGGCGTAGACCACACCACGGACCTTACTGTTCATCTTTGGTGTTGGTCAAAGACTTCTTTTTGAGGCCTTTTTGTTATTTTTATAAGTTTCAACCAACGGAACTGAACGACGGAGCGTCGTTAAAACAACGGCTCATTGTTTGCCCTCGTGGTTGCATACTGCCAATATACAGATTTGAGAGTGAAATGATTGGTCCTACTGAAGGACCCTTAGAGTGGTCCATAGGGAGTTGTGCCCATTAGTTTTGTCCCTAAAAACACTCTAACATCTATTGTAAGCCTTTCAATAAAATTTTACCTTTTCCGACTCTTAAACCCCTTTAAACACACCAAGGCACAATACCTCAATTGAACTAGTCTCCGGACGTCGTGGTCGTTTGTTGAGGCTCTAGACTAAGTCATGGAACTTCCAGAGTGGTACAACTTACAATTGTAGAAATATACAACATATGGAATTAGCACATTGACTGCACTAAGTATGACGAATATGCACGAAAACCATGCAAAAAGGGACATTTATTTTAAAATTTACTTTGATACCATTTTGATAGACACCTTCATCATAAGACTTTAATAGACATAATGTTAGTCAACAATCATATATAGGACATATTTAATATTCAACAAATAAGCCTTAATTGATTTAGACTCTCTATGTAGATAGCATCCTATTCCACTACCTACATAATGTATAATATCTCCACTACTAGAATGCACATCCCACATGATGAGAATAGGCACTAACCAACATAGACCACACTAGCTAGGTATGAAAACGAGTTTCATAATAACCCCACATCATGGAAGGTATTCTACTTGCAAAAGGTAGTACTAGTAATCATCCCATGTTGGCACATGTTTAAGGACATCAAGGGCTTGTTTTTTTTCTAATATCATCCTCAAGTAGAGATACTAGACCAAGCATATCCACTCTCCAATTGACTTTTTTCTATTAAAGTTAATTAATTCATGTATTAGTCTTTGAGAAGGTAGCATATCTAAGTCCTACCAACTCATAATACTTTTACCAATAAAGGGTCAACTAGGGCTGCCAATAAAGATTCTTTAAGATAGATCATTCTTACCCTTCTTTTCATATTCAAGGTTTCATATAAGACTTTCGTTGAGGGTCACCTACCGTAGGTCTATCGATCCTAGACTTTCATTTATACATTCATTAACATACATGACAAGAGTACCTAAGCGTACAAGGTCAAGACTTTATAATCCATAAGATTTAATGTATCAAGAAGAGGGACCTTAGTCTACCATTCAAGTCATAACATCATTCTATGAAGGCTCTCCATAGTCCTTGCATCAATAATCAAGAAATAGAGAGGAAATACATTCAATCATACCATCATAGCACCCATATAGGATCATATAAACATAACATGCACACCTTCATCTATGCCTTCGCATACACCATATCATTATCATTGGGGAAAAAGTCCATGTCGTGGAGCCCTCCTGATTTTTTGGAAATAATTTTTGAGAAAGTCGACTCCGCGACGGACCAAAAATGTAACAACCCAAAAGAATAACTAGGTTTATCGAGAGCCTCACATGATCTTTATGAGTTACTAACATGTAAATAAATTTTTTTAAAACATGTAATAGTCGTTTTAAAGAGTTTGGAAGTCAAACGCCAAAAGACGACCAAGACGACTGGAAACTAGTCTTTTGCATGCTAGTGTGTCCGGGTATGTTTGACTTGTTTTTATGTTTTGTTTTGAGGCTAAAAACAGTGGAGGTGACCGTAGTATCATAATATAAATTTTAAGGGTTAAAACATTTGGCTACAAATTCCTGAGAACCACCCTAAAGGTCGTTGAGGAGGACCTAAACGTTGGACAATAAAGCTTCTATAGGAAGCATGCAGAACTTATATATGGAGTTCATGTCCGGTCGAGCGCCTGACACTTAGTATGCATCTTGTAGGGAACTTGAAACAAGTCTCACTTGCTTAAAAATTTTGTGAGTTAAAATCAAGAGCTTCCTCCGGGATGCGAATCCACTTCCCAGATTCGGTGGCGTCGTTTTAAAATCAAGTTTGACATGTCTAAAAGTCCAAATAAGTATGGGGGTGTTTCGTAATTTTTGTAGTCGGTTATAGACTATTTTTATGACCTATTTAACCCATTTCCTAATTAAAAACCTCAACACCCAATAAGAAATCAAAAAATCCAAAACTCTCTTCTCTTCCAAATTCTCTCAAACCTCCATTGAAGGCAAAACTCAAGCTCAAGATAGATGATAAATCTTTAAGCTCTTTCTTCTCTAAATGTGTGGTATTTTCCTCTATTAAGGTATGGTAACCCTTTATGCTTATTTAATCTTTCATCTAAGGAAATCTTTCAATGGTTTTCCTATGTGATTTTATGATCAAAATTTCCATCTTTCAATCTAGCTATGGGTTCATTGTGAAAATGATTTGAAAGTCAGTATATTGATGAATTTAAGATTAATTAATGCTTTTATTATGATTTTCAATCCAATTTCATGGTGAAACAATGATCTCCTAAATCTCTCAAATAATGATATAATATGGGTATTGTGATCTTTTGATTATATGATGATTCAATTATGATTTGATTATAGTGTATTACTTAATCACAATTAAATCTATGTCAATTCATTATGATTTTTTGAGAATTTTTCCATGGTGATAATTGCTTGGAGTATTGTTAAGTTGACCTAATTTCATTGTCTTTAGCATTGAAATTGATGTTGTATGGTATGGTCCACTTATGGTGGCAGTGTTTACATTATTGTATATCCTTATATGTTATGATCAAGTCCTTGAAGGAAATTCTTGTAATGTTAATTGTGATTATAGTGATCACAAGCATGAAGATTTTGTGTAGTCTT
The DNA here is from genome assembly GCA_032847665.1 of Solanum chilense. Classification (NCBI taxonomy): domain Eukaryota; kingdom Viridiplantae; phylum Streptophyta; class Magnoliopsida; order Solanales; family Solanaceae; genus Solanum; species Solanum chilense. The sequence goes on along the minus strand of CM064963.1, from coordinate 53,868,921 downwards.
CTATATTAGTATCACCATCTAGGTGTATTAATGATGTTATGTATTTGTGATGATGATGTTGTGGTTAGGTATGGCTTACATGACAAGTTGTGATGAATAATTTTGTAGTATGAACCCTACCTATATTAAACCTATAAAAATATGTGATCTTATGCATGTTAGTAGTCTTCTATTTTATTGTTGAATATGTCTTTTCCTCCTATGATGTAATGTGGGTGTGCGATCTATAATCCCTCATACTCATATATAAAGTTGTTCATGACATGAGAGATATTGAATATTTGTGATGATAACTTGGAGTGTGGTTTCCTAAGTAACTAAGTTGTTTATATTATGTGATTAAGAAGACCAATAAAATACACATGCACTCATGCACATTTATGAGTAGGATAGATTCATGTTGTCAATTGAAAGGATAGTTCTCATACAGACCCTTTTCTATTACTATGCATGTAAGGTATATGATTAATGAGTTATGAGCATGTGTTGCCTAGAATTGTTTATGTTATTGTATTTGTCACATATGTATGCACACACACATGAATGTATGACTGGTAGAATTATGTGAAAGGACATTCTTGCATTATATAGGTTCTATGATGAAAGTAGATTCACATCTTAGACACCTTAGATCTATATGATGTATGAGGGATCAAGTCCCTCAATCTAATTTTATGAACTAATACTAATAAAGGCTTAAATATATTTAAAAAGAGAAATTTTAGATTAGCACCAAGCGAACATGAATGATGAGAGTGAGGGCTTCACGTCTAGCAAGTTTTGGGTCCCATCATAGATTTTGTCTCAGGAGATGGAAACCTCCGCGTTATCAAGTCATGATTTCTAGTAACAATATATTTGTTCCATAACTACGTACCCTCATTGGTTATAGAAAGTGGATCCAGCTAGATATCTATTAAGTAGGTTCCTCCTGGGCCTGTAGAACACCCTTTTTCTGTGTGGGTTTATATGACACCAGATTCCACGTAGGTCTCACGGTATATGTCAAAATGGATTTATCTCCCGAAGGTTAAGAAATGAATTACAATAAGAATATGAAATCTAATCATAACAACTTGAGAAGTTTACTTAGTATAGGAAGGAGGATGGACCCTACCCTTGCATTAAACTAGTGTACTTTAAGAAATTATAGGATTAGAGCCTCTCATGAAATTAACACTTATATTTGATTTGCGTAAATGAACTTTAAAGGTACTTTTTTATACTAAGACAATTATAATTACGTATGTGAGTCACACTCATGGCTTCTAAATAGTTTTTCTTGGTATATGTGGGGGTATGGGCCTCCATGTATACATTGCACAAGAAAATTTGTGATAGGTTTATGAGTTTATTTTCCTATGATATGAAATACATGAGTATTAAGACGTAATGAACGAAAGAGTTCTTATGTGACCTTTGCTGAAGTATGTTTGTCTTATATCTAAGATGAAATGCTTGTGTGGTATGTTATGAAATTTGAGTATGAGTAGTGTTATGGATGCTACTAGTGAGATTGGGAGGTTGTCTTAGGTGGTGTTTTTTATGTGAAGATTTTGCTTAAACGAATGTGCCTTAAATGTACTAAAATGGCTTCAAATATTATTATGAGTGATATCCATGTCTGTATAATGTATGTGAACTATGTTGTGCTTGTTCTATCGATGTACATGAAGTTTTCTATGTACATACGATGCATGATTTCTAATTAAATATCGTCTTTAACTCATGTTTTTGCATGATTATCATACTTACTACATTCTTGTACTAATATCATTTTTCTTTATCTTTTTACACAAAGTGTAGGTGGTGATGACAATAGGATCATTCGTAAAAGGGGAGAGCTTATATAGATATTCCCTAATTTCAAGAGGTTTCTTATGATTTCAAGAAACTTTTTTCAAGATGTTTATTATTTTTATGTAATAGTATATGTTTTTTTTTATGTTGTTAAGGACCATGTCCTATTCTATTCTATTGATGTCGAGTCTAAGATGAAAAAAGGAGACTTAGTGTCTAAACTATGTACTTATGATTTTATAAATGAATTGACGTTCTAGCATTTGATGTGCTACAAAAAGTTTAATCTTTTCAACTAAACTTCTATGTGTATGCGATGAATGAATGCTAAGAGGCTTGTCCACGACCTTAGAGAGGTCGACGACGCCGTGCGGCGACTTCAGGATGCCATAACTTCTATGGTAAACCCTCGGGTTGTTACATACTTGGTTTAGATTATAAGGTTTTGGGATTTTTCCTTTCAAAGTCTGATAATACCTTTCTAGAAGAGTCTTGTTCATCGGTATGAATCGCGACACATCTATGAGCTAGAGGCTACAGGATGATAGAGTTTCACTTTCTTCACTACTCTTGTGTCGTACTATAAAAATTAACTCAATATGATCTCTCACATATGTTTCCTTGTATGCTGGTATTATAGATGTGATTTCTTGGAAAGGATGATGTCTCAAGGCTTGAGGGAGAGAAGATGAGTTTTGATGCTTATTGTGGTTTCATGACTTGATGAGTATATGTTAAGGTAAATTTAGAATATTTTGAGGGAATGACTTTTATGTCTATATTTGACCTACTATAATTGAGGATTGAAGCATTACGTTGAGAAGTTATGTTGTCATATGGTTTTATCTTATCAATAGTTGTTATGGTGGAATGTAGTCCTCCTTGAAATAATGAGTTATTTTATGTTTATGTTGAATTGTAGCACTACGAAAGTTCATGACTTATTATCTATCCTCACATGATGAACCAAGGCTTAATAAAAACTTTATATGCCTATATCAATGTATTGAAACTAAGTAGGAACTATTAGAGCCAAAACATCAAAAAAAGATCTTGACGTCCAGAAACTAGTGGAACTTAACTAGTAGACGTCCCTATGTTTGGTGAAGGTTTTTTAGTGTTATATGTAGTCTAAAACTTTTAAAAAGACTTTAAATAGATAAAATATAATATATATGGTCCAAATGTCCAATAACGACTCCACAAGGACCACTCGAATGGGTCCTTGAGGAGGACTCAAACATTGGTAAGCAAGCTACCAAAGCAGCCTGCGACAATCAAGATTTGAAGGCCATGGCGCGTTGCACCATCTTCACATGGAAGGAAAAAATTGCCTCAGGATGCGCGGCTTTTACGAGGCTCACTTGCTCAACCCGGATTTCAGAAAAAATATTTGGAAGTGACCGTGCGACGCACAACCACAACCCATAATCGTTACCGTCATTTTTATGTCATTTTGACGTCGCAAAAAGAACCAATTAAGTGTGTGATATTTTGGGTACTATAGGGGGTGAGTATATATTTATTTATGGACAGTATTAAGTCGTTATGAATCACCCAAATCAATTCCCCAATTCACTCTCACTTCTCTCTATGGACTTTTGAAGCTTGGAGAAGAAGGGCAAGTTCTCAAATTTCCTTCACAAATTTAATGGATTAAGTCTTTATTAAGGTATGTCTTCTTCACTTTGGTATTCTTTTCCCCAAGAGGTCCATTCAAAGTTTATTTTTGTATCACCCAATTCCAAGGGTATTCTCTACAAATGGGTTTCTTAAAAAAATGAAATTGATGATTGATTATGGCGAATTGTGATTATCTAAAGCTAATTAAGTGTATATTGTTGATGGGAATTTATGAATTTATTAATTTTTATAATCTTTTTAACTATTCTAGTTCATTCTTGGACTTTCTAGTGTCATGTATTGTTGGGATTGGACCTATGTCTTGAGGAATTAATGATTGAACGTTTCCCCTAACACTACGTAATGAATTGAGGTTGATTTGATTTGTGAGGATAAAATTGACTTATTTCCTGTATAAATTACTATTGTATAATGTTATTAATTAAATTAATGGATAAATATTGTTTGATAGATTGTAAGACCTCAAAGAAGGCTTATGATGGCTATGTGGTAAGACTTTATGATATTTAATCATTTACTTCAATGATGATGGATTATACTTGATAATAATTTTCAATTTAATGTTTATGTGTGATTATATTAAGATAATTATGATGTGATCAATGTGATGAAATGTCTTGACAATGTAAATCTTGAGATTATGTTAACGGTTAAAGATACAAAGTTTAATATGAATCACTTGTGTGACTTACTATGATATGTTTATGCTATGTTGATATCACAAATGAAGGGTTGTTACGAAAGGAAATTAAATTGCAATACCTAATGATCTAATGACATAGTATACAGTAGTTAGTATCCTATGGCCTATACAAAGATATGATGATTAAGAAAGACATAAAGACATTTCAAAAATGAGTTTATATTTTAACCGAGATAAATAGATATGAGAGGTTTCCCTTCCAAATATGGGAATGTAAGTTCGTAATGGTTCTCATAAGAGGGACATTACAATGCAATTGTGCATAAAGAATGTCTCTACCATGTATCCTAGTTTTTTTTACTATGTTGCCTCCACAAGAATAGTAGATAGTGGATCCACCTAGATTGCTTTGTTAGTGTTTTGGTACTACCTTGGAATGTTGGCCACGTTCTTTAGGAGTAGGGTTTCGTGACACCAGGTTCCATGTTTAGCTCACATGGTCTATTTCGGTTAAGGCGATTGTTCCTGAAAGCAAAATGAATTAATGAAGATGAACACTAGACAGGGTAACATAAGGAGTTATTCTTAGTGTAATTAGGGGTATATGACTCTACCTATACTCAATGAATCTAGGTCAATTCAATATATAATTATCATTATAAGACCAATTAGCCATCACTTGTATACAATTCTTACATCATTCAATAGACCATATAAAACTACACTAAAATACATAAGCATTAAGTGAATATCAGTTATATAAGCTTAATATTCAATGGTGCACAAGTTGACCTTGAGGGGAGACCTAGGAGCTTGATCTTATGTTATTATGCATTCATAACATTATGGAATATATGTATGGTTGTTCTATATGATGTTTCTCTTACATGATGTTGCTTACTTTGATGAATATGATACTGGTCTACGTTTCTATATATGATGATGACTACACATTATTATTATATATGAATCAAGGTATAAATTCTTATCTCTTTCCTTGTTTACTTGATTATGTGGGGTTATGGGGCTTCACATGAGCATTGCACTTGTAGGCTTGAGATGGAATTGTTTGTAAGGGTCTTGTATGTAGATGATATAAACTATTGAACTTGAAATTAATATGACACTATGGTGATGTTTTCCTTGGTTATGAACATGTATCATTTCGTTTTGATCCTTGTATTGTATATGCTTTTTGTGTGCATAAAAGATTTCAAATGACTTAGCATGTTTCTAAACAAATGATCCTTTTTTGCATGTTTTCAAAAGGTTTATTTGCACATGTTGATACTAAGTACAACTGGTTGTACTAACCCATTCATTCCCTTTTACCAAACAATCTAGGTTCGGGCCGTTGAGGTATCACAATCACTTTGTAGAAGACTTTGACTTCTCCCCGTGTTTTTGTAGGTCCTGCAATTCGAGGATGGTGCAACATATTCTACCTTAGTAGAATTACTATTTTCTAATGACATTCATTTCTTTTCTATTGTTGAAGATATTGGTTTTAACACCTATGTGGCAAATATTAATTTGTATAAGGGTTATACATTAATGTTCTACTTCGTTTGAGGTGGTTGAATGTGAGACCATATAACTAGATTTAATTCTTACGTATTGTTTATATTGACTAAATGGGAAGCCAATGTAAAATTCACTAAGCGAGGAGTCTGTTTAACTCAATATATAATATGTGAGAGGTCTATGTATACTTCACTATGTAACAGTTTGAAATATTCAGCATTTTTGACTTATGACATATAATGATGAATGCTAAGGGCTAGTCGAAGTCCTCCCCGAGGACGCCGCCGCAAGTTGAGTCTATGGGATGCTCACTGGTCGTGAAAATCTTAGTATCACAACATGAGTCTAAAGTAATCTAAGGATTGATGTATCACTAAACCACGTCTTCCTAGAGACTTGTTAATGGGTGTGAAGAGCACCACACTTATGAACAAGAAGATATTTGATGCTTAGGAATTCTCAGTTTTTTTGTAATCTTGAAAGTTGTTCCTCAAGGGTTATAACTCTATGTGTCCTTTTCTTCTAACTCTTCTATTTTGGTTATAGGCTAAGACTGCTTGAAGTGCAGACACAAGAAGAGTCAAAGAACAGATTGCAAATGCGGGAGTTCTTTCCCAACCAACCAAGCTCCTCCACAAAGCAATCAAGCCCCTCCTCAAGAACAAGTTCTTTTGGGGGACAAGATCTGGTCATTCCTCCACCTATGAAGGATAGAGAGATAAGGTCGCCTTCTGTGACTTTGACCCAAGGTATGAGTACTGAAGATATGAATAATCAAGCCCAAGTTGTAGCTTTACAAGCTCAAGCCATGATCGCTCAAGCAAACAAGGAAGTTGGACCCCGTGCGAAAAAAAATTCTAGTACCAGGCTTCTCCATTAAGGGATTTCACTAGAATGAACCCACCAATATTCTTTGGGTCAATGGTGGATGAAGAACTCCAAGACTTTCTTAATGAGATCTACAAGATCTTACTTTCTATGGGGTTGACTTCAATTAAGAAGGCCGAGCTTGCCGCTTATCATTTCAAGGATGTGGCTCAATCTTGGTATACCAAATTGAGAGAAAATAGGCCTTTTAGAGGTGGTCCCGTTACTTTGGAAATCTTTAAGAAGGATTTTCATGATATGTTATTTTCAAGGAAGAAGAGGAAGGCTAATGTTGAAGAATTCATCAACCTTGGTCATGGAGGTATAAGTGCACTAGACTTCTCTTTGAATTTCACTAAATTGTCTAAGTATGCCATTCCTTGGTGTCTAACCCAAGTAAGATTAGTCGTATGTGATGGGAGTGTCAGATAATTTTATTGAATAGTGTCGGTCGATTCTCCATTACTAGAATGGATATTTCTGGCTTGATAGTGCATACTAAACGAGTGGAATGGACTAGGCTTAAGAGGAAATTTATGTATTCTAAGAGGGCCAAGTCTTATGAAGGTGGTTCTTCTAAGGCTAGTTTAGATATTCCTAACAAGCCTAGATTCAAGAAGAGGTTCTCCATTAATGTTCTTTTGAAGTTCCTCAAGGCTGTTTAGGATAACCCTGAGGATCAAAAGGGAAGAGGTTGTAATTCACCAAGCAAGAAGCCTACTTGTGGAAAGTGTTGTAAGAAGCATATGGGATAAATTTCTAGTTAGGACGGATAACTTCCTTGGGTGTGGAAAGAGTGGTCATAGGCTAGGGATTGTCCAATTATGAGGGGTCAATATAAAGGGATTGGTCAAGCACAAGAAGGTTGTTGTTAATCCGATGTTCCAAAGAAGAATCACTTTTATGCGCTCCTTTCTAGGGGTGAACAAGAGAGTTCTCCCAATGTGGTGATCGGTATGTTACTATTCTTCTCTATAAATTTTTACTTGATCCCGGTGCTACCTTCTTATTTTTACACCTTTTGTCGATATAAAGTTTTATATATTTCCTTATATCATAAGTAAACCATTTTCGGTTACTACCCCGGTGGGTGACTCCGTTATTGCTAAAAGAGACTATTGGAATCCCCTATAATTATGCCCAATAGAGTTACTATGCTAGACTTGGTAAAACTTGATATAGTTGATTTTATGTCATCTTGGGAGTGGATTAGTTGCATTCTTGTTTTGCCTCCTTATATTTTAGAAAAAAGAATGGCTAGGTTCATTTTCCAAATGAACCCATTTAGAGTGGAAGGGGGAAATTCAATTTCTAGAGGTCGTATCATTTCTTGTTTAAAAGCCTGTATAATGATATCTAAAGGGTGAATATACCATATTATAAGGGTCAAGAATTTATATTACAAAATATATCCTCTAGAGTCGGTCCCCGTGATAAACAACTTTCCAGAAGTTTTTCCCAATAACTTGCCCGAAATTCATCCTGAAGAGGAAAATGATTTTGATATTGACTTATTAACGGATACGAACCCCATTTCAATTGCTCCATATCGGATGGATCCGGTTGAATTCAAAGAGTTAAAGGCTCAACTAAAAGGCTCATTAGACAAAGGCTTCACACGACCTTTCATTTCTCCATGGGGTGCTCTAGTGTTGGTTGTTTAAAAGAAAGATAGGTCCCTTAGGATGTGCATTAACTATCACTAACTGAATAAAGTCACCATAAAGAAAAAGTATCCTCTCCCTAGCATCGATGACTTAATTGATCAACTTCTAGGGGCAAGCTACTTTTCTAAATTTGATTTGATGTCAGGATACAAACATTTGACTGGTGAATATATTCCCAAAAATACGTTTTGAAATAGGTATTGCCACTATCAGTTCCTAGTTATGTCATTCGGGTTAACCAATGCCCCGACGACTTTCATGGATCTACTGAATAGAGTGTTCCGAAATTGCCTTGATGTCTTTGTGATTGTCTTTAATTATGACATCTTTTTATATTCTAAGAGTGAGGATGAGCATATGGGCCATTTGAGGGTGGTATTGCATGTTCTTAAGGAACACCAACTCTGTGCTAAATATAACAAGTGTAAATTTTAGTTGAGATCAGTTGCTCTTCTTTGTAATATTATCTCTAGTGAGGGTGTAGAGGTCTATCCTAGAAAGATTGAAGCAGTTAAGAATTGTCCTAGACCTTTGGATCTAACTAATATAAGAAGTTTCCTATGTTTAGTTGGGTACTAATGAAGGTTTGTCGATGGGTTTGCATGTATTGCATCCCCTTTGGCAACATTAATTCAAAAGAAGGTGAAGTTTGAATTGTAAGAGGCTTGTGAAAGAAGCTTCCAAGAGTTGAAAGATAGGCTAACCTCTGCTCCATTGTTGACCTTACCAGAGGGTTCCAAGGGTTTTGGGGTGTATTGTGATTCTTCTCGAGTAGGTTTGCTTTGTGTCCTTATGCAATATGGTAAAGTTATAGCTTATTCTTCAAGGAAACTAAAGGTTCATAAGAAGAGCTACCCAACTCATCATCATGAATATGCAGCCGTGGTGTTTGCCTTCAAAATATTGAGGCATTACCTATATGGTGTACATATGGATGTATATACAAATCACAAAAGTCTTCAATATGCGCTAAATAATAGGATTTGGATCTCCTACAAAGAAGATGGTTGGAATCATTAAAGGATTACGACATGAGTGTTCTTTACCACCCCAGCAAACCTAATGTGGCTGAGGATGTCACGACTGGGCAGCACCTCCTTGATGTAACATGGCGTCCTTGACCTCTTGGAGGTCTTCTACAAGCCCATATCTATCATTGATCGCATTTTCATAGGCAAATTTAGCGGAAAACATAAAATGTTCTTAACACATCATATGCAAGAACATCACTCCATTATATATAAAATATCATCATACATTGTTACAGACTCTAGTCTTGTTTTTCCATCCTAGACTCAACATCATTAGAGTACATTAGGGACACGGACCTTACAACATAAATCATAAGCACATTTATAAGTATACTTTATAGTAAGACATAGGAAATATTTGGATTTAAGGTTTCCTTTCCTTGAGCTTGGGAATGGCATATCAAGCTCCTCACTGTTAAAAACATCATTTAAGAATCCATACCCTACACTGTGTGTAAAAAGGTGAAGAAGAATGGTATTAGTAGAAGAATTCACTAAGTATGACAACCATGCAAAAACATACATTTAAAAGGAACATTTTACTTGATACCTGCATGATGCCTTTTGGTAAAAACTTCATAAAACACGATACATTAAGCATTATATAATTTACATACTTCATTTAATCATATTCAATGGTCATAAATCATATAAATCCACACATTCCATCTAAGGCATGTTAGGACCACTTTACAGTAGTCTTATTTTCTCTTTACAATAAGCTACATCAATTACAGTGAGCACCTTCGTATATACAGTAAGTTTCCTTTTCTTTATTTCCTTAACATCCCAAGCAACCTTCTAGTGATACTTGGTGCAATGCATCGCCGTAAGGTCACAAGGAAATCCTATATGTAATCTTTGTAACCTTATACATACATTCATAGAAGCATAGTATATAATAGACACATTTAACTCAAGACACCCAACACGATTATAGTAAGCCATAGTCATATTGCACAAATTCTAACTTCACTTCACCTAAAACATTATAAGACCTTATTCATAGTCCCCATTTAAGTCTACTAGTGCAATATACATGTGAAGACCTACAAGTGCACATTTAGTTAGTAAACCTATCATGAGACTACAAGCCTTAACATTCACTTCATACATCAACGTGGAAAGTATAGACTTTTCATAAAAAACAAACAAGACCTTCATCAGATTGTCAATAAGACCTACATAATGCATTTATGGTAAGAACACTTCATATAGACTCATTTAGACCCATACCATGTATATCATCATAACAAGTAGACTACACAACAATTTCATACATAAGGAATATAAACATAGTCATATATATTAGAAAAACATCCTAGAACTCCCTTAAATAGCTTGTTCAATGCATATGTAAAGTCCCATACCCCCACCTACAGTAAACAACTTCCCTTAGGTTATCCTAGTTAGGGTCCTTTTCTTTGCTTCCATTGTTTATTTTACTTTAGGGTAACTATAGCCTTAAGCGGCACTAAGACCATGGAAGCTAAACATGGAAATTGGTATTAGAGACTTACACCATGGGAAGGTACTCAACTTAGCCAAAATACAACATTAACACATGCTTGCATACTAAGTGATACCACTTGCTACATCCTATGGGGCAAACGTAGTTTATGGAACTTAGAGGTAAATGTGGAAACCCTCTTTATGCCAAATGGGACATTGTAGTTATCCACATATGCTAACACTCTATATGCCTATTGAAGAATTATAATTATCCACCTCGCGTGGACTATGGTGAACAAGCCTTCCCAGATTGTGAAGGGGCACCCCTCATCTAAGTTCACTCGGTGCTTAGATAAGTTCCATTTATTGAAAACCTTTATTATCACTACTTTATAATTGTAGGCTTAGGATATCGAATCCTCATATTCTTAGCTCATAGGTCATAGATGAGAGTTCATCAATCTAAATCTTGTGAGAAATCCTTTCATATCGACATAGCATATTCAAGAACAATCTAGTTTAGGGTAAACTTGAGAACACCTTTCAAGGCCCCTCTCTAGACTAGATCATAATACATGTGTGTGTGTCTACATATATGTGAGAAAATATTTCACATAACATATTTAGACAACATATATTCATACATCATTTCGTTCATGCATACGAGTGTAGATGTAACTATATGAGCAATCCTTTCGTATAAACATATTTAGACACTATGCACATTCAGACTTCATCATATCATACTGTTGACATCATATACATAATTCATTTTCATAACATAATCATACATTCATAATCATGTACTTATATCACAAACCTAGGAATATCCTATCAAGGCAAACATTTGCAATACATCGACAAGGTACGTGCCCTTATCAATACTAGTAGACCTATCAAGTCATCCTAGTTAAGGGATACATAAACAACTTTATTGACATAAGCTTAACATGTATAGTAGTAGACATGAGTGCATATGAGAAAAACCTTTCATTGGAAACCATGAACCTATACTACTTGTTATCATCCATAATCTATAGGTGTGTGTACATTGGTAAACACGATAGCATAATGTCTATGTACAAAATATTGAGGCAGCCACCCTCTTAGGACCAAAACACTCATTCAAGAAAAGACCACACATCACAATTTAGCATAGGTGACAATATTACTTCAATACTTGGATTCAAGACTCCTAGTCAAAGCTAATCACAGATTCATATAGGGGTATAGAGGTTAGGGACCATTAACAAGTTTTAGCTTCAATTGAAGAACCTTAACCTTATCATAACAAGTTAATTCAATTGTAGAAGACATCATCAATACCTAGAACATGCTACTACATTGAGAACTATGCATAAGCTTCACATAGTGTAATCATCATAATAACATACTCATATGTAATCAATTTGCCTTCAAGGACATGATACACACATATATTGATTGACATAAAGAAAACATTGCCACCATAAGGGGACCATACAACATAATGCTATAAAAGGCCAATCATCTAGCAATTCTATAGACAAGTAGAGGAGTAGAGAACATCTTACCAATCCATTACCCTTTGATCATATTTGATCAATTCTCATATTTCATCTAAAATTCATATGTAGGGAAGTATCTAACTGTACATTAACATGGACAAAATCATACATACACTACAACAATCATGATACTAACATGTACACTACATCACCAATTCGATAGGGATTAAAGGGGTATAGATCACTTACCAATATTCCATGCTTGATCATCAATTATAATTAAAAAAACATTATCAATAATATCAACATAAGGAATTATCATATCATAATCTAAACGAAAGCATGATTTATCTACTCTAGAATTGAGATCACATCATGTACCTTGTGTTATAAATCTATAGTCTTGAAGAACCTCGATCAAATCCTTACAATCATCAAGAATCTATTAACATTGGATAAATTATAACTAATTCATCATCACACTACGTTACAGGCAGTAGAATAGTCAATTTCATAATTGAATCTCATAACAATTATTTTAGCATCAAGATCACAAGATACTACATTGTAGGCTAAATCGAGATTGAGAGAGTCATGGGTTCAACAGAGAATTTCATTGAAAATCACATTAAATAAAATTATAAAATTATAAGTTCATTAACATTATTCTTTTGAAATAATTTTGGGAAGGAACCCATGGCTAGATTGGAAGAGAGTCAATTTGATCACAATTTCTCTTTGAAAAGCTTTAAAGGAGCTCTCTTGATGAATGTATACTAAAAAATTAAGGATCACCATAAACCAATGTAGGAGAAAACCACCAAAAGTTGATGAAGAAATCTTTAGAATCCATCACCATGAATTTTCTTGAGCTTCATCTCCAATTGAGGTTTCTAGAGAGGATATGTTGGGAGAGGATTTTGAATCACGGATTGGGAATGGGGTTTTTCACGTTTTAAATGAACTTAATATACCCAAAAATTACAAAATAAACCTTCTAGGGTCAGAATATGACGTGGGGTAAATTCTCCTCTTTAATAAACAGTGCGCAGGAAGCTTGTTGCATGTTGCATTGTCGGACAGCCATCGACGCCCCTTTGTCCCAACGATGGTCCGTAGGTTGTCACCGTTGTTTGGGTATAAGGTTGGTGTTTGCCTGATACTTATCTAGGATAAGTATGGGACTACGCCTCCCTATAAATGGGGCGTCACCAAACCTACTGAGTGTTGATTGAGGGTCATAAATAGACACTTCCAAGGTAGTGTCTAGGTAGACTTTGGGTCCTCCTTGAGAGCCTTTTGCGGGGCCCTTGTGGATTCATACCCGAAAGATTTAAATGTAAATACCCACCTTATAATTTTAAAGACCTTCCATTCCATTTTTAGCATCAAACAACACTCGCAACGCATCCAAACCTGCTAGGCACACTGAAGTCACGCACGCACGTCTCAAGTGCTAACTTTCGAATGCCTTGGACGTTTGACTTCTGAAAGACTTCATATAAATCATACATCTTTTGTTAACAAGCTTATTAGGCACATGTGAGGCTCTATACACCCTAACTCATTTTAGGGGTCTTATAGCGGATGCTCTAAGTCGTATGACTATGGGTGGTGTGTAGCATGTGGAAGAAGTAAAGAAATAACTAGTTAAAGAAGATCATAGGTTGTTTCAATTGGGTGTTTGGTTGAAATATTCTCCTAATGATGTTTTTACGGTCCATTATAACTCTGAATCATCTTTAGTCGTTGAGGTGAAGTCTAAGCAACACCTTAATCATTTATTGATGGAGTTGAAGGAATCGGTTCTTGGTAATCTTAATCATTCATTCTCCCAAGGAGGAGATGGTGTTCTTAGGTACCAAGGTAGGTTTTGTGTGATGGATGGTTATGATTTGAGGAACCGAATTTTGGCTCACAGTTCCTAAAATTTTATTCATCCGGGTTCAACCATAATGTTTTGTGTTTTTCAAGAGGTTTATTGGTTGGAAGGATTGAAAAGGGACATAGCGGAATTTGTTGCTCGGTGCTGAATTTGCCAACAATTAATGGCCTAGAATCAAGATTTGGTTGTCTTACTCTAGAAATACAAGTACTCGCTTGGAAGTGGGAACACATTAATATTGACTTCGTAGTGGGTTTGCCTCAGACACGTAGGCAAAATCACTTAATATGGGTGGTGTTGATAGATTTACTAAATTCGATCACTTTATCCCCCTTTAAGTGTACTTATTCTATAGAGGATTATGCAAGAATCTATATAGATGAGATTGTGAGTTTTCATGGGATCCATTTTCCATCATATCGAATAGAGGTGCACAATTCACTTCTCCTTTTAGGAGGTATTTTTAAAAAGGGTTGGGTACATAAGTGAATATTAGAACTGCTTTTGATCCTCAAACGGATGGTAAAGTGTACTGTACAATTCAAAACCTTGACAATATCTTAAGAGCTTGTGTAATATAATTCAAATGGAATTGGGACTATCACTTGCCATTGATTGAGTTCTCCCATAATAATAGCTACCACACGAGTATCGCCATGTGCCCATTTGGAGCACACTATGGTAGGAGATTTAGTTCTCTAGTTGGGTTGTTTGAGGTTCCTGAGTATTCATTCCTTGGTCCTGAAGTAGTCTATAAAGCTTTGGAGAAAGTTCATGTGATAAGGAATTGATTGAAAATGGCCTATATTCGGCAAGGGTCTTTTGCCGACAATAGGAGAAAAGACTTTGAATTTGAAGTGGGTGATAAGGTGTACTTGAAGATTTCACCTACAAAAGGGGTGATGAGATTCGGTAAGAACGGGAAACTAAGTCCCTTGTTTGTGTGTGCCTATGAGATATTGCAATGAGTCAGGAAGGTTACTTATGAGTTTAAATTACCTAGTGAACTAGCTTTGGTTCATTCGGTATTCCATGTCTCTATGCTTAAGAAATGTATTGGTGACCCCGAGTCCATTCTCCCTATTGATGTATTGGGTGTGTATGAGAACCTTTCCTATGAAGAGTTTCCAGTGAAAATACTTGATTGTCAAGTTAAGAAGTTGAGGAACAAAGAGGTGGCATACGTAAAAGTTCTATGGAGAAACTACCTAGTTAGGGTGCAACATGGGAGGTCGAGGCCAATATGATGTCTCGCTATCATCATATTTTTTCCATAATTAAGGTTAGTTTTTCCAATAAAAAAATTAAAATAATGAAAAAAAATATGAACATGGCTTATTTTCTAAGTATGTGCATATTTTGGTAATAGTTTATGTCAAAATGAGTTTTCATGTGAAATGTTTTTGTGTTAAAGTGCACTAATGTTAGATATATGTTTTTGCCTTCTTGAGATGTTTTTGTTTTGATGATTTATTGAGAAGAATATCATGGTAACTCTTTGGTGTAATTTGATCTCACCGTTTTATAGAGAAGGTAGTTTCTCATTATATGTTATGAAAAGTTGAGCTCTTATGTGTTGTGACCTGTGATTTGAGTTGCTATGTGTGATTTGAGTTTCTATGTGTACTCATATGAGTTGTGACTCAATAGGATTTTGTTCTTTCTTGTTATTGGTTGGGCTTCTAGTATTGAGTCTTGTCTCCCCTATAATAAGAATTTTGTGTCATTTGGGGACCAATGTCACTGAAGGGAATATAATGTAACACTATTAAAGTCCATGACTTTGTCTAGATCCTCACATGATGAAACAAAATCTTAAAACAATGTACTAAGCATAAATTAATGTATTCAAACTATGTAGTAAGTAATATTAAATCCAAAACGTCAATGAAAGACCTTGACGTCCGAAAACTATTGGAATTAACTAGTACACGTACCTATGTTTTCTGAAGTTATTTGAGCATCATATGAAGTATAAAACATTTTTAAGGTGAAATATACCATATAGGGTCCAAAGGTCCAGTAAAGACTCCCCAAGGACAACCCAAAGTGTCCTTGAGGAGGACCTAAACATTGGTAAGCAAGCTGCAAAAGCAGCATGCGACATCCTAGATTTCAAGGCCATGGATGTCATACCCTCTTCACTTGGCAGGAAAAAATTGACTCGTAACGAGGGGCCTTCAGTGGCTCACTGCTTCTACCCGAGTTTCAGAAAAAAGTTTTTGAACTGACCCCGCGACGTGGAACCACTTCCCCAATTTGTTCGCATTGTTTTAAAGTCAATTTGACATCACAAAAAGACCCAATTAAGTGAGGGGTATTTTATGTAATTTAGGGGGTAACTATTAATTGATTTAGGGTAAGTTTTAAGTCATTAGTAACCATCCAAATAAATTCCCCAAATCCCTATTACTTCTCTCTAAATTATCTCTCTAGTAAACCACCATTAGGAAGGTAGGTCCACAATGGTTTTCATGAGATGTCAATTACAATGCAAATGTGCATAAAGAAGGTCCTTAGCATGTCTCCTAGTTCCTTAACTACGTTTCCTCCATAGGAATATTAGCTAGTGGATCCACCTAGAATGTTGTGTTCATATTTTTGTCCTACTTGGTGAGTAGGCCACCTTCTTTCGGTGTAGGGTTTCATGACACCGAATTCCATGTTTAGCTCACATGGTCTATGTCGGTTAAGGCGATTGTTCCTGAAAGTAAAATGAATGAATTAAATAATTAATATGAAAAAAATAGGGTGATATGTGGTGCTTAACTAGAAGGATTGGTATGTCCAAGTTCTCCTTGATGAGATAAGTTTCTCATAAGTTAGTCTACCCTAAATGGGTGTGACGCCCCAAAATGAACTAAGGTGAAATAGAGCCTCATGGTTACTTCTGGAGTTGATTTTAAGTTAATCTAAGTTAGTTTAATATCATTAGTAAGTGTCTGAAATTTGGTTAATTTTGGAGTTCAATTGACCAAGAACGTCCGTGACGTTCGAAAAGTATTTCCTTAGAATGTACTAGTGTGTATTATTCTGTTTAGAAGAGTTTTACGTGTTTGTTTTACTTAAAACATTCATTGGATGTTATTAATACCTAGACGACTTATTTTGGGGGTTCAACATTCAGGCACGACCCCACCTAGGACCCACAAGGGGCCTTAGATGAAGGGCCCAAGACTTGGGCAAAATCTGACAAAAGCAGTGGCCATCGACCACCCCAACGACGGTCCGTAGCTCCCTCAAGTCCATCGATGTAGGGCGTCGATTTTCACCACTGATTTCAAATTTTCCATGATCCATTTGGATCTAAGTATCCACCAACAGACCCTACCAACGGTTCGTTGGTGAAGGCCCGTAGAGGAGGCCTGCAAATCTGTGAACATTGCTGCCAACTTGGGGTGTTTTATGTTAATAACAAGTATTTTAAAACACTAGGTGGATAATATTAGTTTTTTTTTGATGTTATATTATAATAATTTTAAATCCTATACCTAGACAAGACCCCTCCCTTCGAAATATTCAAACTCTCTCTTTAAAGAAAAACTCTCTCAAGACTGCATTGAATGCTAGAGGCCAAGGAAGGATAGGAGGTTGGTTGGACGTGTCTCTTCATCAATAAATCTTGGTTTTTTCTTCGTTATGTGAGGTATGGTATTCATTCTTCAATATCATTCCATTCAAGAATCAAACTTCCAAAAAGGGTTTCTAAACTCAAACTCCTTCTATCTTTAAATTCTAGAAGGGTTTTTCTTGTATTTATGTTTTCATTGTTTAAATCTATTTATTTTGGTTTGAATTGATCATTTTGAAACTAAAACTCTAATGAAACTCTTTTTAATGTATACTTCAACCTTTGCCTTGAAATTGGGTTATTAGAGCATGATTTGAGTAGATGATGAACTTGGGAATTCTTGTATTTGTCATGTTGGTTTAGATACTTCCCAAAAGGCCTTAATATGGTTAAATATTTACAAATTTCTTATGAGTGATGATGGTTTGAATTCATGTTGAGTTGCTTTCATTATATAGTTTTTATTATGAATTGATATTGAGTGGTATGGTCCATCTTATGGATGGTGGTGCTAATTGAGGAACTTGATGTTATTAAGTATGTTTGAATATGTTATCTTGAATGTCTAACTTGTGAAATGAAGATAAATTGGTAATTGGTCTTGTATTGTGTTTTGGTGTAGCTTGAATTGCATGCTTGACCTAGTTTGAGTCTAAATGAAGAATATGATTATGAGAAGCAAGTAGGGTGTTTAATTTGATGAACCAATATAAAATTATGTGTAGAACTTGATGAAAATGAAATGATTCTTATATGCAAGGTGTGCACATGTACACACACAGACACTTTAAAGAATGTATTATACTAAGTTGAGTAAAAAGGGGAATTTTGAGGTGGACACACTTCGTGAGTTGATATGTTTTGTCTAGTAGCAACCTCTCTATTCCTAGAGGGATTTCTATGATAGACTACTAGGTTAAGAAATCTGTAGGGAGTTATGCCCTAGCACCGAGTGGATATGAAGGAGAGGTGGATTACACTTCGTGAGTTGAGATGTTTTATTTCCAAAGTACCTCTTGAGATGAGTACTCCTCATTAGTAGTGAAAGAGTTACTTAGTAGAAATATCCTTATCCCTTAACTATGTGTCCACATAGGTGTAGCTATTGGGAAAGCCATGTAAAAGCTAAGAAGCATGACTTTACTCTAGGCAAGTGAGCATCCGTCATTTGATAGGGGTTAATATCGGGATTACATGTCTAGCTCTCATGGTCAATGTCAGTTAAGCAAATCCCCCACAAAGAATTGATTGAACTAAGTCTTCTAAAAGAATGTACTACTTAGTGTAGGTGGTGGTATGGCATGTTATCTACTCATTGCACTAGGTAGGACCTTCCAAAAGGGAAGACATGGTGCCAAACCTTCTAAAAGAATGTACTACTTAGGGTAGGTGGTGGTATGGGACGCTATCTACTCATTGCACTAAGTAGGCTTTCCGAAAGGGAAGACTTTGGTAGTTTGTTGGGTGTCTTTTAATGTCTTTCCATTGATTGAGAGGCTTGTTTCTCGTGAGTAGATTAAAACGAAAAAGGGGTGGTCTTGAGGGTTACTTTGGTGTGTATTGTAGAAGGCAAATGCATACTTCCTTCATATCTTACCGTAGTTAGTCTTAGGAAAATTCCAACATAGGGAAAATCTTAAGGAAAATCGGTTCACTTTCTCTTTCGCTTCGCCTTGAAAGTTCACTCATTTAGTGTAGGATAGTTCATTGTAATTGTTTAAGTTGAATTTATTGTGAATGCTTTAAATAATTCATTGTCAATGTTCAAATGTATTTATTGTACATGCTTAAGGAGTTAACTATGAAGGTCAAGTTGGTTTATTGTAATGTTTCTTGTTGGCTTAAAATTATGGGAATTCATATCTAAGATTGAAATGATGGTTAGTATGATGTTTGCCTTCGTATTCATGAATGTTTTACTTAAATTGCATGAAAAGATATTTTTACTAAAATATCTCATTTTACATGTTTTTGCATGTGCCATACTTAGTACATTGTTTTGTACTAACCCTATACTTTTCTATAATATATAAGTATAGGTTGGAAGCTTTTGAAGCTTTGAAGGCTAGGAGGAAGAGCGTGGGAAAGTTTCTCTAAAGGCAAACTATGTCCTTATTTATTTTATGGCATAGTCCTTTTCTCAGTTTTCATTTAAAGACTTGTTTTGTATTTTACTTTATTGTAGAGGGCCATGTCCCTAAGATATTACGCCTATTATGTCGTGTCTTTAAGTTGGCTTGTGACGAAATTCTCTAAGTATTTATGAAAAATTGTCTTTTATTGATTATTCATGAAAATGTATAAATTTCAGTACTACTTTTCATGTCTTATGTGATTAATGCTAGTTAAAAGGCTTGTACAAGACCCAAAGGGTCAAGTACGCCTGGTTACAAAACGAGGGGTTCTAGTTAACTTCTAGGGGGTGATTTCGGGTGGTGACCAACTTGGTATCTGAGCATAAGGTTAAGTGAAATTATTTAGGTTCTAAAAGTCTCGCAAGCCACATCTAGTAGTATCTTGGCCAGTGGTGAGAGTCGCGACACATCCATGCACAAGAGGCTATAGAATGAAAGAAGTTTCACTTCTTCACTATTCTAATGTTGAGCCTTAGAGTGGAGTCATGTAAGGTGTCTTCTCTTATTCTCTTCCCTTTGTGTTTATAGGACATGAATACGAGGAGATCAACCCCTAGAAGGGAGGAGGGTGGTGTAGCTAATGAGAGGATCCTTCTACATGACAAAGTTCCTATTGTTTCCCTAGACGAGGAAGAGAATGTGGAGGTTCCCCTTCAAGAAACTCGAGTGCCTATGGAACCCCAAGAACCTCAAGTGCCTCCGGAACCCCAAGGACCTCAAATGCCTCCTATCCCTCTAGATCCTTTTTTTGAGGATGACATGACTAATGCGGAGTTGTGGGCTTCCCTAATGAACTTCACCCAACTAATGACGTCTCAAGCTCATGTTTTCAACAATCACCTTTTGGGCCAAGATAACCAAGGATATAGGCCCCAACCAAATGCTAATACTCCCGCCTCTAGGATGCGGAATTTAATGAGGATGAACCCTCCTAATTTTCGTGGAACTAAGATCGATTAAAATCCACAAGGTTTCATAGATAAGGTTTTCAAAATGGTAGATGCTATGGGTGTTACCCCTAGGGAGAAAGCGGAGTTAGCCGCTTACCAACTTAAAGATGTGGCTCAAGTGTGGTTTGAGAAAAGGAGGAGTGAGAGACCCCTAAAAAGAGGGCTGGTTGAATGGGAAGAATTCAAAGAGGCTTTCGTAGATAGGTTCTTTCCCCTAGAATTGAGAGAGAAGAAGATGGTTGAATTCATGAATCTTCGTCAAGGTGGAATGAGTGTGCAAGATTATTCTCAAATTCACCCAACTCTCCAAGTATACCACAACCATGGTAGCCGACCCTAGGGTTAAGATGAACAATTTTGTGATGGGAGTGTCTACTTTGGTGGAAAAAGAGTGTTGTACGGCAATGCTTCTTAATGATATGGATATCTCTAGGCTCATGGTTTATGCCCAACAAATTGAGGAGTCCAAAATTAGGGAGATAAGGCAAGAGGGAAAAAGGCCTAGGTCGGATGATTCTAGTCACCGAAGGCCTAATAAGAGGTTTTATACCCAACATTATTCCACGGGAAATAAGGATAAGGCTCCAAATCAACATTCTCATGGTGGTGGTCATTCCTATGAAAGGGCTAAGTGCCATGCTTATGGAAAGCAACATGGGGTAACTGTCTTGCCGGAACGGATGGTTGTTTTGCGTGTGGTCATAAGGTCCACAAGATGAGGTACTGCCCGAACATCAAATCAAGGGGTAAATATGTCAATCAAGATTCCGTAGATCCTAATGCTTCCAAGAAGAACTGTTCCTATGTGATGGGGGCTAGGAAGGATAATTAATCCGGATGATACTTTTGGTAAGTCTTAAACTCTTTGTTACTGTTTCTTTTGTGTTATGAAGTGAGATTATATGGTTTTATATTTCATATGATCATGTCATCTTCATGAATTACTTAAAGAATGAATTTTCGAAAATGTTTGGTAACTTGGCAATGAACACAGTGAACTTCACTATGAGAATTTTGTTTTTTTAGAAAAAATTGTGTCGTCTTGAATTGAAGTTTCAATGTGTGTAAAACTATTGTGTATGAGCATGTTTAATTTTGCGCAAGGTAGTTCCTCCATAAAAGAAGACTAAGAGTGAATTTTTACTTCTTGAATTTTTTAATAAAAGAGTTTGTGTTGCTAGGTGTTTAAGAAGGTGAAACGGTGCTCTTTGTTAGTTAATGCTTTTATTTTTTAGTGTTTTGATCATGATTGAATTTTTTTATGTGATGCTATGTGAGTCCTTATAATTGTTAAAGTTTAAGTGTCATTCGAGGATGAATGTTATTCCAAGTGGGGGGGGGGGGGGAATGTAACACCCCAATATAAACTAAGGTGAACTGAGCCTTGTGGTTGTTTCTTGAGTTGATTTTTAAGTTAAACTAAGTTAGTTTAGTGTCTTTAGGCAGTATCTGAAGTTTGTTTAAGTTTGGAGTAAAGTCGACCAAGAACGTCCATGACGTTTGTAAAGAATGACTTAGAATGTACTAGGGTGTGTTGTTGTGTTTAGACAAGTTTTACGTGTTCTTTTTACTTGAAACTTGAATTGGATGTTCGTAAGACCTACACAATTAGTTTAGGGTTTTAAAGTCTTGGCACAACCCCACCTAGGACCCACAAGGGGCCTAGATGAAGGACCGAAGACTTGGGCAAAATCTGCCAAAAGCAATGGCCATCGACGACCCCAACGACATTCCGTTGGTCCCTCAACGTTCTGTTGACCTAGGGCGTCGATTGGACCAGTGAGTTCAAATTTTCATGCTCCATTTGGAGCTATGTAACCACCAACGGACCTTACCTACAGTCTGTTGGCCCAACGACGGTCCGTTTGTGAAGGTCCGTCGATGAGGCCTGCAAATCTGTGAAGATTGCTGCCATCTTGGGGTGTTTAATGTAAATACACCCCAAGTATTTTAAGACACTAGGTGGATAATTTTAGTGTTTTCTTAGGTTATACGAAAATAGTTTTAAACCCTAGACCTAGACAAGACCCCTTTCTTCAAAATATTAAAACTCTTTGACTAAAGACAAACTCTCTCAAGACTCCATTAAAGGCTAGAGGTCAAGGAAGGATAGAGGGGCTGGTTGGACTTGTCTCTTCACAAAAAACTCTTGGATTTTTATTCCTTAAGTCAGGCATGGTATTCATTCTTGAATATCTTTCCATTCAAGAAGAAGGGTTTCTAAACTCAAACTCCTTCTAACTTTGAATTATAGTAGGGTTCTTCTTGTATTTAAGATTTATTTGTTTAAAAGTATTAAGTTTGGGTTTAATTGACGATTTTTATGTTAAAACTCTAATGAAACTCTTGTTTATGTACTTCAGCCTTTGGCTTGAAATTGGGTTATGTGAGCATGATTTGAGTAGATTATGAACTTTGGTCTTCTTGTATTTGTCATGTTGGTGTATCTACTGCCCAAATGGCCTTAATATGGTGAAATATTGATAATTTTATTATGAGTTATGATGGTTTGAATTGCATTTTGAGTTTCTTTCATTATATAGTTCTTATTATGAATTGATATTGCGTGATATGGTCCATCTTATGGATGGCGGTGCTAATTGAGGTACTTGATGTTATTTAGTATGTTTTAATATGAAATATTGAAGGTCTTACATGTCAAATGAAGAGATATGTGAAATGGGTCATGTATTTTGTTTTAGTGTAGCTTGAAATGCATGCTTGACCTGTTTAAGTCTCAATGAAGAATATGATTATGAGAAGCATGTAGGGTGTGTAACTTGATGAACCAAGGTTAAAGTATGTGTAGAACTTGATGAATATGAAATGAACTTATATGAAAGGTGTGAAGATGTAAACACACACATTTTAAATAATGTTTTATATTAAGTTGAGTAAAAAGGTGAATCTTGAGGTGGACACACTTCGTTAGTTGATATGTGGTGTATAGTAGCAACCTCTCTATTCCTAGTTATATTTCTATGATACACTACTAGGTTAAGAAATCCGTGGCGAGTTATGCCTAGCACCGACAGGATATGAAAGAGAGGTGGATTACACTTCGTGAGTTGAGATGTTGTTTTTCCAAAGTACCTCTTGAGATGAGTACTCCTCGTTAGTAGAGAATGAGTTACTTGGTAGAAATCTCCTTATCCCTTAATTATGTGTCCACATAGGTGTAGCTATTGGGAAAGCCATGTAAAAGCTAAGAAGCATGACCTTACTCTAGGCAAGTGAGAATCCCTCATCCGATAGGGGTTAATATTAGGATTCCATGTCAAGATCTCACGGTTTATGTCGGTTAATCAACCCCACAAAGATTTGATTGAACTAAGTCTTCTAAAAGAACGTACTACTTAAGGTAGGTGGTGGTATGGGATGCTATCTACTCATTGCACTAGGTAGGACCTTTCGAAATGGAAGACTTGGTTCCAAACCTTTGTAAAAGAAAGTACTACTTAGGGTAGGTGGTGGTATGGGACGCTATATACTCATAGCACTAAGTAGTCATTCAGAAAGGGAAGACTTTGGTAATTTGTTGTGTGTCTTTTATTGTTTTGTCATTGATTGAGGAGTTTGTTTCTCCCGAGTTGAGTAAGCCGAAAGGGGTGATCTTGAGGGTTGCTTTGTTGTGTATTAGAGGAGGCATATGCATACTTCCTTCATATGTTACCTTACTGAGTCTTAGGAAAATTCCAAGGTAGGGCATTTTTTACGGCAAATGAGTTCACTTTCTCTTTCACTTGGCTTGGACGTTCACTCATTTATTGTAGGATAGTTCACTGTAATTTTTAAGTTGAATTTATTTTTAATGCTTTAAATGATTCATTGTCAATGTTCAAAAGTATATATTGTACATTCTTAAGGAGTTCACTATGAAGGTCAAGTTGGTTTATTGTAATGTTTCTTGTTGGCGTAAAATTATGGGAATTCTTATCGAAGTTGTAAATGATGGTTGGTATGACGTTTTTGCCTTTTTATTCATGAATATTTATTTAAATTGCATGAAACGCTATTTTTGCTTAAATGACCCTTTTTACATGTTTTTGAATAAGCCATACATAGTACATTGTTTTGTACTAACCCGATACTTTTCTACTCTATATAAGTATAGGTTGGAAGCTTTGTAAGGTTTGAAGGCTAGAAGAAAGAGCTTGGGAATTTTCTCTCAAGGCAAAGTATGTCCTGAAATATTCGAGGGCATTGTCTTTTTCTTAGTTTTCATTTAAAGACTTGTTATGTATTTTACTTTATTGTAGAGGGACATGTCACTAAGATATTACGTTTATTAACTCGTGTCTTTAAGGTTGCTTCTGACGATGAGATTCTCTATGTATTTATGAAAGATTCTCTTTTCTTAATTATTCGTGAGAAGTTTTAAGTTTCTGCACTACTTTTCATGTCGTATGTGATGAATTATAGAGAAAGTGCTTGTACAAGACCCCTAAGGGTCAAATACGCCCAGTCGCGAGAGGGTTCTCCCGAACTTCTAGGGGGTAATTTTGGGTCGTGACAGTGGGGTATAATGATTTGAGTTGTAAGCTTGTTGATATCCCTATCTTTTCCATCTATTCTTACTCAATCATGAAACCAAAGAGATCTTAGTAGCTTCTTCATGTTATGGGGTTTTGCTATTAGTACAATTTGCATGTTCTCCCATATGTTATGCATGTCTTAGATTACACTATGTTATGCATGTTATGAAAAAAATCATTATTTCATGATAAAGAGATTTTTAAAAAGTGCATGTTTCTCTTGTTTTTGTAAACCATTATAAATGATAGTGCATTTAACTTCATGAGATGGTTTAATTAATATCCTTGATAACACTTTTGATGTGATGGTATCTTAGCCCACAAGGAGGTGTAAAGTTTCATTAAAAGTGGGAAGACGAGTACCTTTAGAATATGTGATTTTGTATTTTGGTAAGTGTTAACATAGACTCATTCTTGATAAGTGATTGTGTGACTAGAAAAAATTGTTGATATGTACCAATGAGCTATAATACATTCCCTAGATGAAGCATTTTCATGAAAACTAATGTATGCTACAAATTGAAAATTTTGAGAAATAACATCCTATTGTAATGTGTGGTGTGATCTACCATTTTGACTTCATAAGAAAGGAATTATGAGCATGCCTTGGTTAGAAGTAGGGATATTCTCCTAATATAAATTTACCTTTATGAAATACTTGCATATAAGTTTTCATCATGCCATGTGTGTAGGTTGTTACTAGGAGAATGTAGTCACTCCTTGAATAAAAGTAAAACATGGTAATGTGGTATATGACCTCTTGATGGTTTTATATGTAGACTATAAGATTGTTGTAGGCCAATATTGTTCGTAATGCATGTGTATCTAATATGAGATGCTTAAATTTTTCGTGAGTTAATGTGTGGATCATGCCTATGTGTGCATTTAAAATCCATTGCATGTAACGTTATGACAAAATTATTAGCATGCCATAAGTTGGAGAAGGTAGTTTCTCCAAATGGCAATTAGTATGATGAAATATATGTGCACAATGAGTTGTGGAGATAATTTCTACTTACTTATGTTGCATCGGGTGTATAATGCTACAATGTTTGTGTTCCTTCTAAGTTTGGTTCATTCACTATTATATGATTTTATGTTGAATGTTGTGAGATGCTAGTAGGGTCTTTTAGTCCTTTAAATCTGTTTTAGTTTCATTCCAGGAGGAATGTACTCAAGTGAGGGATAATGTAAGAACCCTCAAAATGAACTAGGTTTATCTAGAGCCTAACATGATCTTTATGAGTTATTAACATGTAAATGAAATTTTGAACAACTTTAAATAGTCGTTATAAAGAGTTTGGGAGTCAAATGTCAAAGGACGACCAAGACGTCCAGAAACTAGTCTTTTGTGTGGTAGTGTGTCCTTGTATGTTGGCCTTGTTTTTATGTATTGTTTGGAGTCTAAACACAGTGGAGGTTACCCTAGTATCTCAATATACATGTTAAGGGTCAATAATTTTGGGTACGACTCCCCGAGGACCACCCTAAGAGTCATTGAGGAGGACCAAAACATTGGACAAGGAAGCTGCAAAAGGCACCGTACAGAACCAATGTCTAGAGTCCCTCACACATCCGACACGCAGCCATTTCGAAGTTTCTGTTCTGTCATTTTAAAGTCATGTTTGACACGTCTAAAAGTCCAAATAAGTATGGGGATTTTGTAACTTTGGTAGTCGGTGTTAAGGTTTTTTAGGACATATTCAACCTCTTTTCCAAGTAAAAACCCCAATACCCAATAAGAAATAAAAAATCCCTAGGCTCTCTTGTCTTCCAAATTCTCAAAAACATCTAGTGGAGGACAAACTCAAGATCAATCTAGAAGATGAATATTGAAGTGCTTTCTTCTCCAAATGTGTGGGATATTTTTCCATTAAGGTATGGTAAACCTTGAGCCTTATTAACCTTTCATCTAAGGTGTTCTTTCAAAATTTGCATATTTCAATCTAGCAATGGGTTCATTGTAAAACTTATTTCAATGTCTATCTAATGATGAATTTGTAATTAATCAACACTTTGGTTATGATTTTCAATTCAATTTCATGAAGAATCCGTGATCTCCTAAGTCTCTCAAATTATGATATAATGTTGGTCTTGTGATCTTTATTAGATGATGATTCAATAATAATTTGATTGTATTGTATTGTTTAATCGCAATGTTATCTATTTCAATTTGGTATAAATTGTTGAGAATTGGTCCATGGTGATCATTAATTGGAGTAGTGGTAAATTGACCTAATTTTCTAGTCTTTAGCATAGGAATTAATGTTGTATTGTATGGTCCACTTATGGTGGCGGTGTTTACATTTTTGTATATCCTTATATGTAATTATAATGGCCTTAAAGGAAATTGTTGTGATATGAATTATGGGTATGATGATCACACGTATGAAGGTATTCTAGTATGATTATTGTAACACTTCAAAAGTCTAAGACGTATTCTAGAGTCTAACACAAGTGTCAAAAGGTGTAAAGACTGATTTAAGGTCATAAATAATGTATATAAGTCAGTTAGGAAGCTTAGAAATAAAAACATCAAGGAACTTTCATGACGTTCGGAAACTAGTTCAATGAGATGCTAGTGTGCCTTAGCCTATTTGACTATGTTTTAGGAGTCAGAAATTGACGGATTTTGTGGAAGGATCTCTATCATGTATTATAGTTATTTCATAGTTGAAACGTCCGGGTACAACTTCCAAATGACCAACCAAGGGTCCTTGAGGAGGACCCTTGAGTTTGTGTCAAAGGCTGCCCAAGGCAGTGTGCACCAATGACTTACAGTCAATGGATCGTGTTCCAATTGACGGGGTGTCAATTGCCTGCGTTGATGGATACTTAGAATTTCGGAAAAATGAGAATGTTGACAAGTCTCAGAAAAAAACGAAGGATGAACAGGATGGTTTATCCCTTGGCTGTCGTTTGACAAATGGATTGTTTGTCAGGGTCTTGTCTGTTAGGGTCTGTTTTGGCTGCTCCATTTTAAGTGACTTGAGTTAATTAATTTAGGGGTTCGCTAATATATATGGTTTATGGGAGGTCTAGTTATGTTAAATAATAACCTATATAAAGACTGTAACCTAATTAGACCAACCTAACTCTCATAATCCACAAACCCAAATTCTCCTTCTTCCCTCTTATTTCTCTCTCCCAAGTTGAAGAATACCATAGAAGACAAGGTAATGGTGGGTTGTCGGGCTGAAACCACTAAGTCTTCTCCATAAATATACATCAAACATTAAGTTACGGTATTCCTTTCACCTTTGGGGCTTGTTTTCCCAAAGGGTAATATCTAATTGGTTTCAAAAGTATGAAATTCAAGTGGGTCTTTTCCAATCTCAAAATTGACCTTGTGAATTGCTTTATTTATGATTTCTTTTTATATTATGTAAAAATTAATGTGTTATAAATCTATTATGTTATTTCTTTATGGATTTGTCTAGTTTGTAGAAGATGGACTATTCGCCTTAACCCTAGGTTGTGATCTTTAATTTAATGTATAGTAATTACTCAATTGACTTTGATATTGTTTTAATTAATTTCCTATGTTGTTATTATAATAATTACTAGTATATTTTGATACATTTTAACCCAATTATGCTAGTTATTGAGAAAGTGACCTAGATGGTGAAGTAGACTATGAATTTGTTCTAAGTCTCTAATTCTAGGCTTTGAACTAGTGATAGGTTTTTGTAAAATCATTCAATTGGCATGTTTATCCGGTTGGTCATTGTTGAATGATGATATTACACCCTTATTATTTATAGTAAAGGGTTGATGGTAAAACCTTGATGATGACATTGTGAAGGAAATTTAGTAAGTCTAGTGATCCCTATGCTTTACTTCAGTGGTGGTTATTTGTGATTAAGTGACGATGTTGTATTAATGTACACCTTATATTAATATTGATAGGATTTATATGATGTTGAATTGATATTTAGTCAACTATGTATTGTTAGTAGTTGGCAAAGATGTAAATGTTATAAGGAATTGTAATAACTTAGCAATGTTCCTTATTATGATGTGACTGTGTAAATGTGCTAACCCCACTTATATGAATTGTAATGAAAGTAAAATACTTATGAAATTCTTATTGAGCTATGGTGATTGTGATTATACAAGGTATATACCCTTTGACCTAACTTAAGTTATGATGATTAATAAAGGTATTGAAGACATTTAAAAAAGAGACTCTAGGTTAGCACCCAGTGAACTAGTGGTAGGAGTGTCTCTTCCCACATATGGAAGGTAGAATCACCAATATACTCATGAGATTAGAGACTATAATTGATGTATCATAAAGAGGGTCCCAAGTATATCTCCTAGTTCTTAAACTCTGCTGCACCCATAGGAATACTATCTACTTGATCCACGTAGTTGCTCTATTCTTGTTTTGGTACTACCTTGTCAAGTAGTCCACCTTCCTTCGGTGTAGGGTTCTATGACACTGGATTTCACATTAGCGCATCTGATCTATGTCGGTTAAGGTAGGATATATACCAAAGATAAAATGAACTACAAGATTGAACTCTAACTAGGATGACTTAAGGGGTCTAGCTTAGTCTAGGTAAGGGTATGAGACTCTACCTAAACATTTCACTAGTTAGCCTTAAGGGAAGTCTTAAGAGGATGTTTTTATATACGAACATGATTATAAGTGTACATGATATGCATATGATGATCTTCTACATTGATGATACTATATAATGATTGGTTTCAATTATGAATTTGTGTTTTGTCTGTATTGCTAAAATGTGATGATATGTACTCTTAAATGATATGCTATATGAAGTTTGATATTGGATATGTTTCTTGTTGGGTTTACTTGATTGACTAAGGTTGTGGGGCTTTGCTTGATAATTGCACTAATTTGCTTAATAAGGGTTCGTGTGTAATTGTCTTGCTTTGGTTATGTTGTAATGATTTTTTATCCATACTTGTTGCTTTTATAACTTGATGATAGAGTTGCCTTGACTATGTGTTCAATTATGTGATTTGCATGTAAGTTTGACTAGACTTGGTATTATTTGTCTTGTAATGTACAAGGTCTTGACTTAACGAATATGTGTTATTGATTGGTCTGGTCTTCTTGAATGTGCATAAGGCTTGTCATAGTAATTTGCATACTTTAATGAATAGTCCCTTTTTAGAATGATTTAATGATATATGTGCATATGGTCTCATACTTAGTACAAGTGGTGTACTAAACCCATTTTCTCACTTTTTCCAAACATTTTATGTTCCGGTCGTTGAAAAAGCTTTTGAGACAAATATTAAGGAGAAATAAGAATTCTCACTCATCAAAGTTGGGTATGACCTCACTTCCCGATGGAAATGCCACTATAAAACTTATGATGCTGTTCTAGTTATAAGACTTTTAGTTCTTTCCTTTTCATATTGAGTTCTAAACATTGCATAGCCTATATGTTTCTTTATTATGTTGATGTATGGGAAATTCCCAATTGATATACTCTTATTTATATGGTTATGAGATGAGACGTCGTATTTGAAGACTATGTAATATCTTATATATCTATGTGCAATAAAAGTAGAATACTATGTAATGTTCCTATACGAAGGGTCTACGTGTACTCGACATAACTATATTATGTGTATGTGAGAGGTCTATGTAAACCTCAAGATAGATATGGAAAACTTTTAAATTTTTCTGCATTTTGACCTATGAATTTAATCATGTAAGGTAAGAGGATAGTCTTAGTCCTCAAAGAGGACGGCGACGCCGGTTACGTCTAGGAGGTGCTCCCCAGATATGACAATAATCTAGGTGTATTGATGATTTTACGTATTTGTGATGATCATGCTAGGGTTAGGTATGGTCTACATGACTATTTGTGATGAATACTCTTCTATCATGACCCCTACCTATATGAATATGTGATCTTATGCATGTTAGGAGTCTTCTATTCTAATGTTTCACATGTCCTTATCTCCTATAATGTAATGTGGGTGTTATGTCTATAAATCCTAATACTCTTATGTGAAGTTATTCATGACTTGAGGGATATTGAATATGTTTTACGATCCCTTGGCGTGTACTTTCCTAAGTAACTAAATTGTCGCTCTTATGTCATCATGAAGACCAATATGAACACACACACTCTGATGCATAATTATGAGTAGGATAGATTTTTGGTGTCAATTTAAAGGACAGTTCTCATATGCACCCTTATATACTACTATGCATGTAAAGTATATGATTAATGATTCATGAACATGTGTTGCCTAAAAGTGTTTATCTGAAGGTATTTATCACATATATATGCACAAACATTATTATATGAATGGTAGAATTATGTTAAATGATATTCTCACATAATATATGTTTAATGATGAAAGTAGATTCTCATCTAAGACACCTTTGATCTATATGATGTATGAGGGATCCAGTCCCTAAAGCCTACTTTTATGAAGTAATACTAATAAAGGCTTCGGTATGTTTAAAAAGGGAGTCTGAGCTAAGTACCAAACATGAACATGAAAATGAGAGTGAGGTCTTCACGCCTAGCAAGTATGGGTTCCCACAAGAGAACCTTCACATTAGCATGTTCGGGTTCCCATCATAGATGTTGTCTCATGCAATGAAAATCACCACGTTAGCAAATCAAGGTTTCTAGTAACAATCTCCTTGTTCCATTACTACGTACCTAGAGGTTATAAGTAGTGGATTCACCTAGATAACTATTATGTAGGTTCTACCTTGGCAAGTAAAACTTCTTTTTCGGTGAAGGGTTATACAACACCGGATTCCATATAGCTCACTTGGTATATGTCGATTATTGGTATGTGTCCCAAAGGTAAAGAAATTAATTAAGATAATAATATGAACTCTAATCATAACTCCGTGAGAAGTTTACTCAGTAAAGGTAGGAAAATGGACCCTACCCATGCATTGCACTACTGGACATCAAGAAAGGATAGGATTGGATCCTTTTATGAAATAAAGACTTATGTTATGTATGATTTGTATGAATGCATACTTAAGTGACTTTGTTATGCTAATACAGGAATTATAATTATGCATATTTCACACTTATGTCTTCTAAATGGGTTTGCTTGGTATATGTGGGTTATGGGACTCTATGAGTACAATGCGCAAGAAAGCTTTTGATGGGTTTGTGACGTGGTTTACCTATGATATGAACTAAGTGATTTATAACTAAGAGTACTGAATGAATGAGTTATTATGGGACCTTTGATGAAGTATGTTTGCCTTATGTCTAAGGAGAAATGTATGTGTAGTAAGTTATGAAATGTGATGCGCCTAAGTCTAGGGTGATTTCCTACAATCACTTGGTATGAGTTGTATTATGGGATGGTACTTGTACATTGCACTAGTGAGAAATGGAGGTTTTCTGAGGTGGATGTTTTTATGTGTAGATTGTGCGTAAATGAATGTGTCGTAAATGTAGTAAATTGCTTCAAGTATTGTTATGAGTGTTATTCATGTCTATATGATATATGTGAACTATGTTGTTCTTATTCTATCAATGTGAATGAAGTTTAAATATAAACATATGATGTATGTTTTCTAACTAAATGTCCTTTTTTACTCATGTTTTTGCATGGTTATCATACTTAGTGCATTCTGGTACTATTACCCTTCTTCTTTATCTTGTTACACAAAGTGTTGGTGGTGATGACTAGAGGATCATTCCTAAAGTGGACAACTTGAATAGTTATTCTCCAAGTTCAAAAGCGCTCTTATGATTTCAAAGATCATTATGTCGAGATGTTTTTTAAGTTTATGTAATAGTATAGGTTATTCTTTTATGTGTGTAAGGGTCGTGTCCCTATTCTATTCTATTCTATTGATGTTGAGTCTATGATTGGAAAATAAGTGCTAGTGTCTAAATTATGTACTTATGATTTTATTAATGAAGTGATATTCTAGTTTTTGATGTACTACAAAATGTTTTAAAATTTCCGCTAAATTTCTATGTCTATGTGGTGAATTAATTCTAAGAGGCTTGTTCTAGACCTCCGCAAGGGAGATGACGCCGTGTTTAGACTTAAGGATTACATATCTTCTAGCGTATACACTCGGGTCACTACGAAAATTTTCTCCTTCGTAAACCAAGTCTGCGACGCGGACTGGTTTTTTCTCGAAACAATGTCTTGCTCCCTTGGACTGCTTGTTGGCCCAAGGTTTGGTCCTTCTCAAGGACCCTAGGGAGGTCCCTGGGGAGTTGTAACCGGAGGTTTTGATCCTAAGCATTTCCCTCTATTTGTTAGGGTCATCCATACTTATTTTAGATTCCAATCAATGCCTAAAAAAGCATGCAACAATCAAGGACACACTAGAATACACTCAAGACCAGTTTTCAGATGTATTGGTTGTCCTTTGAAATTTGACTTTCAAACTCTACAAACTGAATTCTAATGACAATATTTATTATCTTAAAACCATATCAAATCATTTATTAACATGATAGAGACTAGTTTAACTTAATTCATTTTGAGGGTCGTTAGACAAATTCTCAAAGGTTTCAACCCCAATTTCATGGATAGAACTTCAATAATGTATGGTGATTTCATAATTTATTCTTCTCTAATTCAAGGAGACAATTTCAATGGCTTTAAAATAGATCTCAAAAACACTAAAACCCTATTTTGAATTCTAAGAATGGGTTCTTGTGTAAGGTCCCTAAAAATTAACTAAGGTTAATAATATGTTAATTAGGTGTTTTACAGTGTGTATTCTTTATTTGAATTGGTTTTGACGTTAAACGTCTAATAATGTCCAGGACGTTCAAAAGTTAGCCTTGAGACGTGCTAGTGCGTTCTATTGTGCCTTGGTATGTTTAAGGTGTTGTTTGATGCTCAAACTTAAAATAGAGGTCCTTAAAAAGTTTATGATCGTAATGAGGTTCGAAACGTCTAGGAACAACTCACCAAGGACCACCTAAGGTGTCCTTGAAGAGGACAGAATGTTGTCTAGACACTGCCTTGGTAGTGTCCAAACGTCGACCCACCATGTGATGCCTCATGGATGAACCAATGCCCCGTTGATTAAGGGCGTTGCTCCACACTTAGACGTGTGAGATCATCCCCTAAAATGTAGGTCTCTGATAAAACTATGGAGGTGAAGGATGGGCATTCATCCAACCAATGGTCCGTCAATGGCACCGTTGATGGGAGGCCTACGATTTTGTCTAGGCCGCTGTTCAGTTAAGAGGTGAATGGAAAATTTACCACACGTTCGAAATAGAGTATGGACGGTTATTATTGGTTATTTTAGGTATATTAAGTTAGTTAAGAACATGTAGAACCTATTCCCAATTCATTCTTCAAATTTCACCCTTTCCTTTCAAAACAAACTCTCTCTAAACCTTCATTGGAGATGAAGCTCAAGAACAATTTAGGGGATCGATTTCATGGATTCTTCTTTAATTTTGTGTGAAATTTTCAAGTAATGTGGTATGGTAATACTTTATCCTATTTAACCTAATAACTAAGGAGTACTCTCAAAGGTTTTCAAAAAAGATTTCATGATAAAATTCTCTATTTTTCAATCTAGCAATGGGTTCATTGTAAAATTGATTTTAAAATTATTATCATCATAAATTTATGATTAGATACATTTTAATGTGGATTTCAATCCAATTTCATGAACACCCCAATGATTATCCTCAGTACTCAATTTAGCCCATAATGTGTTCTTGTTGAGATGTTAATATATTGTGATTTCGATAACGCTAATGTTTCTATAGCTACTGTTTCCAATATGAACTGATGGTGAATTTTTGTGAATTTATAAATGATTATAAAGGCTTGAAGAATTGGTAAAATTGCCCTACTTTCTCTACTTTGTATAAAATGGCCTTGAAGGACATTGTGTTGTATGGTCCACTTATGGTGGTGGCTTTTACTTTATTTCCAATCTCTGCATGTGTTGATCATGTCCTTGAAGGATAGTTTATGAATTATGAAGTGTGGTTATGATGATCACGCAATGTGAAGTATTATGTGTAGTTTCTAATGCTAATATCATATTCTACGTATATAAAAGACTTTTCCTGTATGAGAATGGTTGTGTTAGGGCTAGGTATGGTATACATGTTGATGATTATAATTCTTGTCTGGAATGACCCCTACCTATATATCGTTATATGAATGTGTTGTCTAAATCATGGTTAGGAGTCTTAGTTTGAATGATGAAGGTGTCTTGTCCCCTATGCTATTACGTTGTGTGTGGTCTATATTTTAAGAGACATGAATGGTTACTGTGATCCTTGGAGGGTACCTCCCTTAATGATATTTTAATTTCCATTTTGTGATCATGTTTTCGAAATGACACACACACACCTCATGCATGTCAATGAGTAGAATAGGTTCATGGTGTCTAATGAAAGGATAATTCTTATAAGCACTAATGTCTACTACTACGCATGTAAGGTATACGTCCATGAAATTATGAATATATATCATAAATAGGATGACTTGATAGGTGGACTAGTATGTGTAGGGGCAAGGGACCTTTCCTATGCATTGCAAATGTCTACCTTGATAGATTAGTTCCTAGGGTGATTACTCGATGTTCATGAATATTAATGCATGATTAAGCTATGAACATCAAAGTATATGCTATGATTTTAAGTATATGATATGGTGAAGTATGCATATGTGTAGTGTCTAAATGTGCTATATGAAAGGTTTTCTCATGTATAAACATAAACATACATGAATGAATGCATAATGAAACATGTATGATAACCTAGTACGTATAGTCCTTTGAAAAGTTTGCTCGATTATACTCTAAACTAGACTATGCTATGAAAATTTCTAAGTCCATGTGAAAGGATATTCTCACATGATTTAAGTTTATGAAAGGACAATTCTCATCTAACCTATTAGCTATGTATATTAGGAGTTAATCTCTTATAGACTATTTTTATTAAAGTAATATATATAATTGTTTTTTAAAAAGGGGACTTATCTTAGAACCGAGTGAACTTGACAATGAGAGGTGTTGACTCACTTTAGAAGGAGATTCATGTGTTGAATCCCCTTGGAGGGAGATTCACCCTATGGTTTCTCATGGGATAAGGACTCTAATTCTAATCAGCACGTAGAGGTTCCAATACATATGTCCTAGTTCCATAACTTTGTTTCCCCCATAGAACCTAGCAAGTTTATCCACCAAATATGGTAGCCTGATGTTAATGCTCTACCTTGGAAAGTAGAGGACCTCTATTTTATGTGGGGTTCCATGACACCGGATTCCATGTTTATCTTACATGGTCTTAAAGTGTGTTAAGGCTAGGGTTTCCCTAATGTAAAATGGACAATGGAAGTAAAGTAATGAACCCTAACTAGCATAACCTAATGGAAGTTTCTTAGTGTAGTTGAGAGTATGGAACCTACCTATGTGTTGCACAAGTATCTCTTGAAGGGAGTTCTAGGAAGCTGTGCTATATGTATATGTATTTGTATATGTCTTCATGCATCAAATTATGATATTGACCTAGTTGTTATGATAATGTGCATTGAAGTCCTATGCTGTCTATATGATGAGGTCTCACTTTATATGCATGATGTTGGTCTTAATTTCTATATGATGAAGGCCATACATGATATCTCATGTAGTTGACTTAAGTTATTATGCTGCGCTATGAAGTAAATGATGATACTTGTGGTATCCTTGTGAGTTTACATAGTATGTATGAGGTTGAGGGGCTTCACATTCACATTGCACTAGTACAATTATATTGGGATTGTGAGTAAGGTCCAATTATGTATTAGTGAAATGAAGTCCAAGTATTTATTTGTGTGCTAGTGCCTCTCTGTTATGGTAAATATAGTTAACTTGTATGTTTTCTTGGAATAAGTCTTTTATGTGGTTCATGAAGCATGTTGGCTCATATGTGAAGTATGTGTCTCATGATATTCTATCCTTCTATGAGTGTATGTGTTTATTAAATGGATGTTGTTTGAATGTTCACTTTGGTGACCTTAAGGTATGCTTGAGTGTTGGTGGTGGAATGAGACACTATTCATGTATTTCACAAAAAATTACTTGAATGTTATTTAGGGGTTAATGTATGAAGGAAAAAGAATATTATGTTATGGACATGATTGATGTGCTTTAAATTTAATGTAAGTGACTTGTGTTGCCATGATTAATGTCTATGCTTATATGATGTATATGAGTTATATTGTGTCATTTTGCCTATGTTTATGTGGATTCTTTATAAAGGAAGGTTACATGATTTCTAAGTGAAGTGTCTTCTTTAAATGCATGTTTTTGCATGGTTTGTCATATTTAGTACATTCTTTTACTAATATCATTGTTCTTCATGTTTTTATACAAAGTGTAGGTAATGGATGAGTAGAGGATGTCTCTTAAAGTGAAGGGCTTGATAGATTTTTCCCGAGCTCAAGAAAGGGACTCTTAAGATTCAAGGATTTCCTATGTCAAGTTATAATTCAAGTTATTAGTCTAACTATATATTCTGCTACATATATATATATATATATATATATATATATATATATATATATATATTATGTGATGTTTCTAGCATATGATGTGCTATGAAAAGTTCTAATTTTTTTGCTTAATGTCCTATGACAATGCAATGATTGATGACTATGGATTCGTATAAGACCTCCGAGAGATCAAGTACTCCATGTTACTTCTTGCAGGTGCTCCACGGTCATCACAAATGTGGTATCAGGGCATGATGTTATAAAAGATGTTATAGGGTCCAAAGTCTCATATTGCCACATCTACAGAGTCTCATTCATTGATGGTGAGTTGCAACATATCCATGAGCAAGACGTTATAGGACGATTGAGTTTCCCTTCGTCTCTATTCTTAGGTCGTGCCATAGAACTTAACTTTATATGATCTCTCTTTTATCTTTCCTTGCGGTGGTCTTTTAGATGTGATTGCTTGGATGGGATAATGTTTTAATGCTTGTGGGATAAAAACGTTAATTTTTATGCTTACCTTAGTTTTATGGCTTGATGAGTATATGTTAGGGTTAATTAGACATGTTTGGTGTGATTCCAATTATAGATATGAATGTGCCTTATGATAAATAAGTTTTTAAATTGAGAAGTTATGATATGGTATGGTTATAGCTTGTTAAAATGTTTTTATAGTTGAATTGAGCTCCCTTTTGGATAATAAGTTGCTATATGATTATGCATGATGATAGTCTAATATTATGGTTTAGATTTGAAATGCATTGTATAAATGTGGTAAATAGTGAGAAAGATGCATGTTGCCTTTATATATGTGTGATGTTTCAAATGTTACCTTTTCATGTGTGTGAATCTTCACAGTTGCCCTTGTGTATATTGGGGTCTTTTTTATAAACGTGCTCCTAATGAGGGAAGATGGGTGTTTAGCCATGGTTGGTTAGAAGGTTGCACCAAAGGTGATGATGTGGGTTGAAATGACCTAGAAGCTATCTTGTTCTAGTTTTGAAAGGAAAGAGAGAGGCCTTTATGGATAAGTCTATCCGATGTTTCCCCTAAGGTTTTGATGACCCTTGGTATTCATGGTGTAGTTACGGCCTCATGTTGTTGGATAGTATAACCTAACTTGATTGTTTTGAGTTTCCTTTAGGTGTTAAACTTGGATGAACGGTGATGCTTGAAGTAGAACCTCAAAGATATCAAACCTTCTTATGTGAGGGTATGTAGGTTTAGTATTGACTTGCCTTGACCTTGGTGTTTAAGGGAATGTTATGATTAGTCTTACCCCAAGCGGGGTATAACGTGTCTACATTTTATGGTTTGAGTGCCCTTGATGATACTATGTTAAGTTCCCTTTAATTTCTCTATTTTGAGGATCACTTTGAAGTGTTTTTTGAAGTGTGTGCATGAGCTCAGATCCTAATAGAGGGATGATGTGCTTAGTTGATAAGGTTAGAAAGATAAGGTCCTCCTAAGGTTGAGATAAGCTTCAGTTTAATGGGTTTACCCTATGTGGGGGATGATTAGTTGAGTAGTAAGGTTGTTGATATCCCTTTTTCTTCTTCTAGTCTTACTCAAGTTTGAACAAAAGAAGTTCCCAATAGCTGGTTCATGATGGGAATCTTGCATATATGTATAAGTTGCATGTTCTCCATATTATATGCATATCCTAAGTGGCACTTTGTTATGTGTGTTTTTAAGATTCATGAAGTGCATGAAAAATGGATTTTTGGTCAAATTCATGTTTTCTCAAGTTGTGGTGAATATAAGTATGATAATTGTGCAGTAGACATAATGAGATAATGTAAGGAGCATGTTCATGTCACTTATGATTGTGGGGTTTAGGCCCCACAGTGAAAAATTTGATTCTTCTTCTAATAAGAAATGATGAATCACTTTAAAATTTTGTTATGCTAAGTGTTTTACAATGTGTATACTTGATTTGAAGTGTTTTTGAGGTCAAACCTCCAAGACGTTCAAAAGTTAGCCTTGAGACGTGCTACTGTGTTATAGTGTGACGTGATATGTTTTATATGTTGTTTGATGCTAAAACTTATAGGAGAGGTCCTTTACATGTTTATGGTCGTAATTAGGTTCAAAAAGTCTGGGCACGACTCCCCAAGGACTACCCAAGGGCAGTGTCTAAGCAATGACACACAAGTCGACGCCTCGTGATGAATCATCGCCCAATTGATTGGGGGCGTTGCCCAACACATAGAAAAATGATATCAGGCGCCAAAAAGGAGGTCTCTAACCAAAACAATAGAGATTCATAATGGGTCGTCATCTTACCAACGGTCCATTGACTGCACCATCAATGGGAGCCCTTCAATTTTGTTTGGGGCGCTCGTCACTTAAGGGGTGAATGTGAAATTCATCCCACGATCCAAATAGAGTATGAAAGGTTATTATGGGTTATTTTAGGTATATTAAGTTACTTAATAGCATGAAAACCTCATTCCCAATTCATTTTTCAAATTTCACCCTCCCTTCTCAAAACAAACTCTCTTTAGAAACATCTATTGTAGATGAAGCTAAAGAACAACATAGGGGATAGATTTTAATGGAATCCTCTTAATGTTTTCGTTTTATTTTCATTTAATGAGGTATGATAATCCTTGAGTCTCTGTTAGACTTTCATCGAAGTAGTTCTTTCATAGGTTTTCAAAGAATATTTCATGATCAATTATCTATCTTTTGATCTAGCCATGGGTTCATTGTCAAATTGATTTCAAAAAACTCTCATGATGAATTTCTGATAAGAAACTGTTTTTAATATGGATTTCAATCTTATTTAATGAACAACCCATGATCCTCCTCAATTCTCAATTTATCATATAGTGTGGGTAATGTGATATTTTGAGATATTGTTAGTTTTTCATTTTGATTATGTCATCAATGGGGTCTAGACCCTAGCCTAAACCTGTGTCGTTGAACTCTATGAGGTCGAAAACAAGACTACTTACGTCGTTATTACATTAGTTAGGTTAATTTTAGCGAAATATTTGAAACTTTTTATTTTGTTTGAAGTGTACATAGACTTCATAGTTATAACATGCATATGCGTATAAAGAATTTCATTGCTCATGTGTGTCAACAATATAATAAAGAATCATTCAATCTTGAAATAAATAGTCTTATAGCATATGTAAATATTTCAAAAATGTCACCATTGCATAAGTCTAAAAATAATAGGAAAGTTACTAAGCTAGAAACATAAAATATAATCAAGAATCATTCAATCTTGAAATAAATAGTCTTATAGCATATGTAAATACTTCCAAAATGGCACCATTGCATAAGTCTAAAAATAATAGGAAAGTTACTAAGCTAGAAACATAACAGCAGGCAAAGTCGGATGCATGAGTACCTACAAACTTCGCATGAAAAGCTCTAATGTCCAAAAAGCTGTAATAAATGTCTTCAAGACCATCCTGAACCTGCACCTAAAATAGTATAATATATTGAATTAGTACACACTTGTACTAAGTATGTGTGTATGCATGTACACACCAAGGACATGCATGGTTAAGAAGAGCTCTCTCCTAACGCTATGGAAAGCCAAGTCAGTTGGGCTTGCCAAATCAGATTAGAAAAGTCATGCTATGAGAATAACTTGCATCATCACTATATTCATATTGCACACAACAAATAAAATATTTCATATAGCACATGCATATATTACATATCATTTGTTCATATGCCGTGAGACCTTGGAATCATGGACTTAACATTAGGACTTTCAAAAAATAGGGCTCATCATATGGGACCTCAACTAGGGAGCCTTCTTTAGCAAACACAAAATCTGCTTCATTCATTCATACGTACTTCATTTTTATTCTTTCGTAGGCCAGTATGAACACCAGCTATACCTAGGATGTTTTTTAAGACTCTCATTGGGTTCACCGTGCAATGACTAAGAATGACCTAGTGTCATTACTTGAGTCTAGTTCACCTATTGATTATCCTATCAAAACATCTTTCGCATCATTCATTTTATTATCTTTCATACTTTGAGGAACTTCAACATTAACCGACATAGACCATGTGAGCATCATGAAATATGGTGTCTTCCCCACATTGAAAAGAGGTGGAGTTACTGGCCAAGGTGAAACCAAAACATCCCTAGCTTGCTTATGTGGAAAACCACAGGATCATTTCCTATGTTTGGAGCATAGATCAAAGACTAGGAGATTTAGGGTGACTCATACCCACCTCAGTGGAAAGTGTCATCTCATGATAATTACGTGAACCTCTATCCTATCCAAAAGAAGGCATCACCACTCATAGCTAGCCTATCTGTGCTCCGTTTAAAGTTCCTATTTACATTCAAGTCATACATCGTCGAAGCTTGCATCTAGCATGAGGTAGTCATATCTCATTAGATAATTTATCATCTCTTCTTTAAGTATTGAGTGTGAATTGTCCTTACACTTACATATAGAGTGTGACTGAGACTTGTCTCTTAATATTCAACACTCTCTTAGGTGAGTACTTTTGATTACCTTATATGGGCGTAGGTACAACTTGTCTCACTTGCACTAGCCTCATATTGCGGTGTCACCCTATTATTTCTTAACATCTTTTCATTTCATCTTCACTCACCTTTCATTATTTGTTCATCATACAGCATACATATGCTCTATTGGAATTTACATTGAGGGTTATTGATTGTAGGCGTAGATACAACTTGTCTCACTTGTACTAGCCTATCCTCATGTAGACACTTTTTGTTTGCTTATTCATCGTTTATCATAAATATACTCTCTTTGAAATTTCATTTAGTGACATTGATTTTGAGGAGTAGATGTCGCTTTTCTAACTTGCACTAGCCTCTTATCATG
Source organism: Solanum chilense (assembly GCA_032847665.1). Taxonomy (NCBI): domain Eukaryota; kingdom Viridiplantae; phylum Streptophyta; class Magnoliopsida; order Solanales; family Solanaceae; genus Solanum; species Solanum chilense. The sequence goes on along the minus strand of CM064963.1, from coordinate 53,826,442 downwards.
TTGTCACTATTTTCATTAGCATCATAGTATAATATAATTACTCACCTTATTGTGTGAATGTTCATTTAGTCATATATCAATAAACTTTGACTTTTAGTGTGTTTCACATTATTACTTAATCCTTCGGGGGTCACATCATTTCATCACATACATCAGAGGTTCGCTTATTTTTAAACGTACGCTAGACTTATGAACCCATACGTACAAGCCATGAGGCTTCGTTCATAACTCTTCTAAGTGACTCACACTTACCCAAGATTATGTGGTACAGGACTTATACATCTTGTAAGTATGCCAAGGTCTCGATTTCAATTCATATAGGCAAGTTTCATTAAGTATTTATTCACGTAAGACTTATGCATCTATACAGAATTGGGCAAGGGAACCCGATTTCAAATACCTTGAGAAACACTTAGTCTTATATTAAATTTTGATTTAAAATTTCATCTTGGGGACCCAAGTTCTAATCCCAACACCTATATTTCTTTTTCTTTCTTTTCTTTCCTCTCTCTTTTTTCATTTCAGACCAAGAGAATGTGGGCTCGATCCCCCACAACCTCATTTTATTTTTCATTCATTTTTCTCCTCTCTCTCTCGCCTATCTGAGAGGTTGTAGGTAATATTCCTACACCACTCATTATATTTTTGTTTCATTTTTCTCCTAACTCTTCACTAGAGCCTTACCCCATTTCGACTTCCCCTTACCTCATTTTTATTATTGAATTTTTTATAGCTTGCGTATGGAGATGTCTTGGGTTCAATTCCCAATGACCTCATAAATTTTAAATTTTTTTGAAAAAATGCAAAAAATTTCTAGTAACTCGGCCGAACCAAATTTCCAGCAAATCTTGAAATTTGATCAAACATTCCACTCCATTTCCTGAACATTTTATATGTGAGATTATTTGACAATTCGTTGGACATTTCATACATTTATTTTATGCATTTTCGTGGTTACATTTGATAAAGATTTTCACTCAATTCAGCAACATTACACCACTTATGAACATTAAGATTTACTTCCTGTAAATGCATACAAAACATAAGAATTTAACATGCGTAATACACACTTCAACACATAACCTAAGCCACGGCGTACACAATGCACACACACACGTTTAACAAATATTTTCGGAGAGCATGCTTATTACTCACATAAATACGAACATACATAATTAAACATAATCATCACGAAAACACACCCCTTTCTTAAATTCTACAATCAAAACATACCCAACCTGCAAATTTGATGGGAGCTATTGACAAGGACATGCAAAGGGGATCATTCCTCATTTTCTTATTAGAATTTGACTGAAACTTAGGGGTCTCTTGGGAAAGGGACTAAGAGGAAGAAAAACCATACCTTTTTTTTTTCATTTAACACCTTTCAAATCTGATTTCAAGTGCTGCCAACTCCCACAAAAAACAAATGCTTCTCCAACAAAACTCACGCGCAAATCGTTTGAAAAATGCTTTCGCTTTTCGTTTTTAGTTTAGTTTCTCTTTTGAGTTTTTGTGTGCAAGTTCTTCAAGCGATGAAATTTGATTTTTTTGGTTCCTTTTTGCTGATGATTGACGTGAAATGAGAGTGAGAGACGTGATAATGAGAGTGGAGAGAGATGAGAGTAAGTTTAGAAGTAGGAGTTTTAGTTGAAGACTTAGTCAACTAGTACTCTTTGTTATTTAATTATTTTATTATTATTTTTTAAATAATAATCTCATTTTACCTTACTTAAATTAGAAAGTTAAATACCATTCAATTGAACTTAATCATTTAATACCAATTAATTCAATTTAATCATTGCTTCCACCAAAGATGGAACCCGGGTGAAGCCTAACTCGCGAAAGTTGGTCAATACGGGTCAACCCTACCCGAAATGTCCACTATTTTAGTTAATTAATTACTTAATTAAATATTTAGGGTAATTAAAATACTACTCTTATCCTGGAAAAGACAATTTTACCCTTAGACCCTCCAAAGAAAAGATTACCCCTTTCATGTTTGGTTAAGACTCATCCGGGTGAATCCTAATATTTGGGTGCCCTACATGGCTGGACCCGACCTTGACTTAATCAACTAAATCACTTAGTTTTTTGACTTTGCTGATGCATAAGTTCAGAGGTCTGGTTCAATGCGCATCAATCCATGTAAACCCGGTCTAATCTAGGCATTCTAGGTACGTTAAGAAATACTTAACATATTCAATTTCGGGTTGTTACAGATTATGGTAATATACCTAAAGATACTATTTCCTATATGATTTAATGATTAATTTTTGGGAGTTTATTGATGATGATCAAGGTTTGGAGAATTTGTAATATTGCCCTACATCCTCTACTTCGTATAGAATTCGCCTTGAATGGCATTGCGCTGTATGGACCACTTATGGCGGCATTTTCATTATTGCCAATCTCTATATGTGTTGATCATGTCCTTTAAGGATGGTTTATTACCTATGATGTGTTGTTAGGACTATCGCACAATTTGAAGTATTATGCCTAGTTTCTAATGCTAGTATCGTATTCTAGGTATATTGATAATGCTTCCTATATGAGAAGATAGTGTTAGGGATAGGTATGGTATACATGTTGAGGATTGTATACTATTTTGTGGAATGAACCCTACCTATGTACCCTTATATGAAAGTGTAGTAGAAAGCATGGTTAGGAGTCTTAGATTCAATGAGGAAGGTGTCACTACCCGAAAATACCCCCTTGAAGTTAGGCAGAACCCTTGGATCATGATAGGGCGTACTTGACCCTTTGGGGTATTGTACAAGTCCTTTAACTTTCGTTCATTATATCATAGATTAAAAGTAGTGTGGAATTTTGAACTTTAATGACATTTAATAAAAAAGGGAAGCCTTTTATAAATACTTAGAGAATCAAATCGTCACAAGCCAACTTTAAGACATGATATAATATCTTAGGTATACGACCCTTTACATTTAAAGAAAATACATAATTAGTCTTAATAACAAAAGTATAAACATAAACTATGTCCTCAAAAATATGAGGACATATCAAATCATGAGTAAGTATATTTCCAAAGCTTCACCTTCAAATCTTCAAAAGAGCCTCCAACCTATACTTACAGAGTATAGAAAAGTATTGGGTTAGTACAAAAGAATGTATTAAGTATGGCATATGCAAAAACATGAAAAAATTGTTATTTTAGTAAAATAGGATTTCATTCTAAATAAGTAAAATATTCATGAATATGGAAGTAAAAAAACATAGGAAACATCATTTAACAGTTAAAGAAGAATTTCCACAATTTTAACAAAAAGGACCAACTTATAGTAATCTTCTCCAAATCATATGAACTCTTTTTAGCACTACAATGAACTAAACATATTCTAAATTAATGAACTTCCAAGGCCAAGAACAGAGGAATTGAACTCATCCCCATAAGAGTTTCCGTAAACTACGGTTATTCGAAGACTCACCAAGGTAATACATGATGGAAGTGCACATATGACTCCTTCAGTACACACCAATGTGATCCTTAAGACAACCCCTTTTTTTGCTTACTCACCTCGAGAGAACAAGGCACCACTCAATGACAAGACATTAGAATAACACTCAAACAACACACCAAGTCTTTCCTTTCGAGATTCCTACTTAGTGTAATGAGTAAATGGCATCCCATACAACCACCTACCCTAAGTAGTACACTATTTTAGAAGGGTTTGAACCAAGACTCCCCTTTCGAAAGGTCTACTTAGTGCAATGGATAGATCGCGTCCCATTACACTACCTACCCTAAGTAGTACATTCTTTTAAGAGATTAGTTCATTTAATCAACATAAGTTTCACAAAGACCCCCTTTCGGAATGCCTACCTAGTGCAATAGATAAGTAGCGTCCCATTCCACTACCTTCCCTAAGTAATACATCTTTTAGAAGACTTAGAACTTTCATTAATTTTTTGGGAGGTTAGCTTAACTGACATATACCATGAGTGATACACAAGGAATCCCGATAGTAACCCCTATAGGATTAAGGATGCTCACTTACCTAGTGTGAGGTCATTCTATTATCTTTTACATGGCTTACCCAATAGCTCCACCTATGTGGGTGCACATTTCAGGGATAAGCATATTGCTACTCAGTAAATCATTTTATACTAATGAGGAGTACTGATATAAATAGGTACATTGGAATACAACATCTCAACTCACGAAGTATAACATCTTCTTCATGTCCTCTCGGTATTAGGCATAACTCCCCACGAATTGTCAACATTATAGACTACAGGTTAAGGATAATTAGTGAACAACATATCTCAACTCACGAAGGGCATTCATCTTCCAACCTATCTTAGAAAACTCTTAGGAATAGTGAGGTTGCTACCAAACACTTCATCTCAACTCACGAAGAGTGTTCACCCCAAAACTCCTCTTTTGACTTAACTTAGCTTCTTTCATTCATTAAAGTCTGAGAGTGTGTGTATATGTGAGCACACCTTGCACATAAGCATCATTTAATTTACATTTCATTCTACACATGCTTAGACCTTCTTTCATCACATCACCCACTTTAACATGCTTCACATAATTTTATAGGTCAGTTAGACATAAGCCTTAGCATACTTTTAATAACAAGCTTCATAAAAACACATTACAAAATATAACTTCATTTCCATATTCATTAAAATATTATGCCTTCATGGCCTCATTCACAATGCACAAGTAACTACACATTCATACAATTCAAGTAATCACTTCCACCAGAAGGTTTACCCTAACACTCAAGAGCATTTCATATTTAAAGCTAAATAACATAACCAACACAAACAACTTACCCTTTTATGAAAGCTTCCATAACCTATAGCATTTTACTCAAAAAATCATCATAAATTATCATTTAAGGCAGTAGCTGAACAACAACATCAATCCAAAGAAACCAAAGTTCAAAGACTGCACTATTATGCTCATTCAACCCATTTCTCAAGCCAAAATTTGATAAAAATCTTTAACAGGTTTTTATTGAAGTTTTAACATTAATATCATCCACTAACATTAGAAACATCATTTTTTGAATCATTAGAAATATTTTCATGCATGACCCATATTTAGAGTTGAAGATAGAGGAATCTAGGGTTGAATTCCCTTAGAAAATTCATTAGAAGGGACTCCTCCAATGGAAGTGGTTTCAAGTATGGATACCATACTTCACATTAAAAAACACCCAAATGGTTTTTGATGAAGAAACTACCACCAACAGCTCTCCTAGTTCCTTGTTGATTTTAAGTTTCCATGGTAACTTGAGAGAGCCTTCTAAGAGGGGGGGTTTTGGGTTTTAAGAAATGACGTCTAAAATTAGTTCTAGGGTTTAAAAAACTTTAATATATATAAATTACCCTTAAAATATTACTCAAGGTTCATTAAAGAGTTGTGGTGAATTTACCAAACAACCCAAGTCATTAAAGGGAATAGACTGCTTTTGGAGCTATCTCATAGACATACCAACCAACGGTCTGTTAGTGGGGTCTCGTTGGTTGGGAATTAGACTCCTTCAAGGATAGGTTGTCCTTCCTTGCAAGACAAATCGAGGTTTTATGGTCGACGAAGTGTTGGTCGACCAACAGATTGTCCCTTCGGTTGTCGTTTGGTCACTGTTTGGCAGCTTTTTTCCAAAAGGTGGGGTCCTCTTCTAGGGACCCTCGTGGGTCCTAGGTGGGTTTGTACCCGGACTTTAAATCCCTAAATAATATTATATGTATTAGGAACATCCCACATCAATTTCGATTAAAACGAACATGTAAAACTCACTAAAACACACTAAGTAACAGAAGAACTCTCTAAGGCACACTTTGCGAACGTCATGGATGCTCTTGACGTTTGACCTACAAACTAAAACAAACTTCACACACTTCCTAAGGACATAAATATAACTAATTTTAACACAAAACAAACTCAATAAACAATCATGAAGCTTTAGTTCACCTTAGTTCATTTTAGGGTTTTACAATCTCCCCCACTTGGAATAACATTCTTCCTCGAATGACACTAAACACATTAAGACCATAAAATAATCAATTAGCATCACAAAACACACAGAAATCAAGGCCCAAACATAATATTGAAGGAACCACCTAACAAGGAGCACAATTTCACACTTTCAAACACTTTGCAACACAAGCACTTGAGCAAAACTTTCGCATTTCAAAATCTTCTCTTATACATGACATATGGAGGAACTACCTTCTCAAACATTAAACATTCTCATATACAACAGTTTTACACACATTGTTACTACAATTCAAGACAAAGAAATTTATTTTTCCAAAATGAAGATTTTCAGAGTGAGCATCACTATACACAAGCAACTTGCAAAACTTTACAAATTAAATCTCATTTTCATTTCTTCACTTATGGAGGGACTACATTCTCCAATATCAAACATTTTCATAAAAATAATTTCAAAAAAACATTGAACCCATAATTCATGAAAAATGCAGATTTTGTCAAAATTTGGATATCTCTACAGTGAACTCAAAACTTCACTGTCACTTTCTTAAAAAATGTTCCATAATGCCCATTTCAAGCAACTTTAACAATATCTCATCACAATATGAGAAACAAGACTATGGTAACTTACTCCAAAGAGACTTGGTAAGTTATATTATGTGCAATCTGAGAGTATCATCCCATACTACAACTCTCACTTAGTGACCCTTGAGGACTCTCTTGGACTAAGTACACTATATGCAATTCTACTTAAAATTCATTATGCAAAACTTAGTTTTAACTTGGTTCTTTAACATAAGACCTTAAGTCATCAAAGTTCATATACCACACATGATAAATCACACTATTATGAAAGGCTCTTAATCATTACCAAAATACTAAGGATTTGATCTCATAATTGAATAAGAACAGAAGGAAAGATGAGGATATCAACTACCTTTCTACTCACTCGTTCACCCCCACTTAGAGTAAAGCCATCTTCATGGCCTCATACTTTAAAGTCCCACTATGCTTCACACAAGATAGGAACTCATACTACTATTAACTCATGATCATCAAGACTAAACATCACCCTTTCTAAAACAAGTTAAGTAAAACACTTTCCTCGAAGGATTCAAGCCTAGACAAACTCTCTTAAACACCACTTCATTCAACTCTTAGGCACCATTTAACTCAATTTGATGAAACAAAACTTCCTTACTAGGTATTCATACCACATTTACTCCTTAGTGTAAACATAAACAAGAACCTTTATCAAATCACAAGAACAACTATTGGAACATTAACCACATAAGAGGATTGCCCTCTACTCCTACAATATTTCCACATCCTCTCAACATTCCTCAATTTACACTTAAAAACATTTGTACCATCATTAAACATAATCACAAGATAAGTCATTTGATATAAAAGTCACTTTATTCAATCATTATATTTCTTACCATGCTTAGAACTACATCACCATAAAGTTCGTCATCACGAAACTTCTAACCTCATAAATCACACATACACATAAATGGCTTCACATCAAAATTCTCAAAACTAACCTTCACATCTACTCTTCTAGCCACAAAACTATCATAACATCAAAACTCACCTTTTTCTCTCCCTCAAACATAGAAAGAACTCCCCTCCCAAGCAATCACACCTAGAAGACGATCGAACAAGGGAACATAAGAGATAGAGGACTTATCGAGTTAAGTTCTATGAAATGATTCAAGAGTAATGAAGAAACTGAAACTCTATCGTCATATAGCCTGTTGTCCATGGATGTGTCCCGACACAGACCATTGAGCAAGAATCTACTAGACGTGGCTTGTGAGATATTTAGACCCTAAATTATTTCCCATAACCTTATGCTCTAATACCAAGTTTATCACGACCAGAAAGTACCCTATGGAGTTAAGGAGAACCCTTGGATCATGACAGGGCGTACGTGACTCTTTGGGGTCTTGTACAAGCCGTTTAACTATTGTTCATTATATAAGACATGAAAAGTAGTGAGGAATTTAAAAGTTTTCATGACATTTAAAAATAAACGATGATTTTCATAAATACATAAATAATCACATCGCCACAAGCAAATGTAAAGAGTTGACATAATATCTTTGGACCAAGGCCCTTTACATTTAAAGAAAATACATAATAAGTCTTAGTAACAAAACTATAAACATAGACTATGTCCTCGAATATATGAAGGCATACTAAATCTTACAAGAGTATATTTCCTAAGCTTCACCTTCAAATCATCAAAAGAGACTCCAAGATATACTTATAGAGTATAGAAAAGTATAAGGTTAGTAAAAAAATAATGTACTAAGTATGACATAAGAAAAAACATGCAAAAAGATTCATTTTAGTAAAATAGATTTCATGCCAAATAAGTAAAACATTCATTAATATGGAAGTAAAACAACATAAAATCATCATTTAACACTTAGAGAATAATTTCCGTAAGTTTAACAAAAAGGACCAACATACAGTAAGCTTCTCAAAATCACAATGAACTAAACGTATTCGAGAGTAGTGAACTTCCAAGGCCAAACAAAGAGGAAGTGAACTCATTTCCGTAAGAGTTTCCCTAACTAAGGTTATCATAAGACTCACAAAAGTAAGACATAAAGGAAGTTCTTATATGCCTCCTTCAAAATACACCAAGGTGATCCTCAAGACTACCCCTTTTTGGCTTACTCACCTCAAGAGAAGAAACCACCACTCAATGTCAAGACATTAGAAGAACACTCAAGCAACGCACCAAGACTTCCCTTTCGGAATTCTTACATAGTGCAATGAGTAGATGGCATCTGATACCACCACCTAACCTAAGTAGTACACTCTTTTAGAAGATTTAGCACTTTCATTATTTTTGTTAAGGTTAGCTTCACCAGCATAGACCATTAGAGGTGGAGATAGAATCCCGATATTAACCCCTATCGAATGAGGTATCATCAATATATTAAGGTTATTCTCTTAGGTTTTACATGGTTTTTACAATAGCTAAACCTATGTGGACGCCTAGTTAAGGTATAAGAAAATTTCTACTAAGAGCTCATTCTCGGCGCAAAGTTAAGGGAGAAGGAGATTGCTACTAACTTATTCTCTACTAACGAGGTGTACTCATCTTAAGAGGTACATTGGAATACGACATCTCAACCATGAAGTTTAACCACCTCTTCTTCATATCCTCTCGGTGCTAGGCATAACTCCGCATGGATTGCCAATATTATAAACAATAGGGTAAGGATAACTAGTCAACACCACATCTCAACCCACGAAGGTCATTCATCCTCCAACCTATATTAGAAAGATCTTAAGAATAGTAAGGTCTCTACTTAATACTTCATCTCAACACATGAAGAGTGTTCACCCCAAAACTCCTCTTTTGACTTAACTTAGCTTCTTTCATTCGTGCAAGTGTGAGTGGGTGCACATGTGACCATACCCTGCACGTAAGAATCATTTCATTTCCATTTCATTGTACACATGCTTTGAAGTTTTTTCATCAAATCACCACTTTAACATGCTTCACATAATCATATAAGTCATTTAGACATAATCCTTAAAATACTTTTCATAAAAATCTTCATAAAAGAACATTTACAAAAATAACTTTATTTCGGTATTTCATCAGATAATTTGCCTTCATGGCCTCATTCGCAATGCACAATTAACTACACATTCGTACAATTCAATTAAATACCGCTAACAAGAAGGTGGACCATACCGCTAAAGGGCATTTCATTATTAAGTCTAAACAACATAACCCACTTACCCTTTTACCCAAGCTTCCATTATCTATAGACTTTTACTAATCAATTCATCATAAAATATCCCTTAGGGTAATACCTAAACAACAATATTAATCCGAAGAAACCAAAGCTCAAAGACTACACTATCATGCTCATTCAACTCATTTCTTAAGCCAAAATTTGATAAAAAGCTTCAACAAGTTTTCATTGAAGTTTTAACATTAAAATGATCGAATAACATTAGAAACATAACTTTTAAACCATTATAATTTTTTCATGCAAGACCCATATTTAATGTTGAAGATAGAGGAAACTAGGGTTGAAAACCTTTTTGAAAATTCATTAGAAGGGACTCCTTGAATGGAAGCGGTCTCAAGGATGGATACCACATATCACATTGAAGAAACCCCAATGATTTGATATGAAGAAACGACCACTAACAAACCTCTTAGTTGATTATGGACTTCAAGTTTCCATGGTGACTTGAGAGAGTCATCTGAAAAGGACGGGCTATGGGTTTTAGAAAATGAGATCTAAAATTAGGTGATAGGGTTTAAAAGACATTAATGTATCTTAATTACCCTAACAATATTACATAAGGTTCATAAAAGACGGGGTGAATTTACCAAAAACCCCAAGTCATTACAAGGAAACTATTGGGGCAGTCTCAAAGAGGGACAAACGAATAGACCGTTTCTCAAACAACGGCCCATTGGTGGTGTCTTGTTGGTTGGGACTAAGCCTTCTCCAAGAGAAGGATTTCCTGTCTTTCAGGTCCAATGGACTTCCTATGGTCGATGGACCATTGGTTGACCAATGACCGTCCCTTGGGTCGTCGTTTGGTCACTGTCTGGCAGCTTCTTGACAAGAGGTAGGGCCCTCTTCTAAGGTCCCTTGTGGTTACTAGATGGAGTCGTACCCGGACATTAAAATCCTAAACATAGTGGTATAGCTCTTAGAAACATTCCACATCAATTTTAATTAAAACGGACACATGAAACTCACTAAAACATACCAAGACACATAAGCACTCTCAAAGGCAAACATTGCGAACATCATGGACATTCTTGGACGTCTGACCTCCACATTTAACCAAACATCATAGAATTCCTAAGGAAATCAATATAAATCATTTTAACTCAAAATTCACTCAAGATACAATCACGAAAATCTAGTTCACCTCAGTTCATTTTAGAATGTTACGTTTTTCCCCACTTGGAACAACATTCGTCCTCAAATGAAACTGAACACCATAAGACTATTAAGGACTCACTTAGAATCAAATAACACATTAAAATCAAGGCTCAAACATCATAGTCAAGGAACCACCTAACAAGGAGCACAATATCACACTTTCAAAGACTTATCAACACAAGCACTTGAGCAAAACTTTCGCATTTCAAAATCTTCTCTTATCATTAAATTATGGAGGAACTACCTTTTCCAGCATTACATTTTCTCATATACAACACTTTTGCACACATTGTTACTTTTATTCTAGACAAAGCAGTTTTTTTTTCAAAAATAAAGATTTTCAAAGTGAGCATCACTGTACATAGGCAACTTGCAAAACTTCACAAATTCATTCTCATTTTCATTTCTTCACTTATGGAGGAACTACTTTCTCCAACATTAAACATACTCATAAACATCATTTCAAAACATATTAAAACCATGATTCATGAAAAATGCAAATTTCTCAAAATTTGGACTTCTTTATAGTGAACTCAAAACTTCACTGTCAGTTTCTGAAAATAATTCAATAATGCACCTTTCAAGCAACTTTAACAAGATGTCATGACAATATGAGAGACAATACAATGCAAACTTACTCCAAAGTGACTTTGTAAGTTACACTATTTGAAATGTGAGAGTATCATCCCATACTACCACTCTCACTTAGTGACCCTCGACGATTCTCTTAGACTAACTACACTACATGACATTCTACTTAACATTTCTTATGAAAGACTTAGATTTACCTTGATTCTTTAAAATTAGACCTTAAGTCATCTAACTTCATATACCACACATGACAACTCACACTATTATGAAAGGCTCTTAATCATTACCAAAATACTAAGGATTTGCTCGCAAGATTCAATAAGAACAAAAGGAAAGACGAGGATAACAACTACCTTTATACTCACTCATTCTCTCCCACTTAGAGTAAATCCATCTTCAAAGCCACATATTTCAAGTCCCACTATGCTTCACACAGGATAGGAAATCATACTATTCTTAACTCATGATCATCAAGACTAAACATCAACCTTTCAAGCTAAGCATAACACTTTATTCTTAGGATTTAAGCCTAGACAAACTCTCTTAAACATCACTTCATTAAACTCTTAGGCACCATTTAACTCAATTTCATGGAATTAAACTTCCTTATGAGGCATTCATACAACATGTCATCCTTAGCGTAAACTTACACAAGAACCTCAACAAAATTAAAAGAACAACTATTGGCACATTAACCAAACAAGAGGGTTTCCCTCTACTCCTAAAAAATTTCCACATCCTCTCAACATTCCTCCATTTACACCTTAAAGCATTTCTACCATCATTGAACATAATCACAAGATAACTCATTTGCTCTCAAAGGCACTTTATTCGATTATTATAATTCTTACAATCCTTAGACTACATCACCATAAAGCTTCTCATCACAACAGTTCCAACCTCATAAGTTATACAGAGCCATTAATGGCTTCACATCTCAATTTTCAAAACTAACTTTCACATCTACTCTTTAAGCCACAAAACCATCCTAACATAAAAACTTACCATTTTCTGTCACTTAAACTTAGAAAAATCTCTTTTCCTATGAAATTACACATAAAAGAACACCAGACAGGGGAACATAAGAGAGAGAGGCCTTATGGAGTTATGTTCTATGGAATGATTCAAGAGTAATGAAGAAAGTGAATGTCTATCCACCTATAGCCTCTTCTCCATGGATGTGTCGCGACTCACACCAATGACAAAGATGCTAGACGTGACTTGTGAGATGTTTAGACCCTACATATTTCCCATAACCTTAAGCTCTTATACCAAATCTGTGACAACCCAAAAGTACCCCCTAGAAGCTAGGGAGACCCTTGGATCATGTTCGGGCGTACTTGACCCTTTGGGGTCTTGTACAAGCCCTTTAACTATCGTTCATTACATAAGGCATGAAAAGTAGTGCAGAATTTAAAAATTTTCACCACATTTAATTAAAATGGAAGCCTTTGATATATACTTAGATAATATCATCGTCACAATCCATCATAACGACACGACATAGTATATTTGGGACAACGCCCTTTGCATTGAAAGAAAATACATAACTAGTCTTGATAAAAAAGCTAGAAACATAGACTATGTCCTCGAATATATGAGGACATACCCAATCTTGAGATAGTAGATTTACCAAGCTTCACCTTCAAATATTCAGAAGAGCCTCCAACTTATACTTATAGAGTACAAAAAAGTATGGGGTTAGTAAAAAAACATGCAAAAAGGGACATTTTAGTACAATAGAATTTCATTCAAAATAGGTTAAAAACATTCGTGAATATGGAAGTAAAACAACATAATAAACATCATTTAACACTTAGAGAAGAATTTCCATAGTTTTAAGAAAACGGACAAACTTATAGTAAGCTTCTCCAAATCAGAGTGAACTAAACCTATGCTTCTGTAATGAACTTCGAAGGCCAAAAAAAAGAGGAAGTGCACTCATTTCCGTAAGATTTCCCTAATTAAGGTTATCCTAAGACTCACTAACGTAAGATATGAAGGAAGTGCGCATATGACACCTTCAATACACAAAGGTAATCCTCAAGACTACCCATTTTGGCTTACTCACCTCGGGGGAACAAGACACCACTCAATGAAAACACATTGGAAGAACACTCAAGCAACATACAAAGACTTCCATTTCGGAATTCCTAGTTAGTGCAATGAGTAATAGTGTCTCATACCACCACCTACCCTAAGTAGTACACTCTTTTAGAAGACTTAGCACTTTCATTACTTTTATGGGAGGTTCTCTTAACTAACATACACCATGAGAAGTATTCATGGAATCCCGATATTAACCCTTATCGGAGGGATCCTTACTTGCCGAGAGTAAGGTCATTCTCTTATATTTTACATGGCTTAACCAATAGCTACACCTATGAGGGCACATAGTTAAGGGATAAGGAGATTGCTAATAAGTAACTCATTATCTACTAACGAGGATTACTAATCTCAAGTGTTACGTTAGAATACAACATCTCAACTTACAAATTACAACCACCTCTTATTCATATCCTCTCGGTTCTAGGAATATTTCCCCACGAATTATACACATTATAATTTATATGTTAAGGATAACTAGTGAACATCATATCTCAACTCATGAAGTGAAATCATACTCCAACTTATCTTAAAAAGCTCTTAGGAATAGTGAGGTTTCTACTAAACACTTCGTCTCAACTAACGAAGAGTGTTCACCCCAAAACCCTCTTTTTACTTAACTTAGATTCTTTCATTCATTAAAGTGTGACTATGTGTGTACATGTGAGCACAACTTTCACATATGCATCATTTAATTTACATTTCATTCTACACATTCTTAGACCGTCTTTCATCATATCAGGCACGTTAACATGCTTTACATAATCAAATAAGTCATTTAGGCATAATCCTTAACATACTTTTGACAAGAAGCTTCATAAAAATACATAAACAAAAATAAATTCATTTCCATATTTCATATCATAATATGCCTGCATGGACTCATTCACAATGAATAAGTAACTACACATTAATACAATTAAAGTAAACACCACCACCAAGAAGGTGAAGCATACCACTCAATAGAATTTCATAATTAAAGCTTAAAAATATAACCAACTTACCCTTTTATACAAGATTCCATTACCTATAGAATTTTACTCAACATTTTATAATAAATTATCCCTTATAGAAGTATCTAAAAAACATCAACAATGAAAATAAACGACACCTCAAAGACTAAAATATCAATTTAATTCAACCCATTTGTAAAGCAAAAATTTGATATAAAGCATTTATAATTTTTCGTTGAAGTTTTAAAATTAAATCATCAACTAACATTAGAAACATCATTTTTGAATTATTAGAAATGTTTTCATTGAAGGCTCATATTAAGATTTAAAGTCAGAGGAATCTACGGTTGGAAACCCTTTTTGAAAATGCATTAGAAGAGACTCCTTGAATGGAATAGGGTTCAATGATGGATACCATACCTCACATTGAAAAAGCCCAAATTTTTTTAATGAAGAAAGGACCACCAAAAACCGTCCTAGTTTCTTCTAGACTTTTAGTTTCCATGGTGACTTGAGAGAGTCTTCTAAGAGGGAGGGGTTTTGGGTTTTAAGAAATGAGGTCTAAAATTAGGTCTTAAGATTTGAAAAACATTAATATATCTAAATAACCATAAAAATATCACTTAAGGTTGGTAAAATACTTGGGATGAATTTATCAGATACAGAAGTCATTACAGGAAATAGACAACTTTTGAGGCGGTCTTCATAACGGACCAACCAATGGACCGTTTGTAAACCAACAAACTATTTTTCGGGTCTCATTGAAAAGGACAATCCACCTTCAAGGGAAGGCTGTCCTTTTTTGAAGTTCTAACCAACGCCCTATGGTTGACGGACCATTGGTTGACCAACGGACGGTCCCTTGGGTCGTCATTTGGTCATTGTTTTGCAGCTTCATGCCAAGAGGTGGTGTCCTCTTCTAGGGTCCCTTGTGGGTCCTAGGTGGGGTCTAACCCAGACGTTAAAACCCTAAACATAGTCTTGTAGATATTAGGAACACCCCATTTAAATTTTGATTAAAACAAACACGTAAAACTCCCTCAAACACACCAAGACACACAAGCACTCTCTAAGGCACACTTTGTGAACGTCATGGACGTTATTGGACGTTTGACCTCAATAATTAGACAAACATCACACACTTCTTAAGGACATAAATACAACTCATTTTAACACAAAATTAACTCATGAAATAGTCATGAAGATCTAGTTCACCTTAGTTCATTTTAGGGTGTTATAACAGGTGTCTTGTTCCCTATGATATTATGTGGTGTGTGGTCTATGGCATAAGTGATATGAATTTATATTGTGATCCTTGTAGGGTGGATTTATCAATGTTATGTTAAGTGTCATTATGTGATCATGTTGTCTAATTGTAGACACACACACACCTCATGCATGTCTATAAGTAGTATAGGTTAATGGTGTCAAATAAAAGGACAATTCTCATAATTACTTATGTTTACTACTATGCATGTAAGCTTTATGTCCGTTCAAGTATGAAAAGTTAACTAGGATGACTTTATAGGTTGATTAGTATGGGTAAGGGTATGGGGCCTCGCCAATGTATAGCACATGTCTACCGTGATAGAATAGTTCCCATGGTCATTACTCCATGTACATGAATATGAATGCGTGATTGAGCTATGAACATGAAAGTATATGAAATTATGTCAACTATATGATATGATGAAGTATGAATATGTGTACTGTCTAAATGTGGTATGTTATAGGTTTCCTCATATATGAACATATACACATATGAATGAATGCATAATGAAGCATGTATGATATCCTAGTAAGTAGAGTCCTTTGAAAGGTTTGCTCAATTATACTATAAACTACACCATGGTATGAAATATGCTATGTCCATGTTAAAGGATATTCTCACATGATTTAGGTTGATGTAAGGATAATTCTCATCTATAACCTATGAGCCATGCATATGAGGAGTTAATCTCATATAGCCTATTTTGATGAAATTAATATTAATGAACGCTTTTCAAAAAGGGAACTTAGTTTATGACTGAGTGAACTTCAGAATCAGAGGTGTTGACTCCCCTTGAATGGAGATTCACCCTAGTGTTCCATATTACTTGTTGACTCCGCTTGGAGAGATATTCATCCTATGGTTTCTCATGAGATGAGGACTCCAATGCTAATGGGCATGTATAGGGTCCAATACATATCTCTTAGTTCTTTAAAAATGTTTCCCCCATCGGACCTAGCAAGTGCATCCACCTAATATGCTAGTAGTATGTTAATGTTCTACCCGTGCAAGTAGAGCAACATCTCAATGTCCTCTAAGCCTAGGGTTTCCCGAATGTGAAATGGACAATGGAAGTAATGTAATGAGCCCTAACTAGGATAACCTAATGGAAGATTCTTAGTGTAGGTTAGAGTATGGAACTTACCTATGCATTGGACAAGTGGCTCTAGAATGGAGTGCTAGGAAGGTGTTTTATATGTAAATGCATATATATATGTCTCTGATGCATGACATTATGATATTGACCTACTTGATATGATAATGTGCATCGTATGAGTCCTATGGTGGCTATATGATGAGGTCTCACATTATGTGCATGATGTTGGTCTTAATTTCTATATGTTAAAGGTCCTACTTGATATACATGCAGTTGACTTAAGTTATTATGATGAGGTATGAAGTAAATGATGATGTTTGTGGTCTCCTAGTGAGTTTACTTAGTATGTGTAAGGTAATGGGGATTCACATGCACATTGCACTAGTGGGGTTAGATAGAAATTATAGTAATGTCTCATAATGTCATAATGAAATGAAATTCAAGAATGCATTTCATGACAAGTGCTTTATTTTAATGGTATGTATATTATTGACTTGTATGTTGTCTTGGAATAATTCTAATAAGTGGTTCATGAAATAAGTTGGGGCATATATGAAGTATGTGTCTCCTGATATGATATGCTTCTATGAATGTATGTATTGAGTAAATGAAGGTTGTGTGAATGTTCACCTTTGTGAACTTAATGTGATGCTTGATTGTGGATGGTGGATGGGACACTATTGATTCATTGCACCTATTATTACTTGAGTGTTACTTAGGGGTTAATAAATTAAGCTAAAAGAAGATAATTATATGGACATGATTGATGTGGTTTAAATGCAATGTAAGTGGCCTTGTGTGTTGGCGTGAATAATTTTTATGCTTACATGAGTTATGTTAGTTATATTGTCTAATTATACCAACGTTTATGATGATTCTTTATAAAGGTGTGTTGCATAATTTCTAATTAAAGTGTCCTCTTTAAGTGAATGTTTTTGCATGGCGCCATACCTAGTGCATTCTTGTACTAAAACCATTCTTCCGCGCCTTTTTACACAAAGTATAGGTGGTGGATGACTAGAGGATGTCTCATAAAGTGATGGGCTTGATAGATGTTTCCTAAGGTCAAGAAAGGGATCCTTAAGATTCAAGGATTTCCTATGTCATGTTATCATTTAAGTGATGTAATAGTTAGCTTATTATGTTATGTCGTTAATCACATCCAGAAAAACCTTCTAGACGTAACCGGTATCGCCGTCCTCTTTGAGGACTAAGACTAGCCTCTTAGCTTTCATCATTACATTGATAGGTCAAATTTAGCGGAAAATTTAAAACTTTTCATTACTTCTAGTTGGAGTTTTACATAGACCTCTGCATACACATAGCATATATATATCGAGTGTATATAGACCCTTCGTATTGGAAGATTACCTAATCTTCTACTTTTATTCTACATAGATATATAAAATATAACATTGTCTCAAAATAGTCATCTCATCCCATAACAAACGAACAAGACTATATAAAATAGGGCCTAGCCCATACATCAATGAAACAAGACCACATATAGGTCATACAAATGTTTAGTACTTAAATGAAAGGAAATAAACATGAGACTCTTAATAATAAAACAACTTAATAGATTGATAGTGGCATTGCCCTCGGAAAGTGAGGACCTACCCAACTTGGACGATCAGGAATTCCAAGTCTTCTTCAAAGAAGTCTCGAAAAGCCCTTCAACGTCTAGAATCTAAAATGTTGGGGAGAAGAAAGAAATGGGGTTGGTAAATCACTTGTACTAAGTACGAGACCATATGCACTGATACTATGAAAATATGCTAAGAAAAGGGACATTTCAATGAGTATGCACTTTTCATTAAAAACCCTTGTGCACATTCAACAAGACCATTCCAACCAATAGGACATGTTCATTAAGTTTGATACATGTCCATCACAAGACCACCAACATCAAAACTAGTGAATTTGGCATGCATATTAATATAATTGAATACATATTCAAGTAACCCTATCATCAAGTCATAATAGCAACAGGCATGAATAAGAGTTTATTCATAACCAAAGAAAGTCAATTACCCATGAACCTCTATCAAGTCAACAAGTGCAATGACCAAGAAAATCCCCATAATTTTACACAATAAAGTAACCCAACAAGAATCATGACCAACATCCTACTTCACATACCATAGCATTTAAGAGTATATATCATCTTACTTCAACAATGTAGACCAACACATATTCATAAGTGAAAATAATAATCATATAGTATCAAAAATGTGCAAGTTCATCATGTACATATCATATATCATCATAAGCATATTCATACATAAGAACATCATCCTAAGACTCCTCTCATTGCTTACTAGTGCAATGTTCAGGTAGAGTCCCTTACCCCTACCTAGACGAAGCTAGAACCCTAAGGTTATCTTATTCATTCCCTTAGTTCATTTATATTTTGAGAACATCTTTCCCTAGCCTACATAGAACCCATGAGCTAATATGGAATCCGGTGTCATCAAACCCTACACCGAAGAAGACAATTTTCCAAGGTAGTACTAAAAAATGAACATAGCAGCTAATTGGATCCACTTAGTATTCTTATGGGGGCAACATAGTTCAACAACTAGAAGATATATTCGAGACCCTATTTATGCTACATGTATTGTACTGTCCAATATAAGGATTATATTAGTGATCCTACCTTCCGTTTGTGGGAAGGGACACTCCTCGCTTTACTTCACTCGGTGCTAAGGTTGAGTCCCTTTTGAAATGTCTTAAATGTTTCTATTAATTATCATAGTTTATTGTAGGTCGTAGGGTATAACCCTTGTATAAACATCATAATGATATCTCAATAAGAATAGCATGAGTATTGTCCATTCATTACAATTCATATATGTGAGGTTAGCACATTAACATTTTCATATCATAGTAAGGCACATTGGTAAATCATTCACCATAATCTTAGCCAACACCTCAAAAACCGTAGTCAAGGCATTTCAATTCAACATAATACCACCCTACCAATCCTAATACAAGGCATACACCGATACAACATCATGACATAATCACAATTAACCATAATTTGAACTAAAGGATAGGGATCATAAGAATTACAAAGTCTCTTCATAAGCAATCATTAAGGTCTTACCATAAACCGTTAACTCAACACAATTCGGGTATAACATAACCATAATTCAATGATCAACATTATAACAAGGTTAACAGAATCAGTACATAACAATTCAATACTAGTTACTAGCTTAAGACGAGATAGTTAGGTAAAAGTCAAAACATACATTATAACCTAAATCAACTTCTCAATAACTAGCATAGAAGAAGTAAAATTCACCTTACTTCATTAATTATTAGTATAACAACATCATCTAGTAGTAATTAAACCAATAATGACACTTATGTTAGGATCTAGACACCTCTTGGATTTTAAAAGAGTTACATTCATTTGTAACATCCGGGGAGCAACCCCTAGATGTAACATGGCGTACTTAACCTCTCGGAGGTCTTATATAAGCCCATAGTTATCATTTATCACATAATTTTAGCTAAAAAATTTAAATTTTTCATAGCACATCACATGGTAGAATTACCTCATATATATATATATATAATATAATATGTACATATTTAGACCTTAAGTCACTTTGACATCCTAGAAAAAAAATCATAAGAGTACTATAGGGACATGAAACTTAGGATATAAAACAATACTAAGTAGTTACATAACTATACTTAAAACATGACATACAGAATCCTTGAACTTAAGGATCCCTTTCCCTGAGCTTGGGAAATACATATCAATACTTTCACTTTAGGTACATCCTTTAAGTATCCATAACCTACACTTTGAGTAAGAAGGCTAAGAAGAGTGGTGTTAGTACATGAATGCACTATGTATGACAACCATGCATTTCAAAGGGACATTTACTTTGAAATCATGCATCATGCCTTTCAATAAATCTTCTTAAACATTGATATCAGAAGCATCATACAATTCACATACTTCATTTAGGCATATACAATAGTCACAACATCACATAACTCATATATTACATTTAAGGAATATTAAGCATTTCATTCACAGTAACCTCTCTACCTTTACAATAACCTCATTCTTTCCTTAAATTCTTAACTTCCAAAGTTACCCTGTAATGATACTTGGTTCAATGTATGAGTAATGTCCCATTACACTATCCACATTCAAGCATCCTCGTAAGGACACATGGTAAACACACATACAACCTTCATTAACCCAACATATATATTCATTGAAGTATAGCATATCCTAAGACACATACATCACATTTTACCCAACATACTTTATGAACCACATGGAAGAACTCATTAAAAGACCACATAAAAGTAAGACTTCAAATATCCTCATAGTAACACAATTGTCAACATTAACAAATTTCAACTTCATATCACATAAAACATCATTGAACTCTACTCAAAATCCGAATCTATGACTACTAGTTCATTGTACATGTGAAGCCCCATAACCACACAAACTATGTAAACCTATAAAAAGACTACATGCATCATATACTCCATATAGGATCAAAACAAGTATACATAACCTCATATATTGAAAGTACGACCTTCATCATAGAGTGATTAAGACCCACATTATGCATATAAATTGAGACTTCATCATATCGATACTATAAGACTCATGCAAGCATATTATCATGAAAGTAAGTCAATGCAGTAATGTCATTTATATAAAACCTATACATAGTTATATACATATAGAACACCTTTCTAGAACTCCCTTCAAGAGCTACTTGTGCAATGCATGGGTAAAGTCTTATACAGTCACCTCTACAAAGAAACTTGCCTTAGGTTATCCTAGTTAGGGTTCATTACTTTACTTCAATTGTCCATTTTTATTGAGGGAAACTATTTCCATAACCTACACTAAGACCATGGCTGCTAAACATGGAATCCCATTTCGTAGAACCTCACAAAAAGTAGGTGCTCTATCTTTCCAAAGTAAACCTTAACATCATGCTAGAATATTAGGTGACATCACTTGCTAGATCTAATGTGGCAAATATAGTGTATGGAACTAGGAAATATATATTGCAACCCTCTTAATTCCCTTAGGCATTATAGTTTCCATGTCATAAATAAATTTGGTGAACAAGCCTTCCTCACTGGGAAGGGTCACCTTCTCATTTGGTCAAGTTCTCTTTGTGCAAAGCTAAGTTCCCTTATTGAAAAGTTTATTACTATTACATTATAAATCATAAGCATTAGAAGGACAAACTCCTTATGTGCTTAGCTCAAAGGTTATGGATGAGAATGTCCATTCATCAACCTAAATCATGTGAGAAAACCTTTCACGTTGTCATAACATATTCAAGCACCATCTAGTAAAGGATACAATTAGGAACAGAATTCAAGACACCCTCTATTTACTAGATCATCATTTAAATGCATTCATGTTTGTGTATGTGTACATATATGTGAGCAAAACTTTTTCATAAAAAGCCATGGACCACACTTGTTCATACTTCACATTACTCATGCATAAGTGTATAGTCGGAACTATATTATCAACCGTTTTATATAAAAACATTTAGACACTATCCATATTCATAACATACTTGTGCATTCATATTCATGTACATAGATAATACCCTAGGAACTATCCTATCAAGGCACACATGTGCAATGCATTGTCAAGGTCCCATACTCTTGTTCATTCTAGTACACCTGTCAAGTCATCCTAGTTAAGAGATACATAATATAATTTATGGAAATATACTTTACATACATAGGAGGTTAGATTAGTGCATAATAGAATATCCTTTCATTAGACAGTATGAACCTATACTACTAATAAGCATGCATGAGGTGTGAGTGTGTGTACATTAGTTAACATGATCACAAAATGGCTATCAACATCACCTTTAGACAGCCATCATCTTAAGACCAGAATTCACATCCAATCATAGACCACACATCCCAATTTTGCATAGGAGACAAGATAACCTCACATTACATCCAAGACTCCTAACTTTCGCTAACTATACATTCGTATAGGGGTACATAGGTAGGGGTAATTCAACATTATTACATCATAAATGGAAGTAACTAATCAATACCTAACCATAAAAACTCCATTCAATTATAGAATACATCATCTTACCTAGAACATTCTATAAGATAGAAGAACTAGGCATACAATTCACATTGTGTGATCATCATAACCACACATTCATATTATACCAATTTTCCTTCATGGACAAAATCAATATATATATAGATTGACAAGAAGTAAACACTATCAACATAAGTGGACCATAGCACACAATTCCATATAAGGCCAACTCAACCAGAAATTCTATAGAAAAGTGGAGAAAGTAGGTAATCATACCAATTACAAAACTTTGACCATCATTGACCAATACTCATATCTCATAAAAAATTTAAATATAGGCAGTAAATAAAGGTATCATAACATAGATTAAATAATGCTTCAATTACTAGAGGATTCAAGCTCACATTATGCACACTACATCATCAATCTATAGAATATGGAGGAATGTAGGTCAACCTTACCAAAACTTCAAACCTTGATCCACATGGATCAATTTCACAAAATCACCATCAATTTACATAATAGGCAGTAGCAATAAATAATTCAACATACTAGATTCATAATTCAATTAACAAGAACTGAGGTAACAATGCAGAAATCATAAACTGATTTGAGAATTGGAAGGAACATGGTATCTTCATGAAAACGGATTGAATTCAACATGAAAAATTGTAGCTAATCCTCAATTCACTATAAACATGCTTTTGGAATCATTTCGAGAAAGAAACCATTGCTAGATTGAAAAATACACACTATGATCTTGAATTCTCTCTGAAAATATTGGAAGGAAGTCTTTAGATGGAACGTTATCTAAAGATGATGGAACACCATACCTCATTGTAGGCAAGAAGAATGAAAACTTAATGAAAAAATCTTTTGAATCCATTACCATGGTTGTTCTTGAGCATCATCTCCAATTGATATTTCTAGGGAGACTTCTTTTAAGAGAAGAGAGTAAAATTTTAAGAATGAATTGGGAATGGGGTTTTCATGCTATTAACTAACTTAATATGCCTAAAATACCCCATAATAACCATCCTTAGTAATTTAGGAACGTGGGGTGAATTTCTTATTCGCCCCTTTAATATAACAGTGGGCAGTTTGGAGACTGCATCGAGAGAGCGGCCGATGCACGGTTGGTGCAATGACGGCCCATCCTGCACCTCCGCGGTTTGCGAATAAAACTAATCTTTGGGGGCTTAAGATCACAAGGATAAGTTTTTAGCTACACCCCCCACTGATGGGGTGTCAACATGTCTACTGGGCATCATTTTCTCGGGCATAGGTCGACAATGCCAAGGCAATGTCTAAGCAGCCTTTAGGGTCCTCCTTGAGTGCCTTTTGTGGGAACCATAGGGAGTCGTGCCCCGATGTTTCCAATGTAAATACACAATTATATGTTAGGTACCTTCCATATTAGTTTAAACAAAAATGAACACATAAATCATGCCAAGGCACACTAAGACACATATGGACGTCTCAAGGCTACTTTCGAACGTTATCTGACGTTCTTGGACGTTTGAATCCCAAATCACTTTAAATAAATCATTCACACAAGAAAACACTAAATTAACATATTTGAAACCTTTTTAGGTACATGTGAGGATCTAAGAACCCTACTTCATTTTGACAAACCTTATAATATCCCCAAATTGGAAACATTTGTCCTCGAATGGCAGTTGGGACATTTTAAAACACTTTCAAGTACTTAATGAAGAAAAGAGTATCTCATAATATTCAAAACATCATCATATAAAAGTCAATGCACCAAAATTTCAAGGAACACCAACTTTCATACCATTTAGCACTCAATGCAACACAAGCAAGCAAACCTTTATTCACTCACTTTTTAATGCATCAAACACATAGGCTCTTGTAATGTTCATAGGAGGAACATCCTTCTCCTAATCATAACATGGTTTATCCATATCATATTATTAAGATATCATTATGCAACAACCTTCAAGTCACATAAAAGAAAGTTCAACATCACTCAAGAAGCAAATAAGCACCCATACTTCAATGCACATAGACTTGAGTCAAGTAAATCAACAAGGATTCTCATCATTTTGACATAGTTCCATGAAGGCGATACTCAACTTTATCATGCTTAGTTATGTTTAAGGGGGAATGTCTTTATCCTCATGACACTTACATGTCTCATGATTTCATATCCAAGCAATATTCAAATGTCAATTTATTTTAATGACAAACTCTCAAATATTTAACCAAAGCATGCTCATATTTCATTCCGAGTGAAGTGTAAATGGAAATTCAAACCAAACACATCACAACAATAGGAAGTCATTTCACAAAATTTCAGTTTCTAACGTGACAATAGCCTTCATAAGTATGCATCAATTAGGAAATTCATGCAAGTTATGCGCACACTTTAAGAGCATTAGCTAAACATACCTTCACTTTTCAAGACTTAACCTATATTAACACTTCCCAAGTCATAAAAGTCACAAATTTTAAAGGGACTCATCACTTTTCATTTAAAGGATACTCCAATTTCTCATTGATGGCTTAAAAACACCACTTTTTAAACGTAACATCAAGCCTGCTTCATACCTTATCTCATTAAGTTAAATGTACAACTAACATATCAAGATGCACAATTAAAATAAGAAAACATGAATTTAATAAAAAATCCTTTCTCATGAAATTTAGAATCATCAAAACGTGCTTAAAATTGTCAATTAACGAATACATAATATATGGAGATCATGCAGCTTATACTTTTATGCAAAACTTGTCACGATAGGAGAGAACCCCTAAGTCCTGACCGGCGTCATCTTACTCTCATAGGAATCAAACAAGCCCTTAGCGTTTGGCATAACATGTCATTAGTTAATAATGCGGAAAATTAATAACTTTTGCGTGCTATATGAAGTTTACTAAGATTTCATGCTTAACATATATTGAGGTATACATAGACCTCTCACATAGAAGCTTACTTAGGCTTCTCTTTTAATAACATGATAACATACATACGCTATTCTAAAACTTGTCTTACATAAAAACCATCTAAAGAATATGAGTTGGACTTAGCCAATAAAATCTCAATATACCATTTAGGCCTTATTACAACAGAATCCAAATAACATAATAAAATGGAATAAAGAGTATCTCTTAATACTACTATGGTCTATATAAGATAGAATAATGAAAAGATAGAATCCCCGAATATGAGGACCTACCAACACATAGAGAAAGAGTCCAAAGCTTTTGCAATTGACTTTCTTAATCTTCAATGGTCAGATCCTACAATTGTAGTAAAATAAAGTAAGGGGTTAGTATGCCACATGTACTAAGTATGGGTATATGCACACAAAAATTAAAAGAAATGCATGAGAAGGACCATTTCTTTAGAAAGTGTGCTAAATCATTTGGAAACCTTAAATGCACATACAAGAGATCATATAGAAGATTAATGATAACAACAACATAAAGAATTATCATAGCCAACGACATAACATCAAAAAATCATATTCACATTTCATGTTCTATAGTGCATATCAATGTAACATACAAAACACTTACCAATAATATCATCCCGAATCTACAAGTGCAATGATCATGTGATGCCCCATAACCCCACATAATTTAGCAAACCAGATAGGAGACCATAAGTAAAGTATTGCTTCATAAAACTTGTATAATAGGTAGTCATTCACTACATATAGCAATATAGACCAATAACATGTTCATCAAAATAACCAACATCATATAAGAGTAACATTATATATCATAAGAGTTATACATTTCATGGTATCATATTACATAAGAACAATCTCCTATGACTTTCCTTAGAGTCAACTTGTGTAATGTCTAGGTATAGTCCCATAACCCTACCTATACTAAGCAGACTCATCAAGTTACCCTAGTCAATGTCCATTTACTTGTCTTTCATTTTCCTTGAGAGAATAATCACCTTAACCGACATTAGAACATGTGAGTTAAATATGGAATACGGTGTCATGAAACCCCACATCGAAAGAAAGTAGTCTACCGCCCTAAGTAGAACCAAAACATGATCATAGGATTCTAGGTGGATCCACTAGCTAGTATTCCTATGGTTGAAACATAGTTCAAGAACTAAGAGATATATCATAGATGCATAGTTGCACATTACATGGAAGCCTAAATCTAATGAGAGCCATTGTGAACCTACCTTCAACCTAGGGAAAGGACATCTCTCATATCTAGTTCATCAGTGCTTAGCTAAATTCCATTTGTGAATAGCCTTTAAGTCATAAATTATTCATAAATCTTATCATAGGTCATAGGAGATTAACTTCTTGTATAAACATGATCATAAGCTCTTTAGGTTTAGGATGAGAATTTTCTTTCATCACAACCCTTCATTTGTGGGATTTACATATCATAATCATAGCGTGTAAGGAAAACGAGATAAACATCATCAATTTGCATTACATATCCTTACCATGTTCCAACATTTAACATATTTATAGGCATAATATATGCATAGCAACATCATACATACTTCAATTTCACAGCTACATAAATTATAGGCCAACATCAAAATAATAGAGAATTCATTACTTTAGAATACTTAACTATTACTTCCAATAATCTTCATCAAGTACTTACTCTAAAAAAACAATAATAAAACAATAAAAAAAAAACATAATGAAATACTCAATAACATAAACAATCCCAACCACTTTAGTCATACAAAATACCAATTCATAGTTAGGAGTAAGGGAAAGAGTCATATAGGAGTTCATTAGAGCTATAGGTCCAATCCCCACATTTACATGACATTAAGTAGTAGATACAACATAATCAAAACTGTTATTTGGAGATGGAAAATTCTTCAAAACGAAAATAAACATTTCCATATCAATTATTGGACAATACATACATAATTAGCCATAGAAAATCACTGTTTTTTCATCATTAGTAATAAATCTCAAGTTAGGAATAGAACTCGTCCATAGAGTAAATACCCTAACGATGGAATTTTTTCAAATCATCTTTGAGAGGACTTCTTTGGAAAAGGAATCTCAAGAGTGAAAAACACATACATTATTGACGAATATTCAAAGATTTTGAATGAAAATCTTGAAGTCTTCAATGGAGATTGAAATGCGAGAGTTTTAGAGAGATGAGAGGGATTTATTATTTATTATTATAAGTACGTAAAAAATGGTCTAAGACTTACCAAAAATCATAATAAACTCATTCCCTAAACTACCCAAAGGATCCCTCACTTAAATGACTCTTTTTGTGAAGTTAAATTGACTTAAAAATTATACGAAAGAATCTGGGATGTTGCTGCGCGTCGCGAGATCAATTTCACATTTTATTTTATAAATGTAGGTTGATGCATTAAGACTCGTAGAAGCCCTTCATCGCAAGTCAAATTTTTTGTCTTCACGTGTTGTTTGCGCCCAGGCTGCTATGGCATCCTACTTGCTCATGTTCGGGTTCTTCTCAACGACCGTTTGGGTGGTCCTTGGGGAGTCTTTACTTGACGTTTGGACCCTTTATACTACATATTACCTATTTAAATTCTTTTGACTAGTTTTTGACTTCATTTTACACTCCAAAACCTTCACCAAACATAAGGACGTCTACTTATCTAATTTAGCTAGTTTCCGGACGTCAAGGTCTTTCTTTGTCATTTTTGCTATAACCTTTTCTAATAGAATTTAACACATTAAAATATGTCTGGAAACATATTTTTTAAACATTATTTAATAGAAAAACTCTATTCTGATTCATGAAACATCCGGAATGTTACATTATCCCCCCTTAGGAACATTCGTCCCCTAATGACACTAAAATCTTTTGGAGGGTAAGTATAGACTTAATACTAGAAACCCAAAAAACAAAAACATGTAATCATAATGAGTCACAACTCATACTAGTAGTTCACAACTCCTTTTAACACATACTTCAACATTACACATAGAAAATCAATTCATGATGCACAACATATAAGAGCTTAACATTCCATAGCACATAATGACGAACTACCTTCTCAACATCAACATTAGCTCATAAATACATCAAAGAGTTACCATGCTATCATTCTTCTCAAGACAACAATAGAATAGAAAATTCTCAAGGACACAACATGCATACATATTTCAGTTAACTACAAAAATAGAGTATGAATGCATTTTCTTAAAAGGCAAGTTGGTATAACTTTTACCAAAACATTCACCTATTTCGAAAACTATTCAGTTCTATATTAGTCATTATTTTCTCTATTAAGGGGAATGTCTAGCCTCAAGGAGTAAAAATATGTGGGTATAAGGACTTCATGTCGGCTTCGGCGTCCCATGTTGAACCCTAAACAAGATGGTTCCTCCATTAAACTTTTAAAGAGGCAACCTCTTTGTTCTTCAACTTCTTGACTTGGCGATCTAGGATCTCAACTGAAACCTCTTAATAGGAGAGTTTGTCATCCACCCCTAAGACTTAAATAGGTAAAATAGACATTGGGTTGCCTATTGATATCTTGAGCATAGAAACATGAAACATCAGATGAATCGAAGCTAGTTCACTCTGTATCTTCAGCTCATAAGAAACTTTTCCAACCCGTTGTAATACCTCATAAAACTAACACAACGGGGACTTAACTTCCTATTCTTACTGAATCTTTTCACCCTTTCATAGGTCACATATTTCAAACTGAAGATCTCTTCTCCAATTGTCGGCATAAGACTTTCGCCAACTATATGTTGTCTTCAATCTATCTCTAATAATTCAAACGTAGGAGAACACAATCAATGGTAGGTGATCATCCCAACTTCCATTGAAATCTATAACACAATCTCTTAACATATCTTCAAGGGTATGAATGGTACGTTTTGCTTGACCATCTGTATGTGGATGAAAAGCGGTGTTAAGTACCTGAGTACCTAAAACCATTTGAAAATCTTTCCAAAAATGAGAAGTGAATTGGAAACCCCTCTGAAATGATTGACAAAGGAATCCCATGAAGTCATATTCTTATGAATATAGATTCTTGCATATTTGTCTGTGGTATAGGTAGACTTAACTGGAATAAAGTGGGGATATTTGTTAAACGTATCAACAATAACCCATATGGAATCATTTTTCATCCGGTTCGAGGCAACACAACAAAAAAGTCTACATTGATATCTTCCAACTTCCAAGTAGGAACATCCATGATTTGGATTAAGCAACCTGGTTTTACATGCTCGCCTTTGACTTGTTGGCGATTTGGATACTTAGAAACAAACTCCGCTATGTCCTTTTTTAAACCATCCCACCAATAGACCTCCTTAAGGTCATAAAACATTTTGGTGGCACCCGGATGAATAGAATAACGAGAACCATGGGCTTCTTGTAGAATTCAATTTCTCAAATCCTCAACTTTCGGTACACATAATCTCCTTTGGTTCCTATGAACACCATCTCCACCTTGGCAGTCTTGGACACCAACTTGGGTCCTTCCTCAAGAACCCTTGGATGGTCCGTGGGGATATTATCCCGGACGTTTCAAACCCAAAAATTCATGCATACGAGTTTAGCACCTCTCACATGAATTTCATCCGAAACAAACACGTAAAACTCGATGAAAAATCCCTAGACACACAACGTCGTTTCAAGGCAAACCTTTTGAATGTCATGCACGTTCTTGGATGTTTGACCTCCAAACTTCAGGAAATATGACACACTTCCAATATACATAATAATAACGCATTAAAGGACCTTATAACCTCATGAATAACGCATAAAAGGACCTTATAACCTCATGAATAACACATAAACACATAAACACATAGGACCGCATATGAGGCACATAGGTGACTTCGTCGTTGAACGTCTTGGTCGTTCCTTGACATTTGACTTCCAATGCACCTAAACCCCAAGAAACTGTCTCAATACTATATTTTAGGACTATTTAGGACCTTATACCATCATTACCAACATGTTAGGTGCTAGTGAACCGAAGTAAATTTTAAGGATTTTACAATAATAATCTATTATAGGAAGTAGCTAAGATATTATTAAGCCTATACAACATCATGAACCAAATACCGTGAAATCGAGATACAAGACAACCAACTTAACGTCAAGATACAAGTTACCATTTGATAGACTAAAAGAATTTAGATAAACTCATACACATCCTTCTTCACCTTGATCATACACGATTTATACTTACAATTCAATTATAACATTAATCTTAGTCAGTAGCTACAAGAACCACAACATAATCGTATTCCACTATTATTCATTAATTGTCCTTATTATAGTGATCACATAAAGCGTGTATCAGTCATGTTCAAATCTTCATATATTGAACCTCATGGATCCTTCATCATCAATTTATTATTAATTCATGTAAATAACAATAGATATAGACAAATTCAACATAAGAGAATCACAATTCAACCATTAAAAAGCCATGATCACCATGCCCATGCAAGGGCTAAATTGATTTTTGGAAGGAACATGGGTTCATCATGCAATTGGATTAAAATCACGTTAAAAAAATACATTAACATCAATTCATCATGATTTAATCCATTATAAACTTTTTTAGAAGGAACTCATGGCTAGATTGATGAAGAAGAACTTTGATCATGAAACTTTCTTTGAAAACATTGAGATGAACTCGCCAAGTGAAAGGTTACATAGAGACGAAGGATCACCATACCTTTGACTAGTTGAACACCTCTAAAAATTTGTGAACAACCCATGAGAATACAATCTACAATTTTTTCTTGAGCTTCAATAAAAATGGAGGCTTCAGTGAGAATTGGTTTTGGAAGGAAGGTTTATTTCGTGAGCATGGGATTGGGAATGGGTTGTTCACGTGTTTGATCCCTTAAATACACCCAAAAGATAGGTAAATAAATCAATTAGAGTCATTTTAGGATGTGGGGTGATTTTACCACTATCCCCTTTAATGAAACAGTGTGCACGACAGTGGCACCAGGCTGCATCGATGGATCACCATCGACGGCCAGTAGGTCCATTGACGGGCCGTTTGTGGCTTCCGTCGATTGGACCTTGGCCTTTTCTTATGTTAATCCTTGACAAGGATAAGTTTCCATCGATGATACCTCACTTACGGGCTGTTTTTCAACCACTGGGCGTAGTTTTGGCTCATCGATTGACACTGCCAAGGCAGTGTCTCGATAGCCTTGTGTACTTCTTATGGGCCCTTTGGTTGGGCCATTTACAAGTCGTACCCGAACGTTTCCAAAGTAAATACAAACCTTAAAAAGTTTTTGACCTCCCTCATGAGTTTCACCCAAAAAAAATACACATAACACGTCCAAATAGGCAAGGCCCCATCAAGACACACTTGGACGTCTCAAGAGCTAACTTTCCAACTTCTTGGACGTTCTTGGACATTTGACCTCCAAACTTCATGAAACTCAATATATTGCCAATAAACATTATTATAACTCATTCGAAGACTTCATAAGCTCATTACATACAATAAGCACGGATAGAAACATGAGACACATAGGTGATTAGTCGTCGAAAGACTTGGTCGTCCCTTAACTTTTCACTTCCAAATCACCTCAAGCTTTACATACTGACTTAATACAAAATTATAAGTAATTTTAGGACCTTATAACTTTAAGGTAAACATGTTAATCTCTAGACGCCCTAATTCATTGTTGGAGTCTTACATAGACTTCCTTTAGTTGTTTTGTCCTGCAATTTTTTTATGACTAGAGTTTTTCTTAAGAAAGATTGTTTTTAAGTGTTGAAACTGTTAATTCTTATAATTTAGTAGATTGTGGGTAAGCATTAGGTTAGTTCTCCTTGTGGGGGTTTAATTTAAGTGTCACTCATGGTGGGTCAGGGTCGTAACAATAGCTCAGGTACGCCTTTTCGCTCTGACAACAAAAATTTTATTCCTTAGCCCCCATAGCCCTCATAGCCCCCACACATACTTAGTAAACCCTTCATGAGACCACAAACCTTATCATTCAATCCATACATCAACATATTAAGTGAAGACAACCTAATTCATGCCAACAAAATTCATCATTTAATTATTAAGACTCACATAGTGCATATAAGAACAAGACCACATCACATAGTCATACCATGCACATCTTCATGAAAATAGACAAATACTACGATGCCTTGCACAAAGACATTATCATAATCATACACCTTAGAACACCTTCCTACAACTTCCGAAGGAGCTACTTGTGACATGTCTAGATGGGTTCATTATTTCCACCATTCCTAAGTAACCTCCCTTAAGTCATCATCGTTAGGGTCTTAATCATTTACTTCCATTGTTCAATTTACTTTAGGAAATCTATAGCTTTAACCGACACTAAGAACATGGGTGCTAAACATGGAATTTTTTGTCGTAGAGTCTTTCACCAATTGAAGGTGTTCTTATCTAGTCAAGGTAGATTATAAACATATGCTAGCATTTTAGTTGATATCACATTATTAGATCCTATGTGTCAAGCATAGTTTATGGAAGTTTGGGGAATCATTATAATGTCACTCTACCCTTTTGGGTCATGAGGCTATCAACCATGTTAGGACTATGGTTAACCCTACCTCCCCTCCTTGGAAAGGTTCCACCCCCTTAACTACAAGTTCACTAGATTCTAAGCTATGTTCCTTTTATTGAAAAGCTATTCTTACATTACTTTTATAAAATTATTCTTTAGGAGATTGACTCCCCATATGGCTAGCTCATAGATTTTAGATGAGAGTTCATCAACCTAAATAATGTGAGAAACCCTTTCACGTGGACATAACATATATTATTAAATCTATCTTGTTTAGGATACACTTGGGCAAACCTTTCAAGGTTCTTCTATTGACTAGATCATCATTCATGTGCGTGTATACTAATATGTGAGAAAACCATTCACATAACAAATTATGGTCACACATCTTCATACATTTGTATTCATATGCATAGCAACCAAAAGTAGAAACTATACTATAAAGTCACACATGTACAATGCATAGGTAAGGTCCAATACCCTTTGTCATACTAGTAAACCTATCAAGTAATCCAGTTATGGTAACAGATATCATACTTTCATTGACATAATATTAACTTGCATAGCAATAGACACTAGGTGTATGAGAACTACCTGTCATTTAGACACCATGACCCATACTACTTGTAAGCATGCATGTAAAGTGAGAGTCTATGTACATTGATAAATATGATCACATAATGGCTATTAAAAATATATTGAGGCATCCACTTCTTAGGATCCCAATACACATTCAAGCATAGGCCACACAACACAATTTATCATGGGAGGCAAATTTACTTTATGTTATACATTAAGACTCCTAGGATTGGCTAGTCACAGCTTTACATAGGAGTACACGGGTGGGGTCATTAATCCTTAACACTTCATTAATGGAAGAACCTACACATCAGATCATCATAACCACTAACTCATATATTCATAAATTTGCCTTCCAGGCCATGGTCAACACATATAAAATGACAATAAAGTAAACACCACCACCATAAGTGGACCATACAACACAATTCCATACAAGGCTTCATCAACATTACTATAAAAATGTAGAAAAGTATACGAGTAAGGCAATTCTTACAATTCCTTTAGCCTTTGGTCATCATTGACAATAACTACTCTTTTATCAATAATTCGAATATAGGGCAGTACCTAAAATTCCATAATCATTAAAGAAACCATGTACAAGTTGCTACAAGATCATATTACAATCTAATACAATACATCACTTATATACTAGAAAGTGGAAGAGCATAGATCTTTGGCCAAATTCGCTTTCATTTATCATAAATAAAATTTATCAACAATACACATGTATGGAAGTATCAAACAAAATCATGCTTCATCTACCCTAACATTTAGATCATGTCATGTACACTAAAACATTCACTACATATGCTAGAAGGATCTAAATCAATCTTTACCAAAATTCAACAATTATTAATTCATGTAAGATCAATTGTACAAAATTATCATAACATTTAACATATAGGAAGTTTCTAATGATAATTAACCATGATCGAGTCACAAGACAACCAACCTAACGTCAAGATCACAAGTTACCACTTGATAGACTAGAAGAACTTACATCAACTAATATTTAATCCTTCTTCACCTAGATCATATATGATATATACTTACAATTAATTCATAAAATTAACCTTAAGGAGTAGTTCTAAGACTCTCAACATAATTGAAATCAACATTTAATCAATTAAAGACCAATGTTACAGTGATCACATTGATACAAGACTAAGCATGCTCAAATCTTCCTACATTGATCCTCATGGATCCTTAATCATCAGTTCATCAGTAATACATGTAAATAATAGTATATATAGACAATTTAATGTAAGAGATTCGCAATTCAACCATTAATAAGCAATGATGCCCATGCAACGGCTAAATCGATTTCTGGAAGGGACATTGGTTAATAATGCAATTGGACTAAATTTTATGTTTAACATATCACATTAACATCAATTAATCACGATTAAATCATTAAAAACTTTTTGGTAAGGAACCCATGGCTAGATTAAAGAAGAATAAATTTGATCATGAAACTTCTTTGAAAAACATTAAGATTAACTCTCAAAGATGAAGGTTACATAGAGATAATGGATTACCACACCTTTATATAAATTAAAAACTATTAATTTTTATGAATAAATCATAGGAATACAAGCTTGAAGCTGTTTTTGAGCTTCACCAACAATGGAGGTTTCTAGCGAGAATTTGTTTTGGAAGGAAAGTCTATTTTGTGATCATGGGATTGGGAATGGTTTGATGAAGTTTTTTTTCACTTATATACACCAAAAAATAGCTAAATAAATCTATTAGGGTAAGGTTATAACGTAGGGTGAATTTCCCATTTACCCCTTTAATGAAAGAATGTGCAGGCAGTGGCACTAGGCTGCATCGACACACCACCATCGACAGACAGTAGGTCCATCGACGGGCCTTCTGTGGCTTCACTCGATTGTACCTTGTACCTATTTTATGGTTTATCCTTTCCCAAAATAAGTTTCAATGGACAATATATCATCAACGGTCCATTGGTTAACCAATTGGGCGTTGTTTGTTTCAGTCGATTGACACTGCCAAAGCAGTGTCTCGACAGCCCATTGATCCTTCTTGTGGGCCATTTTGCAGGACCCTTGGGAAGTTCTACCAGGGTGTTTCTAGGGTAAATATGAAAATTGATAATTCAAATGCCTTCCATTCAAGTTTCACCCATAATCCTCATATAAAACACGTCCAAACATGCTAGGTCCCATCAAGATATACTTGATCTCTCAAGGGCTAAATTTTTAACGTCTTAGATGTTCTTGGACGTTTAAACTCCAAAATTCATGAAACTCAATATATTGCCTATAAACATCATATAAATCACTTTAATACTTAATAAGCTCATGATGTACATTTATAAGCACGTGTAGATATATGAGATGATTATATGACTAGTCGTAGAATGTCTTGGTCGTCCCTTTATGTTTGACATCCAAATCACCTCAAACTTTAAACACTTCCTCTATACCATATTATAAGTAAAATTATGACTTTATAACCTTGATTAAAATATTTTAGGCTCTTGACAACCTAATTTATTTTGGGGGTCTCATGGACAATCACAAACAAATAAACATAACTTTCTAAAACGTCGATTCATAAGGTCCATGAAAGATGGCGTGGTATTAGTTAGGACAAATGACACCATAAGAAATTCAAAGTGACCATATCTTAGTTGAAATGACCTTTTTGGAATGTCAACCTCCCTTACTCTAAGTTGATGATACACAACCTCAAGTCAATCTTTGAAAAGTCACTCGCTCCTTGGAGTTTATCGAACAAGTCATAAATCCTAGGGAGCGGATATTTATTCTTTATAGTTACTTTTTTTTAATTTATGATAGTCGATTCACATCCTTAATGACCCAACATTATTCTTTTCAAACTATACCGGAGCATTCCGTGGAGATATGCTCGGTTGAATAAATTCCTTATCTAACAAGTCTTTGAGTTGAACCGTTAGCTCATTCAACTCGGTCAGGTCAATTCAATAAGGTGGGACTGAAATAGGTTGTGTCTCTACCAATAAATCTATATTGATGTCAATCTCCTAATATATCGGTGAGCTCTCTTGATCATCTCGCTATTGGAGAGCATACAAGTAATTCTTCTAACGAGAATCCGTATTTGGGGAACTTGCTTGAGCTTGAGAATTTTTCCTTCCTTGAGCTTTGATCATAGGGAAATCTCTCTTCCTGTGACCACTCTTTCCACAACCATAACAATACCCACGCCGACTAGGAATTTACCATCATGTTTATATCACGTTTATAACAAAGAGGCTTCTCAACCTAAAAACCGCCACCTTTCCCCACTTGGGGTTTAGAAGTAGAAACCTTACTATTGTTGACCTTTGGAGCATTAGGAGGGACTTTGTTGGAAAACCTCCTTTTGAACCTTTATTTGTCTTGCACCACAAATTTAGTTTTTGAAGAATTCCCATCTTCGATTCTTACCTTATTCAAGTGTCTACCAACTTGTTTAAGATTTTGCTACTCATTTTGTTCGGCATGAACAATGGGACGAGAGATTTCAATGCTAGGAATCAACATAGCCTACCTACACAAATTAACCACAAGATTGGACTTCCCCATGAAGATTTAGTTCATTTTAACCCTCGAAACTTCAACCATAGTTGGAGCATTTTTCTATAGTTGAGTGAACCTTAGACTATACTCCTTCACCGTCATAACCCCTTTACAAAGGTTGATGAATTAGTCATTTTTATCTTCCTTAATGTAAACAGAAAGAACCTATCAAGGAAATCCCTCTTAAAAGCTCCGGAGGTAATCGAGCCTTCTATAACCGACCTATCATCTCTTGATTGCTCATACCATACTTGATCCACATCTTTAAATTGGTAGGCGACTAGTTCCACCTTTTCCTGAGAAGAAACACCCATGTCATCAATGACATTGAATGCTTCATCAATGAACCGTTGTGGGTCCTCTTCCACCTTAAACCATATAAAGTAAGGGATTAATCCTCGCGAAATTCCTAATCCTTTAAGCGATGGTGCTAACAATTAGGTTCACTTTTACCCTTGAACCCCAACAAACTTGGGTAGCCAATATTTGATTCAAGCTATGAATGTCTGACCTTATTTGAACAATTGTCGTAGCCCCTTCTTCTATAGGAACTTAAGGTTTTTCAGGATCTTGAGGGGGAACCGCCTCATTCAAATTCTCCTTTTCGGCCTTTCAAGCATTGTTCCTTCTTGTATTCATTTCCTATAAGGAAAATAAAGAGAATAGAAGAAAAGGACTAAATAAATCTAAGGCGTTTAGTGACGACTAAGAAATAACAAAACAGTGAAATTCTAAAGCATCACATAGTCTCCCATTCATATGTGTGGCGCGCTTAACAATTATAAATAAGACCCTACATAGATGTTGTATAGTTACACATCAACCCTATGGTTACTCAACCTCATGCTGTTATACGTAGTTTGTTATTACCCAAAGTACCCCCTCGACATAACCGGCAACTTATTCCTTGAAGAGAACTTAGACAAGCCCTAAGCATTCGTCATAGCACATCATCAATAAAGAAAACACGGAAAAATTATAGCTTTTCTACATAAAAAAATATACATAGACTTCTCGTATATATTATATGGGGTTTACATAGACCCCTTGCTTATTCAGCTTACATAGGCTTCTCACTAGCATTTAACAACAACATAGTCTAGTAGTTCGCCTCACATTTAACCATTTAAAAAGGGAGTAACAATAGCTAGGGCCTAGACATTAGTCTATTACAATATGCCCATATACGTTACAAGGAAGTTTAAACTTGAGAATGGAATAATTGTATCAAAACATAGACAAAACTAATGAAGCCTTATGTATGGCTGTATCCTTGCAACTCATGAGGACTCACCAATTAAGTTAGGAAATATCCAAATGTTATTCTCCAATAGCTATGAATCTCCTCAATGGCCCTAACCTAAAATGTTCAGAAAAAAGGGAGAAAAGATGGGTCATTACAACCACATGTAATAAGTATGATCTCAATGCATAAAAATCACTAATGCATGAGAAAAGGCACAGTTTAGTCAAAAGCATGCATAATATCAAACAACTCAATATACACATATATGGAATATCAAAGGTAAACCCAACATATAAGAAACTCATGCAACACTTGTGCAATTACAAGAGTAAAGCCCCATAACCCTATCAAAAGCAAAATATCACATTAAGCAACCCATTTCATACTTACAACACATTCTCATATTTTCATAACATGCTTATACTCCCACACCAAAAAGAGAGGGTCAAAACTTGCAGAAGGTGTAACCATTCGTACGTAGCTATCTAGGTGGATCCACCATGATAGTGTTGTATGTAGTCACATATTTAAGGGTCAAGGATATTGTTTCTAGAAACCTTGACTTACTAGACATGGAGGTTTCCATCTCATGAGATAATATATAACAAGGGATTCCGGACTTACTAATGTGAGGAAATCCATGTTGGAGGCTGGACATATTAAAAATGACACCTCCATCTCATTTACATGCCCTTTTAGTTCTAAGAATTCATTCCCTTTAGTAATGAGCATACTCATTATAAAATATCACATTATTCTCTTCTAGAACCTTACGTGAACATCTTATCATAATAGCTCATAGGAATTCATGAGTGAAAACTGTCATTTCACTTTAGAAACCACATACAAGTTACTAAACCTTTTACTTAACACTTTATTTTAATAAGGAACTAGTTTTAATAATTCAAAAATAATTGTATCATACCATGCATACATAGCTCGTGTATTATTCAATGTCTTAGGGTTATGGATGTGGAATACCTAGCATCACATCACAACCACACATTAGACAAAGAAACATAACTATATAAGTAACTCGTCACACAATTGAATTCTAGAAGAACCAACCAACATACCTCTTTTTCCCCTTACTATAACCTTCATGCTTCAATTACAATAAATACATAACCAATTACATAAACGAGGTAATTTCAAGAAGCATTTTCATAATTGAAACAATTTGAAAATCCAGGACATGTTCTAGAGACTAAAAATGGTGTCATAAGGTTTGGATAATGTTATAAGGTCCATTTTGATTAATATAAGTCATTTAGGAAGTTTAGAAACCATAAAGTCCATTACAACGGGAATCTAGTTGAATAAAGTTCTCACGTGCCTTAGCCTATTTTACTAGCTTTTTGAAGTCATAAACTGATGATAATTGGTGGAACGGTGTATGACATATATTTAAGTTGATTCATAGTTGAAATTTTCAGGTAGGACTCCTTAAGGACCGACCAAGGTCCGTGTAGGAGGACCCTTTTGGATTGGGGTCAAAGGCACTGCCTGGGCAGTGTGCACCCATAAAGGGACGGAATGTGTGTTGATTGATAGGGAGTCGATTCCATCAATCAAACAACACTTAGAAAAATCCCTTAAGGTCCTGTTTTTGCAGGTCTCTTAACTCATCGATGAAATGCAGCACAGAAGGGGGGCAGGAGTTGTCGACTCACAAAGGAATCATTGGTCGAGGTCTCATCTGTGAGGGGTTGATTTTCTTAATGTTTTCAGTTGGTTATAATTAATTAATTAACGGTTTAGTTCGTTAGTTGGGGTTTAAGGGAAGTCTAATTAAGTTAATTAATACCCTATATAGACACCCAACCCCATTAGACTAATCTAAACACTCATTATTTGCAAACCCCAAACTCCTTTCCTGATCTCTTCTTTCACTCTCTAGTGAATTACACCATTTAAGACCAAGATAGGGAATGGTTTAAGGGCTTAAAGAGTAAGGTTTCACCACCAATATTTATAAAATAACAAGGTATGGGATCTAATTAACCTTTGAGACCTGTTTCCTCAAAGGGTTCTTCTAATTGATTTCCAAAATTGAATTTTAAAGTGTGTTTCATCTAATGTCGAAATTGATGTTATTAATTAATTTGTTTATGATTTATTTTAGATATTATGAATATATAAACATGTATTCTAACTCAATTATGTTTTTTCTTGATAGATTGGTCTAGTTTTTAGTAGATGACCTATACACTTTAATCCCAGGTTCTGATGTTCATATAAATTGTATTGTATTGGTTCATTTGAATTGGTTATTTGTTGAGTACTATTAGATGATGTTGTTGTATAAATTATTACTAAATTTGGATTAATTATATTGCTATCATTCTAGTTTTAGGGAAGTGATCTAGGTTATGAAGAATATTGTGAATTGACCTAAGTATTTTGTCTTAAGCTTTGATCTAGTATTAAATTGTGATATAGTGATTCTTCATTCTTGTTAACATGTTGATCATTGAATTATGATGATTTTATACTGTAAGTGCATTGAATTAAGGATTAATAGTAAGACGTTGATGATGGATTATGAAGTAGACTTTATAATTCTTATGATCCCTATCCTTTACTTGAAGTTCTTGTCAATTGTGATTAGTCTTGATATTGTATTTGAGTATTCTTTGTATAGGATTAATAGGGTGGTGTGATGTTGAATTGAAATGTCTTGACATTGATTTGTGACGTGTTGTCTTATGATGTAAATGTTACAAGGATGGTGAATGATTTACCAATGTGCCTTAACATGATATGAAAATGTTAGTATGCTAACCTCAGCAATATGAATTGTAATGAATGACAATAGTCGTGAAATTCTTATTGATTTATGATGTTTATGATGTTATTCTAGGGTTAGAACGTATGACCTATAATAAGATATGATGATTAATAAAGACATTAAAGACATTTCAGAAGGGACTCTAGGTTAGCACCGATGGAAATAGACTGAGGAGTCTTCCTTCCCACAAATGGAAGGTAGGATCACTAATGTACTCTTGTGATTGGTATACTACAATGCATGTAGCATAAAGACAACTATATCTCCTAGTTAATGAACTATGTTTCCCCCATAGGAATACTAGCTAGTGGATCCACGTAGGTTTTATGTTCATGTTTTAGTTCTACCTTCGCAAGTAGTACACATTTTTTTTGGTGTAGATTTCCATGACACCGGATTCCCCAGTAGCTCATGCGATCATTTCGGTTAGGGCAAGATGAACCAAAAGGTAAATTGAACTAAAGGATTGAACTCTAACAAAGATAACCTAAGGGGTTTAGCTTAGTCTAGGTA
This sequence comes from Solanum chilense, assembly GCA_032847665.1. Classification (NCBI taxonomy): domain Eukaryota; kingdom Viridiplantae; phylum Streptophyta; class Magnoliopsida; order Solanales; family Solanaceae; genus Solanum; species Solanum chilense. The sequence continues at coordinate 53,784,215 of CM064963.1, read as the reverse complement.
GGGGTATGGTGCTTTTCCTAAAAATTTTACTAGTTAGCCTTGAAGGAAGTCTTAAGAGGATGTTCTTACGTAAGAATATGCTTATAATGATATATGACATTTATACGATGAACTTATACATTGTTGATACTATATGTATATTGATGTCAATTATGAATATGGGTTGTCCTATATTTTTAAAGTATGATATTATGTACTATTAAATGTTATGTTATGTTAAGTAGGAAGTTAGTCATGATTCTTGTTGGGTTACTTGATTGATTAAGGTTATGAGGCTTTGCTTGGTCATTGCACTTGTTGACTTGGTAGGTGTTCATGGGTTACTCTTATTAATGATTGTTGCTATTATGACTTGATGATATAGTACTTGACAATGTATTCAATTACATTATATACATGTTGACTTGACTAGTTTGATGTGGTTGGTATTTTGATGTACATGCCTATTGCTTAATGAATATGCCTAAGTTATTTGGTATGGTCTTGTTGAATATGCATAAGTGTTTTCAATGTAAATTGCATACCTTTATGAAATGTCCCTTTTGTTAGCATGATTTTAATGTATGTGTGTGTATGGTCTCATACTTAGTACATGTGGTGTACTAACCCCATTTCATCTTTTTTCCCTACATTTTAGGTTTCAGTCGGTGAAGTGCTTTTGGAGATAACTTTAAGAATACTTGGATATCTTGATCATTAAAGTAGAGTAGGTCCTTAGTTTCAGAGGTCAATGCAAATATAAAGCTATTAAGTTGTTTTAGTATTAAGACTACTCTTATGTTTCTTTAATTTCTTTGACTGGGAACATTTTTATGACCTATATGGGGTGTATTTATTGATGTATTGGCTAGTCCAAAATTTTATATACTCTTATAAGATGGTTATGAGAAAACACGACAATTATGACTATGTTATATTTTATATACTTATGTACAATAAAAGAAAAATTCTAAGTAATTTTATTATATGAAGGGTCAATGTGTACTCGATATATATACTATGTGTATGTAGAGGTCTATATAAACCTCAAAGTAGAAGTAATGAAATGTTTTATATTTTCCGCTAAATTTGACCTATTAATTTATGAAGTAAGCTTAGAGGATAGTCTTAGTCCAGAAAGAGGACAAGGCCGCCGATTATGTCTAGGGACTTTTCGTGGATGTGACAAACTTTGTATTAGAGCATGATGTTAATTATCTTTGAGTCCATGTCTCTCTCTACAACGTCTACGTAGGTTGGTATTCATAATTGTGAAGTGTGCCACATATATGAATAGAAATCTATGAGATGCTTAGGAAGCTCTGACATTCTTGGAAATTCAATATCATGCTTTAGGAGTGGTAACTCTATGTGCTTTTGCATATAATACTCTTATTGTTATTAAAGGCAATGAATACTCGAAGGAATGCGGCATGAAGACTTGAAGAAAAGATTTCCAATGCGGGAGTTCCTCCCCATAGTGATCAAGTTCCTTTTTTCGAGGAAGATGTGAATGATGACCAAGCTTCGGTCAGTCCTCCTCCTTTGAGGATGAGAACATAACGGCCACTATCTTCAAAATAACCCAATCCAGTGCTACCCAAGAACAAGCCTCCACTACCCCAAGCCTTTGCTACCCCGAGCACACCAACAAGTTTCTACCATGGCCTCCAGTCTAAGGGATTTTACTAAGATGAATCCTCCTACTTTTTATGATTCCAATGTTGAAGAATACCACCAAGAGTTCATCTTTGAAATGTATAAGATCCTCTATGATATGGTTTTGTATACTAGTGAGAAGTACGAGTTAGCCACTTAAAAACTCAAAGATGTGGCCCAAAGTTGGTATGTCCATGAAGGGCCAATAGGCCGTTAAGACGTGGATTGTTGACTTGGGAAGAATTCATGAAAAATCTTCTTCATAGGGTCTTTACTAGGCAGAAGAGGGAATTCAAGGTGGTGGAGTTCATCATCCTTCATGAAGGAGGTACAAGTGCTCTTGAATACACATTGAAATTCACTCAATTGTCAAAATATGCTCCATCTTTTAAGCATACGGCAACACCACATAAGCGTATCCTAAACTAGCAAAAAGTGTGGACTTTGATAAAAGTCTACACTTTTGGACTTTATGCAGCAGTTTTTTGGGGCTGCCCAAAAGAAGAGTAACATTTGACATTGGGGAATACTTTTTGAATGTTTCCATCTATGGCTACACTTATAAAGCGTAGCAAAATAGGTATAAGGTCAAACTTTGAAGACATGAATTAGCAACGCCTATTTTTTATTACACTACACTTAAAAGAATTGTCTTTTTAGAGTTATTGGTCACACTCAAAAAGTGTTGCCTTTTATTGGACATCTAGAGCAACACTTATAAAGTGTAACTTTATAACTAATCTATAGAAAAACTTTGAAAGTGCAGCATTATATTTCATCTATAGGAACACTTATTAAGTATAAATTAATATCTTATCTATAGAAACACTTATGACGTTGAACTTTATAGCTCATCTAGACCAACACTGATAAAGTGTAACTTTATATCACATCTAGAGAAATAGTTTCAAAGTGTAAATTTAACATTTATATATGTATATATATATATATATATATATATATAGATATATATATATATATTATACGCATACAAGTGACCTAAAGCACAAAATTAACTAATAATTAGATCGAAACTATATATATTTCAAATAAAATTCAAGAAATATTTCATGTACAACCAAAACATAGAAAGTGATTACTTAATGTTCTCTAATATCAACAAATTTCAAAAAACCAAATGTGTCATTTAACGTATATGACAATAGTACAAAAATTCTTCATCTTTCACTACAATAGATCGAGTTTACATCTGTCCAAATTCAAATTCAATTACCGACTTTTTTATGCACATTCAAAATGAAATTATAAGTTCTTGAAATAATTGTGGAAGTTCATAATCAAAGAGTATTTATGGAAGACAACCAATCAAAATCTTGATACACTATTAATGTTAAAATAATACATTATAAAGAGTACAACATTAGTGTAGACTTTTGTTGTTGGCTCTCAAAAATTAAACTTCAAAAGATTAAATAGAGAATAGAGGAGCACAAGTGAGATAATTGTTAATATATGGATTCTTTAATTGCGTATAGATAGAAGTATATAATATGAAGAACGATTTTTTTTCTAATCCTATACTTAATCTTTCAGACATCACATAAAGTAAGTCTTGAATGGATTGTAGTAACTTAAGAAGCAACAAAACTACTTTTAGTAAACGGGCTGCTATATTGCTTCAGTAGTAGAAGTGTTTGTTTATATTTCTTGTTATTCACTTGTTCAATGCAACAACAAATATAGGCTCACTTTGTTGTATGCATCTATCACTTATTCTCCTCAACTTACACTTCACCAATATTTTGTTTGATTATTGGGACCTTAATTATAGTTCATGTTGATTAATGGGGCCTTAAAAATCTGATTGGGATTGCTGATATTTGGCGTTAATATTGCCATTTGTTGTTCTATTTTTACTAAACAAATTGGCACCTAACTAATAGGCATTTACCCAGTTCGGTCTGTTGTCTCTTTCTTTTCTCTTTTTTCCTTTACTAATTTTCCATTAATAATCATTTGATGATTATTTTAGTTTTTAATACAGTAACCTATACTGGAAAAAAATTAAATCATCTCAACTCCAAAAATCCGAGCTTTAACATTTAACATTATTACAACCATCAACATACTCATCATCAATAGATTCATCACAAAGGTAAGACTACTAATTCTGCACTTACTACTTCTAATAATTTCATTGATCTTTATATGAAAGATCAACCAAACAATAAAGAAGGAGCGAAAAAGCATAACTCAATAAATAAGTAATCAATAGAGACACAAATTATTAATAAGTCCAGCACAGACAACATAATGGGCATGAGAACACTCACAGGAACACACAAATAGTTCAAACGAAATATATACATGAACAGTGGAAACAAGATACATAACATAGTGTAGAATGACCACAAACACCAATACATAACAACACGAACATGGTATTTTCAATGACATGCAACATAGAGCAAGGTGCATCATAAGACTGCGTCTCCAATGCATACATGGAAGTGCCAAAATATTCTAAAGGTTCAGTTGATGCAGGTACTCCATCCCCTAATCCCCTAGATAATATTGTTGTTAAGAAAGTTGTTGATATTGCTAGAAAGTGCAGGACACTACTAAGTTGCAGGAGGGATGAAATGAATCTGGTTTTGCAAGAGGTTACGGATATCCCTTTTCACTATACTAAAACCTATGTTAGTCTTATTTCAAGTTCAAAATATACAGGGCAACAAGAGGTCTTTTATATATGTCAACAGAAAACTAGGTTCACTAATAAATAAGGAGTAAGGTTAAGTAAGAAGAGAAGGAATGCAATAAAAATGCATAAAGAAAATCTTGAACAAGGTAAAGATTTAATAGAGAATGAATAAAAAACAAGGGAGCAGGTTGCAGGAAAATGGAGGCCAATTCAAGATTATTATGAGGCTTTAAATTCTGAAGATATGATTTATTCGGCAGGCAAACTCATACTACAATCAAAAATCATTAGGGTCCTCCTTCAACAATACAACACTCATACAACTAAAACAAAGTATAGACTTAACTTTCAAAGATTGAATACAGTAAAAAATAATTAGAATTTCATTACCAAGAATACCAACTAAACTACAAGAAAAAATAAATTAACACTACTAAAGAGAATTTGAAATAAAAAATACCTGTTGAAGAACCGAATCATGAGCTGACCCCGAAGGATATGGAAGATTTGTGCCTCTTATACCTTGTGAGCTACTTGCATCAATATGTAAAATCAGGTTAGATCCAACACATGCTGATATATCTATAAAATTCAATCCAGGGTTTTTTTGCACCAATTGAATGAATATATATATTGCATTTCTTCTCTCAATTCTTCCTTTAGAGAAATGATTCATTGGCATGCTTTTGTTTTAGATTTTTAATATCCTCATCTTTCTTCAAAGAACTTATTTTCACTGATCTACCATTCGCACCTAACAATACCAGGCTTCTCTTTTCCAAATACTGCCCTAAATGCATCATCAGTTATTTCCCCATAATTTTTGGCGATTTTGAAGTTCAGCCTATTGAAAAAAATTGGCATCCATAGTGAATTGTAAGTTCTATTTCATTGCGAATCCTATGATAGGATCAAGCATTAAAAAATTATGACAAGTTTTCATTAAAAATAATTCAATGACATCGACAAATAATTGATATTTCATCGTACTTGCACAAGAAGAAAAACAACAACAAGAAGGCATACTTGATAAAATTCAATATTTTAAAACTCCCCACAATATAAATGTTAAGTCTGAAAAAAAATAACTAATAATCCTCTTTAATAAACTTACTATTGCAACTTGGGTATTATTCTAGATTTCCTTTACCATCATGGTACGAGTTGCGATAAAATTTTTAGAATTTGATGGTTCTTCGTTGTTGTCTTTATCAACATGCAACATATTACATCAAAAGAAATTTTAAAAAAATAAGTAAGTTCTAATAAAGAACAAAAAAAATGAAAATGAAATTTTGTATGAAATGTCAGCTAAGTATTTCCAATGCCACGCGTACTCTAGCAAAATTAATAGGTCCCATTCAATGCCTCCACTTTTGTTTTTCTTGTTTTGGGAATTCATCTTTCATATGGCATATTGTTAAAAAAGAAATAATTTAATTGATATGTATAAAAAGTATAGATATAATGCAAAATTAGTCTATTAGTCAAAATGCACATTATCCTAACATCAACAGCTGGGTGTTTCCAATACTCGAAACTTGCGAAATTGATTATGTGGAATGCCATCAAGACATTTTGCCAGAATATCCTCAAGGGTATTGTTTTTATCAAAATACCAACCACCATCATGTATGCTAGTTCTAGTATACTCAACACTAGTTCTTAAAGTGAACGTCCTTAATGATATTATTAATTTTTCAGTAGGAGTTTGTTAAATAAGAAAGAGCTTTCATTGATGTGAGAACGACTCTTCGAAAAATGCTAAAGAGCAGACCGAAATTTCTCATATTTAAATAAGTCCTTGGATGGAAGAGTGAAAACTATAGTTTTTCACACAAAGTAGGCTTAGCTAGTGAAATTCAAATTAAAGTTTTAGAGATCTATAAACATTATTTACACATCCTTTTCTTTTCCACAAAGATATAATAGGGTCTTACCAAATAAAATCTCTCATTAAGGAAAATTAACAGATTTATTAGTGAGATGTTTTCCTTCTATCAAAGGGGTTAAAAATATGTGTTCTTAGGACACCAAACACGTAGAATATTAATGTCACTGCGAATGTATATCGCCAATTTTATGTTTAAAATATCAAATCTATGTTGCTAAAATCTTCAAAAAGATTGTCGAGTGCATGTCAAATTACCAAAACTAGTGTATTTGCGGAGGATCTTACATGGGTGTCACAATATTTTTGGAGAGTCGGATAAACACAGTTAAAAAGTGAGGAGGTTCTCTATGATTAGGAATGGAATGAAGAGAACAACATTGTTTACTGATGTTAATTCTTATATGTCAATACTACTTTATTATTTTGATTCATCGCGAAGATGAATCAACTCTAGTCTTACAGATATGGTCTCAAGTTTCAAACATGGAAGCGTACAAATTACAATAAGTTTATTCTTCAAAAATCACAAAAGAATAAATGTATTACAAGCTCATTAGTAGGGTTATTCGTGTTCACTACTAACTGGAATATCTAACATTTGACATAGTCTAAAGGTCAAGGGATCCGATCAACTGAAGTCGTAGATAAAAATTGTTAGTTGATACCTCCATAGATATCCTCCCTCTGAAGCTCAAAAGAAAGCCCACTATGTAAATTATGACAGAACTATTGAAGTCCGTAGGAAGGAGAAAGATAAACTCAGTGAGGAAAAGGCTGATATTGAAGTTGGTAACTTCATCAAGAGTACAGACGTAGAAACAAACTTTAGCATTATCCATAGATATTCTTATAGCACTTGACCATAGACTCTCTTTACAGTTCTATTTACTACTGTACTAAATGCAAGAACTTGACATGTAATGAAATTAGAAAGTTACAAGCTATTTTCTAATCTATTGCATCTAGCTCATCAAATAGGAGAGACTTTAGGATCATCCGCAACATTCTCTCCATTTTGTTTGCACTGACTTCTCCTATTTCTTCTAAATCATATATGAGGCAAGCCTCACTTTCCACAATATCCAAAACACAACCGGTTGTCCATACTACAAAAAAAAATATTCTACTTTTCTATTATTTGTAGTAACGGTTAGCATAAAAGAAAAAAGCATAATCCTTAAGTTGAAAGTAGAAAAAGAAATAAAACAATTAAAGACGTAAAAAAAGTTGTTTTACTAAGGATTTAAGTTATATGCATTAAAAATAAAAGCATGTTACACTATCGCTGTAGTTTTACATTTTATAGAAGGTAATAAACTGAATTTTTGAGGTCACCAATCAAACTTATCATACACAGTTACTTGTTATTGTAAAAATTAAGAAACTATGTACTGTTTGTTACAAAAGTTAAAGTCTATTACTATAAGTTTTCTAATACATCCCTCTATAGGAAGAAACTTCCTATTTGTCATAACTGTAATGTCCAGCTCTTGCAAAACACTCTCAAAAGTTACAGCTCCCTCTTCTCCCCTTCTAGAGTTGAAGATATGTCCTATATCTCCTATGTCTAAGGAAAATGATTCGTTTTCTGATTAGTGCAACTCAAAACACAAAGAAAATTAAACAAATTCATACTCAAGGTGATCCCAAATAAACTAGGCAATATTGAACTATAGTTTCTGATCTATACTTGAAAATGCACTAGAGAAACCACGAAATGACTTTTAGACACTTCAAGACATATAGTTGAAAAAAATAATATTATTAATATCAAATAGCAATAAGACAGGATCAATGTAATTAATAAAGGAACAAAGAAAGTTTAAGTTGAGCACAACCACTAACACAGGAAGACAAAAACAACAGTGATAACAGAATAAAATAGACAATAAAACCTTTTCAAATTCATGTAGAGTAACTGCACACTTGACGAAATCTATATTAGGGACAAAATATCATAGGTATAGCTAGTATCAACACTTCATTTCTTCGAAGAAAGACGACTTAGCTACAACTCAGTTCTTAAGATAAAGCCAACATAGCTTCAGCTTCAACATTCAACATTCAACATTCAAGGGAAAAAAATTGTCTGTCAAAGATAATCTACCAATTTATACGTAATACAACTACAAACTAAACTCCCAAAATCAACAAAATTCGTATCAAAATTACTAGCATATAAAAATCCTAGCTTCAAGTTTTGACTGACACACAAGAACATCAAAATCTTAAAGCTATAATTTAGACTTTTGAAGATAAAATCTCTTACATGATAAACTGTATTCCAACAACCCTAAAGCTTTAAGACATGAGGCAAATTGATTTGTGAAGCATTGTCTTTCAATTTTTAAAAGGAAATTTTATGGAACAACAAATTACCGAGGTAACTTTGAAAAAAATCGCGTTCTTCAACTGTGCCATCTTGAACAATGAAGATTTGAGAGGAAAATCATCTTCTTCAGTTCATCTTCAGAGAACGCACTGCTCTTCGATTCTTCAGCTAAAAATGGTGTTCTTCAGATGAAGTTTGAAAAAAATCATAGTACAAATCAATTTCTTCCGTTCTTCAATCCTCTTCTTCAGTTCTTGCAAATGCTGTTCACATCTGAAAATGGAAGATTAAGCTGAAGTTTTAGGAAATGTTGCCTTTTTTGTTCTTTAGGTGAAAATATATTTATTTAATGTTTTATTTTTTTGACCTAATAAAAATGGGAGGTAGATCAAATTTTAATGTTAAAGTGTTTGAGAGAATATAACATTTTATTGAAAATACCAAGGACACATTTTTAATGTGTTGTATTTACAATTATAAAAATAACACACTTTAAAAGTGTGGCCATTTATCTAAATAGTTGTTGCCAAATATAACAACACTTATAAAGTGTAGGTTATCCCATTAAAGAGTACACTTTAGAAGTGTTTCTAATATTAGTGTAGCTAGAAGTCAAAATCTTTGTCTACACTTTAAAAGTGTTCCCAAAAGTATTTTAGGAAACACTTTATAAGCGTTGACAAGATTTAGTGTTGCTATAGACCCACAATGGTGAAGTTAGATGAAATGAATCGCTTTGTGACAGGAGTTTCAGATGACTTGCAAGTGGAGTGTCATTCAGCTATGCTACATGACAATATGAACATTTGTCGTCTCATGGTTTATGCTCAACAAGTGGAACAACCAAGGTCTAAGAGGAAGAGTATAGATGCTAAGAAGACAAGATCTTTTGATTGTGGGTTTTCAAAGAGAATGATTAAGATTCAACACAAGCCTAGGTTCAAAAAATATGTTTAATCAAGTTCCTTGTATGTTTCGTAAGTCTACAAATAATAGGGTGTCAAACTCTAAGACTAAAACTTGAAAGGACACTAGTTCACCAACCAAGAAGCCAACTTGTGGAAAGTGTGGCAAGATGCACTACGCTTATTTTCCTAAGGGAAAGGATAATTTGTTTGGTTGTGGTAAAACTGGGTACAAGGTTAAGGATAGCCATAATCTTAGGGGTAAAGACAATGTTAGTGGTCAAGCTCAAGAAAGTGATTCAAATGAGGCTCCGAAGAAGAACCTCTTATATGCTCTGCGCTTTAGGGGTGAGCAAGAGACTTCTCACGACATGGTGACCGGTATGCTTAAAGTATTTTGTATTGATGTTTATACTTTACTTAATCCCGATGCTAAATTATTATTTATTACCCCTCTAGTAGCTAAAAAGTTTTACATTTTACCCGATATCTTGCATTAACCTTTTATAGTGTCTACCCAAGTGGGTGAGTCGGTTATTGTAAAAAGGGTGTATAGAAATTGTCCTATAATGTTTCCCAATAGAGTTTCTTATGTTGAGGTAGTATAAATTGATATGCTTGATATTTGTGTAATTTTTTGTATGGATTGGTTGCATTTTTTCTTTGCCTGTACAGGTTGTAAAACAAGGGTGGTGAAGTTTAACTTTCAAAATGAGTCAGTTATAGAGTGGAAGGGGGGAAATTCTATTCCTAGAGGTCGTACCATCTATTCTATAAAAGCATTAAAATGATCTCAAAAGGGTGTTTTTACCACATATTAATAGTCAAAGATTTAGACTCCGAAATTCCTCCCATTTAGTTGGTCCCCGCAGTGAGGAAATCTGCGTAGGTTTTTCCTAATGATTTTCTCAGTATTCCTCCCGAACAAAAAATTGTATTTGGTATCGAATTATTACCGGATATAAATCCCATTTTAATTCCTCCTTATCGGATGGCCAAAATTACAGAGTTGAAGGCTCAACCCAAATATTTACTAGACAATGGCTTCATTAGACCTAGTATTTCTCCATCGCGTTCTTCGGTTTTTTTAGAAGAAGAAGGATGGGTCGCTTAGGGTGTGCATTGATTACCGCCAAATCAATAAAGTCACTGTTAACAACACGTGTCCTCTCCCTCGAATTGATGACCTGTTTGATCAACTCCAACGGGCAAGCTACTTTTCTATGATTGACTTGACGTCGAGGTATCATCATCATAGGCTGAGAGGTGAGGATATACTAAAGACAAAATTTTCAAACTAGATAAAGTAAAAATGAATTCTTGCTAATGTGTTTTTGTCTCACAAATACCGCAATGGCATTTAAGGATCTCATAAATAGAGTGTTTGGAAGATACCTAGATACACTTGTCATTGTTTTCATTGACGACATCTTGTCATATTTAAAAAATAAGGGTGATCTCATGAACCATTTGTGGGTGGTGTTACAAGTGCTAAGGATAACCAACTATTTTCCAAATATAGCAAATGTGAATTTTGGTTGAGGCCGATAGCGTTTCTTGGTCGTATCATCTCTAGTGATGGAGTTAAGGTTGATCCAAGGAAAATTGAGTCGGTGAAGAATCGTCCTAGACCAACGACTCCAACTGATATTAGGAGTATCTAACAGGTTGTTATAAGAGGTTTGTGGATATTTTTATGTCCATTGCATTTCCCTTGAATACTTTTCCTTAAAAAATAAGAAATTTGAATGTTCAGAGGCATGTGAGAGAAGCTTCCAAATCTTGAAGGATAGGCTTACTTTCACTCCAGTATTGACTTTATTGGAGGGTACAAAGGGTTTCGTTATGTATCGTGATGCATTCCGAGTGTGTTTAGGGTGTGTGCTTATGCAACATGGGAATGTGGTAGCCTATGCTTCTAGACAACTTCAGGTATATGAGAGAAACTACCCAACTCATGATATTTAATTAACGGCTATGATGTTTGCTTTAAAATTATGGAGGCATTACTTGTATGGTGTCCATTTTGATATGCATACCGACCACAAGAGTCTCCAATATTTGATTACCTAAAAGGAGTTGAATCTCTGACAAAGGTGGTGGATAGAATTTCTTAAAAATTATGATATGAGTGTCCTCTATATTCCAGTAAGGCCAATGTTGATGCGAATGCTCTATGTTTGCTATCCATGGGTAGTGTGTCTCATATAGATAAAGCGAAGAATGAAATTGTTAAAGATGTTCATATGTTTGCTATATTTTGAGTGATGTTTGAAGATTCTCCAAATGGTGGTTTTATGGTCCATGACAACTCCGAGTCATCATTGGTAATTGAGGTTAAGTCCAAACAACACCTTGATCAATAGTTAATGGAGATGAAGAACACGGTTCTTGGTAAGCTTAATGAGTAATTCTCCTTCGATGGGATGGTTTCTTGAGGTACCAAGGAATATTATGAGTTCCCAATATAGATGAGTTGAGGAACTGGGTCCTGTAGGAAGCCCACGAGTCCTATTACTTCATTCATCCGAGTTCGACAAAAATGTGCCATGACCTTAGGGAAATATTTTGGTGGGAAAGTTTTAAAAAGAAAAAGCGGAGTTCGTCGCTATGTTTCCGAATTGCTTGTCACATTCCGAGACCACACCCTACAAGATATAGAACTCTAGGAGTGCAATCGGTGTACTGAAACTTTCGGAGGTCTTATACAAGCCCTTACATATCGTTCATCACATATAAATAGTGAAAGTATTGTGGAATTAAAACTTTTTACAAAATATTTCATAGTCTTTAAAGTCTCTTTCATATATAATTATAGGAAATATTATTGGTGGCAAAGTTCTTCATATAAATCATTGGGGTTTCTCTTATATAAGGTATGGTATCCATCCTTGAACTCTCTTCCATTCAAGGAGTCCCTTTAAATGTATTTTTGAAAAGGGTTTACAATCTTAGTTTCTTATATCTTCAACTCTAAATATGGGTCTTGCATGAAAATAATTTAAATGACTTAATAATGATGATTCTAATGCTAGTTAATGATTTTAAGGTTAAAACTTCAATGAAATCATGTTAAAGTTGTTTATCAAATATTGGATTAACAAATAGTTTAAATGATCTTTTTAGCCTTTGATCATTGCTTTACTTATGTTGTTATTAATGTTTAGCTACTGACCTAAGGGATAATTTATGATTAATTAATGAGTAAAATGCTATAGGTGATGGAAGCTAGAATTAAAGGGTAAGTTAGTTATGTTGTTATTGCTTTAACCATGAATTGCCCTTGAATGGTATGGTCCACCTTCTTTGTGGCGGTGTTTACTTGATAAATTTGGTTATGTTCAGTATGGTTATGAGTGTTTCTTTGAAGCATTAATATGTGGAAGGAATTCGTAATTAAGATGATTCTTGTATGGTGTATTATGAAGCTTGAATATTATGTTTAACTTAGATTATGCCTATATAAATTATATGATTATATGAACCATGTAAGGTGTGTGATTTGATGAATGAAGGTCTAAAGCATGTATAGAAATTAATGTAGATGAAAAAATTCTTATAATGAAGGTGTTCTCAGATGTACACACACATACTTATATGAATGAATGAATCTAAATCAAGTAAATAGAGGAGTTTTGAGGTGGACACTTTTTATGAGTTGAGATGAAGCGTTTAGTAGCAACCCCACTACATTGTAAGAGCTTTCTATGATAGGTCTGAGGACAAATGCTCTTCGTGAGTTGAGATGTGGTGCTCAGTATTTATCCTCAACTTATAGTATATAATATTAAGAATTCGTGGATAATTATGCGTAGCACCGAAAGGATATGAACAAGGGGTGGTTACACTTCGTGAGTAGAGATGTTGTATTCTAATGTACCTCTTGAGATTCGTACTACTCATTAGTAGCGAATGAGCTACATAGTATCAATAGGTGTAGCTATTGGTAAAGACATATAAATGCTAAAAGAATGACCTTACTCTATGCAAGTGAGGATCCTTTATCCGATAGGTGTTAATATCGGGATTCCAAGACTAGATCTCATAGTCTAGTCGGTTATGCTATTTCCCACAAGTAATTATAGTACTATGTCTTCTAGATGTGTGTGCTACTTAGAGTAGGTAGTAGAATTTGTTGTTATTTATCCATTGCACTAGAGAGGGTAAGTGGTAGTACATGACGCTACCTATCCATTTCACTAAGTAAGACCTTCCGAAAGGGAAGTCCTTGTGCCAAGCCTTCTAAAAGAATATAGTACATAGGGTAGGGTGTGGTATGGACGCTATCTACTTATTGCACTAAATAGGCATTTCGAGATGGAAGCCTTAGTGTGTTTTTTGGGTTTTCTTCTATTATATTGACATTGAGTGTGGGGTTGTTCTCCTGAGGTGAATATGTCCAAAAAGCGGTAGTTTTGAGGATCGGTTTGTTTTGTATTAAAGGAGGCATATGTGTACTTGCTTCATGTCTTACCTTAGTGTGTCTTAGGATATCCTTAGTAGGGAAAGTCCGACGGAAAAAAGTTCATTCCTCATTAGCAATACTTTGGAAGTTCACTACTTTGGAGTCATTTTAGTTTATTATAATGGTTCAAATGAGTTCACTGTAATTTTTGTTACTTTACTATAAAATTATTTCTTTTGAAAAAATTGTGGAAATCCTTCTCTAAGTGTTAAATGATGACCCTTATAATGTATATTATTGAATGTTTTACTTAATTGTCATGAAGATGACCCTTATGCATTGTTTTGTACTAACCCCATATTTTTCTATACTCTATGAGTACAGGTTTGAATCTTATGAATTTTTAAAGGGGAAGCTTGGGATTTTATATGTCCATATTGATCCGACGACACAGTCTATGTTTCCTAGTGTTTTTATTAATACTTATTATGTGTTTTCTTTCAATGTAAATGGTTGTATCCCCAAGATATTATGTAGTATATTGAGTTGTCTTATGATGATACGATTCTTTAAGTATTAATTAAGATTTCCTTTAGTTAATTTATTCGCGAATATTTTTAAATTCCGCACTATTTTCATGTCTTATATATTGAACGATAGTTAAAGGGCTAATACAAGATGCCAAAAGGTCAAGTACGCCTTCTTACGGCCCAAGGGTTCTCACTAGTTTCTAAGGGTTCTTTCGGGTGTTGACTGATACGCTCAATTTAAACTTCCCTAAATAAGTATATGTTATCGAATAAAGTAAAGAACCCAAGTGTAAGGTTGGTGTCGATCCCACGAGGAAAATGGTTTAGACATAACTTTCGTCTACGATTACTTATATTTAGTCAAGTCCTTTCCGATAAAAGTTAATTAAAGGGGGTGTTGTGAAACAAAAGTGCTCAATTATCTCAAAGTAAACAAGTAGCAAGATTAAAATTTTGGTTTCTACCAAATGATGAGATAAACTAGGGTGTATATGTTCCCCATAGGTTCATAACACAGTAAACCTATCTATAACAATTATTTCCTACTGTCTTTCATGAAAAGTGGTAAGTTATGTATTTCTAATTCCTTGGTATGAAAACTACAGAATTTCACTCCCTACCTTGGTCTAGCTATGTGTATCTACTTTACAAAACCTTACCTTTACCTTATATGCAACGTCATGATCCTACTAGCCTAATATATAGTGTATACTGAATCTATATTGGTAAATCATTTCCTATCAACTACCTCCTTGGTTCGGTAGGTAGAAATTATGAAGATTCTAACGCGTGCGCTCGTTCAAATGACATCAAAATGAATGAATTAAGAATACATGCAAGAACCTATTCTAGAATTGCTATTTAGCTAGTTTTACCTTGTTAATCACCCATTGTTCCCACAACCCTAGTTGTGGATTTAGTTACCCGTGCCTAGATATACACAATTCATGGTTGTTAAACAATAATTCATGTACTTACTTTGTTATGTTTGAAGAAAATCCATAATTAAAACTTGACTTAACAAAAATTCTAACCCCAAAAACAAGGATTTTAACCGTATTTATAATAAAAATATCCTAAATTATAAGGAGTTCTAAATAGGAAAAGTTTTTCCAGAAACGCTTCTTTAATCGATAACAACACTGATGGTCCATCAAAAGAACCACGGATAGTCGACTTTCTCCGTCGGTCCATATTTAGCATCTTCTTCAGCATTCATCCTAACATCTTCTCTGATCGAATCAACGGACAAACACTATGGTCCGTCGATGCCTCCCACGTTCCATACTTAGTTTTTCTTCTACTTTTGGTAGTGGGACTAATCTGTGATCTAATAGACGATTTGCTAGGACGGTCCGTAAGTTAGTTGATGGACCCTCGATCCTTCTATATCCCCACACTTGATCAAAATTCCTTGAGTTTCTTCCAGTTGCTTGGAGATACATTCGACGAGCACCACCTACAGACCATCAATGGAATAATATGCCGTCGTTGGCTTCTATGGTCACCACTTCTGCAATATCTTCTGCGTTTCTTTTTTGGACGACTTTCCTGCAAAACACAGATAAAAATCATTAATATTACTAGAAAAAGGCCCTAGTAACACACTATACTTAAGGAAAAAGCATTGAAAGAAATGTGAAACCACGGTATATCAACACCCTCAACATAAATTTGTTGTTTGTCCTCAAGCGACGCACTATGACTCACCACAATACATATGTACAATAGTATCCTCATTTAAGCTTTCGCAATCATATGCCTATCAATCCCGATTATTTCCATTAATTTTATGCATGATATCACTCTTAGGCTTACTAGGATCGCTCATGTGGATCAGACCATGACACAGACTCACCACGCACCTCCACCTCTCCTCTTTTATCTCTCACCAAGGTACCAACTTTCTAATATTGCAAATAATGCCCTAACTAAAAGCTCTTCTTTTTTCACAAAGTAATTTCAAATTTGAGTATAGGGATCATTATTAAACACTCATTCTCAAAACAACTTCACACTTAATTGATACTTATAACCATTGGCTTGCCCTTATTTTCACTACTTTAAGTTCACCAGTTCACCATATTAGACTCTTAGGATCATGATACGACTTTCTTGGCTTGTAAAGTAGGCTCAGGATCAAGTATGGTACATATGGATATATTTTAGTAACTTGTTACCCTCTTTTGCATTATGGCTAAGCGTCCTACCTCTTTCCTTGAGTATTATGCCTTATTCTGCCTTTTCTTGTATTCTTTGCCTTATTTTCTCCATTCTTTCTCCTTTTGGGCAAATGACTCCTCTTTTTTATTTAAATTCATCATTACATTTTTTTCAAATTCTCGACTTGGTTTCAAATTTTATTGAGTCACTTCTCGTCTTCACTATTTATTTTCTTTTTTTTCACATTAATACTTTAAACCCTATTTTTCGGAACATTATTCATAATAGCCAGGCTCAACTCATATCTTTTCCATGAGTCAAGATAAAAAATACCCAAGGTTGGGTCAGGGCTTACACATTATATTCAGAATAAATGAGTTTGGGGTTGAAAAGAAACGTCTATTGTAAGATAAAATTATTTGGATGAAAAAGGGATTAATTTCATTTGGTTTTCTTTCATTTAGGCTAAAAGTTGGCTAATTTGAACAATGACCTATGATGCTTTCCTAATTGTCTAACGCAGATTACTTTTATAGCACTAACTGGGCAATTTCTAGCTAGGTACCAACAGTGGACTACTCAACTATCTTCACACCCTCTTAAAACCTCATTACCCTACTGGATTATCAGACACCTAGTTCAAGTGTTAGATTGAGGGTCATGTAATGGTTGAACTTTCTTGCTTTATATAGTTGCATTTTAATTTTTAAGACATGCAGATTATGATTTTTGTTCTTACGATGTTTATAGGCAGCAAACCATTGAATTTTCACTTCTCCATTGGTTTTTTTAACCTAGTGAGATAGTCGAAATGAGGGGTACGCTCGCTCCGGGGCTCGTTTGCATTTTTGACGTTGGAATCAAGGTATCTCTATGCAATGGTGTATCTCTATGTCATTCTTAATGCCAACACATTCAACATTCACTCTTCCTAATCAGGCAAGAATTCTCTTTAGAATGGGATATCATTGTACTCGTACAAAATACTAAATATGCCGGTTCAATAGTAAAATAACTTGTCTCATGGGGCAATAGAAAAGAGGCAAGAAAACACCAAGAGAGGATCCTAAGTTGGGCTTCTGAAACTTCATCCTAGCAGTCACTTTCCATTTACCGCATCCCCAACAAGAAAGTATGCAATTTTCCCCAATGCCTAAGCAATATAAAACAAGGTGGTAGAAGAAGCAAACCTAAGGTGAATTGCACCGACGATCAATAAGTTTGCGGATTCGATTCCCCGGTACCGCTCCATCAGTAGTAGGGACACCATTCGTAGTGTTCGCAACAATGACAACACCGTCAGTGGTGCTCCTCTCAACATCATCAAGTCTAGAGTTTGACGCCCCAGCAGCTAACTCAGGAGCCCTCATTTGCCGGACCTCTTCATCTAAAAAAAATCTCTCCTCGTTGCCTTCATCTCATTGCGCTCCTTTTTCCAAGACCGAGCCTCCTCACTCTCTCTGACTGATGCCTCTTGCCACACACACTTGGCGGGGCCGCTAATGCAGTAGAGGTAGCGAACAGTGTAGCAAGTAGTGTATCCTCTATAGGCTCTGGAGGTGTGGCCTCACACTAGGGCACACGCACATCAAAAATGGCATCCACATCAGCCCTCAGACTTGCAACAACAGCGTGAAGAGTCCTCAAATCAATAGTGGGTGCTCGTTGTGCGAGGACTCTCAGCTCCTAACACATCGAAGCGCTGGTGGACTACCTGAATCTTTCTCTCCGTTTGGTGGGAAATCCTCTTCTCTATCCGATCCGCGGCCTCGACAATGGACTTCTTCATCAAAGGCTGGATATGATGCAGCAATGTGACCATCGAGGCCTCTAGTTTCTGGACCTTAGCAATCGGGACCAATGCTACATATGGTGTAGATCGGGTGAAACTAGGTGCTCCACTAGTTCCCTGGGTAGACTCAAGCAGGTGGTGTAGGTAGGATCCAAAGCAGCATGATCAGCCCCTTGGTTATGCTATAACGTATCTGCTAGCTTCTAACCCAATGTTTGTACCTCTACTCGATG
The DNA here is from genome assembly GCA_032847665.1 of Solanum chilense. NCBI lineage: Eukaryota > Viridiplantae > Streptophyta > Magnoliopsida > Solanales > Solanaceae > Solanum > Solanum chilense. The sequence goes on along the minus strand of CM064963.1, from coordinate 53,765,658 downwards.
CCCCTTATTTTGTGCCACCTCATTGGCCCCATTCCTAATGAGATGGATGTCCACATTCCCAGTAGGAGTCCGGGGAACATCAACATGCCAAATGGGTACTCCATAAGCCTTGAAAAACTAAAAATCATAAAGGGAAAGGGGTAAGTGGTCGAAGACTTAAAAGCCCTCTCATGGATGATTGCCAGCAAAAACTTCTAAATATCAACCTCAAACCCAACGACATAACAGCAACCGAGATCTCTCTATCCCATGTAAGTATGTTGTCAGCAGCTGTGAGGGATAGGCGGTGGCGGATCAAGAGCAAGATAATCTTGGCAGCAAATGTGAGGTTGGCCTTTTTGATAAGGCCTCTGGGAGCCAGCACCCAGCTGGCACCCTCACGATTTACAGAGATATGCAGGGTAATCCATGTCTTCATGGTCTATCTCACATCCTTGTCTCACTAGAAATGGTCGTGCTTAATCAAATTCTGCCAGTAGTCGAACTCGGGGGTGAGGGAGGCCGTGTTGGCATCAGTATCAGCACCTTATAATAAATGGCGAACGGTTTGAAAAGAGATGTTCAGCCGGCAGCCACGCAGTCAAACATAGGTAAGTGGATTCTTATTGGCGGGATTAGACAACCTATCTAAAGAAGCCATGATAGTTGCTACGTAAAAAGAGTAGATTTCTCGCACCAACTCCTCACTATAGCGTCCACACTCTTAGCCATCCACTCTATCTGATGGCGGGTAAAGAGGTAATGTATATCATGTCAATGTACACTCCCTATAAGAACACGCCTCTCAATTGTAAGATTCTTAGTCATGACACACTTATTATTGAGAAGCTTGGTGTCCATCTATTTCTGGTGCTAGCCCTCTACGCAACACAGGTTAAGCTGATAAAAAACCGTTGAAGGATCCTTATTTGGGATTGATGGAGCAGCCTCCGAACTTAGGACCTCATCAGACATGGCAGGGTGGGTATGTTAATTCGGAACAGTTGCACCCTCTAAACCAGAACCTGAGGCAGTGGCCTCATTCGACTATATAAAGGGGACCAATACAAGATTGGAAGCCTCCTCGAAGCCAAATGGTCTTTCAGAACCCGAGGAAGACGTAGACAGTGTGTTGGTCAGTGTACGCTCCTAAATAAACTGGGATGAAGTGACTACATTAGATTCCACCTTCTTGGGCATGCCACGATTATCCCTAGCATCACGTTTTGGTATCAGGGTTCTTGGTGTCACATATTTGGGATCACGCTCATCCTCCAATGAGACAATCACGATCTGACTGGAAGGTGCCATGAACTTGGACCATTGTCTAGAGTAGACTAAATCCATATTGAGGTCCATTGATACCTTCAAGGGAGAGTCATGAGATTCATTGTAATCGTCTGATACACAAAAAAGTAGCAAAAATTAAATTTGGAACGAAAAGGAACAGTGAAGTGCACAAATGCAAAACTAATCGACGGGCACTACCAACAGTCCATTGATAGGGTCCGTCGGTGGAAACTTAGCACATTTTAGAAGTTACAAGTCCACAGTACTTACAGTTAGAAACGACGGGCGTGCAAAATGGCCCGTCGATGAAACGACGGACCATAGTCCACTTCTATAGTTGGATACTTGGAAAAAGTAAGAATGCAACACAAATCAGGGTTTTAGTTAGGAAGGACGTACGTGCAGAACGGCCCGTCGATCAATCGACGGACCTTAGTCTACTTTCATCGTTCCAGAGTTCGACAAACAAGGAGTGTATCTATCAACGGACCCCATCAGTTGTCGATCGTTTGACTGACGAACCGTAGACGGTGTCTCGTATTATCGGTCAGAGATAGATTTACGAGCCATTCTTGGCAATCCTCAAAGGACAATTCAAATCATATAAAGACACATCATGTATAAATCGCAAGCAACCAGCAACTTCGTCCTTCTTAGGGATTTGATTATTCTAATTTCGATACTAGATTCTAAGAGACTATCAACACTTAAGTCGGAAAACATCAAATCATACAATATTAAGAGTTCAATTAGACAGTAGCACCCCCAACCCATTCACTTTTCGTCATTCTAAGGGACAAGGGACCCTTTTTTAACAAGTTAAACATGCAATATTTTGTTCGGAAGTAAACACCCACATACAGTTTCATCATTTTTGCATAGAAATGAACAAGAATTCATTGAGCGGATGAGAATGAAATACCTGTATGTTTTAGTTGAGTGAATGTGAGTATGAAATAAGTGACAATAACAACTGAGCCTACCTTCAAACACCGACCGAAAAAATGGAAGAGAGGGATGGTGAATTTGGGAAAGAAGAGTTTGGCAATTTTTTGAGACTATTGATAAGATGAGGGAATGAGATATCAGAGAAATTATGGTCGATTAAATGTGTTAGTAAGTGAGGGAGTAGTGGAATAAGAGACCAGAGAGAAATTATGATAGATTAAAATTTTTGTTCTTATAAACTGATGAGAGAAACTAGGGTGTAAGTGTTCCCCATAAATTCATAACACGGTAAACCTAGCTATAACAATTATTTCGTAGTATCTTGCTTGAAGAGTGGTATGTTATGTATCTCTAATTACTTGGTCCGAAAACTAGAGAATTTCAGTCCCTACCTTGGTCCGGCTATGTGTATCTACTTTACTAAACCTTACCTTTACCATATATAAAACATCATATCCAATGTATGGCTAACTTACTACTTTGAACCAATTGAAACTAGCCAAATATATAGTGTATACTTAATCTATCTTTGTAATTCTTTTCCTATCAACTACCTTCTTGGTCTGGAAGGTAGAAATAGGGCAAGTTTTAACGCATGCGATCGTTAAAAAGACATCATGGTTGTTAAACAATAATTCATGTACTTACTTCGATAAGTTTGATGAAAATCCAGAAATAAAGCTTTAATTAACAAAAATATCTCTAAAATCAATTCTAGAATATGAAGTATTTCCGAAAATCCAAAGTTCAACTTCCAATAAAAAGAATATGAAAAGTAACAAAAAGTCTAACCCACAAAACAAGGTTTTTAACCCTATTTAAAATAATAATGTCCTAAATTAGAAGGAGTTCTAAATAGGGAAAGTCTTTCGAGAAACAATTCTTCAATCGATAACAACACTGATGGTCCGTGAAAAGAACGACGGACAGTCGACTTCCTTCGTCTGTCCATAGTTAGCATCTTCTTCAGCATTCATTCTAACATCTTCTCTTATCTAATCAAGGGACCAACAGCACAATCCGTTGATGCCTCCATCATTCCATACTTTGTTTCTTCAACTTTTGGTAACGGTTTGCTAGGACGGTCCGCCAGTCAGTCGATGGACCGTCGATCCTTTTATATCCCTACACATGATTAAAATTCCCCGAGTTGCTTCCAGATGCTTGGACCTACATTCGACGACCACCACCTAAATACCATCGATGGAACGACAGGTAGTCGATGGCTTTAGTGGTCACCACTTCTGCACAATCTTCTACGTTTCTTTTTTGGACGACTTTCCATCAACACACAGATAAGCATCATTAAAATTACTAGAAAAAGGCTCTAGTAACACACTATACTTAAGGAAAAAGCATTGAAAGTAATGTGAAACCATGGTATATCAACACCCTCAATATAAATTTGTTGTTTGTCCTCAAGCGACGCACTATGACTCACAACAACACCTATGTACAAAAGTATCCTCATTTAAGCTTTTGCAATCATATGGCTATCAATCCCGACTATTTTCATTAATTTTATGCATGATATCATACTTAGGATCACGAGGATCATTCATGTGGATAAGGCCATGACACAGACTCACCACGCACCTCCACCTCTCCTCTTTTATCTCTCACCAAGGTACCAACTTTCTAATATTACAACTAGTGACCTCACTAAAAAATCCTCCATTTTCACACAGTGATTTCAAATTTGAGCATTAGGATCATTATTAAACACTCATTCTCAAAACAACTTCACACTTAATTGATACTCATCGCAATAGGCTTTCCCCTTTTTTAACTACTTTAAGTTCACCATATTAGACTCTTAGGAACACGGTACGACTTTCTTGGCTTGTAAAGTAGGCTCTGGGTCAGGTATGGTACATATGGATACATTTAAGTGACTTGTAGACCTCCTTCACATTACAGCTAAGCGTCCTACCTCTTTTATTGTGTATAATGCCCTATTCTTCCTTTCATGTATTCTTTGCCTTGTTTTCTCCGTTCTTTCTCCCTTTGTGCAAATGACTCCTCTTTTTTAGAAAATTCATTACTATATTTTTTTTCAAATTCTCCACTTGATTTCAACTTTTAACGAGTCACTTCTATTCTTCACTATTTCTTTTCTTTTTCGTTTCACATTAATTCTTCCAACCCCACTTTTCGAAACATTATTAATAATAGCCACCATTAACTCATAGCTTTTCAATGAGTCAAGGTTCAAAATACCCAAGGTTGGGTTAGGTCCAAGACGAGATTGGTTTCTGCATTAGCCACCCTCAACTTATGCTTTTTGCCTAAGTTGAGGTCCACATGTCCAAGGAGGAATCAGAGCTTACACACTATACCCAGAAAAAAATGAGTTGGGGTTTCAAAGAAAGGTCCATTGTAAGATCAAATTATTTGGATAAAAAAGGGATTAATTTCTTTTTGTTTTCTTTCATTTAGGCTAAAAGTTTAGAAATATTAACAAGGGCCTCTGATACTTTCCTAATTGTCTAACACATATTACTTTTGTAGCACTAACTAAGAAAGTTCTAGCTAGGTACCAAAAATGGACTACTAAACTTTCTTCACACTCTCTTAACACCTCATTACCCTACAAGATTATCAGACGCCTAGTTCAAGTGTTAGATTGAGGGTCATGCAATGGTGTATCTCTATGTCATGCTTAAAGCCAACACATTCAACATTCACTATGCCTAATCATGCAGGCATTCTCTTTAGAACGGGATATCATTGTATTTAGCCGTCATGCTTCAGATTTCTCATTCATACTCGTACAAAATACTAAATATGCTGGTTCAATAGTAAAATAACTAGTCTCTTGGGGCAACAGAATACATGCAAGAAAACACTAGAGAGGATCGTGATTTGGGCTTCTCAGACTTCATCCTAGCACTCACTTTCCATTTACCCCATCCCCAACAACAAATATGAAATTTTCCCCAATGCATAAGAAGCTTGCGGGTCTGGTTCCCCAGAACCCGCTCCATCAGTAGTAGGGACACCATTAGTAGCGTCCGCCACAATGACAACAACTTCAGTGGTGCTCCTCTCAACATCATCAAGCCTAGAGTTAGACTTTCTAGTATCTAACTCACGAGCCCTCATCTATCGGAGTTCCTCATTTGCAAAATAAGCTCTCCTCGAGGCGCTAGTGCACTGCCTGAATCTTTCACTTCGTCTGTTGCGCAATCCTCTTCTGTATCCGATCCGCGGCCTCGACAATGGACTTCTGCATCAAAGGCTAGATATGATACAGCAATGTGACCATCTAGGCCTCTAGTTTCTGGACCCTAGCAATCGGGACCAATGCTACTTATGGTGTAGATTAGGAGAAACTAGGTGCTACACTAGTTCCCTTGATATACTCAAACGAGGTGGAGTGCGTAGGATCCAAAGCAGTATGATTAGCACCTTGGTCTTGTTATAATGTAGATGCTAGCTTCTCATCCAATAGTTGTACCTCTACTCAGGGTCATCTATTTGGTGTCGCCTCATTGTCCTCATCCCTGATGAGACGAATGTCCACATTCCCAGTAGGAGTCCGGAGAACATCAACGTGCCAAATGGTCACTCCAAAAGCCTTGCAAAACTAAAAAAACATAAAAAGAAAAGGGTAAGTGGTCGAGGACTTAAAAGCCCTCTCATGGATGACTGCGAGAAACAACCTCTTAATGTCAACCTCAAACCCCACGATTATAACAACAACTGAGATCGCTCTATCCCATGTAAATATGTTGTCAGCAGTTGTAGGGGATAGGCAGTGGCGGATCAAGAGCCGATGAACTTCGCAGCAAATGTGAGGTTGGCCTTCTTGATAAGGCCTCTGGGAGCCAGCACCCAGGTGGCACCCACGATCTACGGATATATGCTGGGCAATCCACCTCTTCATGGTCTATCTCACATCATTGTCGCATTGGAAATGGCCCTGCTTAATGAAATTCTGCTGATAGTCAAATTCGGGGGTGAGGGAGTCATGTTGGAATCAGTATCAACACCTTATAATAAATGGCGAAAGGTTGGAAAAGAGATATCCAGCCGGCAGCCACACACTCGAACATAGGTAAGTGGTTCCTGATTGGCGGGATTGGACAGCTATCTAATGAAGCGATGATTGTCGCTAGTAAAAAGAGTAGAACTTTTGCACCAACTCCTAACTGTAGAGTCCCACACTCCTAGCTATCCACTCTAGCTGATGGCGGGTAAAGAGGTCATGTATATCACAAAATGTGTACACTCCCTTTAAGAACGCACCTCTCAATTGTTAGAGTCCTAGTCATTACACCCTAATTATTGAGAAGTTTGGCGTCCTTATATATCTTGTGTTGTCTCTCTACGCACCACAGGTTAAGATAATAAAAAACCAGTGAGGGATCCCCATGTGGGGGTAACGGAGCAGCCTCCAAACTCTGGACCTCATCATACATGGTAGGATAGGTATGTGCATCCGGAAAAGTGGTACCCTCTGAACCAGAATCTGAGACAGTGTCCTCATTCGACTCTATAAAGTGGGCCAATACAACATAGGAAGCCTCCTCGGAGTCAAACGGTCCTTCAGAACCTGAGGCAGACCTAGAGGGTGTGATCGTCAGTGTGCGCCCCTCAACAAACTGGAGGCAAAGACTACATTAGATGCCACCTTCTTGGGAATGCCACGATTGGTCCTAGCATCATGTGTCAGTATCTTGATGTATGGCGGCACGTATTCGAGATTACGCTCATCTTCTGATGAGCCAATCACCATCCGACTTGGAGGTGCCATGAACTTTGAGTGTCCTCTAGAGTAGACTAAATCCGTCGTGAGGTCCATGGATACCTCCAAGGGAGATTCATTATAATCATCTGATACACATAAAAGAAGCAAAAATCATAGTTGGAATGAAAAGGAACAGTGAAGTGAAGAATTGCAGAACTGATCAACGGGCACTACCGACAATCTGTCAATAGGGTCCGTCTGTGGAAACTTAGCACATTTTAGATGTTACAAGTCCACAGTACTTACATTTAGAAACGACGGGCGTGCAAAACTGCCCGTCGATGAAACGACGGACCATAGATCACCTCTGTCGTTTGATACTTACAAAAATTTAGAATGCAGCAGAAATTAGGGTTTCAGTTAGGAAGGACGGACGTGCAGAACGGCCCGTTGATCAATTGATGGACCTTAGTCCACATTCATCTTCCATGATTTCGACAAATAGGAAGTGTAGATATCGACGGACCCCATCGATGGTCCATCATTTGACTTACGATCCGTAGACGAGGTCCCGTACTGTCGGTCAGAGATAGATTTATGAGACATTCTTGGCAACCCACAAAGGACAATTCCAAACATATAAAGACACATCGTGTATAAATCGCAAACAACCAAAAAATTCATCATTCTTAGGGATTTGATATTTCTTATTTCGATACTAGATTCTAAGATACAATCAACACCAAAGACGGAAAACCACAAATCACACAACATTCAGAGTTTATTTAGACAATAGCACCCCCAACCCATTCACTTTTCATCATTCTAAGGGACAAGGGACCCAATTTTATCAACTTAAACATGCAAGTTTTTGTCCTGAAGTCAAGAACCACATAAAGTTTCATCCTTTTCGCTTACAAATGAAAGAGAATTCATTGAGCGGATGAGAAGACATACATGTATGTTGTGGTGGAGTGAATGTGAGGATGAACTTAGTGACAATAACAACTGAGCCCACCTTCAAACACCAACCCGAAAAATAGAAGAGAGGAATGGGGAATTGGGAGAGAGAGTTTGGGGATTTTTTTGAGACTATCGATAAGATGACGGAATGGGAGATCAAAGAGAAATTATAGTTGATTAAATGTGTTAGTGAGTGGGGGAGTAAGGGAATAAGGGGAGGGAAATGATTGGGGAGAATTTTCGAAGGTGGGGGTCACGTAAAGTGTTTTTTTTTAAATATATAGTTTGTTGGGTCGGTTCGGGTCGGGTCATGGGTTCTGGGGAACTAACGATTCCCCATCAATAGACCGTAAGTTAATCAATGGTCCGTAGATCGTTCTGTCGACTGTGCCATAACTTAGAAAAAAATGAAAATCATACCGGGGATCCACAGACGCCATCACGGTCCATCGATAGAACGACAGCCTATCGATTAGTCCGTACATCAATGCAATAGACCTATATTTGAGATTTCCTTAAGTTTGGTCCCTGCACATTGAGCACCCAATAAGCCATTCTTTTTGTATTTTCTGGACACTTTTTAGACACAGACCCTACACTACTGTAACGACCTGTTTAGTCGTTTTGAGCAGCAGATTTTATTTCTGGAAAACTGGCTGAGACGACGGACACCACGACGGACCGTCATGGACACGACAGACCGTCGAGGGTGTCTCGTTCCAAAACACTTAGGAATTCTGAAATTTGAGTGCTGAAATCGACTCTCTAAACTCTGTGACGGACCTGCAGGACGGACCGTCACAGGCACGACGAACCGTCGTGATCCCGCGTTTCAAAACACTTCAACTCTTGAAAAGTTGGTACTGGGAACAATTCTCTGAACGTCGTGACGAAGGTGCAGGACGGACCGTTGTAGGTACGACGGACCGTCACAGACTCTTCGAGAAAAGTTAGTCTCTGATCGTTGCGACGGACCGTCGCAGGCACGACGGGCCGTCACAGGTTGCGTAATCCCAGTCTGGGTCGGATTTCTGGTTAAGTTTTAAAGGGGCGTTTTGGACTATTCCTGCTATAATTATAGATTTCGTGGGTTAATATTAATAACTCAATTTCTTGGGGGATGAAAGAGGTAACCTTGAGTTAAATTGTGGGTTATTATTGTCTTCTTTTACACTTAATTATATGTTAATTAGGGTAAAATAAAGAGGGTTTTGAATAAGAAAAATAAAAAGAACAAAGAGAGAGAGAGAGAGGATCGAACGAGAAGAGAGGCAAAACAAGGGGAAGAACCAAGCTTTGGGGAATTTGCTTTCTTGATTACTAATCTTTGGTGGAGGTAGGTTATGGTTTTGTTTCTATGATATTCGTAGTAAACTCTTAATAGCGAATGATATGTATTGGTAGTATCGTAAAATCCTTCTATATGCTTAATTGTATGCTTGCATGAATATGATTATATGATTGTGATAAAATAAGCATGATGAAGCTATTGAATCCCAAATCTTGAAAGAAACCCTAATCTACTTTGTTAAAGGGATTGATGATGCCTTGGCATAAGAAAAGGCTTGATGAATTGATAGAATGATGTTAGTGGATCGGAGTGTCACGTCCCGACACATAGAATTAAGGGATCGGGTGTCACGAACCAACACGTAGAATTACGGGATCGGAGTGTCACGTTCCGACACATAGAATTAGGGGATCGGGTGTCACGAACCGACACATAGAATTAGGGGATCGGAGTGTCACGTTCCGACACATAGAATTAGGGGATCGGGTGTCACGAACTGACACGTAGAATTAGGGTATCGGAGTGTCACGTACCGACACATAGTAGTAGGGGATCGGAGTGTCATGTACCGACACAAGAGGAAGAAAGATAATGAATCTTGAAAGATGTTAATATACTCAATATAATGAACCTAATTCCCAAATGAGTATGGTATTGAGGCTTGAGTCCTCATGGATGAACTTGGTGGTACTTATTAATGATTATAGAACTTGTTGTTGCTACATGTGGAGTATTGTAGTTGGTTTTTCTGATATTAACTGATATATACTGTTTTCTATTTTGAGTTGGCCGATGATACTTACTCAGTACCCGTGTTTTGTACTGACCCCTACTTGTTTGTTTCTTTCTTTGTTATTTGTGGAGTGCAGCAAACGTACCATTGTCTTCAACACAACCATAATTCTAGACAGTCTTCAATACACCGGATTTCAGGGTGAGCTAATGCCTCTAGCTTGGACTGGATCTTCTTCTTCATGTCTTGATGCCTTGAAGTTCCGGCTTGGACTAGCTTTTGTTTTATTTTAGCATTCTTAGAATGCTCTTAGTTTAGTAATTTGATCATAGATGTTCTTGTGATGATGACTTCCAGATTTTGGGGAATAATAATAATAGTTGTTGAGTTTTAAATCTTCCGCATTGTATTTTGTTCATTATGTTTAATTGTTGGGTTTTGTATTGGTTGGTTCGCTCACATAGGAGGGTAAGTGTGGGTGCCAGTCGCGGCTCGGTTTTGGGTCGTGACAAACTTGGTATCAGAGCATTAGGTTCGTTGGTCTCATCACACAAGAACGAGTCTAGTAGAGTCTTAAGGAACGGTAGGGGGACGCCTTTACTTTTCTTTTAGAGGCTATAAGACTTTAGGAAAATTCCATTCTTTCATTCTTTCTTTCGTGCTACTACTTGAGTCCAATTGGTATCTAGGTGATACAAATTGGTATCTGACCATCTTCACTCTATTTCGCAGATGGTTAGAACTAGAGCAACGACCACGCCAGCAGCGACAACGGCAAGACAGGATGCGTCTGAGCCAGCCACTGGGGCTGTAGCTCGAGGAGGCCGTGGTAGAGGTCGTGGGAGGACGTCCTCTAGAGGAAGAAGACAAGCACCTAGCCCATCGGGTACTAGGGCGGTGACTCCTCCACCCACTGAGGAAGTGATAAGAGAGAGTGAGGAAGGGGAGACTGAACAAGTGCAGAATGAGGAATTACCACCCCAACCTACCCCAGAGATGATCAACCAAGTTCTTGCTTATCTTAGCGGGTTATATGACCAGGGCAAGACACCTCCAGTGTTTTCTGCACCAGCACCTCAAGTTTCGGAGGTACAACATGCGGCTACTGTGGCTCCCCGCATGGATGCCTCATTGGAAATAGGCACGTTTCCTCGTCTGACTACAGGGCCTATAATGACAAACGATCAGCATGAACTTTTCAGTAAGTTCTTAAAATTGAAACCTCCAGTCTTCAAGGGTGCAGAATCTGAGGATGCTTATGATTTTCTGGTTGATTTTTTGGTTGATTTTCATGAGCTACTACACAAGATGGGTATAGTAGAATGGTTTGGTGTCGAGTTCGTGAGTTATCAGTTTCAAGGGAATGCCAAAATGTGGTGGCGGTCACATGTTGAGTGTCAACCAACAGAGGTACCACCTATGACTTGGGCATCATTCTCTAGCTTGTTTATGGAGAAGTATATCCCCTGGAATTTGAGGGATAGGAAAAGAGATGAGTTCTTGAGCCTAGAGCAAGGTAGGATGTAGGTTACTGCATACGAGGCTAAGTTTCGTGCATTATCCAGGTTTGCCACCCAACTTTTTTTCAGTCCACAAGAGCGGATTCGCCGTTTTGTGAAAGGGTTGATGTCAGAATTGCGGATTTTAGCCTTAGAGGTAGCAGCTACGGCAAAATCCTTCCAAGAAGTGGTAGACTTTGTGATAGAGGTGGAAGGAGTGAAGCCATATGACTTCACCCCGACATCGACATCAAAAAGGTTTCGAAAGGGAGGTGAGTTTAATGGTTGTTACACTAGAGGACAGGGTTCAGGAGGTTACTCAGTCCGGCCAATTCAGTCTTCACTACAGACTGTAGTTGGGGGTCCACCTCAGACCGATCAACACTTCTCCGAGAGAAATATGCTTGACTCCAGAGAGTGTTATGGATGTGGGGAGACTGGACATATTAGGAGGAATTGTCCAAAATAGAGTTACAGACCCCCAATAGCTAGAGGTAGAGGTAGTCATGGTAGAGGCCGTTTTTCTGGAGGACGTGGTGGTCGAGGTAATGGTGGTCACCAAAATGGCTGAGGTGATGGGCAAACTGGAGCCACTACGGCACAACATGGTAGAGGCAACGGACAGACTGGTGATAGGGCCCATTGTTACGCTTTCCCTGGGAGATCTGAAGCGGAGGCATCTGATGCTGTTATCACAGGTAATCTTTTGGTTTGTGATTGCATGGCTTTTGTATTATTTAATCCTGGCTCCACATTTTCATATGTATCTTCCTCATTTGCTAATGGTCTTAATTTACATTGTGAATTGCTTGACATACCTATTCGTGTGTCTACTCCGGTGGGTGAGTCTGTTATAGTTGAAAAAGTATATAGGTCTTGTTTGGTGACTTTTGCGGGGAGCAATACTTATGTAGACTTGGTTATCTTAGAAATGGTCGATTTTGATATAATTCTGGGTATGACTTGGCTTTCTCCGAATTTTGCGATCTTGGATTGTAATGCTAAAACTGTAATGTTAGCCAAGCCTGGGACAGATCCGCTAGTGTGGGAGGGCGACTACACTTCCACTCTGGTTCGTATCATCTCCTTTCTTCGTGATAAGAGAATGATTAGTAAAGGGTGATTAGCTTTCTTGGCACATCTCAAGGATGACACTACTCAAGTACCTTCAATTGAGTCGGTTTCGGTAGTCCGTGAGTTTCTGGACGTGTTCCCTGCAGACCTTCCTAGTATGCCACCGGATAGAGATATTGATTTCTGTATTGATCTGGAACCGGGTACTCGCCCCATTTCTATACCCCCTTATAGAATGGCTCCCGTGGAGTTAAGAGAGTTAAAAGCCCAACTTCAAGAGTTGTTGAGCAAAGGCTTCATTAGACCAAGTGCATCTCCTTGGGGTGCTCCGGTGTTATTTGTGAAGAAGAAGGATGGGAGTTTCCGGATGTGCATAGACTACAGACAATTGAACAAGGTAACTATTAAGAACAAGTATCCTATTCCTCTCATTGATGACTTGTTCGATCAGTTACAAGGTGCTTGTCTCTTTTGTAAGATTGACTTGAGATCCGGTTACCATCAATTGAAAATACGGGCAACGGATGTGCCAAAGACTGCTTTTCGAACTAGGTATGGGCATTACGAATTTGTGGTAATGTCTTTTGGTCTTACGAATGCCCCTGCTGCTTTCATGAGCTTGATGAATGGGATTTTCAACCATATCTGGATCTCTTTGTGATCGGATTTATTAATGATATACTGATATACTCAAAAAGTAAGAAGGAACATGAGGAGCATTTGAGAATGGTGTTAGAGTTGTTGAGGAAGAAAAAGCTTTATGCCAAATTCTCCAAGTGTGAGTTTTGGCTATATTCAGTGTCCTTCTTGGGACACGTGGTTTCTAAGGATGGAGTGATGGTGGATCCATCTAAGATTGAGACAGTGAAGAATTAGGTAAGACCTACTAATGTGTCAGAAATAAGGAGCTTTGTTGGGTTATCTAGCTATTACCGTCGATTTGTCAAGGGATTCTCTTCCATTGCTTCCCAATTGATGAACTTGACTAAGAAGATTGTTCCATTTGTATGGTCGGATGAATGTGAGGAAAGCTTTCAGAAGATCAAGACCTTGTTGACTACTGCACCAATTCTTACTTTGCCGGTAGAGGGTAAGAATTTCATCGTTTATTGTGATGCATCCTATTCGGGTTTGGGTGCAGTACTAATGCAAGAGAAGAATGTGATTGCTTATGCTTCGAGGCAATTGAAGGTTCATGAACGTAACTATCCGACCCATGATTTGGAGTTGGCCGCGGTAGTATTTGCATTAAAGCAATGGACGCACTATTTATATATGGTTAAGTGTGAAGTCTACACAGATCACCGTAGCCTACAGTATGTCTTTACTCAGAGGGATTTGAATTTGAGATAGAGGAGATGGATTGAACTACTAAAGGATTATGACGTTACCATCTTGTACCACCCAGGAAAGGCTAATGTTGTGGCAGACGCCTTAAGCAGAAAGACAGTAAGCATGGGAAGTCTAGCTCATTTGCAAGTCTCTAGACGCCCGTTGGCTAGGGAAATCCAAAATTTGGCTAATGACTTTATGAGGCTAGAAGTAAATGAGAAGGGAGGATTTTTGGCTTGTGTGGAGGCGAGATCTTCTTTTCTTGACAAGATTAAGGGGAAACAGTTCGATGATGAGAAACTAAGGCGAATTCGGGATATGGTGTTGTAAGGAGAGGATAAAGAGGCCATAATGGATGAGGAAGGTGTTTTGAGGAACAAGGGAAGGGTATGTGTGCCCCGTGTTGATGATTTGATCCACGCTATTCTTACAGAGGCTCATAGTTACGGATATTCTATACATCCTGGTGCAACCAAGATGTACCGTGACCTAAAGCAACACTTTTGGTGGAGTAGAATGAAGCGAGACATTGTTGATTTTGTTGCCAAATGTCCAAATTGTCAACAAGTAAAGTATGAACACCAGAGGCCCGGAGGAACACTTCAGAGAATGCCCATTCCTGAATGGAAGTGGGAGAGAATTGCAATGGACTTCGTGGTTGGTCTTCCAAAGACATTGGGTAAGTTTGACTCTATTTGGGTAATTGTGGACAGATTAACTAAGTTTGCTCACTTCATTCCGGTCAAGGTCACCTACAATGCAGAGAAGTTAGCCAAAATCTACATCTCAGAGATCGTTCGATTACATGGAGTTCCACTCTCCATCATATCAGATAGAGGCACGCAGTTTACTTCTAAGTTTTGGAGAACATTGCATGCGGAATTAGGTACTAGATTGGACCTTAGTACTGCATTTCATCCTCAGACCGATGGTCAGTCTGAGCGAACGATTCAAGTGTTGGAGGATATGCTTCGTGCATGTGTGATAGAATTTTGTGGCCATTGGGATAACTTCTTACCCTTGGCGGAGTTTTCATACAATAATAGCTATCACTCAAGTATTGACATGGCTCCATTTGAAGCACTGTATGGGAGGAGATGTAGGTCTCATATTGGTTGGTTTGATGCGTTTGAGGTCAGACCTTGGGGTACGGATCTGTTGAGGGATTCATTGGAAAAGGTGAAAGCTATTCAAGAAAAGCTTTTAGCGGCTCAAAGTAGGCAAAAGGAATATGCGGATCAAAAGGTTAGAGACTTGGAGTTCATGGAAGGTGAACAAGTCTTGCTGAAGGTTTCACCCCTGAAAGGGGTGATGCGGTTTGGAAAAAGGGGTAAGCTAAGTCCAAGGTATATTGGACCATTTGAGGTACTTCAGCGAGTAGGGGAGGTGGCTTATGAATTAGCCTTGCCTCCAGGGCTGTCAGGAGTGCATCCGGTATTTCACGTGTCTATGTTTAAAAGATACCATGGGGATGGAAATTACATCATTCGTTGGGATTCGGTTCTGCTTGATGAAAATTTGTCTTATGAGGAGGAACCTGTTGCTATTTTAGATAGAGAGGTTCGCAAGTTGAGGTCGAGGGAGATTGCATCCATCAAAGTTCAATGGAAGAATCGACCAGTTGAAAAAGCCACTTGGGAGAAGGAGGCTGATATGCAAGAAAGATACCCACACCTGTTTACAGATTTAGGTACTTCTTCTCGTCCTTGTTTTTCTTCTTTTCATCGTTCGAGGATGAACGATGGGTAAATTGGTATCTATTGTAACGACCTATTTAGTCGTTTTGAGCAGCAGATTTTATTTCTGGAAAACCTGGCTGAGACGACGGACACCACGACGGACCGTCATGGACACGACGGACCGTCGAGGGTGTCTCGTTCCAAAACACTTAGGAATTCTGAAATTTGAGTGCTGAAATCGACTCTTTGAACTCTGTGACGGACCTGCAGGACGGACCGTCAAAGGCACGACGAACCGTCGTGATCCCCCGTTTCAAAACACTTCAACTCTTGAAAAGTTGGTACTAGGAACAATTCTCTGAACGTCGTGACAAAGGTGCAGGACGGACCATCGTAGGTACGACGGACCGTCACAGACTCTTCGAGAAAAGTTAGTCTCTGATCGTTGCGACAGACATGCAGGACGGACCATCGCAGGCACGACGGGCCGTCACAGGTTGCGTAATCCCAGTCTGGGTCGGATTTTTGGTTAAGTTTTATAGGGGCATTTTGGACTATTCCTGCTATAATTATAGATTTCGTGGGTTAATATTAATAACTCAATTTCTTGGGGGATTAAAGATGTAACCTTGAGTTAAATTGTGGGTTATTATTGTCATCTTTTACACTTAATTATATGTTAATTAGGGTAAAAGAAAGAGGGTTTTGAATAAGAAAAATAAAAAGAACAAAGAGAGAGAGAGAGAGAGAGAGGATCGAACGAGAAGATAGGCGAAACAAGGGGAAGAACCAAGCTTTGGGGAATTTGCTTTCTTGATCACTAATCTTCGGTGGAGGTAGGTTATGGTTTTTTTTCTATGATATTCGTAGTAAACTCTTAATAGTGAATGATATGTATTGGTAGTATTGTAAAATCCTTCTATATGCTTAATTGTATGCTTGCATGAATATGATTTTATGATTGTGATAAAATAAGCATGATGAAGCTATTGAATCCCAAATGTTGAAAGAAACCCTAATCTACTTTGTTAAAGGGACTGATGATGCCTTGGTATAAGAAAAGGCTTGATGAATTGATAGAATTATGTTAGTGGATCGGAGTGTCACGTTCCGACACATAGAATTAAGGGATCAGGTGTCACGAACCGACACGTAAAATTAGGGGATCGAAGTGTCACGTTCCGACACATAGAATTAGGGATCGGGTGTCACGAACCGACACGTAGAATTAGGGGATCGGAGTGTCACGTTCCGACACATAGAATTAGGGGATCGGGTGTCACGAACCGACACGTAGAATTAGGGGATCGGAGTGTCACGTACCGACACAATAGGAAGAAAGATAATGAATCTTGAAAGATGTTAATATACTCAATATAATGAACCTAATTCCCAAATGAGTATGGTATTGAGGCTTGAGTCCTCATGGATGAACTTGGTGGTACTTATTAATGATTATAGAACTTGTTGTTGCTACATGTGGAGTATGGTAGTTAGTTTTTCTGATATTTACTGAAATATACTGTTTTCTATTTTTAGTTGGCCGATGATACTTACTCAGTACCCGTGTTTTGTACTGACCCCTACTTGTTTGTTTCTTTCTTTGTTATTTGTGGAGTGCAGCAAACGTACCGTCGTCTTCAACACAACCGTAATTCTAGCCAGTCTTCAATACACCGGATTTCAGGGTGAGCTAATGCTTCTAGCTTGGACTGGATCTTCTTCTTCATGTCTTGATGCCTTGAAGTTCCGGCATGGACTAGCTTTTGTTTTATTTTAGCATTCTTAGAATGCTCTTACTTTAGTAATATGATCATAGATGTTCTTGTGATGATGACTTCAAGATTTTGGGGAATAATAATAATAGTTGTTGAGTTTTAAATCTTCCGCATTATATTTTGTTCATTATGTTTAATTGTTGGGTTTTGTATTGGTTGGTTCGCTTACATAGGAGGGTAAGTGTGGGTGCCAGTCTCGGCTCGGTTTTGGGTCGTGACAACTACTCTATATACAAAATACAAAAAGAAATAAAAGAAATCAACCATGACATTTAGTAAAAACCGAAATAAGGCAACTATTCCTATAAAGACAAGAAAAGCCTAATGTTTACTAGAAGATACATATTGGGTTGCCTCCCTCATTCGCATTTTTTGCATGCCCGAGGTTGATTTTGATTCTTTTCCCATTGACCTTGAACCTTACACCCTCTTTGTTCTCCAACTCAACTACACCATGAGGGAACATTTGAGTGATCAATAATGGACGAATCCAATTGGACTTGAGTTTTCCCGGAAATAAGTGCATCCTAGTATTGAAAAAAAACACCAAATGCCCAACCAGAAAATCCCACCTTTCTATCTTTTGGTCATGGCACTTCTTCATCTTTTATTTGTAGAGGGATCAACTTTCTAATGCCTTCAATAGGAACTCATGAAGCTCATTTAACCCATTCAATCTCTGTTTCGCTGCTTCATTCCAATCCATCTTAAGTTTCTTCATTGCCTACATGGCCTAATGCTTTAACTGAACTGGCAAGTTACAAGCCTTCCCTTATACAAGTTGGTATGGAGACATACTTATGGGAGTCTTGTATGCTGTGTGGTAGTCCTAAAGAGCATCATCATTCATCATTGACAAATCCATTCAACAAGCATTCACAATTTTCCATATTTTTCTTGATTTCTCTATTTTACACCTCGACTTGCCGACTAGTCTGAGGATGGTAAGGCCGAACCCAATATTTCTCCAACAACCCTTTCAACAACTTGTTGCAAAAGTGGGATCCCCCATCAGTAAAAATGGCCCTAGGGGTGCAAAATCTGGAAATATGTTCTTTTTCAAGAACGCGGTGACACTCTTCCCTTCATTTATTGTAAGTAATATGGGTCCCACCAATTTTGACACATAATCAAACGCCACAAGAATGTAATTAATCCTATGAGAACTCATAAAAAGGCTATAAAGTCAATCCCACACATCAAACAACTAAATTACAAGAATGTGATTTAAAGGGAGATATTGCCTTTTAGAAATACCTCCATCTCTTTGGCACCTATAACATGCCTTGGAAAATTCATGAGCATCTTGGTGGATGGTTGTCCAATAGTAGCAACATTCAAAGATTTTATGGGAAGTCTATGATGCCTACCCACAGGCGAGGAATGTCAGGCATCCAAAAAACATAACGTCTAAACTTCCGTCACACAAAGGTGAACAAGACCATCAGCACAACTCCTATATAAATATGACTCATCCCAAAAGTAATTTTTCACATCATGCATGAACTTTTTCATTTGATGAAAGGACAAGTCCGATGGAACTATATTACTAGCCAAATAATTTGAAAAAATGAAGAACCATTGAATCAAGTAATGCGAAGTGGCCAAAACATGCTATTCAGGGAAAGTATCATCAATTTCAGCCCTTTCACCCAACTCTCGCATAGCTTCATCCTCTAATCAGGATAAGTGATCGGCAACTTGATTTTCGGTCCCTTTTCTACCTTTCACTTCAAAGTCAAATTCTTGCAACAATAATACCCTGGCTTCGCATCCTTCTTTTTCATCAAATATCTCAAGTAGAATGATCAGTATGCACTTTGACTCTTGTTCCAAGAATATAGGAGGGATATTTCTCGAAAGCCAAACCCACCGCAAGAAGATCTTGCTCAATCATAGTATTGTTTTTTTGAGCTTCATTAAGGGCCTTACTAGTGTAATAATTGGGGTGAAGGATTTTATCCCTTCTTTGACCAAAAACTACAGCAAGAGCAACTGCACTAGCATCACACATCACCTCAAATGGCTTACTCCAACTATGGGAAATAATAATGGGCTTAAACACCAACTTGTCCTTCCACTAACCAAACACCTTCACACAAAATTCATAAAAATAAAAATTTACATTCTTTCTCAAGTGACTTACACAGATGATGTACAATTTTTGAAAAATCCTTGATAAACCCCCGGTAGAATCCCACATGCCCAAGAAAACTCCTCACACCTTTTAAAGATATGGGTGGAGGAAGTCATTCTTTCACCTCAACTTTGGCTCGATCAACCTCTATAACCTTCCCTAAGATGCGATGACCCAATACAATACCCTCTTTCACCATGAAGCGACATTTCTCCCAATTAAGCACAAGGTTTAAATCTTAGTACCTCATGAGAACAACGACCAAGTGACTCAAACAATGCTCAAAGGAGTCTCCAACCATTGAAAACTCATCCATAAAAACCCCTATAGTGTCTTCAACTATATCGGAGAATATCGACATCATACATCTCTAAAAGTAGCCTATGCATTACACAACCCAAAAGGCATCCTCTTAAATGCGAAAGTTCCATAACGCCAAGTAAAGGTGGTTTTATCTTGATCCTCCGGTGCAATAGAGATTCGGATGTAACCCGAATACCCATCAGGAAAATAATACCACCCCTCTCATTCAAGCCTATCAAACGTCTTATTCTTGAAGGGAATCGGAAAATGGTCCTTCTCAGTCCATGCATTCAACTTCTAGTAATGCATACAAACTCTCCATCCGGTTAACAGCCTCATTGGAACAAGCTCATTTTTCTAATTAGGGACAACAATAATTCCCCTATTTTTGATCAAATATGAACAGGACAAACTCAACAACTATCTCCGATCGGATAGATGACCTCTTCATCCAACCACTTAATAATCACCTTCTTCACTACCTCTTGAATAGGTGGATTTAACCGTCTTTGATGCTCTATACTTGGGTTATTATCGGGAATGAGTTTGACTTTTTGTGAACAAATATTTGGTGGAATCACAATAATGTTGGCAGTACTCAAACCAATACCTCGTTTGAACTTCTTCAACATTTCTAAAAGAAACTCCACTTGCTCCATAATCTAATACGATGCAATGATTACCTACAAAGTGTCACTTTTTCCTAAGAAAACAATCCTCAGATGAGGTTGTATAGCCTTAAGCTCAAATTTTGGGGCCTTCTCAATAGATGGTTTTCTGAGTGGAGACTCGCGACGCTTTATATCTAACTACACCTTCTTTAGTTTGAACCAACATCACCTCGATCAAGTGCTACAACCAATAACCCATACTCTTTAATACAATCACTCTCAAAATTCATGATTACTACCGCTAGTGCCTCAACACCACGACGCTCTTCTATTTGTACCTCTAACGAACTCTCAACCCTGTAAGATATCACAGATACCTATTGGATCTCGCCACTCTGCCTCATGGACCTACAAATGTTGAAAATCAATTCTTCAATGTTTAACTGAAGCTTCATCTACCATTTCTCTATGTCAACCAAGGCGCGACATGTAGCAAGGAACGACCTCCCAAGAAAATTAGGCACCTCAAAATCCACCTCACAGTCAAGAATCACAAAATCGGCCGGAAATATGAATGACTTCACCTTCACTAATACATCATGGAATATCCCAATAAGACATTTCACCGTTTGATCGGCCATCAGTAATTGCATTATAGTGGGGTTTGGGTCACCCAAACCCGACATGTTGTAAATTGAGAGAGGCATGAGATTTATGCTTGACTCAAGATCACATAATGGTTTAGCGAAGTGTAACAACCTAATTGTACATGGAATAGTGAAAGAGCCCAGACCTTCTTTTTTTGCACAAGAGACCTTATAGAAATAGCACTACAATGTTGTATCCCATTATTATCCTCAAAACTAACCGATCTCTTTATAGTGACCATATCATTCATGAACTTGGCATAACCGGGCATTTATTCAAGAGCTTCTATCAAAGGGACATTGATGGAAGTTGTTTTCACATAGTAATAAAACACTAGTATTTACCATCCTCAATCATTTTCACTAACTTTTGCGGGAATGGTGGCGGTGGTCTAGGAATGGGAGTCACCTTTTGTGGTACCACTGCTTGTTTCCTCTACTTTTTTACCAACTCACCACTAAATTCCACTACCTCATCATCCCTTTGCATCTCATCTTCTACGCCAGAAGGCATAGGTGGATCAATGATTTGCTTACAACCTCGAGTAGTAACTGCCATGCAATGTCTATAATTTCTTGGATTTTTGAGAGTATTGCTAGGTAGAGTACCCGGTTGACATGGGTTCATAGTAGAAGAGAGTTTAGCCATATGCAAATCAAGATTCTTGATTGAGATTGCATGTGCGTCCACCTCTTTCCCAATTTTTCCTAAATGACCTCTCAACTCCTTGGCGTGCTCATCAATAACAACAAACCTCCTCATCATATTTTGCAACCTATCCTCAACTCAAGCCATACTACCTCCATTATCCCTAGGAGCAAATTCCCAATTTTGAGGTGGAACATATGGCCTACTCTGATAGTTTCTGATACCATAAATATCTCGGTTGAAATGGTCGTCACCGTTGTAGTTGCCATTTGAACATAGTGACCCTGTCATTATAATTCCCAAACTTTCGACATTGATTTCTATTACCTTGGAGCCAATTCTCCTGATTATAGACTTGGGCGTTTGGTCGGAAAACCCCCCGTTTGCTCAGTCACTGCATAAGAGCCTTTCTCATAGTAAAATTCATCCACCGGTGGTGGTGGCTTAGTAAAATAATTCACTTCATTCACTTTCTCTACAACCCAATGACATGTTTCAATACCAACCCATGCTTATTTCTCATTTGGGCCATCTCTTCACGAATCTCATCTGCTGCCAGGTTCTGTGTAGCTTGCACTGCAAAGGTGTTTCTCCTAGTGTCTGACTTTCTAATACTGCAAGCCATATTATTTTCGGGATATTTTCTCATACATCTCTGTGATATCCTCATAAGTGCACTCACCATAAGAACCACCCATAATAGTATCCAGTATCTCTTTATTGTAATCATCTTGCCCCCTATAAAAGTAGTCTTTCAACAATTCATCATCAATGCGGTAGTTTGGGACACTTCTCATGAATGAGGTGAACATATACACAGACCTACTTACAGTTCCCAAGCAATGCTAAAAAGTTGTTCACTATTTTCTTTTTGGTTGAGCTTTTTCAGCAATGGATAATACTATGGTAGGAATACATCTCTCAATTGCTCCTATGTATAGATCGAATTATAGGGCAACTTAGTATAACCCAATTGCGGCCTCTCCCGTCACTGAGATGGGGAACACCCTTAACCATATAACAGCCATGTCTAAGTCCGGGCTCCCTACACAATTCTTGTTCACAAACCTTAGTTAGGCGATGTAAGCATATGGATCCTCATATGGTAGCCCAGAACATAAACCTCCACTCTCATTCAAGGAGCCAATTCGGAAGGCTTTTAAAAATCTCTGTCACATCTCGGGAGCACCCCTAGAAGTAAAATGGCGTACTTTACCTCTCTAAGGTTTTATACAAGCCCTGACCTTTCTATGGTTTTATACAAGCCCATAGCTATCATCAATAAAATTGTCATAGTAAATTTCGCATAAAATCTAAAACTTTTCATAGAACATCATATGCTAAAAATTTCACTTCATATATATATATATATATATACTATGAAAATTTTATTAATGATATATATATAAGTATATATATATATATATATAATATAAGTCATAATACATATCTAGACCTTAAGTCTCTTTGCCATCCTAGACTCAACTTCATCAGAGAACTTTATGGATACGACCCTTACAACATAATACATAAATATAATACTTAAGGACATTATAATAAACAAAAAATTAGGACATCCTAGGAATTAAGGATTCCTTTACTTGATCTTGGGATTCACATATAAAGCTCCTCATTTATAGACATCATTAAGAATCCATAAGCTACAAATTGTGTAAAAAGTAGAGAAGGATGGAGTTAGTACAAAAATGCACTAAGTATGGTAACCATGCAAAAACATGCATTTAAAAGGGACATTTTCTTGAAATCATACTTCATATTTTTTTGTGAAAATTTAATAAAACTTTTAGACAACAAAATTTATATCATTTACCTACTTCATATGGAAACATTCAAAGGCCAAACATCATATAAAATCACATATATAATTTAAGGCCCATTAGAGGTCACTTTACAGTGAGCTCCTTTCACTTTACAGTGAACTACTTTCCTTTTATGGTGAAGTTCTTCTTTTAACTCATTAACCTCTCATGTAACCCTTTAGTGATACTTGGTTCAATCCTCACCTTATGGTTACTAGGAAAGCCATATACACGGTCATAAGTCAACACATACCATCATTGAGGTATAGCGCATTGCAAGACTCATTCAGGTCAATACCATAAGGCATTACATTGAACTTTACATATTATTCACATATACCAATTTCACTTCACATAGAACATTCTAAGACCTTACTCACAATTACAATCTAAGTCCACTAGTGCAATGTACATATGAATCCCCATAACCTAACACATACTTAGTAACTTATCATTAGACCACAAGACTTAAGATTCTATTTAATACATTAACAAGTGAATACATCTTCATTCATGTCAATAAAAGAGCTTCATCATATAGTCATTAAGGCCAACATAATGCATGTAAGGATAATACCACATCATATAGACTCATACCATGCACAGGTTCATAAAAAGTAAACAAATACTACCATGCTTTACATAAAGACATAATCATAATCATACACCTTATATCACCTTTCTAGAACTCCCTTAGAAGCCACTTGTGCAATGTCTAGGTGTCTCATTCTTTGACCTATCCTAAGTAACCTCTCTTAGGTCATCCTAATTTGGGTCTTATCATTTACTTTCGTTGTCCATTTTTCTTTAGGGTAACTATAGCCTTAACTTACTCTAAGACCATACGTGCTAAACATTGAATTTTTTTTTCGAGACTTACACCAATGTAAGGTGTACAACTTAGCCAAAACATAATATATTTCCTAGCATAGTAAGTGAATTCAATTGTGAGAGCCTCATCTCATGAGAAAACATGGGTGAACCTTCCTCAAAGGGATTCCACCACCTCATGTGGAACCATAGTTTAATATTCCTCTAAGGGGAGTCAAACCTAATGAGGACCCAATGGTGAATCTTTCTCGTAGGGAAGTGAAAACTGTATAAGAAACCAACGGTGAATCTTCTTCATAGGAAGCCAACACCTCTCGTTGTCAAGTTCAGTCGGTGGTAAGCTAATTCACTTTTATTAAAAGCCTTTATTACATTAATTCATAAAACATAGGATTAGAATATTTATTCCTTATATGCTTATAGCAAATTAAAGCACCTATCTAGTTTTAGGGTACACATGGGCACACCTTTAAAAGTCCCTCTATTGACTAGATCTTCATACATGTGTGTGTTTACTTGTATGTGAGACAAAATTTCACATAACACATGAATGTCACACATGTTCATATATCAATGCATAAGTCTATAGGTGTATCTATATGAGCAATCCTTTCATAACAATACCTCAAGACATTATGCACATTCATATTTCATTATATCATATACTTAACATCAAAGCATATAATACATATTCATGGCATGTCCTTATATTCATTTTCATGTTCATAGAAATCAAACCAAGGAACTATCCTATCAAGGCGCACATGTGAAATACATAGACAAGGTCCCATACCCTTGCCCATATTAGTACACCTATCAAGTAATTCTACTTAATGGAATACACAACATACGTCAAATACATTTACCTTAAATGCATTGTAGTAGACATTTTATGAATATGAGATCAACCTTTCATTAGACAATATGAACCTTTACTAACTTATAAACATGCATAATGTGTGAGTGTGTGTACATTGGTCAACATAATCACATAATGGCTATCAACAACTTAATGAGGAAGCCACCCTCTTAAGACAACATTACATTTTCAAGCATAGACCACACAACAAAATTTATCATAAGAGGTAAGCTAACTTCATATTACACTTTAAGACTCCTAATATTAGCTATTCACACATTTATATAGGTGTATATCGATAGGGGTCATAAATACATAACACTCCATTAATGGAAGCACCTAAACGTGATCCTAATATAGATATACACATGCTTATAGTATAGTCATACAACCTAGATAACAACTAGAATAGGAAAGTAGGTATAGGTTTCACATAAGGTGATCATCATAATCACACATTCTTATGTTCATCAATTTGCCTTCAAATCCATCATCAAGACAGATATAATGACAATTATGTGAACAATCTCCACCATAAATGGATCATACCATACAATGCCATACAAAGTTTCATCAATTAATAATACTAAAGCAAAGTAAAGAAGTAGAAGAGTATAGAAATTCTTACCAATCCTTTAGCCTTTCGTAATCTTTGACCATTACTATTCTTTCCTCAACAATTCTAATATCGGCAGTAGCTAAAATAAATTAATCATGAAAAATTTATGTAAAAGTCGCTACAAGATTATACTACAATGTAATACAATGCATCATATATATACTAGGAAGTAGGGAGTTATAGATCATCAACCAATTTCCATATTCCTCTTCTTCAATCATATTTTTTCAGTAATATACTTTTAGGGCAGTATCTAAAGATATATAATATAATATCTAAATCATGCTTCATCCAACTTAGAACATTGATCAGAACTTAACCTTACTCCATCAATCATAAGACTAGAAGAACGTTGATTAATTCATACACTCCTTATTTAATTTAATCATCAAGGATTTATACCCACAATTCATCCTTAATATGAACTTAAGGCAGTATCTACAACAATCTTTGCATAATCGAAATGCTACACAATTGTTTTTAAATCGAAATCACTGTAACACATAGAGACATAAGCTAGTCATGTTCAATTCATCATACATTGATCCACATGTATCATTCATCATGAACTCATCATCAATGCACGTAAATAAATGTTGATATAAGCCATTCAACGTAATAGAATCACAATTCAATCCATAACAAGCCATGATCACAATGCCCTAGCAAGGGCTAAATCGAGTTTTCAAAGGGACATGGGTTCATAAT
The DNA here is from genome assembly GCA_032847665.1 of Solanum chilense. Taxonomy (NCBI): domain Eukaryota; kingdom Viridiplantae; phylum Streptophyta; class Magnoliopsida; order Solanales; family Solanaceae; genus Solanum; species Solanum chilense. The sequence continues at coordinate 53,739,215 of CM064963.1, read as the reverse complement.
GAAAATTAATTGAATTCACGTTAAAACAAATAATTTATCGTCAATTCATAATGATTTTGACTTTGAAAATGTTTTGAGAAGGAACCCACAGCTAGATTGAAAGAAAGAAAGCTAGATCATTAAATCTCTTTGAAAATTTGAGATTAAGTCTCCAAGTGAAATGTTACATAGATATGAAAGATCACCATTGATTTATAAAGATGAAAACCTCTAAAATTGATGAAGAAACTACAGGAATAGTGGTTCCAAGCACTTTTTGAGATTCACCTTCAATGATGGTTCAAGAGAGAATATTTTTGGAGGGAAAGTCTATTTTCAGTGAATTGGATTGGGAATGGGTTGATAGCGTTTTTGATAACTTAAATACACCAAAAAATAACCAAATAAACCTATTAGGTTTAGGTTATGAAGGGAAGTGAATTTCACATTTACATCTTTAATGAAACATTCGCTAAGCAGCAATTGCAAGACATCATCGACGGCCAATAGGTCCATCGACAAGCCTTCTGTGGCTTCAAGTGATGAGGTCTTGGATTATTTTTGGCTGAACCTAATGTAGGATTAGTTTCTATCGATGAAACCACCATTGAGAGGACAATGTCAACAAATGGGGCGTCGTTTGGTTTAGTCGATTGATACAGCCAAGGCAGTGTCTCGACAGCCCTTGTGTCCTTTTTGTGGGCCTCTTTGAGGGGGCCTTGGGATGTCGCACACCGACGTTTCCATAGTAAATACAAACCTTATAAAGTTGTAGACCTTTCCTGAAATTTTATCACAAAATAAACATGTAAAACACATCCAAACATGCAAGGTACACTCAAGACACACATCAAAGTCTCAAGTGCTAACTTTCAAACGTCTTTGACATTCTTGGACATTTGACCTTAAAACTTCATGATACTACATCAATCGTTTATCAACATCATTATACCACATTTTATGATTTCATAATCCCATGAGATACTCATAAACTCATAAAATAACCTAAGGCCCCTTAGGTGACAAGTCGTCGAACGTCTTTGTTGTCCCTTGATGTTTGACATCCAAATGACTTCAAATTACCAAAGCATACTTAGAGCACTTTATGGAACATACTAAAAATCTAATAGGCACAAGTGAGTGTCTATACACCCTAGCTTATTTTGGAGTGTTACAATATCACAACTTGTGAACATTCGTCCTCTAATGACACTTAAAGCACTTTAATTACAACAAGGACTTCAATGAATCATAGAGCATCTCACATTATTAACAAAATAATCATATAGAATTTAATGCACCAAACATACAAGGAAGACAACTTCAAATCATTTAGCACTTAATACCACATAAGCAAGTAAAACTTTATTCACTCACCCTTTAATGCATCAAACACATAGGCTCTAATCATGTTCATAGCAGGAACATCCTTCTCCTAATAATGACAAGGTCATTACACTTCAATTATTTAAGAGCTCATCATGTAAGGTCACGTATATGCAGATTCCAACAATGCATAATAGCAATTTAAGCACTCATACCTCAATGCACATAGACTTGAGTTAACTAGGTATATGATTGATTCTTATTAGTTAGACCTACTTCCATGTGTGTCATACTCAATCATACCATGCTTAGTTTTGTCCATGGAGGAATGTCCTTCTCCACGAACATACATGCATGTCGCATGAGTTCATACCCAAGCAAATTCACAAAGGTCATCTTTAATGTAACATGAGAATTTCATAACTTTTAAACCTTGGCATGCTCATGCTTTCTTCCTAGTGAAGTCCAAATGGTAGGTCACACCAAGCACACCATAACAAATAGGAAGTCATTTAATGAAATGTCAATTTCTAACGTTGAATAAGCCTTCACAGTAAGCATTATTTGGTAAAAATCGCACAAATAATAGGCACCCACAAGTACACTAGCTAATTATGCCTTCACCTTTCGAAAGTGAGCCTACAATCTTTCTTTCCAAATCATAGAAGTCACATAGTTTTCAAGGGACTCATCATTTTCATTTTAAGGAGACTCAAATTTTTAATTATAAGGCAAAACATTACACATTAGGAGTGCCTTAAAACCCGGTCCTAACCTTATCTGATGAAGTTAAATGCACAACTAGAATATCAACATGCACAATAAACATGGTAAAACCATGATGTTAATCAAGAATTTCTTTTACAGTACTTTAGAATCTTCACGATACCAATAAGATAGTGACAATCAAGACATACCAAACATATAGAGGTCATGAAATTCATAAATTATACAAGACTCCTATCATGAACAATCTTAATAAGAATTCATTAGGTTCAAGTTCACCTAAACATAGAAGGACAAGGTAGAAATTTCTACAAACTTACTACTCACGTAACAATCCCCTACTTAGGGCATACACAATTTCGAGAAACTTAACCCAACCATAAGAGGATCTTAACTTTAAAACCTTTAGTTTCATCACTTGAAATTGATTACTACTTAGAAGGGATTGCAATTAGTCAACATACGAAAACAAAGGCATTCTAAACCTTATCGTCTATGCAAATTACCACAAAAATTTCAAGATAAGTCTTACTCTTCAACTACATTAGGTTTTTAACAATACAATAGACCAAGGTCACACAACATTAGTTAAAAACAACAAGGAGACTTCACCATAGTGACTTTTCTTTTTCATTAAACTTTACAGTAAGGTGACTTTTAGGACAATCGAACACACATCATCACCCTACAAGTACAACATGCTACCATCGCTTCTATTACCAAGCCTATACAAATACTTCAAATTTTGTAAAACAATCATGAAGGGTCACACATATAAACAAAGGAAACATTTGAACCATTTTAACACATACACTTAGGAAACACATATCTTTACCATTTAACATATTCCTAGAGTATTTCAAGTTTAAGCCTATTATAAGAATATTATCATGCATTGTGATAGAGTAACATACCATTCCAAAAGAGAGTCATTTTAACCATATCAACTTCTACATGTGTTAGTCATATTATGACATATAGTTCTCTACATAAAATTCCACCTCATGCAATTCTATTACATAGACACTAAGGGTATCATATAAATATACTATTCCAAAGTTCACATTCACACATACTCATGAAACCATAAAACCAAGATAAGCACCAAAAGTCATCTTTTCTCCCTCAAGCATAGAGATACAATCTCATCCAAGCAATCACACTTAAAAGACCAAAGGATAAGAAAACATATAAGGGATATCTTATAGAGTTATGTTCAATGGCACGACATAACAATAATGAAGAATTGAAATTCTATCGTCCTACGGAGTCCCGTATTATTTGATGTGTCACGACTCACCACTAATAAAACGAGACTCTATTACACATGGAAATATGAGACTTTTGGAACCTAAAATTACTTTCATAAACCTCATGCTCTGATACAACGTTTATCACATATGGGGAGCACCCCTAGAAGTAATACGGTGTACTTGACCTCGCAAAGGTGATATATAAGCCCATATTTATCATTCATCGCATTGTCATAGTAAATTTAGCGAAAAATTTAAAACTTTTCATAGAACATCATATGATGGAAACTTCACTTCATATATATAAAATATAAGTCATAATACATATTTAGACCTTAAGCATCTTTGCAATGCTAGACTCAACATCATAAGATTACTTTCGGGACAGAGCCTTACAACATAATGCATAAATATAATACTAAAGAACTTTAAAGAAAATTAAACATTAGGACATACTTGGACTTAAGGATTTCTTTCCTTGACCTTGGGAATCACATATTAAACTCCTCATTTATAGAGACATCCCTTACGTATCCATAACCTGAACCCTGTGTAAAAATTAAAGAAGAATGGAGTTAGTACAAGAATGCACTAAGTATGACAACCATGCAAAAATAAGAATTTAAAAGGGATATTTCTTGAAGTCATACTACATACCATTTAGAGAAAACATCGTAAAACCTTTATATAATAGCATTTATATCGTTCACATACTTCATATGGACATATTCTAAGGCAAAACATTATAGAAAATCACATAGAGAATTTATGCCCCATTTGAGGTCACTTTATAGTGAGATCCTTTCACTTTATAGAGAACTATTGTCCTTTTACAGTGAAGCTCTTCTTTTAACCCATGATCCTCCCAAATGACCCTCTAGTGATACTTGTTGCATTGCATCACCCTATGGTCACAAGGAAATCCATACATACACCTGTCATAAGCCAACACATACAATCATAGAAGTATAGCACACTACAAGACATATTCAAGTCAAGACCATAAGGAATTATAGTGAACTTTACATATTATTCACATATACCAATTTCACTTCGCATAGAACATCCTAACACCTTGCGCAATATTCCAATCTAAGTACACTAGTGCAGTGTATATGTGAAGCACCATAACCTCACACATACTTAGTAAACTTATCTTGAGACCACAACCTTTAACATTCTATTTCATACATCATCAAGAAAGTGAAGACAACTTCATTAATTTCAATACAATACCTTAATCAATAGTCATTAGCACAAACATAGTGCATGTAAGGATAAGAGCACATCATATAGACTGATACAATGCACTTTTTCATAACAAGTAGACAAATACTACCATGTTATGCATAAAGACATAATCATAATCATACACCTTATATAACATTCCTAGAACTCCCTAAGAATCCACTTATGCTATGTCTAGGTGGTGTCATTACTTCCATCTATCCAAAGTAATTTCCCTTCGATCATCCTTATTAGTGTCTTAGTCATTTATATAACACCTCCAAAAATGACTTACGTAAAGCTAGAGCCTTACATGGTTGATATGACGGTGTATGGTCCTAAAATGTCTAAAATTTATTATTGTAGAAGTTTCTAGAGTTTTATGTGATAAGAAAGTGAAATGTCAAGAGTCGACCAAGGCGTTCGACGACTATGTAACATATGTGCCTCATATGTGGTTATGTGCCTAATTTTATGGTTCATGAGTTAATGAGGTTATTACATTAGTTAATATCGTATTTATAGGAAGTGTGAGATGTTTCATGATGTTTCGATATTAAAGGTCCATGAACGTCCCCTAATGTTCAAAAGGTTTGCCTTGAAACGATGTTGTGTGTATATGAATATTTTGTCGAGTTTTACCTGTTCGTTTTGGATTAAATTGATAAGGTAAGTCATAAACTTGTACACTAACATATTTGGGTGGGGAAATCATGGGTACGACTCCATGTATGACCCACAAGGGGCCCTAGAAGAAGGACCCAATGTTCGAGCTCAACACTGCCAGTTAGTGGCAATCTACTGCCCCAAACAACAGCCACTCGACCATGTGACGGCCCGACGATGAGTGGAGTTGATGGATCCATGTGTCCTGCAGGTTGAAGATCTATAGGACCAACCAAAAAGACCCCATCGACGGGGCGTTGTCTCACCAACGGACCGTCAATGCTAGGGCATCGATGGTGCTGGAAAGTCTACTAGTTTTCTGTTAAAGCTTGGGGGATGTAGGAAATTAACCCAAGTCTTATAAAATAGAAGGACAGTTATTTTGGGTCTTTTAGGGCATCTTAAGAGTATATGAGTCCTAAAAATCTCATTTAAACTCTAGCACCTAAATCAAAACTCATTCCCTCCAAAGTTTCTTCAAAAACCTCCATGAGAGCTCACTGTGAAGATAGAGCATGAAGACGGATCTTCTAAGTCTTGATATAATATTAGAGTCAATTTCAAAGATGATTTTCTAATATTTCTAAAAGATGATAAATTTCAATTTCTATACAAAATCTTGTGTTCTTGCATGAAAGGCTTTCAAAAATTAAGATATGATATTACTGATGTACAATTGATGTTTTCCAATGAAATTCTCCATGAACCCTTGACCATATTAAATCTCTAAATTTGACTAAAATATGGGTTATGTGATCACACTTTGATATTAATGAGTTTAAGTGTACATTATGATGGGCTTTTAATTCATGTATATATTATGATTGATTGATTTATAGGCTGTTTCAATTTGATCAACTTGTAAAGTATATTCTTAGATCTATTGAATATTAAGCTTATTGAATCTATATTGACTTAAAGCTTATGAATTATAGTCTAGTTTTATATGGGCTATTGAATCATGTAACTGTATAATTGATCTTATATTGATAATACTATATTGACTTGACCTTGATTCATTGAGTATTATGGTGTATGTAGTGATGTTCATGGCCATGTTTAAGGTCCTTAGGATATTGAATTGGATGATTTAGCTATGGATTGAAGTGGTTAGATTGAAAGGTGGTATGCTGCCCTAATTCTCCTAATATTATGCATTGTTTTTGTATTATAATGTTTATTGGTATGGTCCACTTATGGTGGTGGTGCTATGTGAATTGATGTGGAATTATCGGCGTTACTTTATGTAATACGATGATCATCTCCTTGTCGGCACTAATTGAAGTATTATGATTATTTTTGTTTTTGATTATGTGAAATTGGATAATATCTATTTACATGATAATTAATGTGAAAGTATATGTTTTTTTATAATGATGCTATTTAGGTGATCATCTAACACTATTACTATGTCTTTATGTGTGTGATATACCGTGGTTTGACATTATTTTTAATGCTTTTTCCTCAAGTTTAGTGTGTCCAAAAGACTTTTTGTACTAATTTTTATGTAAGTTTCTCTTTATTTTGCAGGAAATCTGCCTAAAAGATGAATGCGGAGGTTTTTTTAGTAAGAAATGTAGAAAAGTACCACCTACGGAGCTTGTGACGGTTCATCATGCCCGTTACGGTCTGTAGGTGGCATCCTAGTGCAGCTGCTTAAGGAAGATGGGGAATTTTGACTATGTGTGGGGCAACGGTGTGCGTGACGGACCGTCGTAGCTATGACGGTATGTCCTACTAGTTCGTCATGAAGATCAGAGAAGTAGTCAAAGTACCCAAATTCCAAGAGTTCAAGTTTTTTAGAACAGAGACCCTCGATGGACCGTTGTGCCTATTACGATCCGTCATACCTGCCGTCGAGGGTAATGAAGATTACAGATGAAGAAATTGCACAAATATGGGACAACGGAATCCATGACGGACCATCGTGACCACAACGATCCACCGCGAGGTCCGTCGACCCAGCCGTGTTTTGACAGATTTCCAGCATATAGAGTCCTTATTTAATTAGGTTTTTATTTTTGTAATAAATAGTTCGAAAAAACTCATGTTTCAGGTTAGCCTCTTGATTATTTTTAGACTCTTGATTATATTTTAGACTCTTTGTTAGACTCTTGGTTATTTGAGCTTCTTTTGTGGATTAGATTTGGTGATTATTATTGTACTTTTGGAGAACCTTTAGTATTCAATTAATTGCAGTAATTGATTGTTGGTGATTTTTGTCTATTAATCAAGTGAACTTTTGGATTTTATTCTTTCTCATTGAAGTAAGTGCATGAATTGCTATATTACATATTTGAATATTGTGATTATGACTATGGGTAACTAAACTCCATAACTAGGATTGTGGGAACCATAGGAGAATAATGAGGTAAAGCCTAACTAAAATAACAATTCTAGAATAGTGTCTTGCATGTATTGATAATTCATTCATTAGAAGTCTTTTTAACAGATGGCCAACGTTAGAATTCGCCTTCATGCTACTTGCCGGACCAAGGAGGTAGATAATAGGAAAAGAATTGTCAACATAGATTTAGTGTATACTATCTAATAGGCTAGTATTGATTTGTACGAGGCAATAACTTAATCAAGTATCAAATACAATGCTTAATATGAGGTAAAAGTAAAAATTATTATAGCAACACACGAAGCCGGACCAAAGTGCGGAGTGAAATTTTGTACATGCCGGACCAAGGGCTTAGAAATACATAACTTATCACATTGCATGCAAAATACTAGGAAAGAATTGTTATAGTTAGAATTATCAAGTTATAAGTTGTGGGGAACACGTAAACCCTAGTTAATTTGATTAATATATTAAACTCCAACATTTGAAACTGTTAGTTGTCTCCTTTAATTTAGCTAGTTATTTTCATTCATTTAGAAGTAAAAAATAGCCCTTTTTATTGTCTTTGCTTTCCAAGGAAGTAATTTACTAAAAAATAGTAATAATAGATTGAAGTGAAGTCTAAACCTTTTTCCTCGTGGGAACGATCCTAACCTCATTAGTTGGGTTCTTTACTTGATACGACCGCTTTACTTCTTATTTGAGAAGTAAGTTTGAGTGTATCAAATTTTGGCGCCGCTACCTGGGAAAGTAGCTTTTACATTAACTTAAACCTATTACTATAGTTTAGTTCATATTTTCTTGATTTTACTTTGTTTTATTGTTTTCGATTCTTGTAGAACCATCTTCCTTGTATTCCAAATACACAAAGAGGAAGAGAACCCTTGTTTCCTTACTATAACGAATTAGAGCGTACACTATGCAATATGAATCGAAACTTGGGAATTAATGATGATGATCAAAACTAGAAAATCCCAGCTCCGGTTGATGTTCATGGTCAGTTGTTACCCGATGCTCCGGGTGAAAACCAATAGAGGAGACACAATCCCCCTCCACGGCCCAAGAATACTACAGAGGCTATGAAAATATAGTAGACTCCGATGAGCCACTTGTCTTGCCCCCTCTATCACCAGGCCACACCTTTGTGGTAACTAGTAGTCTGATGCAACTTCTCAATGCCAGAGGTTTGTTTTCGGGGCTACCTTCTTAGGATCCACATGCCCATATAGCTAAGGTAAGGGCGGTGTGTAAAAGCTCTATAGATAGGCCAGACTTGGACTTGGATGTAATAGGCCTAAGAGTGTTTCCTCTCTCACTGACGGGAGAGGCAGCTATTTTGTTCACTGAGCTCCCTTACAACACAATTTTCACTTGGAACCAACTAAGGGACGTTTTCTTCGCACGCTACTATCCGGTCTCGAAGAAACTAAACCACAAATACACAGTGAACAACTTTGTGGCACTACCAGGAGAGTCAGTTAGTAGTTCTTGGGATAGATTCACCTCGTTTTTGAGAAACGTCCCCAATCACCTCATAGATAATGAGTCACTAAAGGGATACTTCTATCGGAGACAAGATGATAATTATATAGTGGTGTTGGATACGATATCGGGTGGTTCTTATGGGCAATGTCCTTATGCTGAGATTTCTAAAAAGATAGAGAAAATCTCCCGAAACAATAAAGCTTGGAGTACTAGGAAGTCAGATACAGGGAGAAATACCTTCGCAGTGCAATCCACTCATAACCCGGCCACAAATGAGATTTGCGAAGAGATGGCTCAGACGAGAACTTAGCTTTGGTTGGTATTAAAACATATAACTGGTGGTGCAGAAAATATAAATGCAGTTAACTACTTGTCTAAACCACCACCAGTAAATGATGAATGTTATTATGCGGAGGATTCCTTTGTAGTAAATGAGCAGACGGGGGGTTTCCGACCGAATGCCCAAGGCTCTAATCAGGAGAATTGGCGCCAAGGTCAAGGAACCAAGGTAAGATCTATGGTAACTATAATCGTGAGGGTCATTTCGTCCGTGATGGAAACTACAACTGCGACAACAACTTCAACAGGGGTAACTATGGTAACAAAAATGATAGGAATGGGCCCTATGTCCCTCCTCAAAATCGTGAAGTTAATCCTAGGAATGGTGGAGATAGTATGGCGCGAGTTGAGGATATGTTGCACAAAATAATGATGAGGTTCGATGCTTATGATGACAACATTAAAGAGTTAAGGAGTGACTTAGCGGGTATAAAGAAGAAAGTCGATACAAATGCAATATTGATTAAGCAGATCGAGTTGCAAATGGCCCAATTATCTACGACAGTGAACAAATGGCAACCGGGCACTCTTTCTAGAAACACTATCAAAAATCTGAAAAATGATGCACACTGTATGGCAACCACTACTCGGGGTGGTAAGGAAACCATTGACCCACGTATGTCGTCTAAAGAGGAAAAGGTGAGAATAGATAATGATAAGTTGGTAGATGGTAGTGGTGAAGCAGAATATAGCACTGGAAAAGATGCAGAAGTCCCTTAAAGTTAATTCCCATGCCTAGACCACCATCCCCTTTCCTCAGAGATAAGTGAAAAAGACCGAGGCTGGTAAATATCGGCGTTTTATAACAATGTTGAAGCAGGTTTCTATCAATGTCCCTTTGGTAGAAGCTCTAGAAAAAATGCCCGTTTAGGCCAAGTTTATGAAAGATCTGGTTAAAAAGAAAAGATCGGTCACTTTCGATGATGATGATAGAATGCAGCATTGTGGTTCTATTGCTACAAGATCTTTAGTACAAAAGAAAGAAGATCCAGGTGCGTTCACTATTCCTTGTATAGTCGGGTCATTACATTTTGCGAAAGCATTATGTGATCTCGGGGAAAGCATAAATCTCATGCCCCTCTCAATTTACAAGAGTTGGGTTTGGGTGACCCAAAGCCCACTACAATGCGGTTACTAATGGCTGATCGAACAGTGAAAAGGCCTATAGGGATACTCCACGATGTACTAGTAAAACTGGAGTCGTTCATACTTCCGGCTGATTTTGTTATTCTTGATTGTGAAGTTGATTTTGAAGTGCCTATTATTCTTTGGAGGCCATTCCTTGCTACGGGCAGAGACTTAGTTGATATGGAAAAGGGGCAGATGAAATTTTGGTTGAACAATGAAAAAGCGACCTTCAACATTTGTAGGTATATGAGGCAGAGTGGTGAGCTCCAATCGGTATCTGCTATATCCTACAAAGAAAAGTGAAGAAGGATAATGACCTAAAAAGTGAAAAACGAGAGTTTATAGTTGGGGATTTTGTGCTTTTAGATTGTTCAAGCTTGCGTTGTCTTCCGGTCAAGTTCAAGTCCAAACAGACTGGTCCCTACTTGATTACCCAACTATTCTCTCATGGAGCAGTTGAGTTATAAACTAAGGAGGCAGTGCAGTTTAAGGTGAATGGTGAACGAATAAAACTCTATTTTTGGCATATTGCATCGGTGAATGAAGTGATAGAGGCATACCATCTTGATGAAGGCTGAGTAATCAGGTGTCCTCAGTCTTGCCGCGACGTTAAATTAGGTGCTTGTTGGGAGGCAACCCAGTACTTATTGTTTTTTCTTTTTAGTAAAGGTAACATTTTCTACTAATGGGTTTAAAGTTTGCAGGCACATCACCGGGAAATTCTGTAGAAAATCACTCAGCAACAGTCACTGACGGACACATCGATGGACCATCACGCAAGCGACGTACCGTCACATGAATCCGTCATGCCAGGTACGTCTTTCAGTTATTTTAAAAACTAGGGCACACGCGACGGAACCATTGACAGACCATCACAGCAGCGACGCACCATCGTCGGGGACTCATCGCGTCATTAATGAAGCGTACCCGACCTCACCCGGTGGGGGTTTTAAAAATTCTTAACATTTAAAAACCCCACCCCCTTCATTTCACCCATTTCCTTCCCTGTTCCTCCCTTTTCCCTCCTATTCCAACTTCCAAGTTCATAACCCCCCTCTCTTACAACCGATCATTTTCTCAAATTCCCCAATTCCTAAAATTCACTATCTACTAGTCAGAGTCTGCCGTTGTGGTTCTTTATTTGATCACCAAGTACCTTCCTCACTTGTTTTTCTCAAATTCTCAAGTATGTCTCTCTGATTTCTACCCATTTACATTGCATTTTTTTTTATCAATTAGTATAAGCCTATTTCTTATTGATGGGTTCATTCTTTAATAAATATTCTGTCTGACCTAGGTTGAGAATCTTCAAAATTGCCTTGTTAAAACTCTAGAAATAGGTGCTTTAACATTGCTAGTTTACTAGGTTTTTTGGTTAGACAAATGTAGGTTAAAACACTAACAATTCCATTTGGTCATAGGGGATGAATGTGGCATCCCCAGTTCTATTACTGAATAAAAGAACAAGACCCCGATGACGACTCGTCGTACCCATGACGGACCATCATAGGGTCCGTTCCAACATCCCTAACACCCCACTATCCAGTTTTCTCCAAGTGTCCACCAATAGAAACATGTGATGGACCGTCGTTCCCATGATGGTCCGTCCTGCACAACCGTTCTGGTTGTTAGATACCGTGTTCCTAAGGGTTTCTAACTTTTTCCAAGTGTCCTCCAACGGACACATGCGACGGACCATCATTCACACGACGGTCTGTCTTGAAAATACCGTCCTAACTGTCAGAGACCCTATTCTTAAGGGACTCTCTCTTTTTTTAAGTGTCCTCCAACGGATATCTACGACGGACCATCATACCCTCGACGACCCATCTTGTATAACCGTTATGACGGTCAAAGACCTCTCTCCTAAGGGTCTCCATACTTTTTCCAAGTATCCTCTGACGGAAACCTATGACGGATCGTCATACCCTCGACGGTCCTTCCTGCATAACCCTCATGATGGTCAGAGACCCCTCTCCTAAGGGTCCCCATTTTTTTCTTAAAGTTTCCCACGACGGACCGTTATATTCACAACGGTCCGTCCTGCATATACCGTCATACCTGTCAGAGCCTTTCCTTCAAGGTTCTCCACATAAACACAGTTTAAGTAAGACATGACAGACCCTAAGACGGTCCGTCGTACTTACGATGAGCCGTCACCTGGTCCATCGTGTTTCACTATTACCATAGAAATATCATTACATCTTAGCACTTTTTTATTTATTTTGTGTCGTTTTGCTTGTCTTCTATGCTCCTTCTAGTACTAATAATGATTATTTACAGGTACTATCTATTATGGCACAAAACAAGGTTGACTCTACGCACGTGGGCGATCAAAGTCTTTCGCCCCATATGCCTGCCTGGTCATTGGCTCTGAGGATGAGCGTGACCCCGAGTACGTCCCCCAGGCACATCCACCCCATCTCGAGTTACAGGTGATGCCAGAGCCACACTCAAAAAGGTGGCGTTCAGCGTAGTCACTACCTCCTAGTCTGATGAGGAGCGCACACTCATCGGCACACCTTCTGGGTCAGCTACTCATGAAGAAGGAGCGTCTGGCTACTTAGCAGTTTTGTGGTCGGAGGAAGCCTCCGGATCTGCTGGGGGACCATGAACCCACCACCGCTGCACAGTCTTCCTCGTTTGATGAGGCTGACAGTTCGGAATCCACACCCGGTTCACCGTCTCGTGCTCTCACCCTAGTTGCCGACCAGCCCAACCGGTAGTGTGTCGACGGGCAGTATCAAGTCTATTCCGACGCAAAGTTTCTGAATGACAAAGGAGTCATGACATGGATACTTACATTGGAGCGGCTGGTCCTTACGGGAAGTCTCCCGACTATGCCAGAGATCCACAATATCTTCAACCGAAATCTACTTGAGTGGACAGCGCGTTCGTTGGGACGTTATGGTGAAGAGTTGGTTAGAGAGTTCTACACATCTTTCGTGGCTACTCTCGGATCACAGATTAATAGGCGGGCTGCCCTCTCTAGACAGGACCCACTGAAGCATGTCAGAGTACGTGGCTTTCAGGTTGGTATCTCCCTGCCTGCCATACTCCGGTATCTATACAGCGAGGATGTTGTGCCAACCGAACCCCTATCACTGACGAGTTTGAATACCGGTGGCAAATTGTCAAATATGGCAAATTCCTGTGTGAGCCATCGCTAAGAGAGACCACCAAGAGGTGGATGTCTCTGCACTTGTCCGTTGATGGAGAGGGTGCTGACTGGGTGACCGAGCCGAAAGGATCCATCAAGAAGGCTAACGTGACCTTCACGACGATGTTTTTGTGATTGATTGTCCGCCACTGGCTTCCCCCACAGCCGCTGATAATATAGTCACATGGGATCGTGTAGTACTGATGGCGGCGATGATAGCCGGGTTTGAGGTGGATTTTTCTTGTCTTGTACATGCAGTCATACATGAGAGGGCTTTTAAGATCACAACTACTTACCCTTTGCTGTGCATGATATTTTCTCTATGCAGGTCCACAGGTATGCCTATATGGCATGTTGATCAGCTCAAGACCCGCTGGGCACTGTTTATATTGGCCTCATTAGGGATGAGGCCAATGAGTTTGCTCCACGCACAGGGCCCCGTCCAGGTTGCCTCCACTTGGTGACAATTTGGCTGATACAGTTGCATAGGTACGCACGGCTAAGCAGGCGGCTTCCACTAACACAACCCCGGTCAAGTCTATCACGGGTTGTAGCACTGCCCCGAGCTCCTCTCGCTCAGCCCCTTTCCCCGCTCTAGTCCCGCTTGCTAGGGTCCAGAAATTAGGGGCACAGATGGCTACACTTCTACATCACATCCAGCCTTGAATGCATAGGTCTATTGCTGAGGAAGAAGAGCGCTTGGAGCGGAGAATGGTCTTGCACATAAAGCGGAAAATCGTTGAGGTTCATCACTGCTTGGACACTTTTGAGTTGCGGGTGCTAGCCCGGCCAGCCGCTTAGGTGGATGTGTCAACCCTTCAGGCTGCGGTCGGCAATCTTCGCTCAGACATCAATATGATCATAGAGGCTAAGGTGCCTGAGTCGGAGCCCCCTCAAGAACATGCCAAGAGGCGTAAGGGTCGAGAGGAGGATGAGGCTCGAGCATGGAAGATAGAGCGTCATGAGATGGAGGCTGCGAGGATAGCCTCACTTGTTATTGAGGAGGTGCGTCACTTGTGGGCAGTAGAGTTAGGTGGTGGGGCATCTAGCTCCAGAAATTTTGAGATAGCGGGAGGCACTACTTATAGTGCTGTCGATGCTGTGGACACTATTGAGGGTGTCCAGATTACAGAGGTAGTGGGTTCCGGGGAACCGTACCCACCATCTTGCTGATCGTCGGCGCTTTGCACCCCAAGTTGCTTCACATACCACTCTTGTATATCAATTTTTTTATGTATTGGGGACAATTGCATGTCTTTTTCTTGGGGGTGGGGTAAATTGAAAGTGAGTGCTAGGGTTAAGTCTGAGTAACCCTATTCACTATCCTTTTTTGGGGTTTTCTTGCCTGTGTTCTTTTTCCCCAAGAGACTGATTATCTTTTATGTTGAACGGGCATGTCTATATCTTGTGTACATAGTTTAGTTCTGAAGAATGATGGATAAAATGATATCGTGATAAAATGGAAAATGATGCATGACTAGGCATAGTTATTGATGAATGTTTGGCTCTAAGCATGACCCTAAGTCTAAAATTCGAACTAGGTGTCGTATTATCTAGTAGAGTAATGAGATGTCAAGTGAGTGTGAGGAAGATTTGAATAGTCCACTATTTGTACTAAGCTAGTACCTTTATGGTTAGTCCTACTAAAAGTAAGCTGTGATAGAAAATTAGGAAATGATCACAGGCCATTGTTACATACAGCCAATTTTTAGCCTAAATAAAAGAAAACCAAATGAAATTAATCCTTCTTTGATCAAATGGTTTGAGCTTAAACTAGACCTTTCTTTTTCACCCTAACTGATCTTTTCTGATAATAATGTGTTGGCCCTGGTCCCTCCTTGGACATGTGCACCTTAGCTTATGCCAAAAGCATAAGTTGAAGGTGGCTAATGCAGTAAACAACCCTTTTTATGGTCCTGTCCCATTTTTGGGTATTGCATACTTTGAGTCATGGAAAAGCCATGAGTTGAGGGTGGCTATTATGAGGAATGCTCTTGAAAGTGGGGTTGAAAGAGCAAAGAGAGAGAAATAACAAAAGTGAAGTGACTTAAGAATCAGTTGAAAGAAAAGTGAAATAAAAAACAATAAATAATAAAAAGAAAATGCAATAAATAAAAGCAAGAAAAGAAGAAAGTCACTTACACAAATGAAGAAAGAAGGGAAAATAGCAAGGTGAAAGAATATGAGAAACTGGGCGAAATAAAATGATAAAAAAAGTGGTATGTTTAGCCGATATGTCAAGGAGGGCAAAAAGTTACTAAAGTATACCTAAATATACCCTACCTGACCCTGAGCCTATGTTACAAGATAAGAAAGTCATATCGTGATCGTAAGAGTTGTATAGCGAACTTAAAGCAGTTAAAATAAGGGCAAGTTTATGGCAATATGTATGAATGAGTGTGAATTTGTTCTGTGAGTCAGTGTTGAAAAGTAATCCGTATACTCAAACTGAAATCATTGTGTGAAAATGAGGATTTTGTTTTGAAGTGAGGACACTAGTTGCAATACCGCAAATATTAGCACCTCCGTGAGGAATTGAAGAGGATAGGTGTTAGTGCATGGTGAGTATGTGTCATTGTCTGATTCCACATAATTTAAGCCTAATAGTGATAGAATGCATAAATATGATGAGATTGATCGAGATTGATAGCCAAATGATTGCAAAGGATAAAACATGGATACTATTGTACAAAGATTTTTTATTGAGTCATAGTGCGTCGCTTGTGGACAAACAACGAATTTAAGTTGAGGGTGTTGAATATACAGAGGTTTCACGATATTTTTAATGGTTTTTCCTTAAGTTTAGTATGTCCAAAAGCCTTTTTGTACTAAATTTTATGTAAGTTTCACTTTATTTAGAGGAAATATGTCTAAAAGATGAATGCGAAGGTTTTTGAGCAATAAATGCAGAAAAGCACCACCTACGGAGCTTCTGACGGTTCGTCATGCCCGTGACGGTCCGTAGGTGGCATCGTAGTACAGCTGCTGAAGGAAGATGGGGAATTCTGACCAAGTGTGGGGTTACGGAGTGCGTGACAGACTGTTGTAGACATGACGGTCCGTCTGCATGGTTCATCATGAAGATTAGAGAAGTAGTCCCAGTACCCAAATTCTAAGAGTTCAAGTGTTTTGGACCGGAGACCCTTGACAGAGCTTTGTTCCTTTTACGATTCGTCATACTTGCCGTCGAGGGTAATCAAGAGAGAAGAAGAAGAAATTGCACAAGTATGGGACGACGGATTCCATGACGGCCCATCGTGACCACGACGATCGACCCAGCTGCGTTTTGACAGATTTCCATCAAATAGAGTCCTTTTTAATTAGGATTTTATTTTTTATGAATAGTTCAAAAAACCTCGTGTTTGGGGTTAGACTCTTGATTATTTTTAGACTCTTTGTTAGACACTTGATTATTTTTTGACTCTTTGCTAGACTCTTGGTTATTTGAGATTCTTTTGTGCATTAGACTTGGTGATTATTATAACACTTTTGGAGAATCTTTAGTCTTCAAATAATTGCAGTAATTGATTGTTGGTGATTTTTGTGGATTAATCAAGTGAACTTTTGGATTTTATTCTTTCTCATTAAAGTAAGTGCATGAATTCTTATATTACATATTTGAATATTGTGATTAATATTATGGGTAACTAAACTCCATAACTAGGGTTGTGCGAACCATAGGCGAATAATGTGGTAAACCCTAACTAAAATAACAATTCTAGAATAGTTTCTTGCATGTATTGATAATTCTTTCGCTTAGAAGTCTTTTAAACGGATGGCCAATGTTAGAACTCGCCTTAATGCTACTTGCCGGACCAAGGAGATAGATAATAGGAAAAGAATTGTCAACATAGATTTAGTGTATACTATCTAATAGTCTAGTATTGATTGGTACGAGGTTATAACTTAGTCAAATATCAAATATAATGCTTGATATGAGGTAAGGTAAGGGTTAGTATTGCAACACACATAGCCGGATGAAGGTGCAGAGTGAAATTTTCTAGATGTCGGACCAAGGATTTCGAAATACATAACTTATCACATTGTATACAAGATACAAGGAAAGAATTGTTATATTTAGAATTGTCAAGTTATGAACATGTAGGAAACACGTAAACCCTAGTTACATTGATTAATTGATTAACCTCCAACATTTGAAGCTGTTAGTTGTCTCCTTTAATTAAACTAGTTATTTTCATTTATTTAGAAGTAAAAAAAAAACCTTTTTATTGTCTTTGCTTTCCAAGGAAGTAATTGACTGAATAATAGTAATAATAGATTGAAGTTAAGTCTAAACTATTTTCCTCGTGGGAACGATACCAACCTCATTAGTTGGGTTAATACTGATACAACCGCTTTACTTCTTATTTGAGAAGTAAGTTTGAGTGTATCAGTGTGTAGTTCTAAGATTGATGCATGATTGATCCTACTTGACTACATGAGTGTATGTGGTCATATTGTTGATGATATGGTAGTGTATAGGATGACTTAAAGATCACAATGTTTATTCCTATGTACTTTTAGAATGACATGTAATATGAGTTAAAATGAAGTATGTTGTGTCTATTCTTGGTTGACTTCTGTTCCTTATTTGATTCTTTTATGAATTTTAATATGAAATGTCATGAATTAGGATGCTAATGCCTCTTAGTATTGTATGTATGAATGACATGTGAACTTGAATGATGTTAAGAGGGTCTTTATGTGGGACCTTGAACCTACTAGTAAGGTTATGAATGTTGAAGTAGAAAGTCGTACTGATATTCTTCAAGAAAAGGAATGATAGAATTAAGGTTTGTTGGCTAGAAAAAAATCATATCTATCCGTAGGATAGTCACTATTAGCTTCTTGTCTCTATTGTAAGGTAGCCCTAGTGCACCTCTTTTGTAGGGTAAATTTGATTAGGTTTTGTACCTGATATGGAACCCCATTATATGAACCTTTAATGAAAATTACTCTATTAGAACAAATTCTATCATCGAGTGAGTATGGTAAGGGAAGAAGTTCTACTTAAAAGATGAGACTAGAGTACAAAGCACACCCTTCATATTCCTTATCATGTGCCTACATGGGATGTGTCCATGTTCTACCATTGGCAAGTACAACACCCTCATCAAAGTAGGTTAGAACTCTGAATTCCATGTTTTGCTACCAAGGTCTTTGTCGGTTAATGCCTATTCTCATCATGTGGGATACCTACTAGCAATAGTGAAATTCTATAAAGTTTAAATTGGTGGCATGGGACGCTATCTAGATATTGCACAATAGGCTTTGAAGGTGTTGGTTAGAGTACTTAGGTCTTGTCCAAGATCAATACTTGAATATTCTTATGTGATGAAAGTCTCTTTAAATAAACTAAGGAATGTAATCACTTAAGTTAGGAAAGTAAATTAAATGAATAAGTACTTATCTAGTGTATGTAAGGGTTGTGTAGTTAAGGCGTAAAGGGGGCATAGGAATGGTCACTTCTTATCTTATCTTGATAAGTCTTACGAATGACTCTAGTTAGGGAAGATGTTTGAGTATGTAGAAATGATCTAAGCCTTAGGTTATCTTAAGTAATATCTTGGTAATATTGAAGAGGTCAATCATGGACGTTATCTTCTTGATTTACTTAAGTAATTCTTTTGATATCATTTTGATGGAGAACGTCATATTATCTATCTGTTAATATATTAAATGACAATGATTCTATCCTAGGTAGTCTATATAATCTCTTAAGTGTGTGTGTAAAGGATTCTATGGGTGATCGCTTCACAACTTACTCAAGTTCACCTTAGAATCACCTTCGGTAGGAGGATCTCATGTGCACGTGATTGATGTATTTGTAAGTGTACATATC
Source organism: Solanum chilense (assembly GCA_032847665.1). Taxonomy (NCBI): domain Eukaryota; kingdom Viridiplantae; phylum Streptophyta; class Magnoliopsida; order Solanales; family Solanaceae; genus Solanum; species Solanum chilense. Next base: position 53,719,737 of record CM064963.1, on the reverse strand, counting down.
TCAATATGGGTGGTCTTAAGGATCATCTAGGTGTGATAAGAGAGGGTGTATTGGAGGTATTTCTTTGTATCAGTTAAGTTAATCTTAGGATAGCTCTCATTGTAGGGTATTATTCTCTAAAAGGAGCGTAAAGTAAAGCTAAGGAACATAGTGAAGAAGTTCACTGCATAGTGAAGTTGATCACTATAATGTTTTTCTAAAATGTGAATAATTGCTTAAATGATTCTTTATGTGTTTCTAAGTTGTTAAATGTTGTTCTTACGCTTATAGTATGATGTTTTAATCAAAACTCATGAAAAGCATTTTATTTACTAAATGTCCCTTTTTCATGATTTTTGCATGTCTTCCATAGTTAGTACATCTAATGTGCTAACCCCTACTTTTCCTTTTTTGACTAAAGTGTAGGTAATTGGAAGTCTTGATATGCCATGGAGGATGAATAGATTTCTTATAGTTGAAGATGACGAATTGGTGAGTCCTCATCGATTAGACAACAATATACACACCATCCTTTATATCTTAGTGTTTATCTTATGTCTTTTACGGGCTTAGTTAGTCCCATTTGTAGTCTACTCCAATGTTTAGATGGTTCAAGGAGATGTTGTAAAGGTTTAATCTTTTAAATTAATGTCTTCCGCTTGTGTAATGATTATGGGAAGAAATCTTCGTGCGTGAAGAATGTTTTAAATTCTTACTCATTTTAGAATGTTTATTATGAAATGAATGATACGATTGGCTTAGATGAGACTTCATGAAGTCTCATTTGTCGTGTGGCGACACAAAGATGTTGTAACTTCTAGGTGTACTTGTGGGTCGTTACAAAGTTTGTATCAAAGTATGAGGTTTGGGAGTGTCTTAGTTGTCTCATGTACCACATATAGTAGAATCTTGTTCATAATATGAAGCGCGCCACATTATGAATAGAAGACTATTGGGTGCTAGGAAAAGTTTCATTTCTTCATTCATCTAATCGTACCTATGAGATTTGTATATGGTGTATTTCCCTTGTTTCCCATATGTGTTGGTACCTTGAGGGTGAATCTGTGAATATTGGGTTGAGGGAGAAAAATGATGAGATGTGATTTGTAAAATGGGGTGTGAAAGATGGTGTTAATGACCTTAGGTTGAGGGTAATTAATTTTGAAAGAATTGTTAGGTATAGTGTGAGAATGTGAAGTAGTTGTTTTCGACATGATTTGACTTTGTTTAAGACCCCACCATAGAAAGGAAGGTGATGAGATTTGAAAGAGTAAAGGTGCATTTATCTTAGTTACGGAAAATGTAGTGCTTATATGATTAAACCTTTGAGAGTATTTAGTCATAATAAGAGAGATTTTTGTTGAGAAAGTATTAAAAAGAAGATTTGAGGTGCCTCGAGGGAGTTCCTTGTAATAAACTTTATGTTGACCTTAGAATGGGTTCCTTGTACTGTTAACCTTTCTTTACGTATTTTTATTCGAGCCTAAAACAAAGAGTTCATAGTAACTTGATTATATAGATGTTTTTATTGATAAATGAGAAACATTCTCCTTATGATATGCATGTTTTGATTTATGTTTTGTTAAATGAGAACATCAATTTTCATTCGTGGTATCTTCGTCTTTGTTCATGAGCATCTACTGTACGTTGCTAATTGTTTCATTAAGATAAATAGTGAGGATACTAAATTTTTATATGAGATTGATTTGTTTATCTTTGAAATTTCTTAAGTGTTGTATTATTATATTGTGAAGCATGTTCACTGTAATGCCAAGGATTTTTGTTCACTGTAAGGTTCTGCAAAAATTGATCAATTCATTCTTTGATGGAAAATTGTTATAATGTGGTTATAACTAATGTATATGAGAATAATATTGAATACGAAATCAGTTCTTCTCATTTGGAATGAAGGATGTGAGCTTTATGGCATAATGAGTTGTAGAATTTATTCATGTTTCTTATTATGTTGTGATTCTGTTGAATATGTGAAATTGATGTTTCTCCTTTATTGGGTGCGTTTTATTTAGGAAAATATATTTTTTAGCTTTTAGACTTATTTAGATTCGTCACTTAATATTTTCAAGAAACATCAAGAAAATTATTTTTTCAATTGATTAAAACAATAAACAAGTTGAAAATGCTTAAGGGGGTTCAAGGATTCGTATTTATATTTTAGCAAGGTTTTTACGGCATCTAAAATTTTCGCTAAATTTTGATTATCAGACAACTAACTTATTTGGCAGAAATGATCTAACTTGAACTTAGTTTCAATAGAAAATTTATTTAAAACTGCCGAAAGTTAAATGCTAATCTATTGTCTAAGTGAATAACTTGCAAAATTTTGATTGATTTAAACGATTAAAACGACGGAAGTCTTGTGGGGAATAATGATTTTAACACTAAGAGTAGCAAGAATATTAAACAAATAAAAATGATAAAGTAAGAGAGAGAGAGAGTTGGATCGACATTTGAAATCTTACCGCATGGACCTGTATTTGGACCGCATTTAGTTTTTGGGCTTTAGGCCCATTGTAACTGTTTTAAAATTCTAAAAAAATATTAAGCGGCAAAACAAGGGCTTAGGCCCAAAACAACAAAATACAAAATTTTATTAAAAAAAAAAATTAGGCCCTTATGGACGACTCTCTTCCTCTTTTTCCACTTCATTTTCTTTCACTCCAAGGACCTGTATGCCTCTCGGAACTTATTCTTGTAGGTAATAGACTGAATCGAATAAGGGAATTCGAGCCTTTTTGGCTCTCTCTCGGAATGCAAACGGATAACGGTTTGATGTAATGGAGAACTTGAACAGATTTCACATATAGTAAGAGTAAATAAAACACATAAGTAATACTTATAAGAATTCATAAGAGTAAATGCAGCAATAAAACACTTTCAGGACAAAACTTCCAAAGATAAAATTAAAGTACACCAACAGGCCAAAACACTATTAATAAAGATTACTGTCGACCATATATTGATATAATGTTGTCCACACATGACCTTCTAATTTAAAAAAAAGTCAGCAAAGTCATAAAGTATACAAATCTTATGATAAGTTGGAATTAAATTGGTATGCATGATTAAACAACAAATTCATAATTCTACATTAGAAAACATTCACCAAGTAATTTTATTGACCTTATATATAAATTACCCAAATAGAGAACAATAACCTAAATATATTGTTTCGGGCATATGATAATATTCATGAGCAAAAATATATTGGAAACACATGATAGCTAAATTATGAGACACACAAAAAATCCTAAGAACACATTGTTAACTTAAGACGAAAAAAAAAATTGCATGATACTAAAAAAATCACAATTTAAAAGAAAACATTCTATCAAAAGATGGATCAAAAGATGAAGGGCGATCGCTGGAATTTCACATTCCAACTATTATGCAGTATTAAGACAGAACCAACAAATAATTCGGAATGAGATAAATATCTATATTCCGACATCATCGCAACTGAAACAATGAATAATAGAAGACATCAAAGGTTAAATATGATTCATTTTTTAGCAAAATAAATGCCTTGAAGAAACACCAAAAAAATCTGATCTAACTCTTCAGCACACAAGACAGAAAGATAACAGATATCCCAACAAAAGATAAGGCAGTGTCCGAAAGATATAAGGCCAAGTGTAAAGTATGTTGTCGGCCACTTCTATTGGCCAAAGTTGTAAGTTACTTTTATAAATAGAGGGCTTCTCCCTCAAAAATAAAATGAGCTACTTTCAATTAACTCTCTCCATTACTCTCTCTCTAATCTGATTCCACCCCCCAAATTGGTATCAGAGCTAGTTAAAAAGATAAGATATCCAAAACAAATATGAAACAACAAATCTACAGAAACAGGTATACTTATTTATGTTTATGAGTAGCTAAACTATTTTATTCCTGATAATCTCTTGTTGATTATAATTGTTTATCATGTTTTAATAATATTATGATAACCATCTTTAGAAAGTTTGCTACAGAAATATTCTGCGAATAGGTATGCCCATACTATGCCATCCTAAGGTTGAAACCGATAGGCAAGAAGGCCGTTTAGGGGAGTAAACAAAGTTGAGGCGCTGTTAGGGTAACTAATCAAAGAAGAAAGCTGTAGTAGTGACCAGACGAGATGATTATTAAACCATTATTATTATATAATAAATAAGTATAATCTATTAAGAGGTTGGAAGAAATAAATTTTTTAGCGAAAATGATTAAAATGAACTCCTATTTACTAGAAGATGATGTTAATTACAAGATATTAATACTCTATATATTGAAAGGTCTTAATACAGATATAAAAAGAACAATTTATGATATATTATTGACATATGAGATAATAGAAGAAACAACTCAAGGTTGGGCTGAATTAATTATAGCTGATAATTTTGACATAGATTTATATGATGATCTAGAATTATTTATAGATCAATGATAGAATATTTGTACTTACAGTATTGGAAAGAAACTAAGGAAAACATAGAACTACTTGAAAAACTACTAATTGAAAATATATACGATTATTTGAGAACTAGAGAGAGTGAACATTTAGAATATATTGTAAATAACGCTAATGAAATACAACGATTAGAACTACTTAAAAAAGAATATTACGAAAAAAATATTTCATTCTTAAAAATATGAAGAATAATCTAACATCAAACAAAATAACTACTAAGACAAAAACTAAGATAGAAAGAAAAGTACGAAAGACATGGAAAAAGTTAAAAACCTTGTCCATAGAATATGAACTATCACAACTTGCTAAAACAAATAATAACAAGAAAAATCTTTTGATAAATATAATTTCAAAAACAGAATATAAATATTTTTTTATCTGAAAAAACAATATGAACAAAGAAATATATAAGCAACAACTGGTAGAAAAAATAATTGAAAAAAGACAAGAATTACAACATAGAAAAAGAAGATTAGAAGAAAATATATTAGTAGGAGTATGTAAAAAAACAATATTATCACAAAGAAAAGTTATATTTATGCTTGAAATACAAATAGATTGCCTCGAATATAAATTGCAACATAATATAAGTCATAAACTATAATGAACATAGAAGAATTTGCAGTAGACGAAAAGACATATGAAAATCAAGATGGCTTAGTAATAAAAATATTATTTTCAAATTTAGGAAGATGATATAAAAAAATAGGAAATAACTTATACTTAATGTTAGAAAAAGAAACAGCAAAATTAGAAGATAGTTTGACAACTATAGTAAGAATAAAAAAAATATCGAAGAAATAGATAAATCAAGAGAAATTGAAAAAATGAAAATACAAGCAAAGCAAGTATTACGACATCTAGAAGGAATAAAATATACAAGAATAAGTGAATTAGAAAAAGAATTGGCTAAGTTAAAATTATTATATGAAACCAAACAAAAAGAAAAACAGGAAGAAAAAGATAAAGAGCTTTAATTAACTAATGAGATAAATAAGATGAAACAAAAATTAAATGAAAATCTAGAAATAGACGAAATAAGTGAAACAGATACAACAAACGATCAAAAATCAAAAATAAGTGATATAAGTGAAACATACACAGAAATTCTAGAACAAATAAATAAGCCGAAAAAATTAGAAATAAATACAGGAGATATGAATCAACCTAGTACATCAAAAGTTAAAACTCCAGATAATAGTCCTAGAAGTAGTCCTAAATGGACAGCACCAACTCATTATACAAAAAATTATGAACAATCAGATACAACAAATGCAATATGGAATAGTAGATTAAATAAAAAAAGGACACCTAAACCGATAACCGAACAATATAACTTTTTAGATCTAGATTGTGTTACAGATATAAATAAAGCAATATTACTATGGGTGAAAATATATCTAAACAACTAATTGATAACAAAATAACAACAAAAGAAACGCCGAAATATATAGAAAGAACATTTGTTGGAACAACAAAATTATGGATAGAAAATTTACCCCCAGAAAGTCTAGAAACACTTAGAAGTGATAAGAAAATAAATGGATCTCCATCAACAACAAATATAGATATACTAGATAAATATGATTTAGCAATAAGCAATGAATTTGGTGGTATGACCACAGAAATAAAAGAACAAAATAGAGAAAAAATACTGAATAGACAACTTATGAAAAAATTAGCTATATGTAAAATGTGTTATATAGAAGAATACACATGTGCATTCGAAGAGTATTATTACAAAGCAAGATATGATATAAATGAAGCAAAAGAAATAAGACAACAATATTTTACTAAACTACCAGAACCATTTAGTACAAAAATAATTAAAGATTGGAACAATGAAGGATTAAAAGATACTTTAGGAGCTAGAATAAAATTTATACATCAATGGTTTGTACAACTATGTGAAAACCAAAAAGAAAAATTAAAAATGGAAAAGGTACTAATTAAAAATTAGCCTGTTGAAAAAATAAAACAGCACCACAGTTTGGATGTACAAATAAATATAATTAAAAACAAAAGTCTAGACGATACAAAAATTATAGAAAAACTAAAACTAGGTATAAATATAAAAAACCAAGACAATAATATTATGTAAAAAACTATAAAATAAAAAGACCATATACACCAAAAAGAAAGCCATCACAATGTACTTGTTACAATTGTTGAAAGATAGGACACTTAGCTAGAGATTGTAAGTTACCCAAGGATCCAAAAAGAAAACAAATTGCAGAAATAATTTTAGATAATGATGAATATATGCAAAATATATGTAGACTATGAACTAAGTGAAAATGATAGTATATATGAAGTATCAGATATAGAAACTTAAAATAAAGAAGAAAATATTGATCTAGATAATGATGTAATGACAGAAGAAATCTAATGTCTAAAGATGATATAAAAATAATATCCAAAGAAGACTATCAAAATGAAGAATTATCAGCACAAAAAATTATATTTGATAATACAATTTTTGAACAAATAAAAGGAAAAGAATTAGACTTAAGTGTTGAAAAAATACTTGAAATACCTATAATAAGAAATTTGTTTAAAAGACAAAAAGATGAATACTATGTAGTTAGCTAGAAAGAACACATCATAGATTGTAAATATACAAAAGAAAAAACACAAATACCTATACTAAATAAGAGGATAATTAATAAAGAAATACAAGATATAAAAGTCAAAACAGCTATAAAATACGTACATTTAGGAGGAACATAAATATTAATAAAAACTTGTTTTAGAGAAGAAATAGATACACCTATTGAAATATACTTAGCAAATGATAGAATTATACATCCTATAGAAAAAAGCGTAATTAGTGCAGTAAACGGAAACTTAATATACCAAAAATTTAAATTTATAATAAGTGCCAACTACTCAGTAACATTAACAAATAGGAATATAGATAAATCATTAGTTTTATATTGGAAAATGTCTGGAATAGAATTAGCACCAGGCAGTTAAATATTTACAGCAAGATGTAAAAATCTATATATATTAACAACAAAACATAAAGTAACAGCAAGAAATAAAATTGATAAAATAAAAGTAGAAAACCCTTTTGAAAAAATAATTACTGTTATAGACAACAATTACTATAGCTATAAAGAAATTGACATAGAAAAAGATTTACAAATAGTAAAAGAAAGATTAAGCACTTCAATCTTACCAAATACATTAACAAGAGCTACCTCATCAAGAATGAGTACATCTAAAAGGAACTATGAAATCCCACAAAACTTATTAGATAAAGAAGAGATAACACCATACCATTACTTCATAATAGGAATAATAGACCAAAGAAGGTATAAAATTTTAATAAATACAGGACAAGAAGAAAATTACATAACAAGAGAGTTAGTATTAGAAACAGAAATTATAAAAACAGGAGACTTATGCCCTGGATTACCTAGTGAGATAGTCAACACAAATGAAGAAATGACGGAAAAAGAAATAATTATAGGAGGAATACCCTTAATAATACCATTTAAAATCTACCAAGGAAACCAGAATATTACCTTAGGAATAAAATGGTTAAAAAAAGTTAAACTATATAATATAGAAAATGAACAATTAACGATAACTTGCCAAAGTAAGAAAATAATTATCAAAAGAAAAAAATAAATAATGTAAATATATATACTTGCAAAAATTATTGTAGAAGGATATCACAACAGATATTATACCCCTATGATAGATACAGGAGCATAAGCAAATATATGTAAATATAATTCTTTACTAGAAGATAAATGAGAAAAATTAAAAACACCTATGGTGGTAACAGGATATAATAATGAAGGAAGTATGATTACATATAAAACAAAAAATATAAAAATACAAATATGGGATAAAATACTAACAATAGAAGAAATGTATAATTTTGAATTTACATAAAAAGATATGTTATTAGGAATGCCATTTCTAGAAAGATTTTACCCACATATTATAACAAAAACACGTTGGTGGTTTACTACACCATGCGGAAGTAAAATAAGAGCAAAAAAAGTAAATAACAAACAACGTAAACCTATAGCATGGATAAAAGGAAGTGAAAAAATAAATCTGGAAATGGAAAACATAAGTAAAAATCAAATAACACAATTAGAAATTATAATATTTACAATAGATAAAGTTAAAATAATTAACGAACAACTAGAATTACTATATAATGAGAATCCATTACAAGGATGGGAAAAACATAAGATGAAAGTAAAAATTGAACTAATAGATGAAAATAGCATTAACACAAAAACCATTAAAATATAATTTTGATGATTTAAAAGAATTCAAAATACACATAGATGAACTATTGAAGAATAATTATATACAGGAAAGTAATAGCAAACATACAAGTCCAGCATTTATAGTTAATAAACATAGTGAACAAAAAAGAGGTAAAAGCATAATGGTCATAGATTATCGCAATCTAAATGCTAAAACTGAAACATATAATTACCCAATACCAAATAAGATACTAAAAATAAAATAAATACAAGGATATAACTATTTCAGTAAATTTGATTGCAAATCAGGATTTTATCATTTGAAACTAGAAGATGAATCTAAATAATTAACAACATTTACTGTACCGCAAGGATTTTATGAATAGAATGTTTTACCATTTAGATATAAAAATGCACCAGGTAGATACAAAATTTTATGGACAACTATTTTAACAAGTTAGAAAATTGTATTGTATATATAGATGATATATAACTATATTTCAAAACACAAGATGAACATATTGGGTTATTAGAAAAATTTATCCATATAATTAAACACTCAGGAATAAGCTTAAGTAAAAAGAAAGCATAAATTATGAAACCACAGATAGAATTTCTAGGAATACAAATAGATAAACATGGAATAAAAATGCAAACTCATATAGTACAAAAAATAATCACCCTTGATGAAAATATAGATACAAAAAAGAAATTACAATCCTTTCTAGGATTAGTAAACCAAGTAAGAGAATATATACCAAAATTAGCAGAACATTTAAAACTTTATATAAAAAACATAAAAAAGATGTTAAATATCATTTCGAGAATAAAGATAAAGAACATATAAGACATATTAAGGGTTTATGTAAAAAATTACCAAAACAATATTTTCCTAATGAAAATAGATCATCTACTTATATTGTTGAAACAGATTCAAGTGATCATAGTTATGGAGGAGTTTTAAAATATAAATATGAAAAAGAAAAAATAGAACACCATTGCAGATACTATTCAGGATCTTATGCAGAGGCACAAATAAAATGAGAAATAAATAGAAAAGAATTATTTGCAATATATAAATGTTTATTAGCATTTGAACCATATATTGTTTACAATAAATTTATTGTAAGAACAGATAATACACAAGTAAAATGATGGATAACTAAAAAGGTACAAGATTCAGTTACAACAAAAGAAATAAGAAGATTGGTATTAAATATATTACATTTACATTTACAATTGAGATAATCAACACTGACAAGAATTTTATTGCAACTATCTCTCCAGAGAAAGATACAATGGAGAAGATATTAACTACAATGACAATGTTATGTCAAAAGATTGAAAAATTAGAAAATGAAGTACGGATACTGAAAGAAACAGTTAACAGTCAGCAACATGACATAAAATATGCGGAACTAAGTCAGCATCATGACTTAAAAAATGTGGAGCTAGAAGGTGCCGATGGAAAAAACCTAAAAACCCAAAACAAAAAATTATATACATCTGCAGGAAGCTCAGCTACAACAAGAAGTACATCTACCGCAGGACCATCTACAAAAAAGGAGGATGATAAGGTAAAATATACAAATACAAACATGAACAAATTATTTTCTAAACCATATACTCCACAAAATACCCAAAAAGACATATTCGTACCCCCACAGATAAATACTTACAAAGCCAGCCTAGATTCACAAAAAAACACATATAACCATATCACCAGAATGCATATCGAGAATATACATAAGATACATATATTTTTAAACCTAAACCTTAAAGCGAAAGATACCAAAAACCCAAACGAAAACTATATAACCCAACACCTGCAAGGTTATAACAAATTAATAGCACTACTAGGTATGAACCCAAACTTAGTAGCAAGTTGCTACAATTACGGGTTAATAAGTACATTATATACAATAACTGGAGAAGAAATAGCTAAAATACCGGAGCTATACAAGGCATATTTACAATATAAAAGAATAACCAAAGGTACTTTATTTTACATAAAGTTCTATTCAGCAACAACGGAGATATTATACGATGAAATAAAACCTACAATTCAATTTATAAAGATAGGATTTACTAGGGAAATGATAATCCCAGAGAAAAAAGATACACAAGAAGAGATACAGAAGGTATATATTCCAGAGTTTTATGCTAACAAAAGAACTATTGGAATAGCTATTATATTAAACGAGCTATCAAACAACTATTTGAACGAGAATGCAATATGGAGTTATTATAATAGAGATCAAACAATAATATACTCCAACTGTTAAGAAATCAGAGTAGCAGATATGGAAGAGATAAGGCAATGGATATTATGTTTGTTGAAACCGGAGCAAATACCTACTACAAGAGCAATTCAGAAAAAATTTATTTCTCCGAATCTAATGGTAAGATATTTCAAGTTAATAGGAAAAAAATATCCTGACCACTTATGTACAAAATGCAACGGAGAAGATAACTTCGTACCAAAAGTGGAGTTAGACTGAAGATATGTGTAAAATAATAAATAGTGTATTGTAAAGTGTGTCGGCCATAAATAAAGTAAAGGCCATTATTATGTAAAGTATTTTGTTGTTTTGCGTCGGCCTAAGAAAAGAGGGCCATATGTAAAAAGTCGTGTCTTCCATAAATAAAGTAAAGGTCATTATTATGTAAAGTATTTTGTTGTTTTGCGTCGGCCGAAAGATATAAGGCCAAGTGTAAAGTATGTTGTAGGCCACTTCTATTGGCCAAAGTTGTAAGTTACTTATATAAATAGAGGACTTCTCCCTCAGAAATAAAATACGCTACTTTCAATTAACTCTCTCCATTACTCTCTCTCTAATCTGCTTCCACCCCCCCACGGGCTGGGCTGCTGTAAAATTAGGAGGAAAAGCCTAAATCATTGTCTAAGAATTAGTAAAATAATCAAATTGAATTTTCTTGTTGAATTTGGCTAAAATGAATAAAGAAGATGAGTTAATGCAAGGCAACTAATAGGCTTCTCAATTTTAACAAAATAAAATAATTGACTCAACTATTAAATAACCGATCCAAAATGCAAACTATTGTATAAATGAACTAAATAGTAGAGTATTCAAACAACCTAGAATCTTTTAAGACGATTTTCGAACGATCACAAAATATACTAATAGTATACATTATTATGTGAAACATATAAATTTTATAAAATAAATATAAACACATATACATCAAAACACAAGATTAACTTCAAATAATTTTAAAACACTTTTAAAATTATTGATAATTTTATATAATCAATTGTTTTAAATCGTTTCGAATTAAGAAGCTCGTTAATAAACTCTTATCGGGGAGGATAAAAATTTGGTGTCAACAAGTGTCCCTCACCTTATTCGGATTGATGCAAGAGATTTGAGGAATATGAAATTCACCAAATCAATTTTAGCCGACCACATAATAAGCTTCTTCAAAAAAGTGATTCGGTAAGGATATTTTGGAATTATGGTCGAACCCCATAAATGGGTTTTGTACGTATCTCATGTTATATGAAAATTCAAGCAACTTGTAGTTCAATATAGTTAACTTAGCGCACAATTACGAATGATTTTAAAAGCCACCTCGACACGAAATTATGAAAGGATTGGAATGCTCAAGAACAAGATTTTAAGAGAAAACATAGCAGTACAATTGATTTTTTAACATTGAGCCTGCCCACCTATCCTTATATCTTAGAAATATGACTGTTTGTAGTTCGACTCGATCGAGTGAAAAGGATATCTATTATGCTAGATAGTCTTCTGTTCCATAAGAATGACAAATAGATCGAGTATGAAAATGAGGCTTGTAACCTCTTAGACATGAATTTGGCGCTCTTCACACCCATAATTTTGAACTTACACAGACATAATTTCAAAAGCTCTAGGCGCATTGTCACTCAGATTGGAAAGTTCCTTCTAGGAGATACTAAAAATTCCAAATGCAAAAAAGTAATTGACAAAACCAAAAGGAAAACCCACATGCCTTCTAACAGGGATAAGGTTTGATTTTATTGGAAGTCGATCCTCTGCTCGCGTTCTAAGATTTTGATACTCCTCTTCGGACTATGTCCTAGTTAGCTGCTAAGAAAAAGCTTTACGTTGTGGTGCATCCTTATTGATGTCGTCTGCACCTGTGTTTCATTTTTGGAGAAGTCATCCTTCCGGATGCTCGCGACACAGACTAAATAAACTTATTAGCACAAAAATGCAATTTAAATGGAACATAGTGTCTTTTACCATGTTGAAACTAAAGAAAATAAAACTCATGTCTTATGTTTGTAATATAATCTTCAATGTACTCTCCATTTGATATCAATATAAATTAAAGTTGATGCATTGTGCTCATATTTATCTTGATGTCGTCTTCGACGATTTTCTTGATATTTAATATTCTCAAAATAAAAGGATGTGATTGATCTTATTTCTTATGATGAGTAAATATTTCTCTTGGGATGTATGATTTCCTTCTCTGGTGGTGCATGATTTCTCTTCCTAAATGCATTACTTTTCCGCGATGCATGAATTTTCTTTCGCGATGCACAACTTTCCAAGATACATGAATATTCATCGCGATAGAATTATTTTCTGCGATGCATGAATATTAACTTGCAATGCATGATATTCTACGATGCATGAATATGAACTCGCGATTCATGATTTCCCGCTATGTATAATATTCTGTGAGTATTCAATATCTTCTAGTGATGCATGATCTTTTGCGAGGCATGAATATCTTCTCGCGATGCACTACTTTCAACGATGCATGAATATTAACTTGCGATGCAGACTTTCCGTGATGCATGGATATCAACTCGCGATGCATGATTTTCTTCTCGAGCCCATCCTTGGCACAAAATTAAGATACTGCTCCAGTCAAGCGACATAGTGATTTTCTAGGTGCCTTCTGGATTATGACATCGTCTCATTTGAGGATATGGTAAAATGACCCTCCAGGTAGTGTATCATCTAAATGGATAACCCAAACAAAATTACCCTCCGAGTTGTAATATTATCATGTCTGATAATGTGATGTAGATTAATCCCTTGATGAAAAGCTGCAACACGTATTCTTTGAGAGTTTTAATTGATTAATCTTTGAACACATGAATATATTCATTATAGAGTTCTTGTTGTTGCGAATTCGACAAAACAACGTGGTTCACATTCCCAAGACATCGATACAAGAAATATAAAATATTTCCTACGTCAATCAAAAAATTGGTAATTCTGGGAGAGATCTTCGCCCTTTGACTTCTCCATATTCATTGATTAGAGGAATTTTCTGATTACAAAAACCTATAAACTAGCTTCAAGAGAAAAAACTAATAATTTTAAAATTAACTGATCTGTACCGATTTCTTCAATCGTCTGCTTCTGTCACGACCCAAAACCGAACCGCGACTGGCACCCACACTTAACCTACTATGTGAGCGAACCAAACAATCTAAACCCAAACATATTGAATAAAATACAATGCGATAGACTTAAACTCATTATACAAATCAAACAAAATAACTTCTAAAATTTATAACTCATTATTCCCAAAATCTGGAAGTCATCATCACAAGAACATCTATGATCAAATTACTAAACTAAGAGTATTCTAAGAAACTAAATAAATAAAAGCTAGTCCGTGCCGGAAGTTCAAGGCATCAAGACAAGAAGTGGAAGATCCAGTCCAAGCTAGAAGCATTAGCTCACCCTGAAATCTGGCTTTATGAAGACTGGCTAGAGTTGCGGTTGAGTTGAAGATGACGGAACGTTTGCTGCACTCCACATATAACAAAGAAAGAAACATACAAGTAGGGGTCAGTACAAAACACGAGTACTGAGTAGATATCATCGGCCAACTCAAAATAGAAAACAGTATATATCAGACAATATCATAAATCAACTACAATACTCAACATGTAGCATCAACAAGTACTAAATCATTAATAAGTACACCAAGTTCATCCATGAGGACTCAAGCCTCAATACCATAGTCATTTGGAAATTAGGTTCATTACATTGAGTATATTGACATCTTTCCAGATTCATTATCTTTCTTCCTCTTGTGTCGGTACGTGACACTCCGATCCATATTCTATCCTGGTGCCGGAACGTGGCACTCCGATCCTCATTCTATCCTGGTACCGGAACGTGGCACCCGATCCATATACTATCCTGGTGTCGGAAAGTGACACTCCGATCCTCATTCTATCCTGGTACCGGAACGTGGCACCCGATCCATATACTATCCTGGTGTCGGAACGTGGCACCCGATCCCCTAATTCCTCAAGCCTTCTTTTATACCAAGGCATCATCATTATCAAAGTGAATTAGGGTTTCTTTCAAGATTTTGGATTCAATAACTTCATCATGCTTAGTTTATCACAATTATATAATCATATTCATGCAAGCATTCAATTAAGCATATAGAAAGGTTTACAATACTACCAATACATATCATTCTCTATTTAGAGTTTACTACGAATATCATAGAAACCATAACCTACCTCCACCGAAGATTAGTGATCAAGAAAGCAAATTCCCCAAAGCTTGGTTCTTCCCCTTATTTCGTCTCTCTTCTCGTTCGATCCTCTCTATCTCTCTCTTTGTTCTTTTTATTTTTCTTATTCAAAACCCTCTTTCTTTTACCTTAATTAACATATAATAAAGTATGAAAGATGACAATAGTAACCCACTAATTAACTCAAGGTTACCTCTTTTATCCCCAAGAATTTTGGTTATTAATATTAACCCACGAAATCTATAATTATAGCAGGAATAGTCCAAAACGCCCCTCTAAAACTTAACCAAAAATCCGACCCAGACTGGGATTACGCAACCTGTGACGGACCGTCGTGCCTGCGACGGTCCGTCGCAACGATCAGAGACTAACTTTTCTCGAAGAGTATGTGACAGTCCGTCGTACCTACGACGGTCCGTCCTGCACCTTAGTCACGACGTTCAGAGAATTGTTCCCAGTACCAACTTTTCAAGAGTTGAAGTGTTTTGAAACGGGGGATCACGACGGTTCGTCGTGCCTGTGACGGTCCGTCCTGCAGGTCCGTCACAGAGTTCAGAGAGTCGATTTCAGCACTCATATTTCAGAATTCCTAAGTGTTTTGGAACGAGACACCCTCGACGGTCCGTCGTGTCCGTGACGGTCCGTCGTGGTGTCCGCCGTCTCAGCCAGTTTTTTCAGAAATAAAATCTGCTGCTCAAAACGACTAAACAGGTCGTTACAATAGATACCAATTTACCCATCGTTCGTCCTCGAATGATCAAAAGAAGAAAAACAAGGACGAGAAGAAGTACCTGAATCTCTAAACAGGTGTGGGTATCTTTCTTGTATATCAGCCTCCTTCTCCCAAGTGGCTTCTTCAACTGGTCGATTCTTCTATTGAACTTTGATGGATGCAATCTCCCTCGACCTCAACTTGCGAACCTCTCTATCTAAAATAGCAACGGGTTCCTCCTCATAAGACAAATTTTCATCAAGCAGAACCGAATCCCAACGAATGATGTAATTTCCATCCCTATGGTATCTTTTCAACATAGACACGTGAAATACCGGATGCACTCCTGACAGCCCTGGAGGCAAGGCTAATTCATAAGCCACCTCCCCTACTCGCTTAAGTACCTCAAATGGTCCAATATACCTTGGACTTAGATTACCCCTTTTTCCAAACCGCATCACCCCTTTCATGGGTGAAACCTTCAACAAGACTTGTTCACCTTCCATGAACTCCAAGTCTCTAACCTTTCGATCCGTATATTCCTTTTGCCTACTTTGAGCCACTAAAAGCTTTTCTTGAATAGCTTTCACCTTTTCCAGTGAATCCCTCAACAGATCCGTTCCCTAAGGTCTGACCTCAAACGCATCAAACTAACCAATGGGAGACCTACACCTCCTCCCATACAATGCTTCAAATGGAGCCATGTCAATATTGGAGTTATAGCTATTATTGTATGAAAACTCCACTAAGGGTAAGAAGTTATCCCAATGGCCACCAAATTCTATCACACATGCACGAAGCATATCCTCCAACACTTGAATCGTTCGCACAGACTGACCATCGGTCTGAGGATGAAATGCAGTACTAAGGTCCAATCTAGTACCTAATTCAGCATGCAATGTTCTCCAAAACTTAGAAGTAAACTGCGTACCTCTATCTGATATGATGGAGAGTGGAACCCCATGTAATCGAACGATTTCTGAGATGTAGATTTTGGCTAACTTCTCTGCATTGTAGGTCACCTTGACCGGAATGAAGTGAGCAGATTTAGTTAATCTATCCACAATTACCCAAATAGAATCAAACTTCCCCAATGTCTTTGGAAGACCAACCACGAAGTCCATTGCAATTCTCTCCCACTTCCATTCAGGAATGGGCATCCTTTGAAGTGTTCCTCCGGGCCTCTGGTGTTCATACTTTACTTGTTGATAATTTGGACATTTGGCTACAAAATCAACAATGTCTCGCTTCATTCTACTCTAGGGAAAGTGTTGCTTTAGGTCACGGTACATCTTGGTTGCACCAGGATGAATAGAATATCCGGAACTATGAGCCTCTGTAAGAATAGTGTGGATCAAATCATCAACACGGGGCACACATACCCTTCCCTTAATCCTCAAAACACCTTCCTCATCCATTATGGCCTCTTTAGCCTCTTCTCGCAACACCTATCCCGAA
Source organism: Solanum chilense (assembly GCA_032847665.1). Classification (NCBI taxonomy): domain Eukaryota; kingdom Viridiplantae; phylum Streptophyta; class Magnoliopsida; order Solanales; family Solanaceae; genus Solanum; species Solanum chilense. The sequence goes on along the minus strand of CM064963.1, from coordinate 53,702,363 downwards.
TTCGACTTAGTTTCTCATCATCAAACTCTTTTCCCTTAATCTTGTCAAGAAAAGAAGATCTCGCCTCCACACAAGCTAAAAATCCTCCCTTCTCATTTACTTCTAGCCTCATAAAGTCATTAGCCAAGTTTTGGATTTCTCTAGCCAACGGGCGTCTAGAGACTTGCAAATGAGTTAGACTTCCCATGCTTCCTGCCTTTCTACATAAGGCGTCTGCCACCATATTAGCCTTCCCTGGGTGATACAAGATGGTAATATCATAATCCTTTAGTAGTTCCATCCATCTCCTCTGTCTCAAGTTCAAATCCCTCTAAGTAAAGACATACTGTAGGCTACAGTGATCTGTGTAGACTTCACACTTAACCCCATATAAATAGTGTCTCCATTACTTTAATGCAAACACTACCGCAGCCAACTCCAAATCGTGGGTCGGATAGTTACGTTCATGCACCTTTAATTGCCTTGAAGCATAAGCAATCACATTCTTCTTTTGCATTAGCATTGCACCCAAATCAGAATAGGATGTATCACAATAAACGATGAAATCCTTACCCTCTACTAGCAAGGTAAGAATTGGTGCAGTAGTCAACAAGGTCTTAAGTTTCTGAAAGCTTTCCTCACATTCATCCGACCATACAAATGGAGCATTCTGCTTAGTCAAGTTCGTCAATTGGGAAGCAATAGAAGAGAATCCCTTGACAAATCGGCGGTAGTAGCTAGCTAACCCAACAAAACTCCTTATTTCTGACACATTAGTAGGTCTTACCCAATTCTTTACTGTCTCAATCTTAGATGGATCCACCATCACTCCATCCTTAGAAACCACATGCCCCAAGAAGGACACTGAATCTAGCCAAAACTCACACTTGGAGAATTTGGCATAAAGATTATTCTTCCTCAACAACTCTAACACCATTCTCAAATGCTCCTCATGTTCCTTCTTACTCTTTGAGTATATCAATATATCATCAATAAATACGATCACAAGGAGATCCAGATATGGCTTGAAAATCCCGTTCATCAAGCTCATGAACGCAGCAGGGGCATTCGTAAGACCAAAAGACATTACCACAAATTCGTAATGCCCATACCTAGTTCGAAAAGCAGTCTTTGGCACATCCGTTGCCCGTATTTTCAATTGATGGTAACCGGATCTCAAGTCAATCTTAGAGAAGACACAAGCACCTTGTAACTGATCGAACAAGTCATCAATGCGAGGAATGGGATACTTGTTCTTAATAGTCACCTTATTCAGTTGTCTGTAGTCTATGCACATCCGAAAGCTCCCATCCTTCTTCTTCACAAATAACACCAGAGCACCCCAAGGAGATGCGCTTGGTCTAATGAAGCCTTTGCTCAACAACTCTTGAAGTTGGGCCTTTAACTCTCTTAACTCCGCGGGAGCCATTCTATAAGGGGGTATAGAAATGGGGCGAGTCCCAGGTTCCAGATCAATGCAAAAATCGATATATCTATCCGGTGGCATACCAGGAAGATCTGCAGGGAACACATCCAGAAACTCACGGACTACCGAAACCGACTCAATTGAAGGTACTTGAGTAGTGTCATCCTTGAGATGTGCCAAGAAAGCTAAACACCCCTTACTAATCATTCTCTTAGCACTAAGAAAGGAGATGATACAAACCGGAGTGGAAGTGTAGTCGCCCTCCCACACTAACGGATCTGCCCCAGGCTTGGCTAACGTCACAGTTTTAGCATTACAATCCAAGATCGCAAAGTTCGGAGAAAGCCAAGTCATACCCAGAATTACATCAAAATCAACCATTTCTAAGATAACCAAGTCTACATAAGTATTGCTCCACACAAAAGTCACCAAACAAGACCTATATACTTTTTCAACTATCACAGACTCACCCACCGGAGTAGATACACGAATAGGTATGTCAAGCAATTCATAATGTAAATTAAGACCATTAGCAAATGAGGAAGATACATATGAAAACGTGGAGCCAGGATCAAATAATACAGAAGCCATGCAATCACAAACCAAGAGATTACCTGTGATAACAGCATCAGATGCCTCCGCTTCAGATCTCCCAGGGAAAGTGTAACAATGGGCCCTATCACCAGTCTGCCCGTTGCCCCTACCATGTTGTGCTGTAGTGGCTCCAGTTTGCCCATCACCTCGGCCGTTTTGGTGACCACCATTACCTCGACCACCACGTCCTCCGGAATAACGGCCTCTACCATGACCACCTCTACCTCTGACAATGGGGGGTTTGTAACTCTGTTTTGGACAATACCTCTTAATGTTCCAAGTCTCCCCACATCCATAACACTCTCTGGATTCGAGCATAGGTCTCTCAGAGAAGTGTTGACCGGTCTGAGGTGGACCTCCAACTACAGTCTGTAGTGAAGACTGAACTGGTCGGACTGAGTAACCTCCTGAACCCTGTCCTCTGGAGTAGGAACCATTAAACTCACCTGCCTTTCGAAACCTTTTTGATGTCGATGTCGTGGTGAAGTCATCTAGCTTCACTCCTTCCACCTCTATCACGAAGTCTACCACTTCTTGGAAGGATTTTGCCGTAGCCGCTACCTGTAGGGCTGAAATCCGCAATTCTGCCCTCAACCCCTTCATAAAATGGCGAATCCGCTCTTGTGGACTGAAACAAAATTGGGTGGCATACCTGGATAATGCACGAAACTTAGCCTCATATGCAGTAACCGACATCCTACCTTGCTCTAGGCTCAAGAACTCATCCCTTTTCCTATCCCTCAAAGTCCGTGGATTATATTTCTCCATAAACAAGCTAGAGAATGATGCCCAAGTCATAGGTGGTGCCTCTGTTGGTTGACACTCAACATGTGACCGCCACCACATTTTGGCGTTCCCTTGAAACTGATAACTCACGAACTCAACACCAAACCGTTCTACTATACCCATCTTGTTTAGTAGCTCATGACAATCAACCAGAAAATCGTAGGCATCCTCAGATTCTGCACCTTTGAAGACTGGAGGTTTCAATTTCAAGAACTTACTGAAAAGTTCATGCTGATCATTTGTCATTATTGGCCCCGTAGTCAGACGTGGAAACGTGCCTATTTCCAATGAGGCATCCGTGCGGGGAGCCATAGTAGCCGCATGTTGTACCTCCGGAACCTGTGGTGCTGGTGCAGAAAACACTGGAGGTGTCTGGCCCTGGTCAGATAACCCGCTAAGATAAGCAAGAACTTGGTTGATCATATCTGGGGTAGGTTGGGGTGGTAATTCCTCATTCTGCACTTGTTCAGTCTCACCTTCCTCACCCTCTCTTATCACTTCCTCAGTCGGTGGAGGAGTCACCGCCCTAGTACCAGATGGGCTAGGTGCTTGTCCTCTTCCTCTAGAGGACGTCCTCACACGACCTCTACCACGGCCTCTTACCACTGATCCTCCTCGAGCTACAGCCCCAGTGGCTGGCTCAGAAGCATCTTGTCTTGCCGTTGTCGCTGTTGGCGCGGTTGTTGCTCTAGTTCTAACCATCTGCAAAATAGAGTGAAGATGGTCAGATACCAATTTGTATCACCTAGATACCAATTGGACTCAAGTAGTAGCACGAAAGAAATAATAAAAGAATGGTATTTTCCTAAAGTCTTATAGCCTCTCAAAGAAAAGTAAAGGCGTCCCCCTACCGTTCCTTAAGACTCTACTAGACTCGTTCTTGTGTGATGAGACCAACGAACCTAATGCTCTGATACCAAGTTTGTCACGACCCAAAACCGAACCGCGACTAGCACCCACACTTAACCTACTATGTGAGCGAACCAAACAATCTAAACCAAAACATATTGAATAAAATACAATGCGGAAGACTTAAACTCATTATACAAATCAAACAAAATAACTTCTAAAATTTATAACTCATTATTCCCAAAATCTGGAAGTCATCATCACAAGAACATCTATGATCAAATTACTAAACTAAGAGTATTCTAAAAAACTAAATAAATAAAAGCTAGTCCGTGCCGAAAGTTCAAGGCATCAAGACAAGAAGTGGAAGATCCAGTCCAAGCTAGAAGCATTAGCTCACCCAGAAATTTGGCTTTATGAAGACTGGCTAGAGTTGCGGTTGAGTTGAAGACGACGGAACGTTTGCTGCACTCCACATATAACAAAGAAAGAAACATACAAGTAGGGGTCAGAACAAAACACGAGTACTGAGTAGATATCATCGGCCAACTCAAAATAGAAAACAGTATATATCAGACAATTTCATAAATCAACTACAATACTCAACATGTAGCATCAACAAGTACTAAATCATTAATAAGTACACCAAGTTCATCCATGAGGACTCAAGCCTCAATACCATACTCATTTGGAAATTAGGTTCATTACATTGAGTATATTAACATCTTTCCAGATTCATTATCTTTCTTCCTCTTGTGTCGGTACGTGACACTCCGATCCATATTTTATCCTGGTGCCGGAACGTGGCACTCCGATCCTCATTCTATCCTGGTACCGAAACGTGGCACCCGATCCATATACTATCCTGGTGTCGAAACGTGACACTCCGATCCTCATTCTATCCTTGTACCGAAATGTGGCACCCGATCCATATACTATCCTGGTGTCGGAACGTGGCACCCGATCCCCTAATTCCTCAAGCCTTCTTTTATATCAAGGCATCATCATTATCAAAGTGAATTAGGGTTTCTTTCAAGATTTTGGATTCAATAACTTCATCATGCTTAGTTTATCACAATTATATAATCATATTCATGCAAGCATTCAATTAAGCATATAGAAGGGTTTACAATACTAACAATACATATCATTCTCTATTTAGAGTTTACTACGAATATCATAGAAACCATACCTACCTCCACCGAAGATTAGTGATCAAGAAAGCAAATTCCCCAAAGCTTGGTTCTTCCCCTTGTTTCGTCTCTCTTCTCGTTCGATCCTCTCTCTCTCTCTTTGTTATTTTTGTTTTTCTTATTCAAAACCCTCTTTCTTTTACCCTAATTAACATATAATTAAGTATGAAAGATGACAATAATAACCCACTAATTAACTCAAGGTTACCTCTTTTATCCCCCAAGAATTTTGGTTATTAATATTAACCCACGAAATCTATAATTATAGCAGGAATAGTTTAAAACGCCCCTTTAAAACTTAACCAGAAATCCGACCCAGACTGGGATTACGCAACCTGTGATGACCCGTCGTGCCTACGATGGTCCGTCCTGCAGGTCCGTCGCAACGATCAGAGACTAACTTTTCTCGAAGAGTCTGTGACGGTCCGTCGTACCTACGACGGTCCGTCCTGCACCTTCGTCACGACGTTCAGAGAATTGTTCCCAGTACCAACTTTTAAAGAGTTGAAGTGTTTTGAAATGGGGGATCACGACGGTTCATCGTGCCTGTGACGGTCCGTCCTGCAGGTCCGTCACAGAGTTCAGAGAGTCGATTTCAGCACTCAAATTTCAAAATTCCTAAGTGTTTTGGAACGAGACACCCTCGACGGTCCGTCGTGTCCGTGACGGTCCGTCGTGGTGTCCGTCGTCTCAGCCAGTTTTTCTAGAAATAAAATCTGCTGCTCAAAATGACTAAACAGGTCATTACAATAGATACCAATTTACCCATCGTTCGTCCTCGAATGATCAAAAGAAGAAAAACAAGGACGAGAAGAAGTACCTGAATCTCTAAACATGTGTGGGTATCTTTCTTGCATATCAGCCTCCTTCTCCCAAGTGGCTTCTTCAACTGGTCGATGCTTCCATTGAACTTTGATGGATGCAATCTCCCTCGACCTCAACTTGCGAACCTCTCTATCTAAAATAGCAACGGGTTCCTCCTCATAAGACAAATTTTCATCAAGCAGAACCGAATCCCAACGAATGATGTAATTTCCATCCCCATGGTATCTTTTCAACATAGACACGTGAAATACCGGATGCACTCCTGACAGCCCTGGAGGCAAGGCTAATTCATAAGCCACCTCCCCTACACGCTTAAGTACCTCAAATGGTCCAATATACCTTGGACTTAGCTTACCCCTTTTTCCAAACCGCATCACCCATTTCATGGGTGAAACCTTCAACAAGACTTGTTCACCTTCCATGAACTCCAAGTCTCTGACCTTTCGATCCGCATATTCCTTTTGCCTACTTTGAGCCGCTAAAAGCTTTTCTTGAATAGCTTTCACCTTTTCCAATGAATCCCTCAACAGATCCGTTCCCCAAGGTCTGACCTCAAACGCATCAAACCAACCAATGGGAGACCTACACCTCCTCCCATACAATGCTTCAAATGGAGCCATGTCAATACTGGAGTGATAGCTATTATTTTATGAAAACTCCGCTAAGGGTAAGAAGTTATCCCAATGGCCACCAAATTCTATCGCACATGCACGAAGCATATCCTCCAACACTTGAATCGTTCGTTCAGACTGACCATCGGTCTGAGGATGAAATACAGTACTAAGGTCCAATCTAGTACCTAATTCAGCATGCAATGTTCTCCAAAACTTAGAAGTAAACTGCGTACCTCTATCTGATATGATGGAGAGTGGAACCCTATGTAATCGAACGATTTCTGAGATGTAGATTTTGGCTAACTTCTCTGCATTGTAGGTCACCTTGACTGGAATGAAGTGAGCAGATTTAGTTAATCTGTCCACAATTACCCAAATAGAATCAAACTTCCCCAATGTCTTTGGAAGACCAACCACGAAGTCCATTGCAATTCTCTCCCACTTCCATTCTTGAATGGGCATCCTTTGAAGTGTTCCTCCGGGCCTCTGGTGTTCATACTTTACTTGTTGACAATTTGGACATTTGGCTACAAAATCAACAATGTCTCGCTTCATTCTACTCCATGAAAAGTGTTGCTTTAGGTCACGGTACATCTTGGTTGCACCAGGATGTATAGAATATCCGGAACTATGAGCCTCTGTAACAATAGTGTGGATCAAATCATCAACACGGGGCACACATACCCTTCCCTTAATCCTCAAAATACCTTCCTCATCCATTATGGCCTCTTTAGCCTCTCCTCGCAACACCATATCCCGAATTCTACTTAGTTTCTCATCATCAAACTGTTTTCCCTTAATCTTGTCAAGAAAAGAAGATCTCGCCTTCACACAAGCTAAAAATCCTCCCTTCTCATTTACTTCTAGCCTCATAAAGTCATTAGCCAAGTTTTGGATTTCTCTAGCCAACGGGCGTCTAGAGACTTGCAAATGAGCTAGACTTCCCATGCTTCCTGCCTTTCTACATAAGGCGTCTTCCATCACATTAGCCTTCCCTGGGTGATACAAGATGGTAATATCATAATCCTTTAGTAGTTCCATCCATCTCCTCTGTCTCAAGTTCAAATCCCTCTGAGTAAAGACATATTGTAGGCTACGGTGATCTGTGTAGACTTCACACTTAACCCCATATAAATAGTGTCTCCATTACTTTAATGCAAACACTACCGCAGCCAACTCCAAATCGTGGGTCGGATAGTTACGTTCATGCACCTTTAATTGCCTCGAAGCATAAGCAATCACATTCTTCTCTTGCATTAGCACTGCACCCAAACCAGAATAGGATGCATCACAATAAACGATGAAATCCTTACCCTCTACTAGCAAGGTAAGAATTGGTGCAGTAGTCAACAAGGTCTTAAGTTTCTGAAAGTTTTCCTCACATTCATCCGACCATACAAATGGAACATTCTGCTTAGTCAAGTTCGTCAATTGGGAAGCAATAGAAGAGAATCCCTTGAAAAATCGGCGGTAGTAGCTAGCTAACCCAACAAAACTCCTTATTTCTGACACATTAGTAGGTCTTACCCAATTCTTCACTGTCTCAATCTTAGATGGATCCACCATCACTCCATCCTTCGAAACCACGTGCCCCAAGAAGGACACTAAATCTAGCCAAAACTCACACTTAGAGAATTTGGCATAAAGATTCTTCTTCCTTAACAACTCTAACACCATTCTCAAATGCTCCTCATGTTCCTTCTTACTCTTTGAGTATATCAGTATATAATCAATAAATACGATCACAAAGAGATCCAAATATGGCTTGAAAATCCCATTCATCAAGCTCATGAACGCATCAGGGGCATTCGTAAGACCAAAAGACATTACCACAAATTCGTAATGCCCATACCTAGTTCGAAAAGCAGTCTTTGGCACATCCGTTGCCCGTATTTTCAATTGATGGTAACCGGATCTCAAGTCAATCTTAGAGAAGACACAAGCACCTTGTAACTGATCGAACAAGTCATCAATGCGAGGAATGGGATACTTGTTCTTAATAGTAACCTTATTCAGTTATCTGTAGTCTATGCACATCCGAAAGCTCCCATCCTTCTTCTTTACAAATAACACCAGAGCACCCCAAGGAGATGCGCTTGGTCTAATGAAGCCTTTGCTCAACAACTCTTAAAGTTGGGCCTTTAACTCTCTTAACTCCGCGGGAGCCATTCTATAAGGGGGTATAGAAATGGGGCGAGTCCCCGGTTCCAGATCAATGCAAAAATCGATATCTCTATCCGGTGGCATACCAGGAAGATCTGCAGGGAACACATCCAGAAACTCACGGACTACCGAAACCGACTCAATTGAAGGTACTTGAGTAGTGTCATCCTTGAGATGTGCCAAGAAAGCTAAACACCCCTTACTAATCATTCTCTTAGCACGAAGAAAGGAGATGATACGAACCGGAGTGGAAGTGTAGTCGCCCTCCCACACTAACGGATCTGCCCCAGGCTTGGCTAACGTCACAGTTTTAGCATTACAATCCAAGATCGCAAAGTTCGGAGAAAGCCAAGTCATACCCAGAATTACATCAAAATCAACCATTTCTAATATAACCAAGTCTAAATAAGTATTGCTCCCCACAAAAGTCACCAAACAAGACCTATATACTTTTTCAACTATCACAGACTCACCCACCGGAGTAGACACACGAATAGGTATGTCAAGCAATTCACAATGTAAATTAAGACCATTAGCAAATGAGGAAGATACATATGAAAACGTGGAGCCAGGATCAAATAATATAGAAGCCATGCAATCACAAACCAAGAGATTACCTGTAATAACAGCATCAGATGCCACCGCTTCAGATCTCCCAGGGAAAGCGTAATAATGGGCCCTATCACCAGTCTGCCCGTTGCCCCTACCATGTTGTGCTGTAGTGGCTCCAGTTTTCCCATCACCTCGGCCATTTTGGTGACCACCATTACCTCGACCACCACGTCCTCCGGAATAACGGCCTCTACCATGACCACCTCTACCTCTGACTATGGGGGGTCTGTAACTCTATTTTGGACAATACCTCTTAATGTGCCCAGTCTCCCCACATCCATAACACTCTCTAGATTCAAGCAAAGGTCTCTCAGAGAAGTGTTGACCGGTCTGAGGTTGACCTCCAACTACAGTCTGTAGTGAAGACTGAACTGGTCGGACTGAGTAACCTCCTGAACCCAGTCCTCTGGAGTAGGAACCATTAACCTCACCTCCCTTTCGAAACCTTTTTGATGTCGATGTCGTGGCGAAGTCATCTGGCTTCACTCCTTCCACCTCTATCACGAAGTCTACCACTTCTTGGAAGGATTTTGCCGTAGCCGCTACCTGTAGGGCTCAAATCCACAATTCTGCCCTCAACCCCTTCAAAAAATGGCGAATCCGCTCTTGTGGACTCAAACAAAGTTGGGTGGCATACCTGGATAATGCATGAAACTTAGCCTCATATGCAGTAACCGACATCCTACCTTGCTCTAGGCTCAAGAACTCATCCCTTTTCCTATCCCTCAAAGTCCGTGGAATATATTTCTCCATAAACAAGCTAGAGAATGATGCCAAAGTCATAGGTGGTGCCTCTGTTGGTTGACACTCAACATGTGACCGCCACCACATTTTGGCGTTTCCTTGAAACTGATAACTCACGAACTCAACACCAAATCGTTCTACTATACCCATCTTGTGTAGTAGCTCATGACAATCAACCAGAAAATCGTAGGCATCCTCAGATTCTGCACCCTTGAAGACTGGAGGTTTCAATTTCAAGAACTTACTGAAAAGTTCATGCTGATCATTTTTCATTATTGGCCCCGTTGTTAGACGTGGATACGTGCCTATTTCCAATGAGGCATCCATGCGGGGAGCCACAGTAGCCGCATGTTGTACCTCCGGAACCTGTGGTGCTGGTGCAGAAAACACTGGAGGTGTCTGGCCCTGGTCAGATAACCCGCTAAGATAAGCAAGAACTTGGTTGATCATCTCTGGGGTAGGTTGGGGTGGTAATTCCTCATTCTGCACTTGTTCAGTCTCCCCTTCCTCACCCTCTCTTATCACTTCCTCAGTCGGTGGAGGAGTCACCGCCCTAGTACCAGATGGGCTAGGTGCTTGTCCTCTTCCTCTAGAGGACGTCCTCCCACGACCTCTACCACGGTCTCTTACCACTGATCCTCCTCGAGCTACAACCCCAGTGGCTTGCTCAGAAGCATCCTGTCTTGCCGTTGTCGCTGCTGGCGCGGTTGTTGCTCTAGTTCTAACCATCTGCGAAATAGAGTGAAGATGGTCAGATACCAATTTGTATCACCTAGATACCAATTGGACTCAAGTAGTAGCACGAAAGAAAGAATGAAAGAATGGAATTTTCCTAAAGTCTTATAGCCTCTCAAAGAAAAGTAAAGGCGTCCCCCTACCGTTCCTTAAGACTCTACTAGACTCGTTCTTGTGTGATGAGACCAACGAACCTAATGCTCTGATACCAAGTTTGTCACGACCCAAAATCGAACCGCGACTGGCACCCACACTTAACCTACTATGTGAGCGAACCAAACAATCTAAACCCAAACATATTGAATAAAATACAATGCGGAAGACTTAAACTCATTATACAAATCAAACAAAATAACTTCTAAAATTTATAACTCATTATTCCCAAAATCTTGAAGTCATCATCACAAGAACATCTATGAGCAAATTACTAAACTACGAGTATTCTAAGAAACTAAATAAATAAAAGCTAGTCTGTGCCGGAAGTTCAAGGCATCAAGACAAGAAGTGGAAGATCCAGTCCAAGCTAGAAGTATTAGCTCACCCTGAAATCTGGCTTTATGAAGACTGGCTAGAGTTGCGGTTGAGTTGAAGACGACGGAACGTTTGCTGCACTCCACATATAACAAAGAAAGAAACATACAAGTAGGGGTCAGTACAAAACACGAGTACTGAGTAGATATCATCGGCTAACTCAAAATAGAAAACAGTATATATCAGACAATATCATAAATCAACTACAATACTCAACATGTAGCATCAACACGTACTAAATCATTAATAAGTACACCAAGTTCATCCATGAGGACTCAAACCTCAATACCATACTCATTTGGAAATTAGGTTCATTACATTGAGTATATTAACATCTTTCCAGATTCATTATCTTTCTTCCTCTTGTGTCTGTACGTGACACTCCGATCCATATTCTATCCTGGTGCCGGAACGTGGCACTCCGATCCTTATTCTATCCTGGTACCGGAACGTGGCACCCGATCCATATACTATCCTGGTGTCGAAACGTGACACTCTGATCCTTATTCTATCCTGGTACCGGAACGTGGCACCCGATCCATATACTATCCTGGTGTCGGAACGTGGCACCCGATCCCCTAATTCCTCAAGTCTTCTTTTATATCAAGGCATCATCATTATCAAAGTGAATTAGGGTTTCTTTCAAGATTTTGGATTCAATAACTTCATCATGCTTAGTTTATCACAATTATATAATCATATTCATGCAAGCATTCAATTAAGCATATAGAAGGGTTTACAATACTACCAATACATATCATTCGCTATTAAGAGTTTACTACGAATATCATAGAAACCATAACCTACCTCCACCGAAGATTAGTGATCAAGATAGCAAATTCCCCAAAGCTTGGTTCTTCCCCTTGTTTCGTCTCTCTTCTCGTTCGATCCTCTCTCTCTCTCTCTTTGTTCTTTTTATTTTTCTTATTCATAACCCTCTTTCTTTTACCCTAATTAACATATAATTAAGTATGAAAGATGACAATAGTAACCCACTAATTAACTCAAGGTTACCTTTTTTATCCCCCAAGAATTTTGGTTATTAATATTAACCCACGAAATCTATAATTTAGCAGGAATAGTCCAAAACGCCCCTTTAAAACTTAACCAGAAATCCGACCCAGACTGGGATTACGCAACCTGTGACGGCCCGTCGTGCCTGCGACGGTCCGTCCTGCAGGTCCGTCGCAACGATCAGAGACTAACTTATCTCGAAGAGTCTGTGACGGTCCGTCGTACCTACGACGGTCCGTCCTGCACCTTCGTCACGACGTTCAGAGAATTGTTCCCAGTACCAACTTTTCAAGAGTTGAAGTGTTTTGAAATGGGAGATCACGACGGTTCGTCGTGCCTGTGATGGTCCGTCCTGCAGGTCCTTCACAGAGTTGAGAGAGTCGATTTCAGCACTCAAATTTCAGAATTCCTAAGTGTTTTGGAACGAGACACCCTCGACGGTCCGTCGTGTCCGTGACGGTCCGTCGTGGTGTCCGTCGTCTCAGCCAGTTTTTCCAGAAATAAAATCTGCTGCTCAAAACGACTAAACAGGTCGTTACAGCATCTTTCCTTTTACCACTTATTTACTTTCTTTTCTCCCGACTTTTGATAGATAAGACAAAATATTTCATGCCAAAAAAATAAAACCTAAAGGGAAATTTTTAAGAAAAGTAATTTTTTAAGAAAATGGTACTTTTAAAAAAGGTTACTGCCAAGTATTATGTCACGTATACCTTAGAGAACTTCTTTGAATATGATTCTTCGAGGCCTATCTAATTATTCGCTGGGGAGTATTCAAAGTCACTCTATACTTTCGACAAACCCCACATGAAATTTTTGAGGCCATCCTCAAAATTTCTGTCCTAGTTAACTCTCGGCTCTTCTTAAACTGCTAATGAGCAAATCATGGAATTTTAGAGATCCTCTACAAAATTCTCTCACTATTGCAAAATATAAAGTAACTTCTGTCTTGACTTGTTGATGGAAAATATTTTTCGTTGAGAATTTTTGAGTCCCTCTCAAAAGACTTAAAATTCTATCCCAGTTTCTATCGTAATAAGAAATTTTTTTTTATGGGAGATATGACCGAACCCTTGTTGATCCTACGTATCCCGTTGAGGTACGAATTAAGTCAAATGTAGTTCCCGCTTAATGATTGACAAGAATAAGATATATACATAGAAACCGAATGAGGCCTACATAGGATGCCTACATATCTGATTCTTTAAAATTCAAGACGAACGTAGTTCAAAGTACAAAGAAACATTAAAAGATATAAATGGGTTGACCGAGGCAAATATAGGCCGCCTACGTATCTCATACATGAGATTTCCAGTCAGACGTGGTCCTTTACAGGAGGAATAAATTTTAAACAAATAAATCACAAGCCAATAGAACGATTACAAGGAAATAACATAAATACAAACAGACGCTTCATATGTATTATCTCTTCACTGCATCTGAGTCGCTCAGTTTTTTCCATTGGGTGCCATCCATCTCTGACATGATCATAGCACCTCCAGATAATACTTTGCGAACAATGTAAGGTCTTTGCAAATTCGTTGCAAATTTTTCTTTGTAGTCATCCTGATGCAGAAAAATGCGTTTAAGGACCAATTGACCGATTTCAAAATTTTTGCTCTTACACTCTTGTGAAAAACATGAATCATCCTCTGTCGATATAGTTGCCCATGAAAAACATTGACCATTTTCTTCTCACCAATAAAGGTTAACAGATCGCTCCTCTTGCTGTCCCATTCATCATTACTCGACTCAACTTCTCCGATGATTTCAAAGACGGTATGTCGACTTCAGCGGGTGTGACTACTTTTGTTCCATATAATAGAAAGTATGGAGTAGCCTCAATTGACGTTCTAAAAGTCGTTCGAAATACCAACAAAGTATATTGTAACATCTCATGCCAACCTCGGCGACTGTCAATCATTTTCCTCAAAATATTCTTGATGTTCTTATTGGCGGCCTCTACAACTCCATTCATCTTTGGACGATAGACGGTTCAATTTCGATGAGTAATTTTTAACTAATCACGTATATCTCTCAATACGTGACTGTAGAGATTAGTTTAAATTTAATTTTGTACTCCAAACCTGCATATCAAATTGTTGCGAACAAAATCATCTAGAACTTTCTTAGTTACCAATTTTTAAGAAGCTGCTTCCACCCACATGGTGAAATAGTCAATAGCAACAAAAATGAATTTGTGTCAGTTAAAGGCGACTGGCTTTATTGGACCAATGAAATCCATGCCCCAAGCTACGAAGTGCCAAGGTGACATCATAACATTAAGTTCGTGAGGCAAAAGGTGGACTAAATCACCATGCACCTGACATTTATTACATTTTTGTACAAACTTGCAGCAATCATGTTCAATAGTCATCCAGTAATAGCCAGATCGAAGGATCTTCGTCGTCAAAGTGAGTCCATTCATTTGTGTGCCGCAAATTTTGTCGTCTATTTGTTCAAAAAGCTTCACAGCTTCAATAACATAAATTCATCTGAGATGACACAAATCTGGGTTGCTCCTATAAAAGAATTTCCCCGCTTAGAAAGAAGTTGAAGGCCAAACGACGTATCGACTTATTTTGGTTAAATGTTGCTTCTCAGGATAAGCTATGAATTTTTAACATTTCTTAATATCAAAATACCATAGCGAACCATCTAGTTCCGCTTCAACATGTGAAAAATGGACTTGATTCTCTTTCAGCTCTATATCCGAAGAGTCAATGTAATCAGTATCTAATGTTTAATTATTGAATTATGGTGTCCAGAGCATGAGCTAACTCATGTGTTCTGGAGTATGTATGAACTCAATCTTACAGAATCTCTTCCATAATTTCTGTATGTACGACACGTAAAGTGTGATATTCGGGTTCTTCACAATCCATTCTCGTTGAACCTAATTAATCAACAGATCTGAATGTCCAATATCCAGAAACTCGTGGACATTCATGTCGATGGCCATTTTCAAACAAAGAATACAATCTTCATATTCAGCCATGTTGTTCACGTAATTAAATTGAAGTTTAGTTGCCATAGGATATTGTTTGAGGGATTTTGACACTAAAACTGCTCCAATACCTCTTCCATGGTGATTTGCCGCTTCTTCAAATAAAAACCTCCAGCCAGGATATGTTTGAGGAATATCTTAACCTATAAATGATAGCTCTTCGTCGGGTAAGTATGTCTTCAGCGGTTCATCCTCTTTATCGATAGGATTTTCTGCAAGATGATCCGCCAAGGTCTGTTCTTTTATCGCCTTTTGAGTCACATACACAATATCAAGTTCACTAAAAATCATTTTCCATTTAGCAAACTTTCCAGCCGTCATAGCCTTTTGAAAAATATAATTCAATGGGTCCATCCTAGAAATGAGATACGTGATATAAGAAGACAGATACTGACTCAATTTTTTAGCAATCCAAGTCAAAGCACAAAAACGTTCTCTCCAAAATAGTATAACGAGCCTCGTATGAAGAAAATTTCTTACTCAAATAATAAATAATCACTCTTTCTTCCATGTTTTGTCATGTTGACCAAGTACACATCCAAATGTGCTATCTATACAAAAAAATAAAGCAACAATGGTCTCCCTTCTCATAGAGGAACTAACACTGGTGGATTTGACAAATAGTTCTTGATAGCATAAAAAATGGTCCGAGACTCTTCAGACCACTTTGTCGAGGATTATTTCTTCAACATGCTGAACATAGGCTCACACCACTACAAATAGAGATATGAAGCGACCAATGTAGTTCAACCTTCGTAAGAAATTACTCATTACTTCCTTCATACTCTTTGGAGGTGGTAACTCTTGAATTGCCTTGATCTAAGAAGAGTTAAGATCAATACCTCTTTTGCTGACTATAAATCCCATCAACTTGTCGGCCGGCACTATAAAAGAACATTTTGCGGCATTTAACTTCAAGTTATACCGACGTAGATGATCAAAGAAATACTTTTAATTCATCAATTGGTTCAAACTCTCGCGGAACATGATTATTACGTCATATACGTACACCTCAATCTCCTTATGAATCATTTCATTAAATATAATTGTCATAACCCTCATGTAAGTAGCACCAATTTTTTTGAGACCGAACGCCATCAGATGGTAATGATATACACCCCAAGGCGTCATAAAAGTTGTCTTTTCTACATCATTTATTTCCATCAAGATCTGATGATAAGCTATGTATCAATCCACAAACGACTGCATTTCATGCTTACTATGATTATCGATCAGAATATGAATGTTCAGCAACAAAAATGTATCCTTAGGTCTAAATCTTGTGAGATCTCTATAATCGGTACAAATTCTGATCTTCCCATCATTTTTGTGACCTGAACAACATTGGCCAAAAAAGTTGGTTATTGCGTCACTTCTACTAATCGAGACTTGAAATGTTTAGTGATCGCTTTTGTATCTTTAAACTTAACTTAGTCTTGAACTTTTGATCCTTCTGTTTGTCTGGACTGAACCCCGAATTGATTTGCAAAAGGGAAATTCTTGATCACAGAAGATGATCAGATGTTTTAGGATAACCCGATTAATCATGGCCTCTACATGGTCACCTCTGGTACCCACAGGCACACACATATCATCCAAAGCTTTCATAAAAGGTTGCCTATGTAGTAGAGAACTCATCAACTGGCCCAGAGAGAAAATTTAGCCGGGGTTTTCTTTAAATGCTTAACAACTGTGTAGTCCTTTGGCTGATCTTTCTCTAAAATTCTTCAGCTTCGCCTTCACTTATCGACCTTTTTCCTTGTCCTTTTCTTATCCTCCATATGAAAACTCTTCTTGAGTATAACATCAGCAATACATGGTCATACCCTGAGCTTAAGCGGTTTCGATCACAAACCTTGGCCTACCGGGAGTTTGTAATAGCACCAAGGCAACAACATTTGCTGGTATCATAATCACAAAATCTTTCTTTTCTTTATGCTCAATTAAGTCACTACTATTTATATCAATTCATGAACAATCGGAACTATAACCTTTGCCGCACGCCAATTGTAATCCGTCTCTATCATATTGATATATATGCATCTATGATTCACAAAAGGATTACTATTGACATTGGGCATGACTGTCTGGTGGGAGACCATTTTCTGGTCAATTAGATCCTGGATTTTATTCTTGAGGTTAATACAATCCTCAGTATCATGTCCAATTCTATTAAAGTGATATGCACACTTCTTATCAGGTCTGTAAATTGGGGAGCTAGTGTCCACTAGCTCTGGCATATAGAAAGACCTATTTAAATGCTCAAACAACTTTATTCGGCTTTGGACAAGCTCTATAAAATTTCAGGCGGGCTTTTTATCAAATCTAGGTTGAGGGGATTATAATTTCCTTGAGGAGGAGGCATCTGAAAATTTTGGTTATTAGGACAGGGAGCTTGATTTATGGGATAGAGAGTTGTTTGGTAATAAGTTAATGGAACTTGGAACTTTGTGCGGGCATTTTTTAATACTGGATCTTCGTATACCGGGGAAGGCGCCCAGTAATTTTCCTGCATGTTGGCGCAGTTAGGGGAAGCACTTTGGTAATAAGTAGAAGGAATTTTGTAAGATGGTGGACAATTTTCTTATATGGGTGGTGGAGTTTGATAAACGGAAGGCGGATCATTTTGATAACTTTGAGTAGGAGTACATTGTAAGATCATAGGGGTAGCATTTTCATAATTAGCTTGCGTAGAACAAGCTTGGTGTGAAATTGTGAAGGACGAGGACGACCTTTGTACGATTAAGATTTTCATGGGTCTTCTTGCCTTTATAATAAACAACTGACATGTCTTCTCTTTTCTTTTTTATCAAGCCGGAGGATATGAGTGTCGCAACAACACGTGCAATATTCCTTTTTTTGAACCCATTCTCGACAATCTAACCAACCTTGACTATCTCAGCAGATTTTGCTCCAACGAGCAACATGATTCTATCATAGTTTTTGCGCTCTTGCACCAGCACAAACACTTCAACTATCTCTTTTTCGGACATAAGAGGCCGTACTCTAGCTGCTTCCTTGCTCCACTTATAGGAAAAGTCTATGTAGTTTTTGTTGGATTTTTGTTTCATCTTTTCATAGGAATAACGATCAGGAAAAATCTCCATGTTGTAAGAAAATCGTTCTATGATATCCTTTGCCAAGGATTTCTGGTTGGGAAAATGTCTTGTCTCGTGAGATGTGAACCATTCCAAAGCTTCTTGGCTCAAACTTAAGCTAAAAAGTTGCATTAGTAAAGCTTCGTCTCTCCCAACTCCTATAATTTGGTCACACTAGACCCTTGGATGCGCTAATGGATTCCCTAGTCCTCCAAAAGTGTCAAACTTTGGCATCTTGAACCATTTAGGGAGGTCTGAATTCGGATGAATGCATAAGTCTTCATAGTTCAAACCGGCGACATCAGGAGTGCACTGAACCTTCATTGCCCTTTGGATCTGCTACTTTATGTCTAGCATCACGGCCTCTTCTTTCGACCTATAATCTCTTTCTCGTCCTTCGTAGTGGTCGAGCTTAAAATTGTTCACATCGTGCTCATTGGGCACGAAAATTTGGAAAGAGGTTTTCTAGGTAGTGGTGGAGCTTTGGAGGGACTTGGAGCATTTTGAGTAGTTTGGTATTTTTGCGGGAAGGTTTGGGGGATAGTGTGTTGATTTTTGTGATTGAGGAATACTTGGGGATGAAACATAATTTTGTTTTGTTGAGGTGTAAAGGTTTGGTGATTTGAATTTTTAAGGGTGTGGTATTTTAGAATTGGGTTTTTGAGGAGGTGGTGGAGCCTAGAAGGAGGTCGAGGCATACTGATGATTTTGTGGTTAAATTGATGACTATGGGATTTTGAGCAGGAGTAGATGGTGCATTCTGAGCCTATTCCATCTTTGATGAGGGAAAGTATAGCGGAGGTCTTCTATTAGTTGTAGTGTTTGCACTAAAACCTGGTGGATGCAAATCATGTCTCCTTTACATTTCAATTCTCATCTCAGTGATCTGCTGCATTTAATGCAAAATCAGTTCATTTAGATCCTGTATGGTGGGTTGAGAAACCACAACGTCAGTAAGGCTGATTTCTTCATTGTTGTCCCCCCATTACTACTATTTTTCCTTATCTGAAATTTGGCTGCGAAAGGAATTCGCAGGCCGTTTGGATTTAGTGAAGTAGGAATGATCAACCAGATTAATTGACACAGACAAGTTTATATGTACCTGTGGAAGCAAACAACTAAACGGAAAATTTGTTAATTTGAGTTAAGAATAAACAATGCAGGATATCACATAGAGACACAAAGTTGCTTTGTTTGAGGACATTTTAACCCACGAGTAAACAAAAACTAATTTTTGAACAAGCAGGAATTTCCTTGTTTAAGTTTGACTCTATCTAAAAAAGGTTAAATCACGTTGAGCTAAGTTCTTCTTGCTGCATCTTTTGACGTCCATTTATATGAGACTTATATTTCTTTGTAGAAAAGGGAAGAATGAAAATTGTAAAACATAGGGGCCAGGCCTTGAAAGGATGCCTACGTATCTAACAAAGAGAATTCAGGTTTATGTAGTTTGGGTACATAGAAATACTTGTTTTCATTCTTTCTAGATGATAAGAGCGGAACTAAAAAACAAACAGAATCTTCAAAAGATAAAGGTGGTTCAATGTGAACCTTTTTCTCCTCAACATCACATCAGCCACGGGGAACTAACTCGACTTGAATATTTCCTATGCGGATGAGGCATTCCATGTCGTGGCGTAATGCAAGTCATTTTTATGCTCATATCAATGGCCCTATGATAGGGGCAACATTTCCTAACTTCAAATCCTAGGGAATATAACACTCCCACGTCCTTAGAGAGAGGGGTAAAAACTTCTTTTGAACCAATTCTTAATAGTCCTCCAACATTGTTTTCTTGAAAAATATAATGGAAAAATGATAGAATTTAGTCTTTTAAGTGATTGAGATAGCGAGGCCTAGTTCATCACACGCTGTGATGACACTATCAACCCAACTGTTCATAATATTATCCATATACAAAAAAAAGTGGAACACACTCTTAAACTCTATGCGCTCCTTTATTATGTGCCCTTTCTTGTTAGGATGACACTCACACATATTGCGGATGTCCCCTGATACCAACTTCGAGGATGCTCTTTCGATGGGCCTCAACACACGCCTAGACTAATAGTACTAGAAAATTAGAGCGCACGGAATGGCTTCCATCCCATTTCAGTACTCTTGTGGATAGACTTCCAGACTGACTTTCTTGTCTTCTTCTACAAGACGTTCTTTTAAAGAAGATTTTCAGGCAATAGATTTGTCATAACTTTCTTCAGTGCTCTCTAACTCTGGGATCTCAGGAGGAAACAATATGCTACATAGGCTCTTCTCGCACTGGGTCTGTATATTTATCATCTCCACTTTCGTTGGTTCAGTATGGATATTCTTGACTTTATCCATAGCGGTGATTTTACCTTTCCTGAGATGCTGGAGTAATGTTTAGGATTTGGGGACGAGATTTGTTTTTGGTTGAGAAACATAAGACTTGGGAAATTTGGTCGGACTTTGTAATAGTAACTTTTGTATATTTTTTGGAATGAGTGGAAAGGAGTGTCGTAACGATTTCCTCATTCAACGAAACATATCACATAAACAGTTAAAAGCACATATATCGTGTCCTAATCATACATGTGACCCTTTGGTCAAAGGGTAGAACTAGCGATCTGAAAGATGTATTGTGTGATTTACAACAAATTATTGCACCCCTAAAATAAGATTCACAAATAATTAGAATTTGTTACAAGGTCTTAATAAAAAATGGGATAAATTTTGCGGGAAGGGGAATACATTGCGAATACAAATAGAAAACAATCCATACGTAGGGAAATTCGAAAGTTTAAGGTCCTGCTCCTTCTCTTGATTATTTTATCTCTTCACGAATGATGTAATTTATTGTTACCACATACGGATCAACTAACACAACTTTGGAAGATTTCTAAACGGCTCGGAGAGTGTTGATCTGCTCATCAAGGGTTGTATATAGACACATAACACAGACCCTCGCATCATCTTACTGTTCTGAAATTATAGCTAAGGCCCTCTGGCATTCAAATTCTCTTGATTGGTACTCTTTCTTTCTTCGTCAAAATTCTTATTCTGTTTGATCCCATTCCTGCAGAAAATTATAGGTTTGGATCTGGAGCCTAATTTGGACGTGTTCAATTTCTCGACCCACGTGTGGTGTCCAATTCATTACACCATGCAAATCATCCTGCACTTGTGTTTTGTATTAAACATACCCGACTTCGTGCATGTTTTCAGCAATTTTGCTAAAATGTTGACCCACCCGGCACATTCCTGGAGAATAGTTTTGGCGAAAGCTATCTTAACAAACCCGTTGTAATCAATGACGAAGTAGACAATATCACCTTCGACAAGTATGGTTTTTCTTTTGCTAAATTGCCGCGTGACCTTACTTTGATTGTATAGTCTCATTCCTCTCATGCTAGGGAGGACCAAAAAAGGAAGTTTGGCCCCACGAGACGCTATCTTCGTTTACATGAAGTTTTTGAAATAAGATAGTTCACAGTAATATTGACGGAGATTACTGTAATTTTGGGAGGTTTACTGTAAAATGCCCCATTTTGCTAAAAGTTAGGGAAGCTTCTCTAAGTTTTAAATGATGTTTCTTATATTTTTTTTAGTTCCACAGTCTTGAATGTTCTACTTAATTGGCATGAAAATGGGTTTTAATTAAAATATCCCATTTTTCATGTTTTTGAATATGTCGTAATTAGTACATTATTTGTACTAATCTCATACTTTTCTATACTATATAGGTATAGGTTTTGGAAGCAATTTTTGAAGTCTAGAAGGCAATTCTTGGGAAAGATTCTCGCAAGCAAAATGTGTCCTCATAAATTCGATGGCATATTTCTTTATTATTTTAGTTTTGCATAAGTTCTTATCATGTTTTTTTTAATATGTAGTGGGGTGTGTCCATATGATTTTTATGTCGTGTCATCAAGTTTGCTTGTGACGATGAGATTTTCTTAGTATTGATAAAAGATTTCTTTTTACATTTTACGTTGTGAAAAGTTTTAATTCTGCACTACCTTTCATGTCTTAAGTATAGAACTGTAGTTAAACGGCTTGAACAAGACCCCAAAGGGTCATGTACGCCTTTTCATGACCCAAGGGTCCACGTAACTTCTCTGAGGGTACTTTTTGGTCGTGACAAATCCCTTGTGTCTAACCCTAGGGATGAGATGAGGAGGTTTGTGACGGATTTCGCCGATCTAGTGAAGGAAAATGCCATACAGACATGCTACATGATGATATGACCCTAGATATATTCCTGGTGTATGCTTAATCAATTGACGAGTCTAAACTTTGAATCAATGCTAGAAACATTAAAAGGAGTGGCTCAAGTGATCAAGGTCAACTTAAGTTCAAAAGAGGGCACAAAATAAAGATGGGCCTAGTGCTCCTAAGGTGAAATTTGACAAAGGAGGTGGATCTAAAAATGGCAAGCCTAAATATGCTACTAGCGGAAAGAGGCACTCTGGGAATGTTTACGGGGTACCGTGAGTTTTTTTGATGTGGTTAGATGGACAAAAAGTGAGGCATTATCCTTCAAGACATGGTAAAAAAGTTGCTCCTAATTTTTTGAAGGATGACGCTCCAACGAAGAGGCATTTCTATTCACTACGGGCAAAAGGAGCAAAGCAAAATTATGTTGAGGATGATGGTAAGTTCTTGTATTTCTTTCTTTTACAGTTTGATTTCCTTCTAAGTGGGGGAGTATAGTGAGTAAAGGATTTTTGATTTATCGTCTCATCTCTTTTATTTAATTAAAGATTGAGAGTAGAAAGTTATAGATGTATGTTGCATGTGCATTATGTTTAGCGGTCTTGTTAAAAGTGAATTTTATTGATTCCTTGCATTTTTCATGTCATGAAGTTATTATTATGTTGTAAGGTTTATGTGACATTATCGTTCATATTATCATGTTTTCATCATGATTTTCCTAAAAATTGCATTTTTGGAAAAATTGCCTAATTCTTTTTAATGAACTACCTTCTCATTCTCAAAATTTTCAAAATTTGACTAATAAATTGTTTGGTCTAAAATTGTGGTAAGGTGGATTTAACTTATGTATATGAGCATGATATTGAATAAAAAATAAGGTTTTACTATTTTTTATGAAGGATGTGAGCTTCATTGTGTGATGAGTTATAGAATTTACTCTAGTTTCTTGTTGTGTTGAGATTCACATGATTATGTGAAATTGATTTTCCTAGATTTTTGTTTTCTATAAGATGTTATTTCATATGGTCAAGAGTTGTTAAGTTCAATCTCTATTCTTGGAAGTGTTCGGAGGGTGGCAAGTGTCATTCAAGGACGAATGTTGTCCATGTGGGGGAGAATGTAATTCCTCGAAAATGACTTAGGTGAAGCTAGATCATAACATTGTTTTTATGTGGGTATAAGGTCCTAAAATTGTCTATAATCTGGAATTCAGGCAGTCTCTAGAGTTTTAGGTGCATTGGAAGTCAAATGTGAAGGGACGACTAAGACGTTAGCGACTATGTAACCTATGTTACTCAAGAGTGGTTATGTGACTATATGCATGTTTAATGATTTAATGTGGTCATTATATGAGTCATAATAGTATTTATAGGCAGTGTGTCAAGTTTCATGAAGTTTGTAGGTCAAACCTACAAGAACGTCGATGACGTTCAAAAACATTGCCTCGAAACAACCTTCTGTGTCTTGGTATATTTTGTCGAGTTTTATGTGTTAGTTTTGGATGAAATTGTTATTATAGGTCCTATATCGTATACTAATATATTCATGTTCGAAACGTCTAGGTGATAGTCCCCAAGGACCAACACAGGGTCCTTGAGTAAGGACTCGTATCAAGAACCAAGACAGCCCTAAATAGTCCCAAACGACAGAGACAGTAGACGACTCAAGTGAAAGTCGATTGCCGGTAGATGGGTGTACTGGGTCATTACTTAGCTGTGGGAGAAGGACGAGACAAGGACCAGCCTCAGTTCCAAACATCGGACCAATACAACGGACTGATGGTTGGGGAAATGGGCTGTCGTTTTAAACCATCTGTGAGGGTTGTCAATTGTGCACCTTACTGTTAATTCTATGGGAGAAGTGGTAAATTCACCCTATCTCAAAACAATAGAATGGGTGGTTACTTAGGCGTACTTTGAGTAGTTTGAACATGTTTATAAGTCTTAAAACACTTAGGAGAATTCATATTTCCAAATCAAAACCCAAAAATATCCTAGAAATGCTCTAAAACTCAATCGAAGCAAAAACAAGGAAGATCGTGCATTAAAGATCTGAGTGGTGATTCTTCATCAAATAGGCGGATTAACATCAGTGAGGTATGATTTTTAATCCTTGAAATTCTATTCATCAAGGAGCCCAACATCAAAAGATTTTTCTAAAGTTTTCAAAGATGTACTTGTCCAATTTTATGATCTATCCATGGGTTCTTTCATTAATGTTTTTAAATCATTGTATATTGATTAAATTGTTTTTAATTTGATTATTTTAAATAAATTAACCTATGAACCCATGTAATTGATGAACCCTAGTTTTTGACTACTTTAAGGATTAAGTAATATTGACTTAAAGCTTATGAATTCTAATGTAGTTTTCTATGGGCAATTTAATGTTGCTATAATTGTATTCAATTTATATCTAATAGGTCTTAGATTAATAAATCTATATTAAATTGACCTAGATTCATTGAGGATTATAATTTATGTATTGAATTGAGTTCATTGTCATGAGTAAGAGTCTTATGGTATTGAATTGGATGCTTTCGCTTGGATTTAAGTGGTGAGAATGGATTGGTGGTAATCTGACCTAATTAAATTTATATTAAGTAATGTAACTCTTGAATTATGTTATGATTGGTATGGTCCACTTATGGTGGCGGTTCTATGTGAATGATGTCGCCTTATCGGCGTTACTTAATGTATTATGATGATCATGGACTTGTCGGCGACTACTTTAAGTATTATGATCATTTGTGTAGTGATTTATGTGAAGTATGATCATGTTCATCTACATGTGATTAATGTGAAAGTATGTGTTCATTCACTGATATTAGATGATCATGTTAGACTATGATTATGTGCTTATGAGTGTAGTGTTAGAGTTGATGCATGATTGTTCCTACTTAACTATATGAGTCTATAATGGTTATATTCATGATGTTATAGGTAAAGGATAGGATGACGTAAAGATGATGGTGGTTGTTCGTAAGTGCTTCAAAGAATGATGTGATATAACTAATAAAGTAAAGTATGTTGTGTCTAATTTTGTCGCTTTCTTAATACATGTATGAATGATATGTGAATATGAGATGTCTTCACTAAGTTATATTAGTTCACCATTTTCATTTATGAAAGAATGATATGTGAGACCTTAAATCATGTTAAGAAGGTCATGTACGTGAAACCTTAAACCTAGTGGTAAGGTTATGAACATAGAAGTCGAGAGTCGTAGTGGTGTAATGAATGATGCATCATATCATCCTTTGGATAGTCATGATTAGCTATCTTTTTCGCCATTGTAATGTACCCTTAGTGGAACTCTTTGGTAGGGTAAACGTTATTGGGTTATCAACTAGATATGGAACCTCTTCGCGTGATCCTTTAAATTACTCTATGAGAACAAAGACTAGAACCTAGTGAGTATGTTATGGGAATTAGCTTTACATGAGATGGAGACTAGAGAATAATGTATATCTACTTGAAAATGAGACTAGAGAACATAAAATACCTTCATTTACCTTTACGATGTGCCTACATGGGATGTGTCCATGTTTTAACCTTGGAAAGTAGAACACCCTCATCAAAGTAGGTTTGGACTCAGGATTCCATGTTATTGTCTATTCTCATGATGTGGGATACCTACTAGCATTAAAGAAGTTTTATGAAGTTATGTGGTGGTATGGGATGCCATCTAGACTTTACGCAATAGGCTCTGAAGATGTAGTTAGAGTCACTAGGTATTCTCCAAGACCATTACTTTAATGTCCATATGTGATGAATGAGTCTTAAATGAACTAAATAATTTAATGACTTAAAGTTAAGAAAACATTTAATATGAATAAGTACTTATCTAGAGTAGCTAAGGGTTTTCTAGTTAAGGTGTGAAGGGGGCATAGGAATGGTCACTTCGTATCTTACCTAGATACGTCTTAAGAATGACTCTAGCTAGGCAAGATGGTTGATTATGTAAACATGATCTAAGCCTTAGGTAGTATTAAGGATTACTTAGGTAATTTTGAAGAGTTCAATCATGGACGTTATCTTCTTAATTTACGTATATTAGTCTTTTGATGACATTTGTAAGAAGATGTGTCATACTATCTAAGTGTTGATATTTTAAGTGAGAATGATTCTATAATAGGTAGTCTATATAATATCTTAAGTCTGTGCGTAAGGGATTGTATGAGCGGTCGCTTCACAACTCACTCAAGTAAGACTTAGAATCACTTTTTGTAGGCGAATCTCATGTTCATATTATTGACTTATTTTGAGTGTGTGTAACTCATTATAGGTGGTCTTAAGTATCATTAGAGAGGCTTTACTTGCTATAGCTCGAGCATTGACTGCCCATGTGAATATGGGTCTTGTATCTAGAGTGAATGTTGTGGAGAACACAATTACATTAAGATTGAGAGATTTCGTGACGATGAATCCTCCGATATTTCTTTGATCTAAGGTAGATGAGGATCCCCAAGAGTATCTAGATTGTGTGTACAAGGTGTTGAGTTTCATGGGGGTAAATTCTGGGGAGAAGGGAGAGTTGGCTTCATATAAATTAAGGTAGATTGCTCCAGTGTGGTACACTCAATAGAAATACTATAGGCCAGTTGAGTAGGGTCCTATTGAGTGGGAAGAATTTAAAAAAGCTTTTCTAGGAAAGTACTTTCCCTGTGAGAGGATGAAATTGATAGTAGACGAGTTTATCAATCTAAAGCAAAGCAATATTAGGTGTTGAGGAATACTATTAGAAGTTCGCTATGTTGTCTATATATTCTCCATCATGTAAAACCCTAAAATTAACTAGGGTGAATTGTAGCTTCGTGATTTGTTGTTGAGTAAATTTTATGTTAAAGTGAGTTATATTGATGTCCTTAGGCAATGTGTGAAGTTTAATTAAGTTTGGAGGTCAAACGTCCAAGAACGTCCATGACGTTAGGAAGATATGCCTTAGAAAGTGCTTGTGTGTTCTCATATGCTTAAGTTAGTTTTACGTGTTCGTTTTGTTTGAAATTTGTGTTGGATATTCCTAATACCTAGACGACTATGTTTAGGGATTTATTTTTCGGGTAAGACCCCACATTGGACCTACAAATAGCCCTAGAGAAGGGCTAAAGACAAGGACCCAAGACTCCCTTGACAATGTCCACTAACGAGCGCAAAAGACATCCACTGGTTCAGCTAATGGCCCGTTACGTTGCCCCGTTGTTTGTACATGCAAGGTAGGACATCCAGGCCCTAAATGAAGCTAGTTATCAACCCACAAAACCCCACCAATGTACAATTGATGGATAGACAGTCCGTTGGTTGCATCCCTCGTTCGAAGACTGTCCAAAAGTTATTTTTCCCGTAATGACTTGGGGTGTTTGGTAAATTCACCCCAAGTATTTTATGAACCTAGTATTTATTTTTTTAGGTAGTTTTAAATATATTTAGGTATATTAAGGAATTCCAAACCCTTAGACCTAATTTTAGACTCCATTACCTAAAACTCAAAACCCCTCTCTCTTAAAACTCTCTCTCAAGTCTCCATGGAAGCTACAAGTCAAGAAGACTTAGGAAGGCTGTTGGTGGTTTATTTCTTTACCAACAAATAGTGAGGTTTTCTAAATTTTAGGTATGGTAGTAATCCTTGAACTCTATTCCATTCTAGGAGTCCCTTCTAATGATTTTTAAAGAGGATTTTCAACCCTTACTTCTTCTATCTTTAACTCTAAATATCAGTCTTGCATGAAGACATTTTAAATGATTCAAATATGATGTTTCTAATGTTATTTGGTGATTTTAATGCTAAAAATTTCAATGGAATCATGCTAAGTGTTTTTATTATCAAATTATGGCTTAGGAAATGGGTTAAATGAGCTTGGCTTTGTAGTCATTGAGCTTTTCTTTACTTGTGTTGCTATTTTTTTTAGGTACTTCCTCAAGAGATAATTTATGACGAATTGTTGAGTAAAATTTTATATATAATGGAATCTTGGATTAAATGGTGAGTGGGTTATGTTGTTTTGTTTTAATCATGAAATGCTCCTGAGTGGTATGGTATACCTTCTTGGTTGCGGTATTTACTTGAATTGTATGAATGTGTAGTTATTTGTGCATTATGAAGGAGTCCATGAAGTCATATTATTTTAAAAAAATATGGAAATTATGTTATTCCTTTTAAAGCATTTTATGACGCTTGTTATGAAAAGTATGCTGAGGATTATGTCTAAATGGCTTATATGATTATGTCAAGCATGTAAAACTATGTGATCTGATGAAATAAGGTATAAGCATGTATATGAAGAAATGTCAATGAGATGATGCTTATGTGCAAGGTGTACACACACTTACACTTGAATGAATCAATCAAGCTAAGTTAATAAAGTAGTGGATTTTTTTGGTGAACACTATTCCTGAGTTGAGAAGATGTTTTTGTATCAACCTCACTATTTCCGAGAGCTTTCTAATGTAGTTTAACAGATGGATACCCTTCATGAGTTTAGAAGTAGTGTTTAAAAGTTATCCTTGACCTTTAATAATGAACGTTGAGAATCCGTGTAGAATTATGCTTAGCACTGAGATGAAGAACGTGTGCCTACACTTCATGTGTTTAGAAGTTGTATTCAAATGTAACTCGTACTCCTTGTGAGTAGAGAGTGAGTTACTTAGTAACAATCTCCTTATCCCTTAAGTATGCACCCACATATATGTAGCTATTGGGAAATCCATGTAAAAGCTAAAATAAAAGACCTCACTCTAGGCAAGTAGGGGGACCCTTCTACGGTAAGGGAAGTATTGGGATTACATGTCTATATATCATGGTCTACATCGGATAAGTTAACCACCACAAAAGTATTGAAAGTTCCAATTATTCTAAAAGAGTGTACTACATAGGGTAGGTAGTGGAATGGACGCTATTTACCTATTGCACTAGGTAGGCATTCCAAAAGGAGAGTCTTGGTGAGCCGTATATAAATTTACTTAAATAAGTCTCCTAAAAACCCATACAAAATAGGGTAGGAGGTTTTATGAGACACTATATGTCCATTTCTCTATGTAGACCTTCCGAAAGGGTAGTCTTGGAGCTAAGCCTTCTAAATGAGTGTACTACTTAGTGTAGATGGTGGAATGGGACACCATATAAGCATTGAACTAATTAGTCATTCTAAAAGGGAGGCTTGGTGTGTTACTTGGGTGTTCTTCTAATGTCTTGTCATTGAGTGGGGGCCTTTTCTCCCGAGGTGAGTAAGCCTAAAAGCGGTAGTCTTGAGGATCAACTTGGTGTGTAATGAAGGAGGTCTGTGTGCATCTCCTTCATGTCTTTCGTATGTAACTCTTATGATAACCTTTTTTAGGGAAACTCCTAAGGAAATGAGTTCACTTTCTCTTTGCTTGGCATTGTAACTTCACTGTTTTTGAAATAGGATAGTTCACTCTAATATTGAAGGAGCTTACTGTAATTTTGCGAAGTTTACTCTAAAATGCTCGTTTTTGCTAAAATTTTGGGAATAATTCTCCTAGTGTAAAAATATGTTTATTATATTGTTTTACTTCCATATTCATGAATCTTTTACTTAATTGGCATAAAATGTGGTTGTACTAAAATGTCCCTTTTTGCATGTTTTTGCCTATACCATACATAGTATATTATTTGTACTAATCCCATTCCTTTTTATACTTTATAAGTATAGGTTTTAGAAGCATGGTTGAAGAATAGAAGACATAAGTTGGGAAAGATTCTCTCAAGACAAAGTGTGTTATCATATATTCGAGGGCGTCGTTCTTAATTCTTTTAGTTTTGTATAAGTTCTTATTATAGTTCATTATTTTTACTAATCCCATACCTTTCTATAATTTATGATTATAGCTTTTGGAAGAAAGATTGAAGTCTAGATGGCAAAGATTGGGAAAGATTCTCCCAAGAAAAAGTATGTCCTCACATATTTGAGGGCATAGTTCTTAATTCTTTTTGTTTTGTATAAGTTCTTATTATGTGTTTCTTCAAATCCAGAGGGGTGTGTCCCTATGATTTTTATTTCATGCCTTTAAGATTGCTTGTGACGATGGATTTTCTTAGCCTTTATAAAAGATATCATTTTACATCAAATATAGTGAAAAGTTTTAATTTCGCATTACTTTTCATGTCTAATGTAATGAATGACAGTTAAGGTCTTGTACAAGACCCCAAATGGTCAAGTACGAGTTTTCACGACCCAAGGGTTCTCTATAACTTCTAGAGTGTACTTGTGGGTGGTGGCACATCCCTTTTGTCTAACCCTAGGGATGAGATGAGTAGGTTTGTGATGGGTGTCGCGATCTAGTGAAGGAATAATGCAATACGGCCATGATACATGATTATATAACACTAGGTAGACTCATGGTGTATGCTAAATCTATTGAAGAGTCTAAACCTGAAAAGATTGCTAGAAACATTAAAAGGAGTGGTTCAAGTGATCAAGGTCAACCTAGGTTCATAAAGAGGGCTCAAATCAAGATGGTCCTAGTGATCCCAAAGTGAAATTTGAAAAAGGATGGGGTTCTCAGTATTGCATCCTACATGTTCTACTTATGGAAAGATGCAATATGGGCAATGTCTATGGGGTACCAAAATTTACTTTGGATATGGTAAACATGGAGTCAAAGTGAGGGGTTGTATTCTCCAAAAAAAGGCATTTCTATGCAGTCCGGGCAATAGGAGCAAAGTAAGATGATGATGACGATGACGGTAAGTTCTTGTATATCTTTCTTTTAAAGTATGAGTTCTTTCTAAGTGGGGAATTATAGTGAGTAGAATATTTTTTATTTATAGTTATATCTCTTCTATTCAACTCAAGCTTGAGAGTATAAAGTCATAGAAGTATGTTGCATGTGCATTTGTTTAGGAGTTTTGTTGAAAGTGAATTTCATTGATTCCTTGCATTGTGCATTTTATGAAGTTATGATTATGTTGTAATATGCTTTTATGAGATTTTATTATTGCATATTAGAATTTTTCATCATGAATTTCCTAAAAATTGCCTAATTCACTATAATGAACTACCTGCTCATTGTCAAACTTTTCAAAATAAGACTAATTAATTATTTGGTAAAAAATTGTGGTAAGGTTGACTTAACTGATGTATATGAGCATGATATTGAATTAAAATAAGATTTTACTATTTTAGATTAAGGATGCGAGCTTCATGGCATGATGAGTTATTCAATTTATTTTAGTTTCTCGTTGTCTTGTGATTCACTTGATTATGTGAAATAGATGTTTTCCTAGATTTTTGTTTTTTATAAGATGCTATATTGTATGGTCATGACTGTTAAATTGAATCTCTATTCTTGGAACTGTTCGGAGGATGGCAAGTCTCATTTGATGACAAATGTTGTCCAAGTGAGGGAGAATGTAATACCTCAAAAGTTACTTAGGCAAATCTAGAGACTAACAAGGTTTTCATGAGGTTGTAAGGTGTCTATAATGTGGTATTGAGGCAGTGTCTACAACTTTAGGTGAGTGTGAGGTAAAACGTCAAGGGACAACTAAAACGTTCCACGATTAACTCACATATGTGCCTCAGGTGTTGTTATGTGACTATATGTGTGTTTCATGAGTTAATGAGATCAGTAAATGTGTTATAATAGTATTTGTAGTCGGTGTGTTAGTCCATGACGTTCAAAAGGTTACCTTGACACGACCTTATGTGTCTTGGCAGACTTTGTCGAGTTTTACGTGTCCATTTTGGATGAAATTGATATGTGGGGTCTTAAACTTGTATACGAATATATTCAGGTTGGAAACATCCACGCAAAAGTGGCCAAGGACAAACCAAGGTTCCATGAGGAAGGACTCATCTTAAGAGCCAAGACTGCACAACACAGTCCCAAATGATGGAGCCAAAAGAAAACTCGTGGGCTAGTCGACAACACATCGATGGGTGACTTGGCTCATGAATTAGGCGTGGGAGAAGGCCAAGCAATGGACCTGCATTTTTCACAAACACCGGACAACCAGGACGGTCCGTTGGTTGGGAAACAGGCTGCGTTTGGAACTGTCTATCATGGCTTTCAATTGCGCAGCTTACTGTTAATTCTAGGGGTGAAGAGGTATATTCACATCATTTACAAATAAGAGAAAGGGCGGTTATTTAGGGTTACTTTGTGTATTTTAAACATGTTTATAAGTCTTAAGCACTTAGGAGAATTCATTCTTCAAAATCAATACCCAAAAATATCCTAGAAATTTTCTTGAACTCCATTGAAGCCAAAATTCAATGAAGAGCTTGACTTTGAGATTTGGGTGCTGATTATCTATTAAATTGGAGGATTATTATCAGCGAGGTATGGTTTTTGATCCTTGAAACCCTATTCATCAAGGTGCCACACACTAAAATAGTTTTCTAAGATGAACTTGTCCAATTTTATGATCTATCCATGGGTTCTTGCATTAAAGGTTTAAAAGTATATTGATTGAATTGTTGTTAATTTGATGATTTTAAATCTATTAACCTATGAATCCATGTAATTGATGAACCCTAGTTTTTTACTACTTTATTGGTTAAGTGATATTGACTTAATACTTATGTATTTTAATGTAGTTTTCTATGGGCTATTGAATGATATAATAATTGAATTCAATTAATGTATAATTGGTCTTAGATTAATAAATTCATATTGAATTGACCCATATTAATTGAGTATTATAGTTTTTGTATTGAATTGATGTTCATGGCCATGGGTTAATGGTGTTGAATTTGATGATTTAGCTTTGCATTGACGTAGTGAGAATGGATTGGTGGTATGCTGCTCTAATTCTCTTTATGTTATGTACTGTAATTCTTGAATTATTTTTCTGATTGATATGGTCCAATTATGGTGGCGGTGCTATGTGAATGATATGGCCTTGTCAGTGTTACTTTATGTATTATGATTATCATGGCCTTGTCGGAAACTACTTAAAGTATTATGATTATTTGTGTAGTGATTTATGTATATTATGATAATGTTCATCTTAATATGATTAATGTGAAAGTATGTGTTATTCTAGTGATATTAGGTGATCATCTTAGACTATTACTATGTGCTTATGTGTGTATTCTTAAAGTTGATTCATGATTGTTCTTACTGTGCTATATGATTCTATAATGTTTATATTGAGGATGTTATATGTAGTGGATAGGATGACCTAAAGATGATGTTTGTTGTTCTGAAGTTGTTCAAAAAATGATATGTTATAGGTAATAAAGTAAAGTATGTTATCTCTTGTTTTTGTGGAGTTATGGACCTTACTTGAAATATTGATGAAAGATATATAAATATGAGATGTCCTTACAAGGTTATCTTAGTTCACCCTTGCCATAAATTAATGAATGATATGTGAGACCTTAAATGATGTTAAGAAGGTCACGTACGTGGAACCTTAAACCTAGTGGTAAGGTTATGAACATTTAAGTAGAGAGTCATAATGGTATTCTTTTTGTAATGAATGATGAACTTAGGGTTGATTGTTTGGAATGACTTTCACACCCATAGTGCATACCCTTGATAAGACCAGCGTCGTCGTCCTCTCTGAGGACTCAGACAAGCCCTTAGCATTCGTCATAACATGTGATCATTAAATATTGCGGAAAAACTAATGCTTTTACATTGTACTTAATGTATTCTTAGACTTCATATTCATCATTCATAAAACATATGGTATTCTATGAAACTGTCTCACATATATAATCCATCTAAAGAGTGCAAGTCAGGTATTAGGCAATACATAGTCAATATGCCATATAGGCCTAAGTAGAGGGGTGAGTACTCCACATGTACTAAGTATGGGTACATGCACAAAACACATAATGATATGCATGAAAAGGATCATTTATCGATTCATTAGAAAACATGCTAAGTCATGGAAACGTCTTTAAGCCACATACCATATAGCATATACAAGTCAAGGATTTGATCAACATAAGGCACGATAAAAATTAAATACATATTATCATGGAATCATGTTAACTTTTCATATTTAATAGATCATATCACATAACATAAAAAGACACTTACCAATGATCCCATCCATAACCCACAAGTGCAATGGTCATGTAAAGCCCCATAACCCCACACAACAAAGTAGATAAGATAGGAGACCATAGGTAAATCTTTGCTTCATAAATTGTAACATAATTAATCATAACTTCATATAGCAACATAACCCAATAATATATTCATCATAGTGATAAACATTAAATAAGAGTAACATCATGTATCATAAACATATATCTTTCATGTTGTCATATTTCATAAGAACAATATCCTAGGACTTCCCATAGAGTAAACTTGTGCAATGTCTACGAGAGTCCCACACCCCTACCTCTACGAAGTAGACTCATCAAGTTACCCTGGTCAACGTTCATTTACATGTATTTCATTTTACAGGAGGGAACATTCGCCTTAACCGACATATACATGTGATCTAAATATGAAATCAGTTGTCAAGTAACCCCACTATAAAGAAAGGTGGTCTACCGGAAAAATTAGAACCAAAAATGACATATATTTCTAAGTGGATCCACTAGCTAGTATCCTTTGGTGGCAGCATAGTTCAAGAACAAGGAAAGGCATTAGAGAACTATAGTTTCACATTACATGGAATCCTAAATCATATGAGAGTTAATCGATGCTTAGCTTAAGTCCCTTTCATGAAATAACTTTTAAGTTTTCTTTTATCATAACTTACCATAGGTCATAGGATATTAACTTATTATATGACATTATCATGAGATCTTTGTAATTATATGAGAATTTCCTTCCATCATAACCCTTCATATGTAACATATTCATCTTGTGTAAAGATTAGAGAATATCATAGCTTGCATTTTCATATTCTTATCATGATCTTACTTTTAGTATGTTCATAACCCAACATATTCTCATAGCAACATCATATATACTTTTCATAATATATCATCATAGTTTATAGGCTAACTGTCACGACCCAAAAACTGAGTCGCGACTGGCACCCACATTGACCCTCCTATGTGAGCGAACCAACCAATCTAAAACCCAAACATAATTAATAAAATACAACGCGGAAGACTTAAACTCAATAACGAAAAACGAATACTATAAATATCCCCAAAATCTGGAAGTCATCATCACAAGAACATGTATGGTCAAAATTACGAAACTAAGAGTATTCTAAGAAGCTAAAACAAATGAAAGCTAGTCCATGCCGGAACTTCAAGGCATCAACACGAGAAGAAGAAGATCCAGTCCAAGCTAGAAGCATAGCTCACCCTGAGATCCGGTGCAGTGAAGACTGGCTAGAATCGCGGTCGAGTTGAAGACGATGGCACGTTTGCTGCACTCCACAAATACAAGAAAGAAACAAACAAGTAGGAGTAAGTACAACCACACCTACTGAGTAGGTATCATCGGCCAACTCAGAATAGAAAACAGTATATATCAGTTAATCTCACAAATCAACTATAATACTCAACATGTAGTAACAACAAGTACTACAATCATCAATAAGTATCACCAAGTTCATCCAGGAGGACTCAAGCCTCAATATCATACTCATTTAGGAAATAGGTTCACTAGCTTTAGCATATTAACATCTTTCAAGATTCAGAACTTATTCCTCTCGTGTCGGTACGTGACACTCCGCTCCACTAACACCATGTGCCGGAACGTGGCACTCCGATCCTCATTCTATCCTAGTACCGGAACGTGGTACCCGATCCATATACTATCCTGGTGTCGGAACGTGACACTCCGATCCTCATATACTATCCTGGTACCGGAATGTGGCACCCGATCCATATACTATCCCGGTGTCGGAACGTGACACTCCGATCCTCATATACTATCCTGGTACCGGAACGTGGCACCCGATCCCCTAATTCATCAAGCCTTCTTTTATACTAAGGCATTATCAATAACAAAACATAGTTCATCAAGCCTTCTTTTATACTAAGGCATCACAATAACAAAACATAGTTCATCAAGCCTTCTTTTATACCAAGGCATTATCAATAACAAACATAGTTCATCAAGCCTTCTTTTATACTAAGGCATTATCAATAACAAAACATAGTTCATCAAGCCTTCTTTTATACTAAGGTATTATCAATAACAAAACATAGTTCATCAAGCCTTCTTTTATACTAAGGCATTATTAATAACAAAACATAGTTCATCAAGCCTTCTTTTATACTAAGGCATCACAATTACAAGTAAATTAGGGTTTCTTCAAGATTTAGGGTTCAAAAGCTTCATCATGCTTAATTTATCACAAACATATAATCACACTCATACAATCATACAATTAAGCATATAGAAGGGTTTACAAGATTACCCAATACATATCATTTGCTATTAAGAGTTTACTACAAATAGCATAAACCATAACCTACCTTCACCAAGGATTTGTGTTCAAGCAAGAAATCTTCAAGGAAGCCTTGCTCCTTCTCTCTCAAGCGCCTCTCTTTTCTCTTCCCTTTCTCTTTCTAATTTTCTTCCTCAAACCTTCCTCTTCTTAAACTAAATCACAAGATTTCAAGTATCAAAGGTGATGAAACCAACCCACCAACTAACTCAAAGTTAGTCCTTTAACCCCCAAGGAATTGAACTAATAACATTAACCCACTAACTTTATAAATTAAAGCCGGAATAGTCCAAAACACCCCTTTAAAAATTAGCCAGAAATTCGACCCCGCCTGGGATTACGCAACCTGTGACGGTCCGTCGTGCCTGCGACGGTCCGTCCTGCAGGTCTGTCGCAACGGTCAGTGACTTCCATTTCCTCGAAGAGTCTGTGATGGTCCGTCGTGCCCACGACGGTCCGTCCTGCACTTCCGTCACGACGTTCAGAGAGTTGTTCCCAGCACCAAATTCTCAAGAGTTGAAGTGTT
Source organism: Solanum chilense (assembly GCA_032847665.1). Classification (NCBI taxonomy): domain Eukaryota; kingdom Viridiplantae; phylum Streptophyta; class Magnoliopsida; order Solanales; family Solanaceae; genus Solanum; species Solanum chilense. Next base: position 53,665,133 of record CM064963.1, on the reverse strand, counting down.
TTGAAACGGGGCCTCACGACGGTCCGTCGTGACTGTGACGGTCCGTCCTGCAGGTCCGTCACAGAGTTCAGAGACTCAATTTCAACACTCAAATTCATAATTCCAAGTGTTTTGGAATGAGACCCCTCGACGGTCCGTCGTGCCTGCGACGGTCCGTCGTGCCTGCGACGGTCCGTCGTGGTGTCCGTCGTATCAGCCAGTTTTTCCAGAAATAAAATCTGCTACTCAAAACGACTAAACAGGTCGTTACAATAGAAACCAATTTACCCATCGTTCGTCCCCGAACGATCAAAAGAAGAAAAACAAGGGCGAAAAGGAGTACCTGAATCTGTAAACAGATGTGGGTATTTTTCCTGCATATCTGCCTCCTTCTCCCAAGTAGCCTCTTCAACCGGTCGATTCTTCCATTGAACTTTGATGGATGCAATCTCTCTCGACCTCAACTTGCGAACTTCTCTACTCAGAATAGCAACAGGTTCCTCTTCATAAGTCAAATTCTCATCGAGCAGAACCGAATCCCAACGAATGATGTAATTTCCATCTCCATGATACCTTTTCAACATGGACACGTGAAATACCGGATGTACTCCGGACAGCCCTGGAGGCAAGGCTAATTCATAAGCCACCTCCCCTACTCGCTTAAGTACCTCAAATGGTCCAATATACCTTGGACATAACTTACCCCTTTTTCCAAACCGCATCACCCCTTTCATGGGCGAAACTTTCAACAAGACTTGTTCACCCTCCATGAACTCTAAGTCTCTAACCTTTCGATCCGCATATTCCTTTTGTCTACTTTGAGCCGCTAAAAGCTTTTCTTGAATAGCTTTCACCTTTTTCAATAAATCCCTCAATAGATCCGTACCCCAAGGCCGGACCTCAAACGCATCAAATTAACCGATGGGAGACCTATATCTCCTCCCATACAATGCTTCAAATGGAGCCATGTCGATACTGGAGTGATAGCTATTATTGTATGAAAACTCCGCCAAGGGTAAGAAGTTATCCCAATGGCCACCAAATTCTATCACACACGCACGGAGCATATCCTCCA
>CM064963.1:53577462-53663979 GCA_032847665.1 Solanum chilense | reverse complement strand
TTTAATGGATAAACTATAACACTTCGAAAGTCTATGACGTAATCTAGAGACTACCACAGATGTCATATGGTTTAGACACTGTTTTAAGGTCAATTTTAATGCGTATAAATCATGTAGGAAGTTTATAAATCAAAACGTCAAGTAACGTCCATGATGTCTGAATACTAGTTCAATAGCCTATTTGATTAAGTTTTGGGAGTCAAAAATTAATGAAAATTGGTGGAAGGGTTTCTAACATGTATGAGAGTTACTTCCTAGTCTACACATCCGGACACAAATTCCCAAGGACCAACCAAGGGCCCTTGAGGAGGACACTTGCATTTTGGGGTCAAACGCTGCCCAAGGCAGTGTCCACAAACGTATGCAACCAACGAACCATTGTCCAATCGACGGGGCGTGTACTGCTTCTGTTAATGAAAAAATAGAAAAATTCATGGGAGTCATCATTTGACAAGTCTCTGAACTTAACGACGGACCAACATGACGGTTGGTCCCATGTTCCACCAATTGACACACGAGGCATCAATGGGGTCTCGTTGGTGAGTGGACTGTTTTGCTGATCGTTTTAAGTTCAGTAGAGTTAACTAAGTAGTTGGCTAATTAATTAGTAAAGGTTTACATAACCCTGATTAAGTAAATTAACAACCTATATAAAGAACCTAAGCTAATTAAACTAACCAAAGCCCTCATAATTCCCAAACCCAAACACTCTTCATGCGCTCTTCTTTCTCTCTCCCAAGTTGAAGAACACCATAGAAGTTCAAATTCAAGGGGGTACTAGCGATGAAATCATAAATGTTTTTCCATTAATTTTCATAAAGCATTAAGGTATGTCATTCCTTTCACCTTTGGGACATCATTCCTCGATGAGTTCCATCAAATTGATTTCAAAAGTATGAATCTCAAGTCGGTCTTTTTCAATCTCAAAATTTGTCTTGTGAATTGCATTATTTATGATTTATTTTGTATATTATGAATATATTAACATGTATTATAACTAAATTATGTCACTTCTTGATGTATTGGTCTAGTTTGTAGAAGATGACCTTTTCTCTTTAACCTTAGGTTGTGCTCTTGATGTAAATTTTCTAGTGTTGGTTCTATTGACTTGATTATTAGTTGAATTAATATCCTATTATGTTATTGTATCAATTATGAATAGATTATGATGAATTTTATTCCTATAATTCTAGTTCTTGAGTACTTGATCTAGATTGTGACTTTGACCTATGTCACTTATATTAAGTTATGAACTAGTGATGGATTTTTATGTAGTGATTCAGTTGGCTTCGTTATCATGTTTGTTATTGTTGTGAGATGATATTACACCATTATTGGGTTGAGTTAAGGGTTTATGGGAATACTTTGATGATGGATTATGAAGGAGACTTGGTAAGTCATGTGATCCTATTTCTTTATTTAAATTGTGATTACATTTGTCTAGGTGATGATGTTGTATTGAAGTATACCTTGTACTAAATTTAATAGGGTTGGTATGATGGTGAATTGAAATGTATTGACTGTGGTTTGTGAGGTGTTGACAAAGATTTACATGTTATAAGGATGATGATAAGTTACCAATGTGCCTTATCATGATGTGGTTATGTAAATGTGCTAACCTCACATATAGGAATTGTAATGAAAGGACTATACTCATGCAATTCATATTGAGCTATGATGATGATGATTATACAAAAAATAGACCCTATGACCTACATTAAGCTATATTGAATAATAAAGACATTAAAGATATTTCAAAAGGGACTTAGATTAGCACAGAGGGAACTTGACAATGGGAAGTCTTGACTTTCCATAAAGGAAGATTCACCCTATAGTTCTACATGAGGTGTTGAATCCCCTATGAGGGATATTCATCCTATGCATTCCTATTATATGAGGCTCCAATTGCCAAGAGGCATGTCGAGGGTTCATACATATCTCTTAGTTCTTGAACTATGTGCCCCCATAGGAAGACTAGATAGTGGATCCACCTAGAAATCAATGTTTATATATTGTTTTACTTTGGCAGGCATACCACCTTCCATCGGTGTAAGGTTTTACAACATCGGATTCCACACTTAGCTCATGTGGCCTATATCGGTTAAAACAAGTGTTCCCTAAATTAAATATGAAGTAATGAGGTACAAACCAACTAATATGACTTAAGAGGTTTGACTTAGCTTAGGTAGGGGTAAGGGAATCTATCTATCAATTGCACTAGTTTGCCTTGAAGGAAGATTTAAAAGGTCGTCCTTATATATGTATATGCTTAAAATGGTACATAATATGTGTACGATGACCTTGTATATTGACGATACTCTATGATGATAAATTTCACTTATCAATATGTGTTTGATATCTATTTCTAAATAATGATTATGATATGTACTCTTAAATTATATACTATGTGAAGTAGGATATTAGTCATTGTTCTTGTTGGTTTACTTGATTTAGTAAGGCTATCGGAATTTGCTTGTAAATTGAACTTTTGATTTAATGAGGGTTCATGTGTAAATATCTTGCTTTTGTTATGTTGTAATGAACTATTATTCATGCTTGTGGGTATTATAACATGATGATAGAGTTTCCTTTACTACGTGTTCAATTATGTGATGTGCATGTTGACTTGACTAGACTTAGAATTGTTGGTCTTGTGATGTACATGCTTTTAGCTTAACGAATATGTATTAATGATTGGTATGATGTTCTTGATTGTGCATAAGGATTCTTAAAGTAAATTTGACACTTTAATGAATTGTCCCTTTTTAGCATTATTTTATGATATGTGTGCATATGGACTCATACTTGGTACAAGTGGTGTACTAACCCCATTTTCTCCCTTTTTCTCAAAAATTTTAGGTTGCGCATTGAAGGGATTTGAGACGACTTTGAAGGAAGACTTCAAATTCTCCTTCATCCATGTTCGGTATGTCCTCAGTTTTTGAGGGCAATGCCAATATCAAGCTTATGAAGTTGTTCTAGTTTTAACACTTTTATGTTCTTTCCTTTTCATTTGAGTACTAAACATTGTATAGCCTATATGTGGCTTTATTACATTGATGTATGGGCTAGGCCCAAATTATTATACTCTAGTTAGATGGTTATGAGATGAGACATCCATTTGAGACTAAGTTATATGTTATATATCTATGTGCAATAAAAGTAGAGGGCTATGTATTCATCCAATTTAAAGGGTCTATGTATATTGAATATGAATATTTTGTGTATGTAGAGGTCTATGTAAACCTCATTGTACAAGTAAGGAAAAGTTTTAAATTTCCCACACTTTTGACTTTTGAATGTAATGATGTAAGCTAAGAGTCTAGTCTTAGTCCTCAAAGAGGACGTCAGCACCGGTTACGTCTAGGGGTTCTCCCCGGATGTGACATAAATATTGGGAATTATTTTGGGTTTTGAAAAATATGACTTCATTGGGTGAATTTTAGAGTTAAAAAGGCTTATATAGTGGTCCTAGACTTAGGCAAAATGACATCACTTAGGTATATACAAATCGGAAAAGGCCAAAACACTCTGATTTAGAAGTCACCTTCCCACGGACCACATGAGATCCCATGAGCCGTAATTTCCTCCGTGGACCTTGAGGTAGTGTCTTAGACATCATGTCTTTTCTTCTCAAGCGGTGAAGGCATCACCATGAGCCTTCCCAGGAGCCGTAGTCTTAACCACTTATCGAGGCTACTGCTTCACCACTACGGGTGGCACCATGGGCCGTGATGGTAACCACGAGCCATCAAGAGCTTCATGTTGTTAGGATGTTTTTTTGAAACATTGAAAAGGATAATGCCTAGCCTAACACAAGCCACACCAGGTTCCATTGTACTTAAACAAGTGGTTGTTGTTGTTGTGGTTACTTGGGAAATGTCTAGGGGAGAATGGACTGCCATCGTCCTCTTCCTTTGTCCTTGACAGTTTTCGTGACTCTAACCCTCACTTTTAATTCTAGTTTACCATACTAATGTCTGGGGTGTTACACTTGTGATTCTATTGCACCTTGAGATAATCGTTCCTCTCCAATTTGTAATTTTACTTCTGTAATTCCCTTTTCGTATCTTGTTCCCTCAGTTATTCTAGCATTTTGGAATTTTTGTATGTTCATGGAATATAATTAAATTGGATATCAATTTGTAGTATTTAGTGGTAGTGATTGCAGCTCCTCGCCTCTACACTCAGATTGTTTAGAATTTATTTGAGGACAAATATTCCTGAGTATGATACAATGTAACACCTCAGATCTCAAAATGAAAAAAAATCATATTTTTCAGAAAATTTTGTGCAAGTACTAATGAAACCACCCACTGACTGTAGGTAGAACCATTGACCGCAGGTGGGGTTGTGTAAGGGTCTTGACCAAATTACTCAACATAGGCATGGGCGTGGCAAAGGGTTGGCATGAATGATTTTTCCAAAGAACAAAATGCAGGTGGAATAAAACTTTTGTATTGTAAGCAAAGTTTTTTCATGACTTAATGGTGTCAAATATTACTTGAAAGTCATTCTCAAGATATGAAATGGATGTTGACAAAGCAACAAGACAGACAAGGCTTGGATGCTGACCAGCATTTGTTGTGGACAAGTTTATATGACAAAATCACATGGTCTGGTCAAATGTGGGAAAATTGAGCTGGGCTAAATCGAAGAATTATCAATTATGAGTCAAACGCAACAAGTAAACAAGAAATGACACGAGTGGATTAAATGTTAACAAGGCCAACGCAAGGAAGCGGCAGGGCATCGCTGGTGCGCAACCATGGAAAATGTGCGGATACATTCAGGTGAGATTTGATGAGGCATTGACTATTCAATGTTTATACATTATTTTGGAGTCAAATATTTAGAAGGAAAATGCAGAAAACAAACTAAATCAAGTTAGCAAACTCACATGACAAGCACCTGCGGCGGTTACCTTTTTGTAACCGCTTGTGTCAGGATTCGTTGTATCTTGTTATAGCTTTTGAGTTCAAAATTTTAAATGCCTTATCAGTTGGGGATGCCAACGAAGATTAATTTATGGGCTAAATATTTGACAAGTTTTCGACATGTGTCAAAACACTATGCAATGTAAACACAAGACTTCCACATGTTCTATAAATGGATAGTCTTGTGTGTTGGACAAAATTGGCGAAGGATAGACTTGTTATCCTTAGGTGATAGAGGGAAGAGTAAGTCTGGAATTTTACCAAGACAGTTAGTAAATATATGAGGGTTTTAAGAAGTGTCTAAGGCAGCCATCAACTTGTGATTATGCCTTAAGTCGAAGTCGAAATCAAGGTTTTACAGAAGTGTGGTTCAATAAAGTGAGTCCTTTGTATTATTTTGATTATAAATATAAAGATCGGGTTTACCCGTCTGTTTGTGGGTTGATTTATTGTTGAAGTCTTAAAAATAATCTAAGCATAAAAAATAGAAGGAAAACGTCCTTAAACCTTAGGAAGAATAGGCTACGAAAGGGGCTGAGTTCAGTGGGACTTGACTACCATTAGGCTGGGTTACTTTCTTGCATGAAATTAAGTTGGAGTAGTCTGCCCTCCTAAAAATTTGGTATCAGAACGTTGCTTAGATTATTCGATGGCTGGGGGAAACTCTGAACTATGGGAGAGGGTCACACGACTGGAGGCTCTTTTTGGTGGGACAAACGATGGAGAGAACTTTGTTGATCTTGTTACTCAAATTAAAAGAGTGAGTGTAGAATTAACCTTGAATAAAGAGATAATGAACGAAAAGTTTTGTTATTGGAGGCATAATATGCATCCAAACACGAAACAGCCCAGCAAGAAAATAGAACATGTTCGCAAGGAGTAAGAAGATATGCGTGGTGAAGTTGTTCTTCTACGTCGGGCATTGCAACGAACAATTGGATCCATAAGGATGAAGGTTCATGAACCTAAGGCTTACAATGGTGTGAGGAGTGCTAAGGAATTGGAAAACTTTCTTTGGGATATCGAAAATTACTTCAAGGCAGTAAAGGTTCAAGATTCTGAAAATGAGTCAGTCACAACAATGTATTTAAGTTATGATGCCAAGGTTTGGTGGAGATTTGGATTTTTATTGTCATTGATCCTACCCATGGTCGACAAGTACAATATGTGGTTGGACCTACGACCCGTAAGATTGATTGTAGGTGACGTTCAACAACTAGTGGAGGAAATGGATGTTGGGTCAACTTCAAACGGTCATATCTTTTAGCATTAAAAGAATAAGCTCACCCACAACCTATCAAATTAAAGATAATTAAATCCTCTTTCAAATGACACCGAGTTTGCAAAAATCCTAACATCAAGAAATTCTTTTGCTATTTTAAGTGAAGCCCTTCCGGAGAAAACATTAATGATGAGCCCAGACGATGGTTGGTATATCAAACGGAGGCCCATCAGTCCTATGGTAGATGGAATTCCCCATATTTAAGTAAGGTTTATTTCTGTTTTTTTCCTACAAATTAGACACTCAAACTACACCGTTTGATGCCTAAACAACATCATTTATGCACTCTAAGCCTAATAACCTAGTTAGACCTAACCAAAACCCTATGCCTAAAAAAGATATCCAATTTTGGAGAAAAAAGAAGAGAAAAAGTCGACCAAACCTCCCATGAACAAGCAACAACATTGTTAATGTTCTGCCCCTATATACAAAGGATTTAGTGGTAGATTGTGTCACCAGGATTGTGGATTTCCGTAGTGGATTCCTTTAATCCATAAGTCCCTAGAGTTGAGTCAGTTAATCGATTCTACGTAGTATTTTAGACCTAGGTATTTATAGAATCTTAGAGAAGTTTTAAGACATTAGTTGCTATGATATCTATAATACAAAAAACATGTATTCTTTGAAATGTTGCATAGTTCCATGTATAAAACTCAAAACCCTAGTTCATATAAAAACTCTTAGTTCATGAATTTTAGTTGCAACATAAGGTAAACATAAAACCATGCTCCATATTATTAATGTCACATTCTCAGTATATAAATGTGTCATTCTCAGTTAGCATGTAAGTATTTTTAGCTATTTAGGATTCGGTGCAATTTAGCTTCATGTGTTTTTAATTGGGAGTAAAATTAGAAGTGAATTGGAATTGGGTTCATCATAGTTGATGCTTCTCGTGACCAGTGACACTACTTCCATTTCAAGTGTCTACGATCGTCGATAATATAGTATCTCAACCGACGGTTGAGGTCGTTTCCTAAAGGGAGTGGTAGTGAAAAGTTGTAGCTAGTTAGAACTTCATTTGAATCATTCATAGATAAAAACAAAAGAATAAAAATATTAAAAATTAACGGGTGATAGAAAAGTTCCATATATCAAATCGGGGTTTATTCACATGTAGTAAAAATTCCAAAATAGACAATAAATCAAATCAATGAGAGGGGGAATTTTTGGGATATGACCGCAATATTGAATAATATAGATTATTGGTTCGTGCTTTCGATACAAAATCTATATGAAAATAGTGACGAGGATAAGCTTTATATGGAAATAAGTTTTCTCACGACCAACTACCCCATTTCAAAATGGGTTCCTCTTGGACACCCATTTATCGCATAAAACCACTAAGCCTTACCCCAATAACTCTGTCGAACTAAGTGTTAGTATATGGGAATACGTCTCACCCTCTAGGGCTGAACGTCATGTAAACCCACTCATTAGGTCATCAATCTAGAGGTCTTGGATTCGCAACCTCTCTCTTGATTAAGACGAATATACATGGATGAAATTGCAACTACAAATCAAGTAGATTAAACCACAATCACTAGAAGAAATCACCATTAAATTACATATTTGGTAGTTCAAACCCCAAGAATTGGAGTTTTTAGACAAAAGTCTAGAATTTATAACATCAATGATGATGAAATCAAATGGTTATGAGAAATAAAGTCTTTTTAGCAAAGAAAGAATAATCAAGGAGACCCACTTCCAAATCAAAGGAGAAGAGACCCTTTCTTCTTCAAGTCTTCAGAACCCATACAAAACATGAGACTAAATTACAAAATGATATAAGAAAATATGATATTATTCTGAGCTAAGTTGGAATCCTAAGAAAGACCATCCAACATTCTCTTCTTTATAGTGTTTAAAAATATGTTGCGAATGATTGTTCGGCAAAGTTAGTCGAGATTTCCAAAGACTTCGGCGATCGGCCTTAGATATGCTACCTTTTTTTTTTAAAACTTATCTTCAATTATTGTTCTAATGCACTAGAATGTAAGGCTGTCTAAATCATGGGTTCACCGATCCACTCTGTGCCTCACCTCTTTTTCTCATTGTTTTTCTAGATGAGTCGTCGTTACTAAGATGTAACGTTTTCTTTGGGGATTAAGTCCGATGGTGCCTACTTTGTCGGCAATACTCCCACAAAGATGCTCCTCGTCGTTATCTTGCTCACTTCGGTTCAATAGTTCTTTAACTTTCAGAGGTCCAATGTAGCTTCGCTGACTCATTTCACCGATACTCTAAATGATCTTTTTTGTGATTGATCTTCCTCTTGAGGGATTGGATTATTAAAAAATATGCCTCCATACCTATCGGCGATCTGCCAAGTGCACTTGATGATGATATGTGTTCATTCGTTTAGATGTCATAGCCTTGTTGCTCCTTTTTGCATATTATGTCCATGTTTTCCTTGAATCCTCAAAAACCTAAAACTTAAGAGTTTTAATCAGATATTGAGATAAAATCAAAATTTGAGGACACTAATTCTATTAAAATATAACCCAAAATAAGTCCATTCTTTGGAGTATTCAGTAGTCCTAGAACTATGTGTCCGTATATAACTATATGCCCATTTTATTGGGAATCATATTTAGTGATCATTCTTCTCATTTTATTATACCCATGGAAATATATATTGGTTCCTTTTGTTGGGTTGTGTATATTGGACACCACGTTTAACTCACGTGGTTTATGTCGGATAATAGAAGCTCCCAGAGTCAGACTATTAGTGAATTTGACCATAATTCAGTTTTTTACTTGGTCATGTATTCAACTTATATTTTTAGTTGTCTCGGTATTTATATTCTTGTTCATATTATGTCATTGATGAGTTATGATTTTCTCATCTCATGTACATTTGTTCTATTTAGTCTCTATGTCCTGCATGCTCAGTACATTCCATGTATCAACACATCTTCTACACTACATCCTTTCATGACGTAGGTTCAGCTACTTAGCATACATATCACGATTAGATCAATCCTCGGTCGAACTTCTGCAGTTTCAGTGGTGAGTAGACATGCTTTCCATTTTATTGTGACATCTCAAAACATTAATTAACTAAGGTTAAGGTAAGAAATACAAGAATAATCAATTTTGGAAATAAATGCGGGCATGCATCATCATCTGCTAGTGCATCTGCGCCCGGAGATAGAGTTGAGCATCATGATCAGAACTTCCGATCAAGACCTGCATATTCAGAGGGTAGTGTGGTGCAAGGAGGTAGTAAGCCTCCTTCCTGTGCCAGGTGTGGTAATAATCACTCTGGCATCTATCATGAAGGTTCCGAGAGTTGTTTCAAGTACATTCAGACCGAACATTTTATGAGAGAATGTCAAAAGAGTAAGTAGAGTTGTGGTATGGGGGAAATAGAGCTTAGTCTTCATCAGCTACTTAATCAGACAGAGCTTCACCTAAGTGAGCTACTTCTATTACAGGCGGAGCAACAAAATGCTTGTATGCTCTTAATAATCCCCAAGAACACGAGAATTATCCAGATTTTTTCACTAATATTATTTAAGCCTTTGACTTTACTGTTTATGAATTATTAGAACCAGGAACAATTTATCCTTCGTAACTCCTTATGTTGCAAATCTGTTTGAGATTCTAAATGAAAAACTTTGCGAACCCTTCGTGTTTCAGCATCGATTGGGGAGTCTATACTAGCAGAAATAGTCTATAAAGTTGGACATGGTAGATTTTGATGTCATTCTTGGTATGGACTGACTTCATGCCTGTTATATATCAATAGATCGCTAACTTTAGTTGTGAAGTTTCAAATTCCAAATGAGCCAGTCATAGAGTGGGCGAGTTAATGACTCAAGTGTTTATCCACCTTCGCTTCAATTTGTTCCTACTGTTAGTGAGTTTCCTGAAATCTTTACTGATGATCTACCCGATGTCCCTCCCACAAGAGTGATAGACTTCGACATAGACGTAATCCCAGATACTCTTCCTATCTCTATTCTTCCATACATAATGGCACCAGCAAAGTTGAAAGATCTAAAAGACCAATTGAAAGATCTATTGCATAAACACTTCATTCCACTAAGTTTCTCACCTTGGGGCACTCCAATCTTGTTTGTTAGGAAGAACGATGGGTCCCTTAGGATGTGTATAGACCACTGTCAGTTGAATAAGGTTACCATCAAGAATAAATATCCTCTTCCAAGGATAGATTATCTTTTCGATCAACTTTAGGGAGCTTCTTGCTTTTCCAAGATTGACCTTAGATCAGGCTATCTTAAGTTGAAAGTAATGGAATGTGATATTCCCAAGAAAACTTTTAGAACAAGGTATCAGGATTATGAATTTTTTGTTATGTCCTTTGGTTTGACAAGTGCACCTGCAGCTTTCATGGATTTTATGAACATTGTCTTCAAACCATATCTAGATCGGATTGTCAACATCTTCATAGATGACATACAGATTTATTCAAGGAATGATGAAGATCATGCTAGTAACGTTAGCATTGTTCTTTACACTTTGAGAGATAAATAATTATATGCCAAGTTCTCCAATTATAAGGTTTGACTTATGTCAGTGGAATTCTTAGACCACATTTTTTCTGGTTACGGGATTAGTGTTGACACTCAAAAGATTGAGGCACTTGAAAGTTGGCCATGACCCACATCTCCAATAGTTATAAGATTCCTTGGGTTTGGCTGGGTATTATAAGAGATTTTTTGAAGGACTATTATCTATCTCTTCACCTTTGACAAAGTTAATTCACAAGATAAATAAATTTCAATGTTTTGAAGCTTGTGAGAAAAGCTTTCAGTAGTTGAAAAAAGAGATTGACTACCGCTCTGATTTTGACCTTACCAGAGGGTACTCAAGGATTTGTGGTGTATTTTGATGCATCAAGAGTTGGATTTGGCTGTGTGTTGATGAATAATGGCAAAGTCATAGTTAGAAAAGGGTCATACTTTATAGATGAAACCTCTTAATTGTTTACTAGTGGATCCATTAGTTAGTTTAGGTCCTATACTCTTGAAAGGTAAGGATAGCCGAATAACGATGTATCGTCACTGTAGCTCCTTAGTGATGGTTGTCAATTAGAGAATTTCCTACATCAGTATTATATTTTCATATAAATCAGTTATTGAATTTTATATACACCTAAGACATTATTGTATACTTGTATACATTAAGACTTACAACTTTTAAACTACATATATTGAATAAAAGTTAGTAGAGCATGAGTTGAGTAGAGCCAAGGTAATTATTCATTGTTACTCTTTCTCAAGCCTATGTTTTGTTTCGTTGGCGAACTTGCATACTCGTTCATTCAATGTACTGATGCCAGTTGGCCTGCATCATTTCATGGTGTAGATGCTGGTAACGAGAATAGACAGTCGACGAATCATTGAAGAAGTTGAGCTCTCGAATGTTAATTAGTGAGCCTCCTACCATTACATAGGACATATTTTTATTGAATTCTATATTATTTCAATAGAATGTTTTGGGGTTTGTCCCAAGATTCATCTTAGTCAGTTTAGAGGCTTCATAAAAATTTAGTAGTCTAGTAGTCTTTATTTAAAATACTTATGTTAAAGACTTTATTATTATTTTGGCCAGTTTAAATGGTCAAACATTTAAAACATTCTAGATAATATTATTGTTCTGTTGAGTTAAGTTCTTTCACTCTTATGATTATGATTGTTGTCTTCCCCTAAGTTAAGTAAATCAACCCAAGGATTCGCTTGAGACCAGCAATGGTCATCTAGTGCAAGTCACGCCTAGGGTGTTGGTATGCGTTGTAACAAACATATTATCATAACCCAGAGTTCAAGAGTCCTAGGGAATCTATGAAGTCCTATCTGTAAAGTCTTAGTCATCGTTGTGAAGCGCACCACATTTATGATTATGAGGCTGCAAAATTTAGAAATGTTTCACTTCTTTCATTTTCTTTCGTGTGAATAGTTATCTCAAAAAGTCACTCTCTCAATTTCGTGCTTAATATTATTTTCATATCATCATGCCTCAAAGAAGAGAATTAAGAGGTCAACCAGCCTGAAGAAATGTTGAGGAACATATCGTCCCATATACACCAGATGTCCAACCCCAAAGAGAGGTTACCAATAATAAGTTCCACGAGGCTATCTGAATGCTAAGCTAATCGATCATGACCAAGTCAAGAAAAAGAGAAGAGATCGATAGGAAGAGGCTAACACCTCAAGAGTTTGTGAATTTGTGAGAATGAGTCCTTTTACTTTCATCGGATCAAGAACTAATGAGAATCCGGAAAACATCGTGGAAAAGTTTAAGAAGGAATTTGAGGTGATGCATGTGTTAAATGTTGAGTGGGTTGAATAGGCTGCATATCAACTGAAGATTGTAAATAGAACATGGTTTGATAAATTGAAGAATGGTAGAGCTGAGGATGCACCACATCCAAGTTGGGCTTGCTTCGAAGAAGCCTTCGTGGGGATGTTATTTTTTTGAGAGCTGGAGGAAGCCAAGGTGAGGGAGTTTCTTACTCTATAACAGAACTCCTTGAGTGTGCAAAAGTCTGTGATGCTCACTGAGCTGTCTCGCTATGCTATGGAAATGGTGAAGGACATGATGAAAAGAATGATTTTATTTGATCTCGGGTTGGGTCATGCATCAAGCAAGGAAGGAAGGGCTGCAATGTTGATTGACGACATGGACATATCCCAGTGAATGGTCTATATGCAGCATGTTGAAGAGGAAAAGCTGAGGGATAGAGAAGAATACAAAAACAAGAAATACAAGATTTGGAGTGAGTTTGGGAAATAGAAAGGTTGTTTGAATAAGCAATAATTTCATAAATCGAATGGGCATGCACCATCATCTACTAGTGCACCTGCACCCAGAGACATAGTTGAGCATCATGGTCATCACTCTCGAGCCAGACCTAAATATTCACTAGGTAGTGTGTAGCAAGGATTTAGTAAGTCTCCTCTTGACATCAGGTGTCGTAAGAGTCACTCTAGCATCTGTAGTGAAGGTTCCGCGGGTTGTTTCAAGTGATGTAAGACCAGGCATTTCATGAGACAATATCCAAAGTGTAAGCAAAGTGGTGTTAATGGGGGAAATAAAGCTCAGTCTTCATCAACTGCTCCACAAGACAGAACTGCACCTAGGAAAGCTACTTCCTGTATTGGAAGAGGAACAAACCGCTTGTACACTCTTATAAATTACCAAGAACAAGAGAATTCGGCAGATGTTGTCACTAGTATGATTTGAGTCTTTGACTTTACTATTTATGCATTATTAGACCTAGGAGATATTTTATCCTTTATAACTCCTTGTACTGCAAATTAATTTGAGATCGTTCATGTAAAATTTTTGAACCCTTCTGCGTTTATAAACCAGTTGGGGAGTCTATTCTAGCGGAAATAGTCTATTGTGATTGTCTTGTTTATGTCAATCACAAGGTAACCATGACAGATTTAATATATTTTGACATGGTAGATTTTGACGTTATTCTCTGTATGGACTGACTTCATGTGTATTATACATCAATAGATTGCAGAACTCGAGTTGTCAAGTTTCAAATTCCGAATGAGCTAGTCATAGAGTGGGCTAGAAGTATACCAGTGCCTAAGGGTGTTTCATTTCGTACCTTAAGAGAAGGAAGTTAGTTTGTTAGGGGTGTATCTTTTACTTATTACTTGTTAATGAGTCAAGTGTTGAGGTTCCTTCCATTTAGTCAGTTCCTAAAGTGATTGAGTTTCCATAAGTCATTCCTTATGATCAACCCAGAGTCCCTCCTAAAAGAGAGATAGACTGCGGCATAGATGTAACCCAAAATACTTTTCATATCTCTGTTCCTCCATACAAAATGTCCCCAACAGAGATCTAATAGAGAAACGGAAAGATTAACTAGATAAAGGCTTCATTAGACCAAGTGTCTTACTTGGGGCGCTCCGGTCATGTTTAGTAGGAAGAAGGATGGGTCCGTAGGATGTGTATAGACTATCGACAATTGTATAAGGTTACCATCATGAATAAATATCCTCTTACAAGGATAGATTATCTCTTCAATCAACTTGAGGGTGCTTCTTGCTTTTCAAAGATTTATCTCAAAATCAAGCAATCATCAGTTAAATGTAAGGGAATGTGATATTCCCAAGACAACTTTTAGAACAAGGTATGGGCATTATGAATTTTTTGTTACGTCCTTTTTTTTGTAAAATGCACTTGAAACGTTCATTGATATTTTGAACAGAGTCTTAAAACCTTATTTAGATATATTTTTCATCGTCTTCATTGATGACGTACTGATTTATTCAAGGAATGAAGAAGATCATGCTAGTCATCTTAGGATTGTTCTTCAGCCATTGAGTGATAAAGAATTATATGCCAAGATTTCCAAGTGTTAGTTTGGGGTTAAGTCTGTGGCATTCTTAGGCAACATTGTTCCTTCTGAAAGGATTAGAGTTGACACTTAGAAGATTGAGGAAGTTCAGAGTTTCGCTAGACCCACATCTCCAATAGATATAAGAAGTTTCTTGGGTTTGGCTGGCTATTAGGGGAGATTTGTTGAAGGATTCTCACTATCTCATTTCCTTTGAACAAGTTAAATTAGAAGACAGTTAAGTACCAATGGTCTAAAGCTTGTGATAAAAACTTTAAGAGTTGAAAAAGAGATTGACTACTTCTCCGGTTTTAACCTTACCAGAGAGTACTCAATGATTTGTGGTTTATTGTGATGCATCACGGGTTTGCTTGGGCTGTGTGTTGATGAAGAATGGCAAAGTTAAAGCCTATGCCTCCTTGAATTTGAATATTCATGGGAAAAATTATCCAACTCATGACTTAGAAATGGCTGCAGTAGTGCTTGCTTTAAAGATATGGCGTCACTACCTGTATGGTGTTCATGTAGATATATTCACTGATTAAAAAAGCCTCAAATATGTGTTCACTTAGGAAGAGCGCAATCTCAGATAGAGAAGTTGGTTGGAAGTAGCCAAGGGTTTTGGCATGAGTAAATATTTACCACCAAGGTAAGGTTAATGTGGGTGTTTATTCCTTAAGCAACTTGCACGTGGGGAGTACTTCCAATGTCGAAGGAGAAAAAGAGGAAGTTAGCAAAATATGTGCATAGATTTGCACGTTTCGGAGTCAGACTTATGGATTCATCAAAAGGAGGCATAGTGGTGACAAAGGGGGCTGAATCATCATTAGTGTGAGTGGTTTAAGAGAAGCAAGACCAAGATCCTATTTTTCTTGACTTGAAGGCAAGTGTACATAATAAAAACTTATTTGCTTTTGAACAAGGGGGAGATTGTGTGTTGAAGTATCAACATAGATTAAGTGTACCTAAGGTGGATGGACTCCAACAGAGGATTTTGGAGGAGGTTCACAGCTCCTGGTATTCTATTGATCCGGGTTACACAAAGATGTACCGTAATTTGAGGGAGGTATATTGGTGAAATGGCATGAAGATAGATAATGTTGAGTTTTGTTCAAGTGTTCAAATTGTCTGCAAGTGAAAGTAGAACACCAAACGCTTGGAGGTTTAGCTCAAAATATAGAACTTCCGGAATGGATGTGGGAGATGGTTTATATGGAATTCATCACAAGCTTGCAAGATCTGAAAGGAAATATGATTCTATTTGGGTGATTGTCGACTGAGTAACAAAGTCAACCCATTTCTTGCCGGTGAAGACTAAATACTCGGCTGAGGATTTTGCTATGTTTTACCTTCAAAAAGTGGTAAGACTTCATGGATTTCCCGTTCCATTATTTAATATAGAGGTGCACAATTTACTGCACAATTCTGGAATTCTTTCAAGAAAGGTTAAGGTTCAAAGGTGAATTTGAGCACTGCTTTTCATCCTCAGACAAATAGACAAGTAGAGAGTAATATCCTGACCTTAGAAAATATGTTGAGAACTTGTGCTGATAGGACCACATTTAGTTCACCAAGCTATGGATAAGGAAAGTTGGGATGAGCATATACCCTCATTGAGTTCGTCTACAACAATATTTATCATTCGACCATCCAAATGGCTCCAGATGAAGCCCTTTATGGGAGAAGGAGCAGATATCCTATTGGGTGGTTCGAAGTTGACGAAGAAGGGCTCATAGGACCATATTTAGTTCACCAATCTATGGAGAAGGTTAAAGTTACTCAAAAAATATTGACGAAAAAAAAAGTCGCCAAAATTCCTACACGTATGTTAGGACAAGAACATTAGAGTTTGAGGTGGGTGATTGGGTGTATCTTAAGATTTGACCCATGAAAGGATTTATGAGGTTTGGTAAGAAGGGGAGACTTTGTACCTGGTGCATTGGGCTCTATAAAATCTCTAAGAGAGTGGGAAATGTGGCTTATGAGTTGGAACTACCCCAAGATTGAACAGCGGTTCATCCGATAATCCATATTTCTCTGTTGAAGAAGTTCATGGGTGATCATTCATTGATAGGAATGTTGGGATTAAGGATAACCTATCCTATGAAAATATTTGGTTCATATTTTGGATCGTCAAGTTTGGAAGTTGAGAACAAAGGAGGTTGGTTTAGTCAAAGTCCTTTGGAAGAACCAATTTGTTGAAGAAGCGACTTGGGATGTTGAGTAGGATATGAAGAAAAGATATCGATATCCTTTTGAATCCGGCTATGTATGAATGTAACGCTCAGGAAATGCCATGACTTAGACTAGAGCTTAATCTATGAAATAATGTTCAAAATGATATTTCCAGACCTATATTTATTTAGTAAGTTCAATAAGAAAGGGTTAGAGCCAAGACGAAAAAGAAAGATCATAACATCCAGAAACTAGCTAAGTTGAACTAGTTTACATCCTTATCTTTGGTGAAGGTTTTGAAGTGTCAAATAAAGTCTAAAATTAGTAAAAGAATTTTGACGGGTAGTATATAGTGGAAAGGGTCCAAACGACCTCCAAGCTGGCAGATTGGGGGGGGGGGGGCTGCAGCCCTACGCGCAGTGTAAAGCATCAATAATTGAGAGGCTGCCTCGCGACGCGAGTCTGACACGAGGCTCACCGTCTCGACCCAAAATTTCTTAAAGAGAATGGGAACTAGCCCTGCAACGCGCAGCCACTACCAATATTTGATAAAGTTGTATATTTGGTAATCTAACTTCACAAAAGACCCATTTAAGTTAAGGTTATTTTTGATATTTTGTGGAACGACTATATATTGAATTTAAGTCAGTTTTCGATCACTTTTTTACACACTTGAACCAGAACAAAGAATTTCTCAAATCTCTCTCAAGAACACTCTCTTTTTCAAACTCCATTAATGAATAAGAAGAACTTAAGAAAGAAGACGAAGATTTAATTATTTTCTTGCAAAATTCATGGAATATTTATCAATAAGCAATGGGTTTTCACTCTTTGGATACCTTTCCCAAAGATGTCCTTTCAAACATGGTATTCAATAATTCGACTCCTATGTTTTTTATTCTACAAAACAGGTTTTCTTCCTAACTCAAGTTTTATGACTATCGATGAAAATTAATGGTTTTCTATTGTTGATTAAGTATATATTGTCGAATGTTTCACTTGTAATGTTAGATTTACGTGTTAAGTATGTTCCTTATAAAATTTATGGTTTTGATTGGGCTATATCTACTACTTGATAACATGTGATTCTTGGGATTGGGACTATGACTTAAATTAACTCCTAAATGACCCTTTTACCTTATCCTACATTACGTATTTATCCTATCTATGACTTGAAGAATTGGTATTTTTTACGCTGCTGAGTATTTCAGTATGTCGTTGTTATGATTATTGTGGGTTGAACATAAGTTCTTTAATAAGATTCTTAAAAGCAATAGGTAAGTCTTCCAAAGTCGTGATTGCTCTATGATGTTTATGTTAGCCTATAAATGATGTAAAATTCTTATGAAGTATATAAGATGATGCCATATATATATATTGGACTATGGATATGTTAATTTGCGAGATCATGATAAAAATACGATAATGCAACTTTATGATATTATCTTGTATGATTTACACAAGATGATTATGATATGTTAATCTCACAAATGAAGGGTTGTGCTGAAAGGAAATTGTCATCTAATCCTAAATAGCTTATGATTATGTTTACTCAAGGATTTAATCTCCTATGACTTATGATAAGATTTATGAATAAATGATGACTTAAAGATGAATAAAAAAGGGACATAATCTTAGCATCGACGGACTAGATATGAGATGTGTCCCTTTCCTAGTGGAAGGTAGGTTCACAATGACTCTAATGAGATAGAGAATGCCATGTAATTTCGAACTATAGGTCTCTAATACATCTCCTAGTTCTTGAACTATGTTGCCTCCATAGGATAGTAGTTAGTACATCCACCTAGTAATCTACATGATATTTGGTTCTTCATTTGCCGGTAGACCACCTTATTAAGATATGGGGTGTTATGACACCGGATTCGATGTTTAGCTCACATGGTCTTATGTCGGTTAAGGTGAACGTTCCCTCAAGTAAAATGAAAGACAAGTAAATGGACATTGACTAGGGTGACTTGAGAAGTCCACTTAGTATAGTAGGGGTATATGACTCTACCTAGATATTACACAAGTTGAATCTAAGGGAAGTCTTAGGAGATTATTCTTATGTAATATGATAACATGAAAGGTATGATAGTTATGATATATGATATTACTCTTATATGATTTTTTCTATGTTAATAAACATGTTAGTGGTATATATAGCTATATGAGATGATGACTAATATGTTACAAGTTATATGAAGCAAACATTTATTTATCGTCCTCCTATCTTATCTACTTGGTTGCGTGGGTTTATGGGGCTTTACATGACCATTGCACATGTAGGTTGTGGCTGGGATCATTCGTAAGTGTTTTGTATGTTATGTTTATATGATTTATTAAATATTAAATATTAACATGACTCCATGATAATATGTCTTTTATTATGATCATTCTTTTTATGTTGATGGAATCCTTAACTTGTATATGCTCTATGGTATGTGCATTGAAGATTTTCAACATGACTTAGCATGCTTTCTATGAAATGATACATTTCATGAATGACCTTAAATGTTATGTGCATATACCCGTGCTTAGTACATGTGATGTACTAATCCTATTATTTTATATTACTACAAATGTTAATTCCGGCAATTAAAGTTTAAGAGTCTCGATTGAAGAAGCTTGAATCTCTTTCTCCAACCGTAGGTAGGTCCTGATGTTCAGGGATGCTATATTTTCGTACTCTAGCTTATGAAGACTTTAGTAGTTATTAAGAATACTTTTGTTTCTATTTACGTTCTTTGGGTTTTTTTTGTATTAAGGCCTATATGACATACTGACTTTTATTGGATAAGTTCAGATCCGTACTCTCTAGATCATTTTTATTTAAGACACCTTTTATAATATCACTACGTATTTTTTTCATTATTTTTATGAATGAAGTCTAAGTATACTTCACAACGTATTAAAAGTTTTAAATTTTTTTTCGCAATATTAACTGATAACATCTTATGATGAATGTTAAGGGCTTGTCTCTGTCCTCTAAGAGGCTGACGACACAGGTCATATCTGGGGCGGTGCTCTCAGGAAGTGACAAACTTGGTATCAGAGCATAAAGTTAAATATATTTAGGATCAATGTCTCACTTACCTAAAGCCTAGTTATTGGTTGTGAAGCACGCCATAAATATGGATGAGAGGCTATTTGATGAATAAGAAACTTCTCTTTTTTGGATAATCCTATGTCGTGCCTCTAGAGTTTTGACACTATGTGTTTCTTAGAATCTAATCCTTTTCTTTTGATTCTAGGTAATGAACATAAGAAGGACATCCGCTAAGAGAGTTAAAGATGAGATTGCGAATGTGGGAGCACTACCCAACTTAATAAAGTTCCTCCTCAAGTGCAAGCTACTGCAAATGAACAAGTTCCAGTCAATCCTCTAGCTATGACAGATAGTTATGTGAGGGAAACCCTGCTCCAAATATCCCAAGCAATCACCACCAAAGCTCAGGCCATTAGACCACAAGCTAACAGAGAGGTTGTTCCTCGAGAGAACCAACACATTAATACTATGGCTTGCCTGTTGAGAGATTTTACAAGTATGAATCCTTCAATGTTCTTTGGATCAAAAGTTGATGAAGACCAACAAGACTTCCTTGATAAGTTCCATAAGATCTTGTTTTCTATGGGGGTGAGTTGTACTGAGAAGGCTGAGCTTGCTGCCTATCAACTCAAGGAAGTGGCTAAAACATGGTACAATTAGTGGAAGGATAGTAGGTCTTTAAGAGGTTGTCTTGTTACTTAGGAGATCTTCAAAAAGGCTTTTCTTGACAAATTATTCCCAAGGGAGCAAAGAGAAGACAAGATAAGGAGTTCATCAACTTTCGTCAAGGAGGTATGAGTGTTAAGGAATACACCTTAAAGTTCAGTAAGCTGTCCAAATATATTTTATCTTTGGTTTCCAATGCTAGGGATGAAATGATTCGTTATGTAACAGGTGTGTTCGAAGAGCTTGAAGAAAAATGTCGTGCATTCGGGCTTTATTACAACATTGATCTTTCTAGATTGATGGTTCATGCACAAAATGTATAGGAGAGTCGTCTAAGGAAGAGGAATAGGGAAGCTAAGAAGGCAAAGTCTTTTGAATGTAGTTTTTCTAAGAGTATGCTTCATGTTCAAGACAAGCCTAAGTTAAAGAAGGGGTACTCAAACCAAGTCCCTTCGAATTTCTCCAAGAATTGCAATGATAGAGGTTCTGATCCTAATCCTCAAAAGGGGAGAAATGTTGATCCACCAAGAGAAAGGCCAACTTCTGGTAAGTGTAGAAACAGACATGTGTGTAAATGCCTTGTTCGGACTAATAGTTTGTATGGTTGTGGCAAAGGTGGCCATAAGGTGAAAGAATTTTCTAATGTAAGAAGCCAAAGTAAGGGGAATGGCCGAATTCAAACAAGAGGTCCGAGATTCAAAGCTCTAAAAGAGAATCACTTCTATGCACTCAAGGCTAGGCGTGAACAAGAGAATTGTAGAGATGTTGTGACGCGTATGTTACTAGTCTTTTGTATTAATGTTTATTATTTCCTTTATCCCAGCTCTACTCTTTCTTTTGATACACCTTTGGTAGCTAGGAAGTTTTATGTATCTTTTGATGCTTTTATTGAACCGTTTTCTGTTTGAACCCCAATAGGTGACTCTATGGTTGCAAAAAGAGTCTATTGAAAATGCAATGTAATGCTTCCCAATAAAGTCACTCTTGTTTATTTAGTAGAACTTGACATATTTGGCTTTGATATCATCTTGGGAAGGGATTGGCTTCATGATTGTTTTCCTTCCATAGAATGTAGAACAAGGGTAGAAAAATTCCAATTCCCAAATGAACCCATTTTCGAGTTGGAGGGAAATTCTATGCCAAGGGGTAAAATATTTTCTTGGTCCAAAGATTTAAGGATGATACCCAAGGGCTGTTTATACCATGTTGTGAGGTTTAAGGACATATAATCTGAAACTTGTTATATTGAGTCAGTCCCAGTAATGAGGGAATTCCTAGAAGTTTTTCCTAATGACCTTCCAGGAGTTCCTCCCAAATGGTAAATTGAGTTTGGCATTGACTTTTTACCGGATACAAATCCCATTTCAATTCCTTCGAATCGGATGGTTCCGACTGAATTGAAAGAGTTGAATCTCCAACTCAAAGATTTACTAGACAAGTGTTTCATTCAACGTAGTATTTCTCCATGGGGTACTCTAGTCTTTTTTGTGAAGAATAAATATGGGTCCCTTAGAATGTGCGTTGATTATCGCCAACTCAATAAGCCCACCATAAAGAACAAGTATCGTCTCCCTCGGATGGATGATCTATTTGATCAACTACAAGCTGCTAGTTCTTTTTCAAAGATTGACTTAAGGTCGAGATATTACCATCTTAGGGTGAGAGGTGAAGATGTTCCCAAAACACCTTTTAGAACTAGATATGGTCACTATGAATTTCTGGTTATGTATTTTGGGTTAACGAATATCCCAATGGCGCTTATGGACCGAATAAATAGAGTTTTCTAAGATTACCTTGACTGAGTTGTGATTGTGTTCATTGATGATATTTTGATATACTCCAATCATGAAATTGAGCATAAGAGTAACTTGAGCTTGGCCTTGCAAGTACTCAAAGAACACCAGCTTTATTCCAAATTTAGTATGTGTGAATTTTGGTTGAGGGAAGTTGCTTTTCTTGGCGATGTTATCTCTGGTGAGGGTGTAGAGGTTGATCTAAACAAGCTGGGTACCTTTGAATTTCACCAACATAAGAAGTTTCTTGGGTCTAGCAAGGTATTATAGATGGTTTGTTGACGCATTTTCGTCCATTGCTTCTCCCTTAACAACCTTGATCCAAAAGAAGGTGAAGTTTGATTGTTCGGAAGCTTGGGGAAGAGGTTTTAAAGAGTTGAAATATAATCTTACCTCTTCCCCAAGTTGACCTTAATTGAGGGTAATGAAGGCTTTGTAGTGTATTACGATGCTTCCCGAGTGGGCTTGTGATATGTCCTTATACAACATGGCAATGTGATAACTTATGCTTCTAGGAAACTTAAAATTCATGAGAAGAATTATCCAACCCATCATCTTGAGTTAGATGTTGTAGTATTTGCCTTGAAAATATGGAGACATTAGTTGTATGGTGTGCATGTTGATGTGTTCACTTACCGTAAAAGTCTTCAATATGTGTTTACACAAAAGGAGTTAAATTTCCGAAAGAGAAAATGGTTAGAATTGTTGAAGGATTACGACATGAGTGTCCTTTACCACCCTGGAAAGGACAATGTGGTTGCGGATTCTTTGAGTCGTATGAGTATGGGTAGTGTGTCTCATGGGGAAGAAGAGAAAAAGAACTTGTGAAAGATGTTCATATATTGGCTCAATTAGGTGAGCGGTAAGAAGTTTCACCAAATTGTGGTTTTATAATCCATCATAACACCGACTTATCATTAGTGGTGGAGGTGAAATCTAAGCAACATCTTGATCCATTATCGATAGAGTTGAAGGAATCTGTACTTGGTAAGCTCAATGAGTCATTCTCCCAAGGAGGGGATTGTGTTCTTAGGTACCAAGGGAGATTATGTGTACCGGATGTTGATGATTTAAGAACTTGAATTATAGAAGAAGCCCATGGTTCTTGTTATTCTATATATCCGGGTGGCACCAAAATGTATCATGACCTTGGAGAGATCTATTGGTGTAATGGTTTAAAAAGGGAAATAGCAGAGTTTATTGAAAAGTGTCCCAACTGCCTACAAGTTAAAGATAAGCATCTAAAATCGTGTAGTTTACCCAAAATTATGGAAGTTCCTGCTTTGAGGTGGGAGGCCATCAATATGGACATTGTTTTTGGGTTGCCTCTAACCCAGAGGAAAAATAATTCCATATGGGTTATTGTGGATAAATTGACCAAATCTGCCCACTTTATCTTGTAAAGTCTACTTATTCTATCGAAGATTATGCAAGAATCTACATTAATGAGATTGTGAGTCTTCATGGGATTTCTTTTTCCATCATTTCGGATAGTTGTTCCCAATCCACTTCTTGTTTTTGAAAAGCTTTTGAAAAAAGTTCAGCTACACAAGTGAAACATAGCACAACTTTTCATCCTCAGACAGATGGTCAAGCGGAAAGTACCACTAAGACCCTTAAAAATCTGTTAAGATCCTGTGTTATTGATTTCAAAAGAATATGGGATGATCATCTACCTTTGATTGAGTTATCCTACAACAATAGTTACCATTGGAGCATCTTCATGGCACCTTTTGATGCTCTTTATGGTAGAAATTGTAGGTCTCCGATTGGATGGTTTAAAGTTTGTGAGTCCTCACTCATTGGTCCTGAGATTATCTATAAGGCTATAAAGAGGGTTCGAATCATAAGAGATAGATTGAAGAAATCCTATAGTCGGCAAAAGTCTTATGCCGACAATAGAAGAAGACACCTCAAGTTTGAAATATGTGATCATTTCTACTTGAATATTTCACCTATGAAAGGGGTGATGAGATTTGGTAGAAAGTGGAATTTATGTACCAAGAATGTTGGAACTTATGAGGTTTTACAACGGGTTGGAAATGTTATGATCTAAAACTACCTAGTGAAGTGGCTTCAATTCATCCTGTATTTCATGTTTATATGCTCAAGAAATTCATAGGCGACCTAGTGTCTATTTTGTCTGTTGGAGTTTTAGGGGTGGATGATAACATCTCATATAAAGAGGTTAAGGTTGAGATACTAGATCTCCATGTCAAGAAGTTGAGGAACAAAGGGGTTTCCTCCGTAAAAGTTCTATTGAGGAACAATTTTGTTGAGGGTGCAACATGGGAGCTGAAACCGACATGAAGTCACATTCTCATCATCATTTTCCTCTTTAAGGTTATACATTCCCCCTAATAAAGAAATTAATTAATAATCATGAAATTGACTTTATTTCTAAATAGGTGCAATGTTTGGTAAAAGTTGTACCAATTAGAGTTCTTACAAAATTCCTTCATACTCTAATCTTGAACTTATATAAAATGTTTACACATTTTATCTTCTTATGATTTTTGTGTTTTTTTTTGTTGTCTTGAGAAGAATGGTTCTTAGAAAATGCCTTCATACCAACTAGATTTTTAGAAAACGTCTTCATACTCTATTCCTGCACTTATATGAAATATTTATACATGTTGTCTTTTTATGATTTTTATGTTTTGGTGTTTTCTTCAGAAGAATGGTTAAATGGTAACTCCTTGATGAATTTAAAGCTCGTGATAATGTTGAGAAGGAAGTTCCTCGCTATGTGTTATGAATATGGAGCTCTTATATGTTGTGCATCATGAATTGAGTGCTATGTGTAATGTTGTAATATGTGTTAAAAGGAGTTGTGAAGTACTCCTATGAGCTGTGACTAATTATGATTATATGTTGTTTTGGTTGGTCTGCTAGTATTGAGTCTATCCTTATTCTCCAAAAAGATTTTAGAGTTATTTGGGGACGAATGTTTCTAAAGGGGGATAATCTAACACTCCGGAAATGTCATGAATTAAAATAGAGCTTCATCTATGAAATAATAATCAAAATGATGTTTCCAGACCTATATTAATGTAATCAGTTCAATTAGAAAAGGTTAGAGCTAAAACAACAAAGAAAGACCTTGACATCCGGAAACTAGCTAAGTGGAACTAGTTGACGTCCCTATGTTTGGTTAAGGTTTCGAATTGTCAAATGAATTCCAAAATAAGTAAAAAGACTTTGGATGCGTAGTATGTATTACAAAGGGTCCAAACGTCCAGTAAAGTCACATCCAAGGACCACCCGAAGGGTCCTTGGGAATGACCCAAACTTGGGAGACAAGGCTGCTAAAGCAGCCCGCAAGTGGGCCGATTGGAGAGGCTGCTGCGCCACACGCAGTGTACTGCCTCAAGATTTCAGAGGCAGCCTCGTGACACGAGGATGACACGAGCATCAGTTCCTTGACCCAAATTTGAGAAAAATAATGGGAACTAGCCCTTGGACATGCAACCACTTCCCAGATTCGTTAAAGTTGTATTTTTTGTAATTTAATTTCACAAAAATACCCATTTAAGCTGTGTTTTATGGGACGACTATATATTGAATTGAGGTCAGTTTTATATCACTTTGTACACACTTAAACTAAAACAAATGAATTATCTTATCTCTCTGAAGAACACTCTATTTTTCAAACTCCAATAAAGAACAAGAAGATCTTAAGGAAGAAGACGAAGACTTCAAGATTTTCTTCAAAAATTCATGGATAGTTCGTCAATAAGGTATGGGTTTTTCACTCTAGAAATTCCTTTCCCAAAATTTCCTTTCAAATATGTCTTTCAAGAATTCAACTCCTAGGGTTTTTACACTACAAAATTTGTTTTCTTCCTAACTCTAGATTTATGACTATTGATGAAGAATAATGGTTTTCTATGGCTGATTAAGTATATATTGTCAATTTTTTGACATTTAATGTTATATTTTCATGTAAAGTATGTTACTTATAAAATTTATTGTTTTGATTGGGTTATATTGTCACATCAGGGAATATCCCCTACAAGTAACTGACATCGCCGTCCTCTTTGAGGACTAGGACTAGACTCTTATCTTAAATCATGACATTCATAGGTCAAATTTAGCAAAAAATATAAAACTTCTCATTACTTATACTCGAAAGTTAACATAGACCTCTACATACACATATTTTATATATATATATATATATATATATATATATATATATATATATATATATATATATATATATATATATATATATATATATATATATATATATATATATAATATACATAGACATTTTTCATAGGAAGATTACTTAGTCTTCTACTTTAATTGCAAATAGATCTATAGAATATAACCATCTAACAAGAGTATATGAAATTGGGCCTATCCCATACATTAATACTTTATTTAATAACCATAAAATGACTATGCTAAGTAATGCCTATTGTATCTAGAATGCCTATACTAGACCAGGTTCACACAGATTGATGCACGTAGAACTAGACCTTTAAACCTCTGCAACAGCCAATCCAACTAACTTGGTGAGTTAGTTGAGCTAGTAAAGGTTGGGTCCAACCATGTAGGGCACCCAAATATGAAGATTTACCCGGATGAGTCTTAACTGGAAAAAGAGGTAATCTTATGTTTCGAGGGTTTAGGGGTAAAATGGTCTTTTCCAAGATAAGGGTAGTATTTTAATAACCCTATTTAATTAATTAATTAATTAATTAATTAATATGGTGTAGGGGAAATTCGAGTAGAGGTTACCGAATTTGACCCTTTAAGCAAAATCTAGCTCCACTCGGGTTGGAGCCTTAGTGGGAGCAAGGATTAAATTGATTTAATTTTATTAAGTTAATTAGTTGAATTAATAAATATTTAAAAGTATAATTTAACTAAGGTAAAATCAGATTTTTAATTTTTAAATAAAATAAAATTAATAAATAATGAGGAGACCTAGTTTGACTAAGTGTCCACCTAACTCTCCTAATCCTAATCCTCTCTTTCTCACGTCTCTCACTCTCATTCTCACATTTTTTATCAGTAAAAGAACAGAAATTAATAGTTCATCACTATTTAAGAACATACACACAAACTCAATGATAAGCTAAGCTAAAAATGAAAATTAATTACAATTTTCTGAACATATTGTGTTTCGGATTTTGGTGGTGAGGCAGTGGTGTCATAAAAATTGGCAGCATTGAAACAAGTTTTAAACAAAATTAAGGTATGGTCTTTCTTCTCTCTTGGTCCATTTCCCAAGAGACCCCTAAGTTCAGTTTAAATTCCAATCGAGAAACTAAGGTTGTCCCCGTTGCATGCCCCTGTCATTAGATCCTTTGAAAGATTCATAGTATGCGTTAGTATGTCTTATGGTAGATTATTTTATGGCTGGTTGCGATTTCATGTTTTAATGTGTATTCGGAACATATGTAAGGAATTAAAGATGTGTTCCGAGAAAGTGTATTAAGTTAACTGTTTATGTATGTGTGTCCCGTGAATTAACTATGTTTTACTTCCTGAAATTTACATGATAAAATGTTGTATTTTACTTGTAGGAATATGTTAAATGTGTGATGTTCATATAAGTGTAATGTTGATGAATAAATGTCACACGAAATACTCCAAGAATCAACAAAATATTGAGGGAAAAACGAATTGAAAGAAGACCAAATTTCCACCTTGCTGGAAATGTTGGTCTCGGCCTATATTTTGGAGTTGGAGCTATGTTTTAATTAATATGTGAGGTCATTAAATATTGAACCCAATACCTCATCAAATTCAAAATACATAAAAAATTCATGAGAAAAACGAAAGGAAAAATAAATGTGGTGAGTGGGGATTGAACCCACAACCTCTTAAATAAATAAGAGGGGTAGGTGAAAAAAATAAAGGAGAAAAATAAATGTGGTGAATGGGGATTGAACCCAAAACCTCTTGAATATAGGAGAGAACTAGGAGAAAAAACTAAAGAATAAAATAAATGTGGTGAGTGGGATTTACCCACAACCTCTTGAATAGATGAGAGAGTTAGGAGAAAAATATAGGAGAAAAATAAATGTGGTGAGTGACAATTGAACCCACAACCTCTTGCAAAGGTGAGAAAGTTAAGAGATAAATTAAGAGAAAAATAATGAGTTTGTGGGGGATTGAACCCACAACGTCCTTGCCTTAAACGAGAAAGAGTGGAGGAAAGGAAAGGAAATATTATGAGAGTGATGGGGATTGAACTAGGATCCCCCAAATATGAAAAATGCAATAATAATATTTAATACAAGATTAAGTGTTTCTCAAGATAATTGAAATCACGCTCCCTCTCCCAATCCCGTCACTACACCATTTTCGGCCTACAGCAACACCACGTAAGTGTAGCCTAAACTATCAAAAAGTGTGGCATTTGATAAAAGGCTACACTTTTGGACATTCAGCAACACTTTTTAGGGGCTTCCCAAAAGAAGCGTAACCTTTGACATTAGGCAACACTTTTTAAATGTTGCAATCTTTGGCAACACTTATAAAGCGTAGCCAAATAGGTATAAGGGCACGCTTTGAAGACGTGCATTAGCAACACCTACTTTTTGTTAGACTACACTTAAAAGTGTTGCCTTTTCAGATTTATTGGTCACACTTAAAAAGTATTGCCTTTTATTGGTCATCTATTGCAACATTTATAAAGTGTAACTTTATATCTCATCTATTTCAACACATAAGTTGTTACTTTCTATGTCATCTATAGCAACACTTTATAAATTGTTACTGTATATCTCATCTATAGCAACACTTATAAAGTGTTGATTTTATATCTCATCTAGAGCAACACATACAAAGTGTAACTTTTTATCTACCTAGAGCAACACTTACAAAGTGTAACTTCAACATTTATAAGCCTACATGTAGCACAAATATATATAATATATTTACGTACATACAAGTGACCTAAAACACACAATGAACTAATTAATCATTAAATTGAATCTAAATATGTCAAATAAACTTTGAGAAATATTTCATGTACAACCAACACATAGAAAGTGATTGCTTAAAGATCTCTAATATCAACAAGTTCCAAAAACCCAAAAGTGTCATTCAAACATATATGAAAACAATACAAAAATTTCTTCATCTTTTGCCAGAATGGATCGAGTTTACTTCTGGCCAAATTCAAATTCAATTACCTGCATTTTCCTGCACATTTAAAATAAAATTATAAGTTTGTGAATTAATTGTGGAAGTGCATAATCAGAGAGAATTCACTGTAAGACAAACAATCAAAATCTAAATACAATTTCAATGTAAAAATTAGACATTATAAGGACTACAACATTTGTGCAGTCTTCTGTTGTTGGCTCACAAAAAATTAAACTTCAAAAGTTTAATATGTGCAATCTTCTATTGTAAACTTCAATGTAAAAATTACGCACAAGTAGTTCAAACAAACCAGTGATGACCACTGGAAACAAGGTTCATAACATAGTTTAGAAGTGTCCACAAAAATCAATACATAACAACATGACATGATATTTTCAAAGAACTACAGCATAGTGCAGCTGCTGAAGGAATATGGGGAAGTCTGACTAAGTGTGGGGTTACGGATTCCACGACGGTCCGTCGAGTCTGTGACGGTCCGTCCTGCAGGTTCGTCATCAAGTTCAGAGAAGTAATCCCAGTACCCATATTCCAAGAGTTTAAGTGTTTTGGAATGAAGATCCTCGACGGACTGTCGTGTCTGTGACAGTCTGTAGGTGGCAGCATAGTGCGGCTGCTGAAGGAAGATGGGGAAGTCTAAGTGTGGGGTTACGGAGTCCACGACGGTCCGTCGAGTCTATGAGGGTCCGTCCTGCAGGTTCGTCATGAAGTTCAGAGAAGTAACCATTAAGGATCTATCAAACATAATAAATCTACCCACAAGATCTTCTATTAATGGTAAGGCTCTAGATGGTTTCTCTACCCTACAAAGGTAAAGGTTTGCAAACCATTAAACTCTATACTAATAACAATAGTATTATAATTGTCTAGCATGTATACATTTTAATCATAGGCTGCAGCACATTAATACTAACAGCCACAACCACCTAGAAAACTGACACCAATATTAATAAAATAGCAATAGCTTCATTAAGGTGCAGACAGACCATTAAAAGACCAGCTACAATATCCTTTACAATGAGCTGGATTCAGAAGCTAAAGGTAGAAAATAGTGTCATCATTTTTTAATTAACACCATTGGCATCTGCCATAAAACATAATGTGTTAGCCATAGACTCCTCAATTGCACAATACTAAAAGAACAGTTATTCAACTAACGATTCGAATGCTTAAACCAAAAACAAAAACATTCTTAATAGTTATAAATTGGTGGACTAAACTTAGGCAAGTAAAAATAAGTTTTGAATTTCATTACCAAGAACACCAACTAAACTAGAAGAATAACAATATTGACACTATAAACAGAGAATTTGAAATAGAAAATACCTTTTGAAGAACCGAATCTTGAGCTGACCCCGAAGAATATGGAAGATTTGTGCCTCTTACAGCTTGTGCACTACTTGCATCAATAGGTGAAGCAAGGTTAGATCCAACACACCCTGGTATATCTTGAAAATTCAATCCAAGGTTGTTTTGCAGCAATTGAGTGAATAAATGTCGCACTTTTTCTCTCAATTCTTCCTTTAGAGAAGTGATTTCATCGGCATGATTTTGTTTTAGATTGTTAATTTCCTCATCTTTCTTCAAAGAACTTATTGTCACTGATCTACCATAGCACCTAACTCGACCAGCCTGCTCCTATCCAAACACTACCCTAAATGCATCACAACTGTTTCCCCATAATTTTGACGATTTTGAAGTTCAGCCTATTGAATAAAATTGGCATCCATAGTGAATTGTAAGTACTATTTCATTTCCAATCATATGATAGTGATCAAGCATTAAAACATTATGAAAACTTTTCGTAAAAAATAATTAAACAATTTCGACAAATAATTGATATCTCCTCGAACTTGCACAAGAAGAAGAAGAAGAAGGCATACATGATTAAAATTTAATGTAGTCAAACTCCCCACAATATAAATGTTAAGTCTGAATAAAGTTCACTAATAATCCTCTTTGAAAAACTTACTATTGCAACTTGGGTATCAGCCTGGATTTCCTTTCCCGTCCTGGTAAGAGTTGCAATAAATATTTTAGGCTTTGATGGTTCTTCGTTGTTGTCTTTGGCTGCACGCTACAGATTATATCAAAAGAAATTTTAAAAAATCAGTAAGTTCTTATAAAGTACAAAAAAATGAGAATCAAATTTTGTATGAAATGTCAGCTAAGTATTACCAATGCCACGCGTACTCTAGCAAAATTAATAGGTCCCATTAGATGCCTCCACTTTTATTTTTTCCTGTTTTGAGAATTCATCTCGCATATAGACTATTGTTAAAAACAAAGAGATAATTGAATTGATATGTATAAAAAGAATAGATATGACACAGAATTAGTCGATGAGTGGAAATGCACCATTTTAACCTTACTTGAACAGTTGGGTGTTTCCAATAGTCGATCAACTGGCGGAATTGATTATCTGGAATGCCATCAGGACATTTTGCTAGCATATCCTCAAGGGTACTTTTTTTATCAAAAAAATTCTTTTTATTTTTTGCTTGTGTCGCCTCCAAGCATCACGAAGACCAGTCATCACCCACTTCTTTCCTTCTACTGGAAGTAGAAATTTGGACTATGTAAAATAAAATATATTTAGTTTCAGTAAGTAAAAAAAAATATGAATTCTCAAGAGTGGTTGTTTTTACATTGACGTATTCCCACATGCGCTTCTTAGTATCCTTTGGCACCACATGCCAACTAGTGTACATCAAGCTGATGAATCTAGGATTCCTTGCAATTGTTCCTATAAAGTTGCTTAATTGTGACACTATCTTATTAGTTGGTCCCACCGCTTGTCCTTTATCAAATGTCACCTCCTTTCTTTCTTCCAAATTTCTTGCATGAATATCCTTACATGTTGTATGTCCTCGAACTTTTTTTGGCTTCGACATTTCTAGATTAATGTAACTGACATGAAATAAGATATTTCTTTTATAATGAGTTCTATATCTTACAAGGTTTAAAACATACCTTTTGTACTACAATGAATGTCCATTTCCTCTTCTTGTTCCACATGATCATCCAATCATTTGTTATGTTCATTAATAATAGGAGTATGCATAAATTCGACATCACTTGTTGTGTTGTTGTCACGTTTTGTTTCATCATCTTTGTGTATCCCTTGATCTTTTAGAAACTGATCAAGAGTACTAGCTGTTATGACCGGCTTCACCTTTACCTGTTTGCAATTCGGTAGATCAAGAATATCATGTCGTGCCTCTCCATTACCTAGTGTTGTTCCAGTCGCATGTGCTGAAGCAGTAACATCTTTATCGAATGACGTATGGAACCTAGAATTATTGATAGGAAGTTTAGTTCCATTATCTTGAATGGACTCTTCAAATTGAAATTACCTCTGTTTAGTTTGTCCTTTCCCTGCAATCATACGTGAGGTTCTAAGATCTTCCCTTGAAGACGACTGAATGACTGATTTGTGCCCAGGCAATTTACTCTTTCCTTGTTGGGGAATGAAATCCTCAAAATTCTTTCCTTTATGTGATATTGGTGCCTGCTCTTTCTTAGCTTTATCATTGCGTTCATTTGCAAGTTGTTCTCTCTTAATCTTGAATTTGTTGGCCAATTCAGCATTTGATCGGTATTGCATATCAACATCCAGATTCTTTAATGGACTTTGAGCTTTGTTTGGATTCAAACCCTTTTTCTTTAGCACTGTTGATGGATTCATTGTTTTTGCTTTGTTTAAATCTCTTCAATTTGTTTCCCAATAGTAAGTAAACCTACAAAATAATAAGATTGTTTAAGTGAAAGAAGTAGCAGCAATGTAATTTTGATATTAGGTAAAGAGTTGTAGCTCTCTCGGAGCGACAAACTCGGGACAACGACCAAACCAGAAGCAACTTCAAACTACAGAGTTTAATGACTCTAATGCCAACTGCCTGATAATAAAATGAAACAAGAAAGTATATAAATAACAAACAACCAAATCAAGCAAAAATCAACTAGAAGTATAGGTTCCTCAATAAAATAATAATCAGATAAGAAGGCAACATATTACATTCCACAGATTAGATATATTAATGTATTTTACAAAAAAAACTATTATATTACAAAAAAAGTGAGTGAGCACTATATGATCATCACAACAATAATGAAACTCATGGTGTGTCTTATTCAGACTCTTCTTCAAACTCGACTTCATCATCAGACTCATCTTCATACTCATTTTCAGACTCGTCTTCAAATGCATCTGAAAACTTATCTTCATACTCATTTTCAGACTCATCTTCGACTCATCTTCAAACTCCTCTTCATACTCGACTTCAAGTTGTTGACTAACAAATTCCTCCACAGGCACATCAATGATTGTTTCTGGTAAATCAGTCCTTGTTAAGAGTACTTCACCATTATCTTTTGGTATAGATGGACCCTTCGAATGTTCAGATGGCTCATCTTCATAACTTTGTGGGAGATTAGATTCAACTTTATCACCCATGTTAAACAATTCTGTTGGAACAGTCTTCATAACATAATGTTTATCTTGATCATATGGATCTTGCACATAGAAGCATTGGTGTACTTGAGATGCAAGCACAAAAGGCTCTTCCTGATAGCATCACTTGTTAAAATAGACATAAGTAAGGCCATAAAAATCTTTTTCAACCTCATACCAATAACACTTAAATAAAACAACCTTAAAATGGCTGTAATAGTTTAATTCAACAATATCAACTATTCTACCATAATAAGTCAAATCTGCAGCAATCAGATTTTTATCCTTTGAGCTTGCAAAGCTTGTAGTTGAGGCAATTAGTGTAACACCACTATTTTGTGCTTTACGCCTTGCATCACGCTACCTAACATGGAATATGTATCCATTTATGAGATACCCAGAATATCTTTTTGCAACAGAATTTGGTCCTCTAGACAATTGTTTTATCAAATCAGGCACATCCTCTTGCAAAGCACGAGTTTGAAACCATTGAGAGAAATTTTGACAATGATTCTTTGGTTTACTCCATTTAGATCTTCGTGACTGGTTATTAACCTCTTGCTCATGCTCTCTACAAAAAATTTACTATATTTGTTAAAATAATAAATTAAATAAGATAAAAATTAATTATAGAAAAGGAATTCTATATTCAAATTAAGGTACCTAATATATTCTTGAACATCGTCACAATTTCCCAATAAGTATGCATGTGCCTGACTTAGTGACTTGTCATCTAAAATGATTGGATCAATTTTCTTTGCTCCTAAAGGAAATCCTTTGTTAGAAAAAAAAACTCACAGGTTCTGCGTCACTTGGGTCACATTCATCATTGTTTCGCGCTCTCCTATTAAATCTGGTATGCACACCCCGATGCAGATATTTTGAGAATAAATTCATGCAATCTATTCCCACTCGTGTCTTTGCTATGCAACCTTCTGGAAAAAGCCTATTGCGAATGTATGATTTGAATGTACCCATTTCTCTTTCAGTGGAATACATCCATCGATTTTGCACTGGGCCACCTAATGTCACTTCATTCACCAAATGAATAGGCAAATGAATCATAATATCAAAAAATGAAGGAGGAAAAATTCGCTCCAACTGATTTATTGTTTCTATGATCTCTACTTCTAAGCAATCCAGTTCCTCCAATGTGATTACTTTTTGGCACAAATGATGGAAGAAGGAACTTAGACGAATCAAAGGAATAGCCACATGATCAGGAACAATGCTTTTAATTGGTATTGGAAGCAAGTAATGTAACATGAAATGAGCATCATGGGTTTTATAATTAGACACCTTTCTTTCATCCAAGTGCACACACCTAGATATATTGGAGGCATTACCATCAGGTAGCTTGGATGTCTTTAAAACTCCATAAAAGATGGATTTCTCTCCATTTGTCATTGAGAAGCACGCCTTTGTAAACATTGTTCTCTTACTATCTTCTGTATCTTGTGGATGAAGGTTCTTCCTGATTCCCATATCTTTCAAATCATACCGTGCTTTTACATGATCCTTTGTTTTTCCTGAAATATCCAAAAGAGTTCCAAGTATGCTATCAACTATGTTCTTCTCTATGTGCATTACATCAAGGTTGTGACGTAAGAAGTTGTGCTGCCAGTAAGGTAATTAAAAAAAATTGACCTTTTATTCCATGGTCCATCATTTGATCTCTTTTTCTTCTTCCCAAACACATTTTAAAAATCACGTAAGCTATTCAGAACATCAATTCCCTTTAAAGAAGCTGGAGGAGGCCTAAATTCATTTTTTCCATTGAATGATATTTTGTTTGATCTCCATGGATGATCCATCGGTAGAAAAACACGATGATCCATGTAGCACATTTTCCGACTATGTTTAAGATAGCGAGAATTAATGCCATAGTTACAACAAGGGCAAGCAAACTTTACTTTTGTACTCCAATCAGATAACATAGCATATGCAGGAAAATCACTGATTGTCCACATAAGAGCTGCCCTTATTTGAAAAGTTTCATTTCTGGAAGCATCATATGTTTCAAGCCCATAATCCCATAATAATTTTAACTCATCTATCAATGGTTGTAAGTAAATATCAATGTCATTTCCAGGTGATCGAGGTCCAGGTATAAGTAAAGAAAGTATGGAATATTCAGATTTCATGCATATCCAAGGCGGCAGATTATACATCGTCAACATAACTGGCCATGTGCTATGTGATATACTCATGGTTCGAAATGGATTGAATACATCACTTGACAAGCCAAGTCTCACATTGCGACAATCTTGTGCGAAATGTGGATGCACCCTTTCAAAGTCTTTCCATGCTAGACCATCAGCGGGATGCCTTAACTTTCCATCTTTAGAACGTTCCTCTTCATGCCACCTCAAAGAATCTACCGTCTTTGAGCACATAAATAGCCTTTTGAGTCTAGGAATTAATGGAAAGTGTCTCAAAGTCTTTGCAGAAACTTGATGTTGTTTTTTTGAAGACTCAAACTCACTATCAACTTTAGGAGCTTGAATATATCGTGAAGCTCCACAAGTATGACAAAATTCGTCATCCTTATGATCATTCCTGAACAACATGCAATCATTTGGACATGCATCAATTTTATCATAATCCAGACCAAGATTCTTAACCATAGACTTGGTTTTATTGTAAGACTGAGGAATGTTCAACTCAGGGGCATCACCTCTTTTAATAATTCTAGAAGAGAAGTGAATGATTCATTGCTCCATCCATGTAAACACTTCGAAGTGTGAATGATAATTTAGAGAAACCTATACAACCAGAATATAATTCTTGGTTTGCCTCTTCAAGTAAGCTATAGAATTTCTTGGCATCTTCATTTAGACCATCATAAACTCCTTTAGCCTGTGCAACATCTCTAAATTGATCATTCAACAACCCATCAATATCATCACACAAGTAATCCATATCATCATCAACATTCAACTTGATATCCCATTCCCCGTGATTGATCCATCCAGTATAGCCTTTAACGAATCCATGGCATATTAGATGATCATACACTACATTCCTTCGGTTCCAAAGAATATTACAACATTTCGCACATGGTCACTGAATTTTCTCTCCATGAGGATCTCCATAAGAGTAAGCAAAATTGAGAAATGATTCAATGCCATCAATAAACTCTTTGCTATACCTTGCTAAATTCATCCAATCCTTGGATGGGATATGTGAACTCCTAGAAGAATGTATCAATATTTAGTCTTTACGCAATAATCATTAAACTGTTAACAAATAAGTTTTAAAAGTCACGAGTAATCTATCAGAATCATGTGTTATGAGATGATAAAAGTTTCTTACCTATTCATGAGGCTTTCACTATGTCAAATCAAACCTTTAATCCTCCACAAATATTTTTCAATGTTGATGACACTATAAATGAAAAAATAAGTACAATTAATAGGATATACATAAATCTGTCCATAGATAAATGCGGGATTACGGAGACCACGACGGTCCGTCGAGTCTATGACGGTCCATCCTGCGGGTTCGTCATGAAATTCCGAGAAGTAATCCTAGTACCCATATTCCAAGAGTTTGAGTGTTTTGGAACGAAGACCCTCGACGGACCGTCGTGTCTGTGACAGTCCGTAGGTGGCAGCGTAGTGCAGCTGCTGAAGGAAGATGGGGAAGTCTAAGTGTGGGGTTACGGAGTCCACGACGGTCCGTCGTGTCTATGACGGTCCATCCTACAGGTTCGTCATGAAGTTCAGAAAAGTAATACCAGTACCCATATTCCAAGAGTTTAAGTGTTTTGGAACGAAGACCCTCGACGGACCGTCGTGTCTGTGAGGATCCTTCATACTTGCTGTCTAGGGTAATGAAGAGAGCACAAGTGTGGGATGATGAAGTCCATGACGGTCCGTCGTGACCACGACGATCCGTCAAAAAACCTCATTTTTGAGGATAGACTCCGCATTGTTAGACACTGGATTATTAGTTAGACTCTGTAATATTATTAGGTTATCTTGAGACTTTTATCATTGAGTGTTGGTGATTTTTATTGATTAATCAAGCGAACTTTCAGATTTTACTCTTTCTCATAGAAGTAAGTTTGAGCGTATCACTCCCTCTCTACCCCTTCTAGACTTGAAAAATATATCCTATATCGTCTATATCTAAGGCATATGAGTCATTTTCCATATAGTGTAACTCAAAATACAAAGAAAGTTTAGCAAATTCATAATACGAGGTGATCCCAAAACAACTAAGAAATATTCAACTAAAGTTCCTAATGTACACTTGAAAATGCAATATCATTCCTATGCTATAGAAAGACTGAAAGAGTCATATATTTTTTATATTGTTCAAATTGACTATGTCTAACTTAGGTATAGTTGTTTGAATAGGTTTATCTTCTTTAAATTTTTTCTTGTAAAGGGAGAATATCTCTAATTTATGTAATCTCTCTAGATGCTTAATCTTTGATTACACACTCATTGTATAGGTTGAGTTGACTAACCTTAGGAGGTAGGTCAATTCGTATCAATAACACAACAATATCAAAACCCTAAATTAAAATTTAGACATTCAAAGATACACAAGAATATCAAAACCTAAAAGCTATAATTAAGACTCTCAGAGATAAAATTTCATACCTTATAAACACTGTTGCAACAACCGAAGACGTGAGGCGTGTTCATGTGTGAACCATTTTGTACATCTGTATAATCCGATGGAACAACTCGTTAACGAAGAATCTTTGATGAAAAGAGCAACTCATCAACAAAAAATATGTGACAAAAATAACTTTCTTCACCTCTTCGATCTTCAACAAGTAATCTGTAAACAATTTTGATGGAAATCTGTAAAGGAAATCGTATTTTCGAAATTAGGGAAAAGAACGTCTTACAGTAAAAAAGCTTGGAGCATAGAATCAGTTGGTCAACATCTACTCAGCTTAGCTCCTCCGATTTTAAGGTCCGCCAATTTTCAGCTCCTCAGATTTTAAGCTCAGCTTTAGTCTTCAGTTCTTCTCTTCAGCTCCTCCGATTTTCAGCTTCCTCCCTTCGATTTTCAGCTCACCTTTAGTCAATTTGAAGTTCTGGAGAAGTGAAATCGTGTGATTTTTCAGCTATGTTCTGCAGCATATGTTCTTGAGCATATAGTTGTTTTTCCTAATATTTTAATAATTATTTTTTTGGACAATAAAAATTGAAGGGCGGAGGGAATATAATATTTTTGTGAAATTTTTTAGGCCACACTTCTAAAGTGTTGTTTTTACAGTAATAAAATAGGACCCTTTAAAAGTGTGGCCATATATATAAATAATTGTTGCCATTAATTTCGTACTATGACAACACTTAAAAAGTGTAGCCTATACCATTAAAGGGTACACTTTACAAGTATTGTCAATATAATTGTTGCCAGAACATAAAAATTTAGGATACATTTTAAAAGTGTTACCAAAAATACTTTAGGCAACACTTTTCAAGCGTTGCTCAGATTTAGTGTTGCCATATGCCTAAAATGGTGTAGTCCGTATTGACACATAAGTCGTAAGTGAACAAATATTTAATGAATGTTGACTTTAAGGATCAAAATTGATATCTTAGAATGCCGACACCATGCTTATGTCTTGTATCATATAATCTTGGGTAAAATGAATCACTTAGACAAATTATGAATGAATCCTCATTGCTTGTATCTGTGTACTCATAAATCTAGCATACATTTAAAAATAAGTGAGCCTAAGATGTTATATGATGAGATAATGAAACCGTAGACGGGTTAAGTAACAGTGTGACACATACTAAAGGGCCAAGTGCATTCGCATACGATGAAATTAAAATTCAGGTAAAGTAGTGAGTAATTATGAAGAGTAAGTGTGCTAAAGTTTAAGAATGTGGTGACAACATGATAAGAGGCCAATGCGAAAGGTGAGAGAAATCTCAAATGAGCCTAAGTAAATGCAACCAAGACGTACTCACCTATGAGAGTGTATACTTAATGAAGAGACCAGTCTCTATGAACACTCTAATGAAAGTATTGAATTTAAAACATACTGAAAACTAATGATAAGATGGGAAATTATCTACTGAGCTATGATGCATCATGCAAGAAGCCAACTTCTATGATGTATGAGATGAATGTAGTGGAACTTTATACTGAGCAGCGATTGGCTAGCTATGAGTTGCGATTCCTTCTCTTTGGAAGGCAATGGTTTGTGTAATTCTCATGAGATAACACAATGTGTCCAGACGAGTATGGGTCTTCGTATATCTCTTAGTTTTTGAACCTATACTGCCAATATAGGGTTCTAGCAGTGTTCGATTCCCTATATACGCTAGCATGATTTGGTTCACTTTGGCTGGTGATTCCACCTCTTTTCGGTATGGGGTTAAACACTAGATTTCATGATGCTCGATGATCTATGTCGGTTAAGGGTAAATTTCCCAAAGAAAGAATGAGGTCAACCTCAAGTAATGCACATAATGAAATGAACGATTAAATAGGTGTTAATATGGGATAATCAAGAGGTCACCTAGACCTAAGTAATGGCACTAGGTCATTCTTGGTCGTATCACAGCAAACCCGACAAATGTCTTAAATTACATCCTAGGTATGGCTGGTGTTTACACTAGCTTACGAACGAATGAAAATAAAGTACGATGAATGAATGAAACAGACTTTGTGTTTACTAAAGAAGGCTCCCTAGTTGAGGTCCCATACGTTGAGCCCTCATTTTGGGAAGTCATAATGTCAAGTCCATGATTTCAAGGTCTCATGGCATATGGATGAATGATATTAAATATATTATGTGATAATAAGCAATATGTTATGTGCTATTTGCAATATGATACGTATGATGATGCATGTTACTCTCATGGCATGACTCTCCTAATCAAATTTTGGCAAGTCCACTGACTTGACTTTCCATAAATCATATCGTTTGGAGATAGTTATGCATGTACTTGGTGTGTACTTGCATATACTTATACTTAGTACAAGTGTCTACTAATCCCATACAACTCTTTAATTTTAGGTGCATGCACTTGTGGATGCTAGAGTTTACGAGATGACGCTAAAGCTTTCCAGATGTGGAGCATTCATCCGGACTTGGTAGGCCCTCATAATTTCGAGGACACTTTCCCATTATATTCTTGCTTAGATGTAGGCTCGAGATAGTGCAGTATGTTGCACTACATTTCTTTCTCAATTATTTTCAGACATTATATTGGTGCCATTCTGGTAACTTTATATTTTATAATATGACTATTGCATTCAATTGAGTATCTTGTTATTAGATGGTTGTTGTGAATGATTATGAACTGATGTATAAAAATTTTAAATGAGTATAACGTATCCTACTATGAAGTCTATCTATACTTCAAGTAACGAAAAAGTTTCAAATTCTCCGCTAAAATTTACCTAGAGGATATAACGATGATGTATGTAGGTTTTATGCGACCTCTGATAGGTCAACAATGCAGATTTTGGTTATGGTCTAGACCCCAGTCGTGACAAAGTGGGTATCAGAGCACTACTTTAAGTTCCAAGGATAATAAGTTCACATCAACTACATCGAGTAGTTTCTAAGTCATGGTAGTGAAGTGTAACACTATCCTAATTTAGAGACTCTATGATGCGTAGGAGAATTCCCTTCTTTTGATTTTATCGTGCCATCTCTAATGTCTGATATCTTTGTGTTAAATGAGTATCTAACATCAACTCTTGAGATTCAGAAAGATAAATGCAAGAAGAAATGCAGGAGGAGAGATTGTAGGAGCAACTGCTGGCGTAAATCAAGTTCCTCCCAAGGCTCCAGGTGATAGAATGGAGATGTCTGTAAACCTCACTAGGTTAACAGATGGAGAAGTGAGGACAACCTTGGTAGAGATGGCCCAATCCATCACCTTACAAGCTCAGGATATGACAGCCCAGGCAGAGCAACAACGTGTTCCCAGGAAAAATCCACCTGCCAGCACAATGGCTAGTAGGTTAAGGGACTTCATGAGGATGAATCGTCATGTTTACACTAGATCTAAAATTGATGAGAATATCGAGGAGGAGTGTAGGGTAGCTATGCTCCATGCAAGCATGGGACTTTCTAGGCTTATGGTCCATGTCAAAAAAGTGGAGGAAAGCAGGTAGAGGAAACATACTAGGTCAGGGAACAGGTCAAGGGAAGCTGAGGTGAATTTTCAAGGAAGAGTAGAACTGATGTCAAAGATAATCCAAGGTTTCTAAAGGGACTCTTAAACCAAAGGGAGTAAAGTTTTTCCAAGGTTCGGTATGATAGGGATTCCTAGCCTAGAGTTAAGAGAAATAGTAAAGTAGATACACTTCAAGAGAGGCCACCTTGTTGGAAGTGCGACAACTTCATGGAGGAGAGGGTATGAGGGGCTCTAACACTTCTTACAGTTGTAGCAAACTAGGTCACATGATAAAGAATTGCCTGTATATAAGAGGTCGAGAAAAAGGGAAGGAGAGAGTTCAGCTGAATGGTCCAAGTGAAGAGGCTCGAAGGAGGCAACGATTCTTCGCACTCAAGTCTAGGGGTGTAGGAGAAGACACTT
Source organism: Solanum chilense (assembly GCA_032847665.1). Taxonomy (NCBI): domain Eukaryota; kingdom Viridiplantae; phylum Streptophyta; class Magnoliopsida; order Solanales; family Solanaceae; genus Solanum; species Solanum chilense. Next base: position 53,621,633 of record CM064963.1, on the reverse strand, counting down.
CTTGTGATGTCTCAGGTGCGTAGCCTAAAATAGTTTTTCATGTTTATAGTTTTATGCACTAGTATGAAGTTAATATGTTGGACTCATCATGTTGGTTGCTGAAGTATGTGACTTATGTGTTTATTTATGTTGTACTCTTTGATGAGACTAGTTTAGAAAGGAGTTCCTTAGTATATTGATGCGAAGATTCTAGTAGGTTTCAAGGATGTGCACCAACTAACTAATATGTGAATCAGTTATTCACCAACAAAAAGCATTGAATAGCCTAGTTATGGAATTTCTCTACAAGTTTTATGATACCATAGACTATAAAACCAGGTTAGTGAGGTTTTAGTTACCAAATGAGATAGGGTATAAATGAACAGGGCGTGGATCAATCCTACAAAGACATACAATTTCAAATCTTAAGGCCAACAAGATGTTATCTAAGGGGTTAGATATACAACTCATAAGGATGGTGTTGCTTAAGAAACACTATGTTTTCGTACAATAGTCGACTTACTGTTGTAAGTTGAAAATCGTTTGTGTAATAATTGCACTATGTGATGTAAAATATATTCATGTTTGCATGTCATGTTTCTATTTTTGTATAGTGTGGACATGATTCTTTTTGTATTGCTTGAGTTGTGAGGTGCATCAAATTAAGTGGGATTGATTGGGAAGTTCCTCAATCTCAAATATGAATCTTCAGATAAGCTTGAGTAATATGCATTATCCAGAGTAAGTGTGAAAAAGAAATTCACAAACAGCAAAGTGTCAAGTATGTTAAAATATTTTCTAAAATAACCCTTTTTATTTTAAAATTAAGTGTGGTTTCATTCGAGGACGAATGTTCCTACTGGGGGGGGGGGGGATAATGTAACAACCCTAAAATGACTATGCTAAGCAATGCCTAATGTATCTAGAATGTCTTGATTAGAGTGGGTTCACACAGATTGATGCACATAGAACCAGAGCTCTGAACATCTGCAACAGCCAAACAAACTAACTTGGTGAGTTAGTTGAGGTAGGAAAGGTTGGGTCCGGCCATGTAGGGCACCCGAATATGAAGATTTACCCGGATGATTCTTAGGCGAACTTAAAAGGGTTAATATTAAGTTTGGAGGGTCTAGGGGTAAAATTATCTTTTATAGGCCATGGGTAGTATTGTAATTAAACTAATTAATTTATTACTTAAATAAATAATATGGTTGAGGGGCAATTCTGGTAGAGTTTGCCGAATTTGACCCTTTGAGCAAATTCTAGCTCCACCCGGGTTCGAGCCTTGATGGAAACAAGGATTAAATTGATTTAATTTTATGAAGTTGATTAGTTGAGGTAATTAATATTTAAAAATCTTATTTATGTAAGGGAAAAATCAGATTTTTAATTAAAAAATAATAATAAAATTAATAAATAATGAGGAGTCCTAGTTTGACTATGTCTCCACCTAACTCTCCTAATCCTAATCCTCTCATTCTGACGTCTCTCACTCTCATTCTCACTTTTTTTATCAGTAAAAGAACTTAAAATAATATTACTTAATTATTGATGAACTTACACACAAAAAATCAAATGAAAAGCTAAGCTAAAAATGAAAATCAACAACATTCTTCTCGACAGATTCTGTTTGGGATTTCGATGGTGAGGCAGTTGTGTCATTGGAATTGGCAACATTGAAACAAGTGTTGAACGAAATTTAAGGTATGAGTTTTCTTATCCCTTGGTCCCTTTCACAAGAGACCGCTAAGTTCAGTTTAAATTCCAACCGAGAAACAAAGGTTGTCCTCGTTGCATGCCTTTGTCATTAGATCATTTGAAAAATTCAAAGTATGCGTTTGTATGTCTTCTGGTAGATGATTTTAGGGCTGGTTTTAATTACATGTTTGAATGTGTTTTAGGAAATTATTTCATAAATGAAAGATGTGTTCTAGGAAATTGTAATATGTTAACTGTTTGTGCATGTGTGTGCCGTGAATTAACTATGTTTTGCTACCTGAAATTTACATGTTAAAATGTTGTATTTTATGTGTACGAATATGTTAAAAGGGTGATGTTCATTTAAGTGTAATGTTGTTGAGTAAATGTCACACGAAATACTCCAAGAATCAACAAAATAACGGAGAATAAAACGAATTGAAATAGGACGAAATTTCCAACTTGCTGTAAATATTGGTCTCCACCTATATTTTGGAGTTGGAGCTATGTTTTAAAATTTTATTTAAAATATGAGGTCATTGGGGATTGAATCCAAGACCTTAAAGAATGCAAATTACATAAAATTTTCATGAGAAAAATTAAAGGAAAATAAATGTGGTGAGTGGGGATTGAACCCAAAACCCCTTTAATAGATGAGAGAGTTTGTTGGAAAAAAAATAACTGAAAAAAATAAATGTGGTAAGTGGGGATTGAGCCCAGAACCTCTTGAATAGATGAGAATGTTAGGAGAATAAAATAAAGAAGAAAGATACATGTGTTGAGTGGGGATTGAACCCACAACCTCTAGAATAGATGAGAGAGTTAGAAGAAAAATAAAGGAGAAAAATAAATGTGGTGAGTGGGGATTGAAACCACAACCTCTTGCATAGGTGGGAAAGTTAAGAGATAAATTAAAAGTAAAATAATGAACTTGTGGGGGATCGATCCCACCACCTCCTTGCCTTAAACGAAAAAGAGTGGACGAAAAGAAAGGAAATATTATGAGAGTGATGGGGATCAAACTAGGGTCCACAAAATCTGAAAAATGCAATTAACAAATTTAATATAAGATTAAGTGTTTCTCAAGGTATTCGAAATTGGATTCCCATGCCCAATCATGTATTGACACATAAGTCATACGCAAAAAATATTTAATGAATGCAGTCTCTAAGGATCGAAATCGATATTTTGGCATATCTACAAAATGAATAAGTCTTGTACCACATAATGTTGGGTAAATATGAATCACTTAGACAAACTTTTAATGAAGCCTCATGTATTGTATGTGTGGACTCATAAGTCTAGCATAAATTTAATAGTAAGTGAACCTAAGATGTTATGTGATGAGATAATGAAACCCTAGAGGGGTTAAGTAAGACTATGACACACACTAAAGGGCTAAATGCAATTGCACACAATGAAATGAATATTCATGTAAAGTGGTTAGTAATTATGAAGTGTAAATGTGTTTAAGTTAAATAATGTGGTGACAATATGATAAAAGGCTAATGCGAAAGGGATTAAGTAAGACTCTTACACACACTAAAGGGCCAAGACGTACTCACCTATGAGAGTGTAAAGTTATTGAAGAGACCAGTCTCTATGAAAACTCTAATAAAAGTATTGAAGTTAATGCATGGTTAATACTAATGATTAGATGAGAAATCATCTAATGAGCTATAATGCATCATTCTACAAGCCAGCTTCTATGAGGTATGAGATGAATGTAATGGAACTTTATACTGAGCACCGATATGCTAGCTATGAGTTACGATTCCTTCTTTAAAGAAGGCAGAGGTTCGTATAATTCTCATGAAATTTGACTATCCGTGAATACAGGTATGAGTCTCCTTATATTTGCTAGTCACTAAACATATATTGCCAATATTGTGTTCAAGTAGGGTTCGATTCCCTATATATGCTAGCATGTTTTTGTTCACTTTGGCCGGTGATTCCACCTCTTTTTGATGTGGGGTTAACACTAGATTTCATGATGCTCACATGATTTATGTCGGTTAAGGTTAAAGTTCCTAAAGAAAGAATGAGGCAAGTCTCAAGTTATGCACATAATGGAATGAACGATACCAAAGGTTTTAGGACAAGATAATCAAGAGGTGAGCTAGACTTAAGTAATGACACTAGGTCATTATTTGTCATTGCACCGCAAACCCGATGGAAATCTTAAACTACATCATGGGTATGGCTCGTGTTTACACTAGCTTACGAATGAACGAAAATGAAGTACATCTGAATGAATGAAGAAGACTATGTGTTCTCTAAAGTAGGCTCCATAGTTGTGGTCCCATATGTTGAGCCCTCATTTTGGGAAGTCCTAATGTCAAGTCCATGATTCCAAGATCTCTTGGAATATGGACGAATGATATGAAATATATCATGTTGTAATAAGTTATATGTTATGTGTTGAGTGCAATATGATGAGTATGATGATGCATGTTGATACGCTCAAACTTACTTCTCAAATAAGAAGTAAAGCGGTCGTTTCAAGTAAATAACCAAACAAGTGAGGTTGGGATCGTTCCCACGAGGAAAATAGTTTAGACTTAACATTAACCTATTATTACTATTGTTCGGTCAATTACTTCCTTGGAAAGCAAAAACAGTAAAAGGGGGGTTTCTATTTCTAAATGAATGAAAATAACTAACGAAATTGAAAAAGACACTTAACAACTTTGAGTGTTCGAGATTAATCAATTAATCAAAGTAACTAGGGTTTACGTGTTCCCCACAGGTTCATAACTTGATAATTCTAACAATAACAATTTTTTTCTAGTATCTTGCATGCAAAATGGTAAGTTATGTATTTCTAAATCCTTGGTCCGGCATCTAGAAAATCTCACTCCGCACCTTGGTCCGGCTACGTGTGTTGCTATCCTAACCCTTATCTTTACTCATATTAAGCATCGTATTCGATATTTGACTAAGTTATTACCTCGTACCAATATATAATATCCCATTAGATAGTATACACTAAATCTATGTTGATAATTCTTTTCCTATTATCTACCTCCTTGGTCCGGCAAGTAGCATTAAGGCGAATTCTAACGTTGGCCATCCGTTAAAAAGATTTCTAAGAGAAAGAATTATTAATACATGCAAGATACTATTCTAGAATTTTTATTTTAGTTAGGTTTTACCTCATTATTTGCCTATGGTTCCCACAACCCAAGTTATGGAGTTTAGTTACCCATAGTCATAATCACAATATTCAAATATAGTATATAAGAATTCATGTACTTACTTCAATGACAAAGAGTAAAATCATAAGGTTTTCTTGATTAATCACCAAAAATCACCAACAATCATTTGCAAGAATCTCAAAGTAATCAAGAAGCTCACAAAAAGTCTAATGATAATCAAAAGTCTAACACTAATTCACAGAGTCTAATAATGATCCAGAGTCATACTAATAATATCGAGTCTAACCTCAAAAATGAGGTTTTTCAAACTATTTATAGAAAATAAAAACCTAATTAAACAAGGACTATATTTGCTGTAAATCTGTCAAAACGCGGCTGTGTCGACAGACCTCGTGACGGATCGTCATGGTAACAACGGACCGTCATGGACTCCTTCGTCCCATACTTGTGCAATTTCTTCAGCTGCTCTCTTCATTACCCTCGACGGCAAGTATGATGGACCGTCATAGGCACAACAGTCCGTCGAGGGTCTTGGTTCCAAAACACTTAAACTCTTGGAATATGGGTACTGGGATTACTTCTCTGAACATCATGAAGAACCTGCAGGACAGACCGTCATAGACACAACGGACCGTCATAGACTCCGTAACCCCACACTTGGTCAGACTTCCCCATCTTCCTTCAGCAGCTGCACTACGCTGCCACCTACGGACCGTCACAAGCACAAGGGACTATCACAAGCTCCGTAGGTGGTCTGTTCTGCATTTCTTTGCTCAAAATCTCCGCAAACATCTTTGAACAGATTTCCTGCAAATAAGGAGAAACTTTTATAAAAATTAGCACAAAAAGGCTTTTGGATGAAAAAGTATTAATAATACCGTGAAACCATTGTTAATCAACACCCTCAACTTAAATTCGTTGTTTGTCCTCAAGCGACGCACTACGACTCAATAAAAAATCTTTGTACAATAGTATCCATGTTTTATCCTTAGCAATCATTTGGCTACCAATCCCGATTAATCTCATCATTTCTATGCATGCTATAACTATTAGGCTTCAATTATGTGGGATCAGTACATGACACAGACTCACCATGCACTAACACCTATCATCTTCAATTTCTCACCGAGATGCTAATATTTCCGGTATTTCAACTAGTGTCCTCACTTTAAAAAAAATCCTCATTTTTCACACAATGATTTCAGGTTGAGTATAAGGATTACTTTTCAACACTCGGTCTCAGAACAAAGTCACACTCATTCATACCTATTGCCATAAGCTTGCCCTTATTTTCACTGCCTTAAGTTCGCTATACAACCCTTAGGATCACGATAGGACTTTCTTAGCTTGTAACATAGGCTCAGGGTCAGGTAGGGCATATTTAGGTATACTTTAGTGACTTTTTTTTGCCCTCCTTTACATATCAGCTAAACATACCATTTTCTATCATTTTATCTCGCCCTGTTCTCATATTCTTTCACATTGCTATTTTCTCTTCTTTCTTCATTTGTGTAAGTGACTCTCTTCTTTTCTTGCTTGTATTTCTTGTATTTTTTTCTTTTTCTTTACTTTTATTTCAAATATTTCTTGAGTCACTTTACTTTTATTCTTTCTTTCACTTTGTTCTTTCAACCCCACTTTCTAGAGCATTCCTCATAATAGCCACCCTCAACTTATGGCTTTGCCATGAGTCAAGGTACACAATACCCAAAGTTGGGTCAGGGCCATAACGAAGGTTGTTTACTTCATTAGAAACCCTCAACTTATGCATTTGGCATAAGTTGAGGTGCACATGTCCAAGGAGGGACTAGGCCCAACACGTTGTTCCTAGAAAAGATCAATTGGGGTGAAAAAGAAAGTTCTAATTTAAGCTCAGATCATTTGGATAAAAGAAGGATAAATTTCATTTGGTTTTATTTTATTTAGGCTAAAATGGGCTATATTGAATAAGGGCCTATGATACTTTCCTAAATGTCTATTACAACTTACTTTTAGCAGGACTAACCAGGCAAGTTCTAGATAAGTACAAATAGTGGACTATTCAAATCTCCCTCACACTCACTTGACATCTCATCACTCTACCAGATTATCAGACACCTAGTTTGAATTTTAGACTTAGGGTAATGCAATGGTGTACCTCTATGTCATGCTTAGAGCCACACATTTATCACTTACTATGCCTAGTCGTGCATCATTTCCCAATTTATCAGGATATCATTTTATCCATCATGCTCCAGAATTAAACTATTTACAAAAGATATAGACATGCCGGTTCAACAGAAAAAGTAATCAGTCTTTTGGGGAAAAAGAATACAGGCAAGAAAAACCCCAAAAGAGGATAGTGAATTGGGCTACTCAGACTTCACCCTAGCACTCACTTTCCATTTAACCACCCCCCAACAAAAAAACATGCAATTGTCCCCAATGCATAAAAAATTTAAATATTAGAGTGGTAGGTGAAGCAAACCTGTGGCGCAAAGCGCCGTCGATCAGCTAGCTGGTGGGTCTGGTTACCCGAAAACCACGTCATCTGCAATCTGGACACCCTCAGTGGTGTCCTCAGCAACAACCGCATTATCACAATTCAATACTAGTTCATAGCTTAAGAAAACATACTTGGGTTAAACTTACAACATACTTCATAACCTAGATCAATTTATAAAAAACTAGCATGATAGGACTATATTTAATGATAATTCAGTCATGACTAGAATAAAAATATAATATAGTGGTAATTCAACTGATAACCAAGACAATTTAAAAAACATTACACAATTCACATCAAGATCATCACCTAGGGTTAAGAGTTAAGGGTCATCTTCGACAAACTAGACCAAACCATCAAGATGCATCATAATTAAGTTATAATACATGTTAATATATTAATAATATCCAAATCAAATTATAAAAAAATCAAATCATAACCTAAAATTCGAGATTGGAAAAGACCCAATAGAAAGCCCAACTTTTAAAATCAATTTGATGGAACACTTTGAGGAAAGATGTCCCAGAGGTGAAAGAGATCTCACACTTTATTAATTTATTTATATTGGTGGTGAAACTTTAATCTTTTAATCCCTTAAACCCTCCCCTATATTGGTCTTCAATGGAGTTCTTCACTGGAGAGAGAGACATAAGAGAGAAGGAAGAGAGTTTTGTGTTGTGAGTTTTGAGAGCATACATTAGTTTAATAGGGTTGAGGTCTTCATATGAGGTGTTAATTAAGTTAATTAGGATTCCCTTAAATCCAAACTAATGACCTAACCTCTTAATTAATTAATTAGAACTAATTAAAAACGTGCAGTGAAAACAAGCCTTACAGATGATAACACGATCGACGGATTGTGAGTCAATCAACGGCCAACCCCCCCTCCCGTACTGCACATCCATTGTTTCATGCAGATTCTATGAAAAAGGGACCTTAAAATATTTGGCTATGTATTGGTCTACAGATGCATCGACGCCCCATCGATACATATATGCTATGTTGTTTCCCTTCGTCGGTGCACACTGCCCATGCAGTCTTTTACCCCTAAATGCAAGGGTCCTCATCAAGGGCCCTTGGTTTGTCCTTCAGGAGTCGTTCCAGAATGTTTTGACCATGAATCAAATTAATCAAATTTTATACACCCTTCCACAATATTAATTATTTTTCGACTTGTAAAAACTAGTCCAATAGGCTAAGGAACGCTAGTAACTCCTTGAACTAGTTTTCGAACGTCATGGACGTTCTTGGATGTTTTGGTTTCTAGGCTTCCTAAATGAATTATATTCCTTCATATCAAGCTTAAAACAATGTCTAAACCATATGACACTGATGTTAGGCTCTAGAACAGGTCATGCATTTTTAAAGTGTTATATTAGCACGCCTTCTCTTAGGAACATTCGTTCTCGAATGACACTAAAAATCTTTTGAAAGGAAGAAAAAGACTCAAGACTAGCATCCCAACAAAAAAAATACATAACAACATGAGTTACAACATCAATCATATCACTTAGACAAGGTAATTCGAAAAGGCTTCAATTACAACACATAAGACTCAACATCACATTACGAGGAATATCCTTCTCGCAACAACAAGAGCTCAACATAGCATGTATGAGTCAATTATATCAAAGTTCAACTTACCAACATGATACGTATGATTTTATAAAGACTCACCATATAAAAATGCACATCATAACTCAAACAAGCAAACTTGCAATTTATTCGCATATTTCAGTTTAAGTCATTACAACAAAATCCAAGAATACACATTTTGCAGATATTCACTAAAAATCAAGAAATTTCAATTTTAGTCATTATTTTTAATATTAATAGAAATAACTATTCTTAGTCATCAAATAGAGGAGTGTAACAAGAATTCATATCGCCCTCGGCCTCCCATGTTTCACCCTCAACGAGGTTATTGTTCCATAACACCTTTATGGAAGCCACCTCTTTATTCTTCAACATCTTTACTTGCCTATAAAGGATTTGAACAGGAACTTCCTCCTAAGAGAGGTTATCCTTCACACCACTGGAGATCACCGATACAATTCTAGATGAACCGTAGACAATTCAATAGGCAACCTTAGCTCATATTCAACCTTACCAACCATTTGAAATATTTCATAGGGACCCGCATAACGAGGACTCAACTTCCTTTTGTTACAAAATATAACCACCCCTTTCATAGGAAAAAATTTCAAATACATTTTATCACCTTCTTCAAACTCTAAATCTCTTCTCCTATGATCGACATAAGACTTTTGCTCACAATAGGCTGTTTGCAACTGGTTCCTTATGATATGAACTTTCTCCAAAGTCTTATAAATCATGTTGGGACCAAATAGCGAAGGCTGTCCCACTTGAAACCATCCAATAGGAGACCTACACCTCCTACCATACAAGGCTTTATAAGGAGCCATGGATATGGATGAACGAAAACTATTATTACAGGCAAACTCCACCAAACAAAAAAATGGCTATCCCACATTCCCTTGAAATAAAAAATACAAGACCTAAGTATATCTTCGAGGATATTAATAGTAGGCTCCACTTGACCATCCATTTTAGGGATGAAAAGCGGTGCTTAATTTAACCTTAGTATCAACCCTTCTTGGAATGATGTCCAAGACCTAGATGTGAATTGTGCACCCCGATCCAATATGATGGAGAACAAATACAATGGTGACACACAATCTCATCTATCAATATCCTTGCATAATCTTCCGCCGAATAAGTAGATTTAACGGGAATAAAAGAGCAGACTTGGTCAACCTATCCACAACAATCCATATTGAGTCATATTGCCTTTGATTCCGAGGCGAACCTACTATAAATTCCATATTTATGTATTCCCACTTCCAAGCATGAACTTGTATTTCTTATAGTAAGGCACCCGAACTTTAATGTTCGGCTTTCACTTGTTTGTGATTTGGACGCTTAAAAACAAACTCCACTATGTCCTTTTTCAAACATTCCCACCAAAATACTTCCCTAAGGTCATCGTACATGTTTGTCAAAATAGGAAGGATGGAGTAACGGGACCCATTTGCTTCCTCAAAGATACGGTTCCTCAAACCATATACATTGGGAATACACAACCTTTCTTGGTACCTCAAGACACCATCCCTCGCTATGGAGAATAACTCATTAAGCTTAAAAGGAACCAATTCCTACAACTCAATCAATGGCTGATCAAGGTGTTGTTTGTACTTCACCTCAACCACAAAATATGACTTAGATTTATGATGGACCATAAAAGAACCATTAGGAGAATCTTCCAACATCACACCCAATCTAGCCGACCTATAAACATCTCAATCTAGGTCTTTCTTGGCTTTCACTATGTGAGATACACTAGCCATTTTCATAATACTTAGAGCATGCGCAACAAAATTGGCCTTAAGGGGGGATAAAAAAATCTCATGTCACAATAAATACAACATCACACTAGTTAAGTGAACATGCATATCGTGTAATTGAATACATCGTCAAGTAACTCTATCATCATGTCATAAATAACCACAGGCATGAATAAGTGTTCATTATGACATAACAAAAGCAAGACAATTAACCATGAACACCTACTATGTTAGCAAGTGCAATGACCAATAAAAGCTCCACAACCTTACTGAATTAAGTAACTCAACAAGAATCATGACCAACCTCCTACTTCACATAGCATAACATTTAGGAGTAAATATCATCATACTTTAATAATGTAAAAAAAAAATATATTCTTATGTAATATCAATCAATATATAGTTTGAACAATATGGAGGTTCATCACATATATATCATGTACCATTATAAGCATATACATACATAGTAATGACCTACTAAAACTCCCTTCAAGGGAAGATACTGCAAGGAATAGGTAGAGTCACGTACCCCTACATAAGCTAAGTCAACCTCTCAAGTCACCATAGATGATTCGTCGCTCATTACTTCATTTTATTTTAGAGAGCACTTTCCTTAACCGACATAAGCCACATGAGCAAAATGTAGATTCGGTGTTGAAAGCCTTACACCAATGAAAGTTGTTCTACCGGCTAAAGTTAAACCAAACATACTTGTAGCTTTCTAGGTCGATCCACTAGCTAGTCTTCCTATGGGGAAAAATAGTTCAAGAACTAAGAGATAGGTATAATCCCTCGGCATACCACTTGGTAATATGGGCCTCCTTTCATTGGTATCAATTGAATGAGTATCCCTCATTATGGAGTCAACACCACATATGGAACAATAGGGGGAATCTTCCTCTATGTAAAAGCATCACCTCCCATTGTCATGTTCACTTGATGATAAGCTATGTCCCTTTTGAAATGTCTTTAATGTCTTTGTTAATCATCATAGATTATTTAGGTTATATTTTCTATCCCCTGTATAACATGATCATCATCATAGCTCAATAAGAATTTAATTATTATTGTCCTTTCATTATGATATATGTGAGGTTAGCACATTGATATTTTAATATAAATGATAAGCAATATTGGTAAATCATTCACCATCCTTATAACATTTACATCTTAGGCAAAACCTCAAAAACCATAGTGAAGACATTTAAATTAAAATTGTACCACAATATCAACCCTAATACAAGGCATACTCCAACACAACATCATAAAATAATCACAATTAACCATAATTTTATGTAAATAATAGGGATTACAAGACTTACCAAGTCTCCTTCATAATCCATCATGATGGTCTTACCACAAACTTTTATCTATACCCAATTTGGGTATAAAATCATCATAATTAAATGATCAACATGATAACAAAGACAAAAGAATAACTAAACCACAATTCAATACTAGTTCATAACTTCAGACAAGATACATGGGTCAACCATACAACGTAATTCATAACCTAGATTAACTTCTCAAGAACTAGAATGATAGGTATATAATTAAATCTAATTAAGTCATGATTAGAATAAAAATATCATCTAGTAGTAATTCAACTAATAACCAAGACAAATGAAACAACATTACACAATTCACATCAAGATCATCACCTAGGGTTAAGAGGTAAGGGTCATCTTCGAAAAACTAGACCAAACCATCAAGACGCATCATAATTAAGTTAGACTACATGTTAGTATATTAATAATATAAAAATTAAATCATAAACAAATCAATTCATAACATAAAATTCGAGATTGGAAAAGACCAACTAGAAAGCCCAACTTTTAAAATCAATTTGATGGAACACTTTGAGGAAAGATATCCCAAAGATTAAAGAGATCTCATTCTTTATTAATTAATTTATATTGATGGTGAAACTTTAATATTTTCATCCCTTTAACCCTCTACTAGATTGGTCTTCAATGGAGTTCTTCACTAGAGAGAGAAGGAAGAGACTATTGTTTTGTGAGTTATGAGAGCATACATTAGTTTAATGGGGTTACGGTCTTTATATGGGGTGTTAATTAAGTTAATTAGGCTTACCTTAAATACAAAATAATTACATTACCTACTAATTAATTAATTGGAACTAATTAAAATCGTTCAATGAAAACAAGCCTTATACATGACAACATGATCGACGAATGGTGGGTCAATCGACGACTAACCCCCCCTCCCGTGCTGCACATCCATTGTTTGATTCAGAGTCTATGAAAAAGGGGCTTTAAAAGATTTGGCTATATGTTGGTCTACGGATGCATCGACGTCCCATCGATCCATATACGGTAAGTTGTTTCCTTTCGTGGGTGCACACTGCCCAGGTAGTCTTTTACCCCAAAATGCAAGGGTCCTCCTCAAGGGCCCTTGGTTTGTCCTTCAGGAGTCGTTCCCAAATGTTTTTACCATGAATCAACTTAATCACATTTTAGACACCCTTCCACAAAATTTGTTCATTTTCCGACTTCTAAAAGCTAGTCAAACAGGCTAAGGAACGCTAGTAACTCCTTGAACTTGTTTCCGGACGTCATGGACGTTCTTGGATGTTTTGGTTTCTAGGCTTCCTAAATGACTTTTATTCATTCATATGGAGCTTAAAGAAGTGTCCAAACCATATGACACTGATGTTAGGCTCTAGAACAGGTCTTGCATTTCAAAGTGTTATATTATCACCCCCTCTATCTGCAATATTCATTCTCCAATGACTCTAAAAATCTTTTGAAGGAAGGAATAGACTAAAGACAAGCACCCCAACCAAAAAATACATAACAACATGAGTTACAACATCAATAATATTACTTACACAAGGTAATTCAAAAAGGATACAATTACAACATATAAGGCTCAACATCACATTATGAGGAATATCCTTCTCGCAACAACAAGAGGTCAAGATAGCATATATGAGCCAATTATGTCAAAGTTCAACTTAATAACATGATACATATTATTTCATAAAGACTCACCATATCAAAACGCACATCACAACTCAAACAACCAAAATTGTAATTTATTAGCATATTTCACTTTCAGTCATTGTAACAACATCCAAGAATACATATTTTGCAGATATTCACAAAAAATCAAGAAATATAAATTTTAGTCATTATTTTAACTATTCTTAGTTATCAAACAGAGGAGGGTAACGGGACTTTATATCGGCCTCGGCCTCCCATGATTCACCATCTACTAGTTGATTGTTCCATAACCCCTCTACGGAAGCCACCTCTTTATTCCTCAACATCTTTACTTGCCTATCAAGTATTTAAACCAGAAGTTCCTCATAAGATAGTTTATCTTTCACACCAACACCCTCAAAAAGAAGAACGGACTCGAGATCACCGATACACTTCTGGATGAACCGAAGACAATTAAATAGGCAACCTTAGCTAATATTCAACCAAACAACCATTTGAAAGATTTCATAGGGACCCACATAAGGAGGACTAAACATCCCTTCCTTACAAAATTTAACCACCCCTTTCATAGAAGAAATTTTCAAATACATTTTATCACCTTCTTCAAACTCTAAATCTCTTCTCCTATGATCGGCATAAGACTTTTGCTCAGAATAGGATGTTTGCAACTGGTTCCTTGTAATATGAACTTTCTCCAAAGTCTTATAAATCATGTCGGGACCAAATAGCGAAGGCAGGCCCACTTCAAACCATCCAATAGGAGACCTACACCTCCTACCATACAAGGCTTCATAAGAAGAAATGTATATGGATGAACGAAAACTATTATTATAGGCAAACTCCACCAAAGGAAAATGGCTATCCATATTTCCCTTTGAAATAAAAAATACAAGACCTAAGTATAGCTTCGAGGGTTTTCATAGTAGACTCCACTTGACCATCCATTTTGGCGATGAAAAGCGGTGCTAAATTCAACCTTAGTACCCAACCCTTCTTGGAATGATCTCCAAAACCTAGATGTGAATTGGGCACCCCGATCAAATATGATGGATAACAAAATACCATGGCGACACACAATCTCATCTATGAAGATCCTTTCATAATCTTCCTCTGAATAAGTAGATTTGATGGGAATTAATGAGAGGACTTGGTCAACCTATCCGCAACCACTAATATGGAGACATGTTTCCTTTGAGTCATAGGTGAACCTACTATAAATTCCATACTTATGTATTCCCACTTCCAAGCATGAACTTGGATTTGTTATAGTAATCCACCCGACTTTTGATGTTCGCCTTTCACTTGTTGGCAATTAGGACGCTTAGAAACAAACTCCACTATGTCCTTATTCAATCATTCCCACCAAATAACATCCCTAAGATCATCGTACATTTTTGTCAAAATAGGAAGGATGGAGTAACGGTACCCATGGGCTTCCTCAAGGATACAGTTCCTCAAACTATATACATTGGGAACACACAACCTTCCTTGGTACCTCAAGACATCATCCCTCCCTATGGAGAATAACTCATTAAGCTTACCAAGAACCAATTCCTTTAACTCAATCAATGGTTGATCAAGGTGTTGTTTGTACTTCAAATCAACCACAAAAGATGACTCAGAGTTATGATGGACCATATAACATTCATTTGGAGAATCTTCAAACCTCACACCCAATCTAGCCAACCTATGAACATCTCTCACTAGGTCTTTCTTGGCTTCTATTATGTGAGATACGCTACCCATTTTCATACTACATAGAGTATCCGCAACAAAATTGGCCGTGGGTGTTGGTGATAAAGAACACTTTGTCACAATACAGATAACATCACACTAGTTAAGTGAACATGCTTATCGTGTAATTGAATACATCATCAAGTAACTCTATCATCATGTCATAAATAACCACAGGCATGAATAAGTGTTCATTATGACATAATAAAAGCAAGACACTTACCCATGAACCCCTACTATGTTAGCAAGTGCAATGACCAAGAAAAGCTCCATAACCGTACTGAATGAAGTAACTCAACAAGAATCATGACTAACCTCCTACTTCACATAGCATAACATTTAAGAGTAAATATCATCATACTTTAATAATGTAAAGAAAAATATATTCATAAGTGATATCAATCAACATATAGTGTGAACAATATGCAGGTTCATCACATATATATCATGTACCCTTATAAACATTTACATACATAGTAATGACCTACTAAAATTCCCTTCAAAGGAAGATACTGCAAGGCATAGGTAGAGTCCCATACCCCTACCTAAGCTAAGTCAACCTCTCAAGTAACCTTAGTTGATTTGTAGTTCATTGCTTCATTTTAGTTTAGGGAACACTTTCTTTAACCGACATAAGCCACATGATCTAAATGTAGATCCGGTGTTGAAAGCCTTACACCAATGAAATGTGGTGTACCGGCTAAAGTTAAGCCAAACATACATGTAGCTTTCTAGATTGATCCACCGACTAGTCTTCCTATGGGGAAAAATAGTTCAAGAACTAAGAGATAGGTATAATCCCTCTACATGCCACTTGGTAATATGGGCGTCCTTTCATTGGAATCCATTGAATGAGTATCCCTCATTATGGAGTCAAAAACACATATGGAACATTAGGGTGAATCTTCCTCTATGTAAAGCCATCACCTCCTATTGTCATGTTAACACGGTGCTAAGCTATGTACCTTTTGATATGTCTTTAATATCTTTATTAATCATCATAGCTTATTTAGGTCATATGGTCTAATCCTTGTATAACATGATCATCATCATAGCTCAATAAGAATTTACTCTATATTGTCCTTTAAATATAATTGATATAGGTGAGGTTTGCACATTGATATTTTAATATAAATGATAAGACACATTGGTAAATCATTCACCTTCCTTATAACATTTACATCTTAGCCAAAACCTCACAAACCATTGTCAAGTGCTTTAAATTCAACATTGTACCACAATATCAACCCTAATACAAGGAATACTCCAATACAACATCATAAATTATCACAATTAGCCATAATTTTTATGTAAATAATAGGGATGACAAGACTTACGAAGTCTCATTCATAATACATCATCGTGGTCTTACCACAAACCCTTAACTCAAGCCAATTAGCGTATGAAATTGTCATAATTCAATGATCAACATTATAACAAAAATAAATGAATCACTGAACCACAATTCAATACCAGTTCGTAGCTTCAGACAAGATTTTTGGGTAAACCATACAACGTAATTCATAACCTATATCAACTTCTCAAGAACTAGCATGATAGGACCATAATTCACTATATTTCATTCAATATTAGAATAACAACATCATCTAGTAGTAATTCAACCAATAACAAAGTCAATTGAATCAACATTACACAATTCACATCAAGATCATCACCTAGGGTTAAGGGGTAACTGTCATCTTCTATAAACTAGACCAAACCATAAAGATATATAATAATTATGTTATAATATCTGTGAATATATTCATAATATCCAAAAGAAATCATGGAAAAAACAATTCATATCATAAATTCTGATATTGGAAAAAGACCCACTAGAAAACCCAACTTTTGAAATCAATTTGATGGAACCCTTTGAGGAAAGAGTTATCAAATTATAAATAGATCTTATAGATTACTAATTGATAAAGATTTATGGTGAAACTTGATTTTTTTCAGCCCTTATATCTTCACCTATATTGTTCTTTAATGGAGTTCTTCACTAGAGAGAAAAATAATAGAGAAGGAAGAGAGTTTTGTTTTGTGAGTTATGAGAGCTTATATTTTTTTAATGGGGTTGGGTCATTAAATGGGTTATTAATAAACTTATTTAGGATTCCCTTAACCCCCAACCAACGACCTAACCCTCTAATTAGTTAATTGGAATTAATTAAAAATGTGTAGAGAAATACAGGCCTTGCAGATGATGCCACAATCAATGGATCGTTGGTCAATTGACGGCTAGCGCCCCTTACGTGTTGAACATCGCTTGTTTGATTTAGAGACTGAGCAAAAGAGAGTCTTCAAGAATTTTGCAATGTATTGGTTGACGGATGGCATCAATGCCCCATATATCCACACACGATTTGTCATTTCTGTAACACATTGAAAATTCAAGACATTTCGTAAGGCCTAACATTTTTGTAATGAGGTATAAGTACTGTTTTAAGTCCATTTTTATGAATTTAGGTCATTTAAGAAGTTTAGGAACCCAGACATTCAAGAACGTCTGTGACGTCAAGATGATTAAGTTGTTTCATGGTTGAAACATATGGGTACGACTCCCAAAGGACAAACCAAGGTCGCTTCAGGAGGACCCTTGCGTTTGAAGCAACACTTCCTACGCAGTATGCATCGATGGAACCATCTACGGTCCATGTGTAGACTGATAAAGGCGTCGATGCCACCATCATCCCACACTTAGCCATGGTGAGTAAGCCTCCGCCATCACAGTATCTGAACTTACCGACGGGTGTAGATTAACATGTTTCTTAACTAAATTGTTATACTTGTTAATGGTTTGACACAAATTAAAGAACATGATCCACAACCCCTAACCCTAGGATGTAATCTTGACCTATATTATATTTTGATTATCCAATTGAGTTATTTACTGATTAGATTAATTTCATATGGTGTTATTACAAATAAATTAAGATGAATTATAGGCCTAATATGTAATTCTTGAGATGTGATTTAGGGCATGAAGCATATTGTGATGTTGGCGTATGTATCTTGTCTTAGTCTATTATCTAGTGTTGAATTGTGTTATACAGAAGCTATTGGATTTGTTATCTTATTGGTTATCATTGTGTTATGATGTTACGCCCCTAGTTGGGTTGAGTTCTTGGTTGATGGTAAGACCTTGATGATGAACTATAAGTAAGACTTGGTACGTCTTAGAATCTCTATCTTTACTTCCGATTGTGATTAATTGTGGTTAAGTTATGATATTATGTTGGACTATACCTTGTATGAGGATTAATAGGGTTGTATGATGTTTAATTTAAATGTCTTGATTATGGTTGTGAGGTTGTTAATATGTAAAGGTTATAAAGGTGGTAATGTATACCAATGTGCCTTATTATGAAATGCTATGTAATGTGTTAACCTCACCTTTATGAATTGTGATGAAAGGACATACACTCATACAATTCTTATAGAGCTATTGATAATGATGATTATACAAGGGGTAGACCCTATGACCTAAACTAAGCTATGATTGATAACTAAATACATAAAGACATTTCAAAAAGGGACTCTAGCTTAGCACCGAGTGAACTTGATTGAGGAGTTTCCTTTCCCACATAGGGAAGGTAGGAGCACTAAATTACTCTTGAAATTGGAGACTACAATGCATGGTGTATCAAGAGGGTCCCAACTATATCTCCTAGTTCTTGAACTAGGTTGCCCCCATAGGAATACTATCTAGTGGATCCACATAGTTGCTATGTTCATGTCTTAGGTACTACTTTTGAAAGTGGTCCACCTTATTTCGGTTTAGGGTTTCATGACACCGGATTCCACATTTAGCTCATATGGTCTATGTCGGCTAAGTCAAGTGTCCACTAAATTTAAATGAAGTAATGATGTGTAAACTAAGTAAAATGACTTGAAGGGTTTTACTTAGCTTAGGTAGGGGTATGTGACTCTACCTATGCCTTGCACTAGTTTGCCTTGATAGGATCTTTAGGAAGTTAATATTATATATATAGACGATGATGAAAATATATGACTTTATATGGTGATTATAATGCTTATGAACATGCCATTAGTCTTTGTTTTAAGGTATGAACTTGTGAGGATTTGAAGACTATGTTATGAGAAGTATGATGCTATTAATAGTTCTTGTATAGTTACTTGATTAAGTAAGGATATGGGGCTTTGCTTGGTCATGCACTTGTTAACTTTATAAGGATTTGTGATTAGTTTCTTTCTTTGCTATTTATATGATGAACTCTTATTCATATTATCGTACAATGAATTGGTGATAGAGTTACATAAGATTAAGGGTTCAAGTATGTTTATATATATATGTTTTATTTGACTTTTTGAGCATGGCAAAAAAGATTTGTATAGTTTGTTAATTGTGCATAAGTCTTTTAAGTGTTAAAATGTCAGATTTTAACTAAATGTCCTTTTTAGCATGTTTTGTTGTTGTATGTGCATATGGTATTATACTTAGTACATATGAAGTACTAACCCCATTTTCTTCCCTTTTCCCCAAAATTTTAGATTTCGATCGTTGAAGGGTTTGGAAGGCGACATGTTGAAGGCTTGGATATCTCAATTCATTCAAGTAGATAGGTCCTCACTTTCCGAGGGGGATGCCAATATCTTGGCTATGAAGTTTGTTTGTTATGAGTTTTAAGACTCATTTATGTTCATTCCATTTCCATTGTGTACGACTTGTATAAGCCTATAGGTGACTTCTTTACTTTTGATGTAGGGCTATTCCCCTATTGTGATAATCGATTAGATGGTGTGAGATGAGACTATCCTTGAGACTATATTTCTATCTAATATATCTATGTTCAATAAAAGTAGAAGGCTATGTAACCTTCCTATTTGAAGGGTCTATATATATACTTGATACGAATACATAATATGTGTATGTAGAGGTCTATGTAAACCTCCAAGTAGATCTTAATCAAAAGTTTTATATTTTTCCGCTCTTTCAACCTATGAATGTAATAACATGAGACTAATAGGCTATTATTACTCCTTGAAAAGTACAAAGACACCGGTTACATCAAGGGGGTAAACCCGGTTGTGACAGTTTCCCTTCGTGGGTGCACAATACCTGGCAGTCTTTGACCCAAAAATGCAAGGGTCCTCTTCAAGGGCCCTTAGTTTGTCCTTAGGGAGTCCTACCCAGACGTTTCAAACATGAATCAACTTAAACATATATTATACACCCTTCCACGAATTTTCATCATTTTTAGACTTCAAAAACCTAGTAAAATAGACTAAGGCACGGTAGTACTTCCTTGAAGTAGTTTTTGGACGTCACATACTTTTTGGTTTCTAGACTTCCTAAATGACTTATGTTCATTAATATGGATCTTAAAATAGTGTCTAATTTTCATGACAATCACGTTAGGCTTTAGAACACGTGTTGGATTTTTGTTGTGTTACATATATCTACCACTTGATAACATGTTATTGTTGGGATTGGGAGTATAACTTGAATGAACTCCTAAATGACCCTTTTCCCTTATCATATATTATTTATAGATCCTTTATATGACTTGAAGAGTTTTTATTGATAACTCTATTGAGTATGTTACTATGTCATTGTTATGATTGTTGTGAGTTGAACGTAAGTTCTTGAATAAGGATCGTGAAAGCAAGAGGTATGCTTTCTAAAGTCATGATTACTTATGATGTTTATGTTAGCTGATAAATGGTGTTACAATGCTAATGAAGTATGTACCATGATGTTATGCATATATGTTGGGCTATAATTATGTAAATTAGTGAGATGATGATAAGAATATGATAATGCAAGTTTATGATATTTTCTTGTATGCTTTAAATAAGATTATTATGATATGTTAATCTCACAAATGAAGGGTTGCGATTAAAGGAAATTTTTAGCTACTCCTAAAGATCTTATGATCATGTTTATACAAAGTTAATCTCCTATGACTTAATATAACATTTATGAATAAATGATGACTTAAAGGTTAATCAAAAAGGGACTTAAGCTTAGCACCGATGGACTAGATATGAGAGGTGTCCCTTCCCTAGTGAAGGTAGGTCCACATGATTCTCATGAGATAGAGGTTGCTATGTAATGTGGAACTATGGGTCTCTAATACATCTCCTAGTTATTTAACTATGTTACCACCATAGGATACTAGCTAGTGGATCCACTTAGAAAGCTATATAATGATTGGTTCTACTTTAACCGGTAGACAATGTTCTTTCCGTGTGGGGTATTATGACACCAGTTCCATGTTTAGATCACATGGTATAATGTCAGTTCATGCGAATGTTCCCTCAAGTAAATTGAAAGAAAAGTAAATAGACATTGACTACAGTGACTTGAGAATTCTACTTAGTATAGGTAGGGGCATGAGACTCTACCTAGACATTACTCAAGTTGACTCTAAGGGAAGTCCTAGGAGATTGTTCTTATGCAATATGATAACATGAAAGTATGATGCTTATGATATTTGATGTTACTCTTATATGATGTTGGCTATATTTAGGACATGTTATTGATATATATTGCTAGATGAGATGATGGCTACTATGTAACAAGATATGTGTAGCAAAGTTTACTTATGGCCTCCTATCTTATCTACTTGGTTGTGTGGGGGTTATGGGGTTTCACATGACCATTGCACTTGAAGGCTAGGGATGTGATCATTGGTAAGTATTTTGTATGTTATGTTGATATGATTTATTGAATATGAAATGTTAACATGACTATGATAATATGTCTTTCATTATAATCATGCTTTATGTTGATAGAATCCTTAACTTGTATATGTTCTATGTTATGTTCATTGAAGATTTTCAAGTGACTTAGCATGCTTTCTAAGAAATGATCCTTTTCATGAATTTCCTTTAATGTTATGTTCATGTACCCATACTAAGTACATGTGGCGTATTAACTTCATTACTTTATATTATTACAAATGTAGAGTCCTGCCATTGAATATTAAGAAGTTTGATTGAAGAAGCTTGGACTTTTTTCTCCAAGTGTTGGTCGGTCCTCATATTCGGGGATGCGAGATTTTCGTACTCTACCTTATGAAGACTTTAGTTGTTATTAAGAATAATTTTTATTCCATTTACATTCTTCTGATTCTTTTGTATTAAGGCCTATATGACATATTGAATTTTAATGGATAAGTCAAGATTCATACTCTTTAGATTGTTTTTATATGAGAAACCTTTTATATTAAAACTACATATGTTTTCATGATTGTTTTGTAGGAAGTCTAAGCATTCTTCACATAGTAATAATTTTTTTGATATTTCTACAATTCTAATTGATGATATGTTATGAAAAATGCTAAGGTCTAGTCTAAGTCGTATGAGAGGACGACGGTCGCATCTGGGGGGTGCTCCCCAGATGTGAAAATGAACACAATATTACTTGCTCTCATTGTTGAGTGCTGAAATGACGTTAATACCCTTAGCTTAATGAACACAATATTACTTGCTCTCTAGGGGTACATATTTGAACATCCAGTAAATTAAATTTAGTAAGGTTAAGTTAAAAAACATAAGACTAATAAATTTCGCAAATAAGTATCGGAAATCTAGAAAATTTCAAGATTTCCAAAGTGAATTTTGGCCATTTTCAAACGGCCATAACTTCCAGCTCATGAGAAGAATGGGTGATTTCTTAATATGGCTAGAAATCCCTTGGTATGATTTTATAACACCGCCGAGTTTGCATAAGTCCAATGTCGTATGAGGGAGAAATTCCTTTCGGAAGTTGGGATGTTGGACTGAGGGAAGTCCAATAAGGATTTTTGTATGGGAAAAGTTCTCTTTTCACCCTAGTATTTCCTAATTAATTTTTATGTAATATTCGGGGTCAAATCAAGTTCCAAATTAGTTCTACAAAATTAGAATGCTTAGGGCTTTGGAGGAAAAGAGAAAGGAAGAGGAACACCAAGAATCGTCAAATGAAGCAAAGATAGTTGCCTGGATTTTGTCGACGGTGATCCATATAAGGGTATGTGAGATTATTTGGTGTTGGGTACTTTCACCCACTCTCCAACTTGATTCAATACAGAAATTTGAGTTTATTTTGGATACTAAACTGGATATTATTGATGAAAGTTATGAAGTAGTGCTGGTTGAATTGTAGCTGATCTATAGTAGTTGTGATCCATGTTTCAGGACTGTTATTGGGTCGAATCTTTTGGGTGATGAAGAAATTAGAGATCCTAAGTGTTTTTTGGGATCCTTGGTAATTTAAAAGAGTTAGAACAAAAAATCGGAGAAGAAAAGTCAAAAATCGCGTATGATAAAGCCTGGAACGCCGCGCTTGCCACATCCCCTCAATCTAGCCTCTGCCTAACGGGGCTTGGGGCGCTGCACCAGAAAAATATCTATAGGAAATCCTCTTTCTTTCATGCTCTGGTGCCCCATGCCTTTTAGCGTGCCACAATCTTCTGGAGACCTCATTTGTTCCCTATCTTCTCGTGTAAGCTCCTTAGTGATGTACCTATAATTCCTAGTTGATTCCAACACTCTAAAGTAAATCTAAACGTCATGAAATCATCCATAAACATGAGATCGTGAATCTCATAATCGTTGAATATGTAATCCAATTTAAGAAAAGTTAAGATAAAAGTCAAGGAATGTCACGATCCGCAAGTACACCCTAGAAGTTAGAGCATTCTTCTGACGTAACACGACAAATGATTCTTCAAGAACTCTTTTCTAAGCCTCTCGTATCATTCATTTCATATTAAGCATACTAAAACAGTAAGAATTTAAAACATTCTTCACACCCGAAGAACTCTTTCATAAACAATATGAAAGCGGAAGACTTTTATTTAAAACATCTCATCTTTACAACATCTACTTGAACCATCTGGACCTTAGAGTATATAGTGCATGCGACTAATCCCATACAATACAATAAAATAAATACTATGACATAAGGACATGTGGGTATTGTCCTCGAATAAATGAGGACTCACCAATACTTCTTCTTCAATCCACCGAAACCTATCCATCCTTCATAGCACGTCAAGACTTACAATTCCCTACACTTTAGTCAAAAAGGGAAATTAAGGGGTTAGCATATTAGATATACTAAGTATAAAAGACATTGAAAAACCATGAAAAAGGGACATTTAGTAAACAACATGCTTTTCATGAATTTTTATTAAACATCATAATATGAGCATGAGAATAACATTTAACAACTTATAAATTATATACGAAATCATTTAGAAAAAAGTCACATATTAAGAATGTTACAGTGAATTCACTTCACTGTACAAGGAACTCAATTCACTGTTACAGTGAAGTTCCTTCACTTCACCCTTTTACACCATTTAGAATATAAGTCCCTCACTAGAAGCTATTCTAAGACTCTCCTAAGTAATACAAAGAGAGAACGCCCATACATCCTCTCTAAGCACACCTAAAAGACCTCTAAGACAACCCTTAGTGAGATCAAATTACATTTACAAGACATCAACCTAAGAACATGAGATCCTCCTAACCAAGCTGATTCTAAGGTTCACTTGAGTGAGTTGTGAAGCGACCACCCATACAATCCCTAACACACACACACTTTAGAGATCCTATGGACTTCCTATGATAAAATCATTCTCACCTAACACATTAGCATATAGATGATATGAAATTCTCCTTCCAAAGGCTATCAAAAGACTTACTTAAGTAAATCAAGAAGATAACATCCATAGTGACCTCTTCAAGATTATATAAGTAACCCCTAAGACTACCTAACTCTTATATCATGTCTACAAAATCAACCAATTTCCCTAAGTAGAGTCATTCTTAAGACTTATCTAGGTAAGGTAAGAAGTGACCATTCCTATGTACCCTTCACACCTTAACTAGACAACCCTTAACTACTCTAGATGAGTAATACATTATTTTAACATACTTTCTTAACTTAAGCAATTGAATTAACTAGTTCATTAAGATACATTAAATACATAGAATACATTCAAGTAATGGTCTTGAACAAGACGTAGGGACTCTCACCAACACCTTCAAAGCCTATTTTGCAATGTCTAGATAGCGTCTGATTCCACCACCTAAACTTCATAAAACCTCTCTAATGCTAAAAGGTATCCCAGATGATAAGAATAGGTAATAAACGATTGAGACCATAGTAACAACTCATGGAATATGCAGTTCTAACCTACTCCAATGAGGGTGTTCTACTTGCCAAGGGTAGAACTAGGACACATCCCATGTAGGCACATGGTTAAGGAATATGAAGGGTATGCTTTGTAATCTAGTCTCATACTTAACTAGAACTACTCCCCTTACCATACTCACTTAGTGCTAGCCTTCGTTCTCATAGAGTGATTCACACTAAAGGTTCACATAAGAGGGATCCATAACAAGTTCATAACCCAATACCATTAACCCTAAAAAAAAAGGTCCACTAGGGCTACCTCACAATTGCAACAAGAAGCTCATGATGAATTTTCTAAGGATTAATATGATGTCATTACAGCCAATAACCTAAGTCAATCATTCCTTTACTTTGAAGGATACTACAAACGAGTTTCAATTTTAACATACATAACCTTACCACTAGGTTCAAGGTCTCACATAAAGGACCCTCTTAACATCATTTAAGGTAACATATCACTCATAAATTCAGCACTAAGATACTATAGCATCCTAAGTCCAGAAACCACATATTAATATTCATAAATACATCAAGTAAGGTGCACAAGTCAACCATGACAAGACACCACATACTTCACATTAACACCTATTACTAACATTCTATAAGCACATTGGAATAAAATTTATCATCTTTAAATCATCCTACACACCTCCATATTATCATCAATAAAACTATTATAGACTCATATAGCCAAATAGGAAAAACCATGCATTAACCCTAAGGCTACAAATACAAGCACATAGTCATGGTCTACATGATTCCCTAACATACATACAAAGAACACATGCTTTTACATTACTTCCCAAATAGATAGATATACTCATAATTCACATTATTCAACTAAGCAAATAATCATAATACTTCAAGTAGCGCCGACAAGGCTATGATCATCAAATTGCATAAAGTAATGTCGACAAGGCCACATCAATTCACATAGCACCACCACCGTAAGTGGAAAATACCAATCATAATATAATTAAAGTCTAGTTAATATAAAAATAAAAGGAATTGGGGAAGCATACCCCCAGTCCATCTTACCACTTTATTTTTAAGGCTAAATTACCAAATTCTATATCATAAGGCCCTTACCAAAGGCCATAACCAACAATTCAACACAATTATATCAAAAATCAAAGAAACTAGGTCAATTTATTACATACTCATCAATAAAATACAACCTAGATACCAATTGAATATGATTATTTCATCATTAGATAGCCAATAGAAAATTAATTTAGAAATCATAAGCCTTAAGTTAATATCAATTCAATAAGTCTAACATTCAATACACATAAGAATATTCAATACTCAATTAATAAAATTGAAACAACCTATAGAAAAATTAACCATAATCTGTACATGAATCAAAAGCTCATAACAATCTACACCAGAATTCATCAATCTCAAAGCATAATCACTTAACCCATATTTAAGTCAAATTGAGAGATTTGTGAATGTCAAGGGTTCAAGGAGAATTTCGTAGGAAAAAATCAATTAAACATCAATTGTATCATATATAAACGTTTGGAAACCATTAATGCAAGAACCCAAGACCTAAAGTAGAAATTGGAATTTTTCATCTATTTGAAATCATTATAAATCATCTTTTAAATTAGATCTATCGTGATAGTAAACCATAGATGAAGAACTCCCATACCTTATTTGAATCATCAAAAACTAATTGATGAAGAAATTGCATTGAAGACCCATCTTCAAGCTCCGTCTTCACTTTGAACTAACATGTAGGCTTTTGGAAAAACATTAGGAGGGGATATGTTTTTGATTTAGGTGTTTGGGTTATATTGAGATTTTAATGACATCTGTACTCGTAAAATACTAATTAACACTCAAACTAACCCTACTTACACATCAATAAGATTTGGGGTTAAATAACAACTTCACCCCTCAAGTTAACAGAAAGCTGGCTGGAACACTGGCAGCCCGTCGACACCCATACCAATAGACATTGGTCTCACCCACACCCCGTATTAGGGTATGGTGGGTTGATTAAGAGAGTACTTAACCTTAATGAAACTTTTCTCCATCAACGGGATGTTCCCAGGAAGACTGGCTGTCGTTTGGGCCGTCGACTGCCACTACATGGCAGTGTTGTTCTCACATGTTGGGGTCCTGTTTTAGGGTTCGTTGTGGGTCTTACATGGATCGTACCTGGAGTTCCGACCCCAATTGTGTACAATTTTAGGACCTATTACACAAGTTTCATAGAAATCAAACATGTTAATCTAGACAAAACATACATAGACACACAAGGTTGTTTCAAAGCAAGCATTTCAAACGTCATGGACGTTCTTTGACGTTTACCTCCAAACGTCATAAAACTTTACACACTTTCTATATAAACTATAATAAATCACTTAAAGACCTTATAAATTCATGAATCACATATAACAACATAAAACAATGTATGATGAACATAGGTGACTTAGTCATTGAACGTCTTGGTCGTCCCTTGACGTTAGACTTCCAAAGCACCTAATCTTTTACACACTGCCTCAAACCCACATTATAAACAATTTTATGACATTAGAACATCATCAAAACAACGTTAGGATATAGCTTCACCTAAGTCCTTTTCTGGGTCTTACAAAGAAGTTAACGTCAAGTAAAAAAGTTAAGAAGCAAGTCAAAGTTAGTTCCTAAAGCATTCAAATGTCTTATAAATTTTATTTATCTTTTAAAGTAAATAGTTGAGTTAAATTCTCAAATTCTATAAGTAAACTAAGTTTTCCCTAGGAGTTATGTTTCGAGTAAGCAATGAGCATAAAATTGAGTTCATTTCTCAAGAGTTACAGGGAAACTATTTAGTCCCTCAAAGCTTAAACTTAAATGGTTTCAAACTTTTGAGAAATAAAGGGAAAAATACTTCCATAGATCCTAAGTCTATGATTAATATAAGAAGGAGGAGACTATGATTTCCAAGAGAGCTATTTAAACATATGTTTTGAGCACTAATCTCAAATCACAGGATCAGTATATTTTTTTTAAAAAAATAAGAGCCAATGTATATATATATATATATATATACAGATATATAAATATATATACATATATATATACATATATATATATATATATATTTGGAGTATGTTGAGAACTGATGTACGGATGTGAGTTCCAATTAACTCAAGCCAGATTGTAAATATGTAGTCATCATAGGTAAAAATGGGTCATACTTTTTAGATGAACCCTCTTCATAGTTTACAAGTGGATCTATTAGGCAGTTCACGTCCTATGCTCTTGCAAGGTTAGGATTGTCGGTGAGCGTGGGCCGAGTAATGATGTATCATCACTATAGCTCTTAAGTGATTATATTTGGTTAGAGAATCTCGTAGAGCAATACTGTATTTTCATATACATCAGTCATTTTATTTTATATACATCTCAGACATTATTGTATACTTGTATACATTCAGAGTTACAACATGTTCTCAGTAAATATTTCGTTATATTACAATTATTTTTAGACTATGTATATTGATTGAAAGTTAGTAGATCATGAGTTGAGCAAAACCAAGGTAAGTATTCATTCTTAGTCTTTTTCAAGCCTAAGTGTTATTTAGCTGTCCAACTTGCATACTCGTACATCCAATGTACTGATGTTTGTTGGCTTGCATCGTATCATTACGTAGACATTGGTAACAAGGATCGATATACGGCCAACCATTGATGCAGTTGAGCACTCCAGAATAAATTGGTTAGCCTCCTTGCATTACGGAGGACATAGTTTTTGTTATTTTCTAGATTAGTTCAATAGAATGTTGTGGAGTTTTTCCCAACAATCATTTCAATTACTGTAAAGGCTTCACAAACATTTTGTAGTCTATTAGTATTTACTTTTCATACTTATATGAAAGTTTTGGTTGCCATTTTTGCATGTTTGAATGTTTAAACTTTAAAAACATTCTAAATAATATTATTGTTGAGTTAAATTAAGTTCTTTCATTCTTATGAGTATGATTGTTGTCTTCCGTTGAGTTAAATAAGCCTTGTGAAAGGTTCACTTGGGAACAAAAATAATAACCGAGTGCTAGTCACGCCAAGGGTGTAAGTTCGAGGCGTCAAAAATTTGTACTAGATCCAAGAGTTCAAGAGTCCTAGGGAGTCTATGAATTTATATCTCTTGAGTCTTACCAATCGGTTTGAAGCGTGCCACATATATGATTAGGAGCCTATAAAATTTAGGAATGTCTCACTTTTTTAATATTCTTTCGTGCGAAGAGTTATCTATGAAACTCTCTTTCTCTCTAATTCATGCTTACACACATTTCAAGATAATATCGTCTACAAGAAGAGTAGTTAGAGGTCAACCATACCAAAGAAATGTGAGGAACAAGAGGTTTCAGATGGACCAGTTATGCAACCCCAAGGAGAGGTTACTAATGCTATGTTCCACGAGGCTACCCGAATGGTGAGCCAAGTAGTTACTTACAAAGTCAGGCAACAGAGAGGAGCTAGACAGGAAGAGACTTACACCTTGAGAGCTAGTAAGTTTTGGATGAATCCTCATAGTCTCAATGGATCAAGTACTACTGAGGATCCAGAAAATTTCGTGGAAAAGTTGAAGAAGGTACTTAAAGTGATGTATGTGTTGAATGTCGAAAGGGTAAATTGAGTGCATATCAACTTAAGAGTGTAGGATGCACCATATCCAAGTTGGGTTTGCATCGAAGAAGATTTATTGGGAAGTTACTTTTGGAGTGAGTAGAAGGAAGCCAAGGTGAGGGAATTCCTTACTCTGAAACATGACTCTTTGGGCGTGCACGAGTATGGGATAAAGTTCACTCGATTGCCTCGCTATGCTCATAAAATGGTGAAGGACATGGAAGAAAGAATGATTTTTTTGTGGTTGGGTTGTGTCATTAATAAAACAAGGAAGGTAGGGTTGCATTGTTGATCGGCAACATGGTCACATCCAGTGTAATGGTCTATGGACAATAAGTTGAAGAGGAAAAGTAGAGGAACAAATATGAATTCAGAAACAAGAAAGAAAAGACTGGGAGTGAGTATGGGTAAAAGAAAGGTGTTGCAATCGGCCACAATTCAAAAAACTGAAAAGGCATGCACCATCATCTGCTAGTGCACTTGCACCCACAGAAAGATTTGACTATCATGGTAAGAACTCTCGAGCTAGACCTACATATTGATAGCGTAGTGTGATGCAAGCAGGTAGTAAACCTCCTACTTACACTAGTTGTGGTAAGAATCACTCTGGCACATGTGGTGTAGGTTCCACGGGTTGTATCAAGTACGGTCAGATGGGGAATTATTATGAGAGAATGTCCAAACATTAAGTAGGGAAATGGTAATAGGTCCAATAGAGCTCAGTCTTCATCAGCTGCTCCACCAGACATCGCTGCATCTAGGGGAGATACTTCTGGTACATGCTGAGGGACAAACTGCTTGTACCTCTTAATAATTTCCAAGAACAAGATAATTCAGCAGATGTTGTCACTGGTATAATTCGAGTATTTGAGTTTAATGTTTATGCATTATTATACCCAGGAGCGAGTTTATACTTTGTTACTCCTTATGTTGTAAATCAATTTGAGATTATTAATGAAAAAATTCGTGAACCTTTTTGTGTTTCTATACCTCTTGGGAGTGTATTCTTGCGGAAAAAGTCTATCATGATTCTCTTGTTTTTGTCAATCACAAGGGTACCATGGAAAATCCAATAGATTTAGACATGGTAGATTTTGATGTTATTGTTGGTAGATATTGTCTTCATGCCTTTTATGAATCAATAGATTGCAGAACTCAAGTTTTCAAGTATCAAATTCAAAAAAAGCATTTCATAGAGTGGAGTAGTAGTTCAACAATGCCTAAGGGTCATTTCATTTAGTATTTTAAGGTGAGGAAGTTAGTTTCTGAGGGGTGTATCTTTCTTTTAGTCCGTGTTAATGACTCAACTGTAAAGGTGCCTTTGCTTAAGTCAGTTCCTATAGTTAGTGAGTTTCCAGATGGCTTTCCTGATGATCTACCGGCGTCCCTCCCAAAAGAGAGATAGACTTCGACATAGACTTAATCCCAGATAGTCATCCTATTTATATTCCGCCATACAGAATGGCACAGTAGACTTGAAAAAGATAAAAGGGAAATTGAAATATCTATTAGATAAATGTTTCATTCGACCAAGTGTCTCACCTTGGGGTGCTCCGGTCTTGTTTATTAGGAAGAAAGATGGGTCAGTTATGATGTGTACAGACTTCCGTAAGTTGAATAAGGTGACCATCAAGAATAAATATCCTCTTCAAAGGACAAATGATCTTTCCGTTTAACTTTAACATGTTTCTTGCTTTTCCAAGTTTGAAGTCAGATCAGGCTATCATTAGTTGAAAGTTATAGAATGTGATATTCCCAAGACAACTTTTAAAAAAAAGGTATGGGTATTATGATTGTTTTGTTATGTCCTTTGGTTTGACAAGTGCACCTCCAACATTCATTGATCTTATGAAAAGAGTCTTCAAATCTTATTTAGATATTTTTGTTATCGTGTTCATTGATGACATACTGATTTATTCAACAAATGATGAAGATCATGCTAGTCACCTTAGGATTGTTCATTAGACTTTGAGACATAACGAACTATATGATAAATTCTCCAAGTGTGAGTATTGACATAAGTCTATGGAATACTTAGGCTATATTTTTTCATCTGAAGTGATTAGAGTTGACACTCAGACGATAGAGGCAGTTCAGAGATGGCCTAAACCTACATATCTAATATATATAATGAGTTTCTTGGGTTTGGATGACTATTACAGGAGATTTACTGAAGGAGTCTAATCTTTCTCTTCTCCTTTAACCAAGTTAACTAAAAAAAACTATGTTTCGATGATCTTAAACTTTTAAAGCTTTCATGAGTTAAAAATAAATTTTCTACCGCTCAGGATTTGAACTTACACGAGGGTAATCAAGGCTTTGTGGTATAAATTGTTGCATCAAGAGTTAGTTTGGGCTTTGTGTTGAGGGAGAATGATAAATTCATTGATTATGCGTCTCGAAAGTTGAAGATTCATGAGAAAAATTATCCAACTCATGAATTACAATTGTCTGCTGTAGTGTTTGCTTTGAAGATGTAGCTTCACTACCTGTACGGTGATCATTTAGATATATTCACTGATCAGAAGAACCTTAAATGTATGTTTACTTAGAAAGAGCTCAATCTATGACAGAGAAGTTGGTTGAAATTACTCAAGGATTATGATATGAATATTTTTTATGACCCAGGTAAGGATAATT
Source organism: Solanum chilense (assembly GCA_032847665.1). NCBI lineage: Eukaryota > Viridiplantae > Streptophyta > Magnoliopsida > Solanales > Solanaceae > Solanum > Solanum chilense. The sequence continues at coordinate 53,588,829 of CM064963.1, read as the reverse complement.
TGGTTGATGATGCCCTAAGAAAGTTGTCCATAGGGAGTACTTCCCATGTCGTAGAAGAAAAGACGGAGTTAAAAAAAATGTGCATAGACATCTCTGTTTCGGAGTCAAACTTATAGATTCCATGGAAAGACGCATAGTGCTGATCAATAAGGGTGAATCATCATTCGTGTCAAAGGTGAAAGAGAAGCAAGACCAAGACCTTAGTTTGGTTTATTTGAATGCAAGTGTCCATAAGCATAGGGTATTGGCTTTTGAACAAGGGTGACATAGTGTGATGAAGTATCAAAGTGGATTATGTGTACCTAAGGTTAATGGATTCAAAGAGACTATCTTGGAGGAGGCTTATAGATACGATGGACTCAAAGAGAGGATCTTGGAGGAGGCTCATAGATACAACTATCCTATTCATCTAGGTTCCACAATGATGAACAACGATCTTGAGGGAGGTATATATTTGGGAAGGAATTAAAAGAGATATTGTTGAGTCTGTTGCCAAGTGTTAAGATTGTCAGTAAATGAAAGTAGAACACCAAAGGTATAGAGGTTTATCTAAGAATATAGAACTTCCCGAATGGAAGTGGGAGATGATTAATATGGACTTCATAGCAGGCTTGCCAAGATCGCAAAGGTAACATGATTCTATTTTGGTGATTGTCGACAGAATCACAAAGTCATCCCATTTGTTGCCAGTAAAGACTGCCTATTTGGCTGAGGATTATGCTAAGTTTTAATTTCAATAATTGGTAATACTTCATGGAGTTCTGTTCTTCATACAATTCTTCAAATCTTTCAACAAACGTTTGGGTTCAAAGGTGTAATTGAGCATTGTTTTTACTACTCAGAAATATTGAAAGAAAGAGCGTACTATCAAAACCATAGAAGATATGTTGAGAGCTTGTGCGACCGACCTTAAGGGAAATTGATACTATCATATCCCTCTCATTGAGTTAGCTTACAACAATAGTTACCATTTGAGCATCCAAATGGCTCCATATTAAGCTCTTAATGGGAGAAGGTGCATATCTCCTATTGGGTGGTTAAAAGATGGCGAAGCAGGGTTTATAAAACTAGATTTAGTTCACAAAGCTATGAAGGAGGTGAAAGTGATTCAAGAAAGATTAAAGATATCAAAAAGTCTCCAAAAGTCCTACACAAATTTGCGGAGAAAGACAACAGAGTTTGAGGTGGGTAATTGGGTGTATCTTAAGTTTTCACCCTTGAAAGGAGTTATGAGGTTTGGTAAGAAAGGGAAACTAAGTCCCTAGTATATTAGGCCTTATAGAATATCCTAAAGAGTGGGAAATGTATCTTATGAGTTGGAGCTACCCCAAGAGTTAGAAGTGGTTCATCCGGTATTCCATATTTCAATGGTGAAGAAGTGCTTGGGTAATTCTTCATTGGTAGTACCAACCAAGAATGTTGGGATTAAAGATAACTAATCCTATGAAGAAATTCCGATTTAGATTTAGGATCATCAAGTTTGCAAGTTGAGGACAAAGGAAGTTTCTTTAGTCAAGGTCCTTTGGAGGAACCAATCATTGAAGAGGAGACTTGAGAATCTAAGGAGGATATGAAGAAGAGATATCCAGAATTCTTTAAAACCGGAGAGAATGTATATCAAGGTACTAAATTTCTTCATAGCAATTTATAAGTCTATATGAATAATTATCATTTGAGGGTGAATGTTCTTAAGGGGGAGATTTTTCACATCTCGAAACTTAAATTAACAAATGTTAAGATAACAAAATCAAGTATAATCAATATTCGCAATAAGTAAGGAAATTTGGAAAATTTTGGTCTTTCAAAAAAGAGTTTTTGACATTTTCAAATAGTCATAGCATCTAGCTAATGAAGAGTTTTGTTGAGTTCTTTATACGGTTGCAAATCCCTTGATAATAACTTTCTAACGCCGCTGAGTTTGCACTAATCCAATGTTTTATGAGGAAGAAATGGTGTTAGGATGTGGGACCGACAAAAATCCAATCCAGATTTTTGTAGGGCAAAGTTGTCTTTTCACCATAGTATTTCCTAATTCGTTTTAATGTTATATTAGGGGTAAAAAAAGTTCCAAATAAGTTTCACAAAATTTACAACTCTTAGGGCTTGGGAAAAAAAAGAGAGAAGAACAGGACGACCAAGAATCATCCAAGAATGCCAAGATTGTTGCGGATTTTGTTGGTGTGATCCCTATCATGGTATGTGAGATCATTCGGTGTTGGGTCCTTTCACCCACACTGCAATTTGATTCAATCCAGCAATTTGAGTTTATTTGTTATGAAAATCTTGAAGCTTTTCATGAAAGTTGTGAAGTCTTATTGGTTGAATTTTACCTGATCTTTAGTTGTTGTGATCCGTGTTTCCAGACTTTTTTGGGTCTAATATATCGGGTAATGATGAAATTAAAGATCTAATTTGTTGGGGTGGGTTTGATTGGAGTTTAGAAGAGATAGAATTGTATATCTGATAAGAAAAGTCAGAAATTGCGTCTAACCAATCCTGGGGCGCCGCGCCTACTAGAGAACCTCAGGGCAGCCTCTGCCTGATCTGGCGCCAGAAAAAGTGCAAGAGGAAAGCCTATGTCCATCGGGATCAGGCGCCCTGAACCTCTCTTTGCGCCATGACCCCCTGGAGACCTCGTTCTTTCTCTATCTTCTCGTACTAGCTCCTAAGTCATGTACCAATCATTCCTAATTGATTAGAACACTCTAAATTACATCTAAACATCATGAAATTAACAATAAACATGATATCATGGTACCTGAATGTGTAACTAAGTAAAGGAATGTCAAGATCAAAGTCAAGGATGTTAAAAGTAAGGTTTAAAACATAAGAAGCAAGGCAAAGTAAGTTCCTAAAGCATTCAAGTGTCTTAAAGAAAGGTTTTAACTTTGTTTTCATATTCAAGTAAAGATTTGAGTTAAATTCTCAAATGCTATATGGGAGCTATGTATTCCCTAAGAGTTATGTTTCGAGTAATCAAAGAACCTAAAGTTGAGTTCATTTCGGAAGAGTTACAAGGAAACTAAGTAATCCCTAATAGCTTAAACTAAAATATTTTAAAACTTTTGAGAAAGAAAGGAAGTTGTACTTTCACAGAGCATATGGCTAGTATAATAGAAGAAAGAGAAGAGTATGATTTAGAAAGGATCTTTTTGAAAGCTATGTTTTTAGCACTTATGTCAAATCACAAAATCATTATGTTTAAAAACATAAGAACAAGTATAGTTTTGGGGCATAGTTCTTAATTCTTTTAGTTTTGTATAAGTTCTTATTATGTATTTCTTTCAAATGTAAAGGTCCGTGTACCTATGATTTTTATGTCGTGTCTTTAAGATGGCTTGTGACGATGATACTTTCTTAGTATTTATAAAAGATTCCTTTTTATTTTAATTGTCGTGAAGAGTTTTCACACGGTTTTTCATGTCTTACGTAATGAACGATATTTAAGACGCTTGTATGAGACCCCAAAGTGTGAAGTATGCCTTGTACCGATCCAAGGGTTCTCCCTAAATTCTAGGGGTTACTTGCGGGTCGTGAGAACATCCCTGACCTCCGTAAACTAGTTAAATTAGGTGCTAGTGTTGCTTAAACTATTTGACTATGTCTGAAGAGTCGAAAAATGATGAAATTTGGTTGTAAGGTGTCTAACACGTATTAGTGATAATTTATAGACTAAACGTCCGGGTACGAGTCCAAAAGGACCAACAAAATGGCAGTGTCCACAAACAATGAATCGTGTCCCAATAGACAGGGAGTCCATGGCCACCATCGGTGGAAACTTATCCAAATTAAAGAAGGACCTTTTTGGACATTCTCTGACCAAAATGATTGAACAACAGAATGGTTGGTCTCATCTTCTTTATTTGACAGACGGGTCGTCTGTCGAGGTCTCGTCTGTGAGCATAATGTTTTGCTGAACGTTTTAAGTTGAACGAATTAATTAATTAGGTGGTTATTTTTTATTTAGGCGTTCATGGTGGTATAATTAAGTTTATTAATGACAAATATAAAGACCTAACCTAATTAAACTAAACTAAGCCCTCATAGTTTCCAAAAACCAATTGCTCTTGCTTCTCTCTTGTTTCTCTCTCTCAAATAGAAGAACACCATAGAAGTCAAGGTAAACATGGTTTTAGGGATTATAAATGTTAATTTTATCCATCAAACATCATAAATCAAAAAGATAGAATATTCCTTTCACTTTTGGGATCTCTTTGCCCAAAGGGTTCCTTCAAGTTGATTTCCAAAAACATGAAGTTCATGTGGGTTTTCTTCAAATATTAAATTGATCTTCTAAATTGCTTTGTTTATGATTTATTTTAGATATTATGAGTATATTAACATGTATTATAACCCAATTACATCACTTCTTTATTTATTGGTCTTAATTGTAGAAAATGACTTATTCCCCTTAACCCTAGGTTGTGAACATGAATTGAATTGTATGTTATACGCTCAATTTGTTCGGTTAGTGAGTTAATTACTATCCTATATTGTTATTATGCTTATTATAATTATATTTTGATGTATCGTAGTTCAATTTTTCTAGTTCTTGATTAATTGACCTAGGTTGTGAATTAGATTATCAACTTGATATAAAGTCTCTTATTTTACTCTACGATCTAGTAATGAGTTGTTGTATAATGACTAAATTCGCCTTGTTGTTATGTTTGTTACTCTTGTGTGATGATATTACACCCATTATTAGTTGTATAGGGTCGATGGTAAGACCTTGATGGTGACATTGTGAAGGAGATTGAGTAACTCTTCTGATCTCTATTCCTTACTTCAATTATGATTTGGGATCAAGTGATGATGTTGTATTCAAGTATACCTTACATAAAGATTTATAGGGTTTGTATGATGTTTAATTGAAATGTTTTGAACTATGGATTTTTATTTGTTGGCTAAGATGTAAATGTTATAAGGTTGGTGATATCTTACAAATGTACCTTATTAAGCTATGACTACGTAAATGTGCTAAGTTCACTTGTATTAATTGTAATAAAAGGACCATACTCATACATTTGTTATTGAGTTATGATTATGATAATTATTTAAAGGATAGACCGTATGACCTACATTAAGTTGTCATGATTAATAAAGGCATTAAAGACATAGTAGGGAACTCTTATTCATTCTTAGCTTAATGGTAGAGTTGTCTTGCTTATATGCTTAATTAGGTGATATGCATGTTGGCTTGACTAGGTTTAGTAGTGTTTGTATTGTGATGTAAACGATCTTGACTTAAAGAATATGTCTTATTGATTGGTTTGGTTTTTTCTGTAGTGTGAATATGTATTTTCTAAATTAATTGCATACTTTAATGAAATGTCCGTTTTTAGCATGATTTTATGTTGTGTATGCATATGGTCTCATACTTAGTACAAATGATTTTCTAACCCCATTTTCTCTCTTTTCCCCATCATTTTAGGTTAGGGTTGTTAATGGTATTTGAGACGCCTTTGAAGGAAGAATTGGAATTCTCACTCATCCAAGTTGGGTGCATCCTAAATTTTCGAGGGCAATGCCACTATCAAGCTTTCGATTTTTTTCTAGTTATATGAATTCTATTTTTTCATTTTTATTGGACTACTAAAGATGGTATAGCCTATATATGGATTTATTATGTTCATGTATGTTATATGACCAATTGATATACTTTTCTTTAAGATCGTTTATGAGATGAGATATTCGTATAAGATTAAATTAAGTATCTTATATATCTATGAACAATTAAAGTAGAACTCTATGTAATCTTCTTATACGAAGGCTTAGCTATACTCGATCTGATTATATTATGTGTGTATGAGAGGTCTATGTAAACCTAAATATAGATAGAGAAAACTTTTAGATTTTCCATATTTTGACCATTGATTGTAATGATGTAAGCTAGGAGACTAGTCTTAGTCATCAAACAGGAAGAGTACACCGGTTATGTCTAAGCGGTGCTCCAAGGATGTGAAAAACTTTGTATTAGAGCATGAAGTTGAAAATCATTAGCGGTGATGTCTCACTTAACCACGTCTCCGTAGCTTCTTACATATAATTTTGAAGTGCGCCACACTTATGAAAATGAACCTATGTGATTCTTAGGAAACTTTAACTTTCTTGGAAATCCAATATTGTGCCTCTAGATTCTTGACTCTATGTACCCTTAGTATCTAATCATTTTATTGTGATTATAGGCAATAAATACTCAAAGAACAGCTGCTCTAAGACTTGACGAAGATATTTCCAATGCGAGAGCTCGTCCCCAAGGAAATCAAGTCCATCCTCCTGAAGATGTTTCTAATTATGACGAAGTTTCGGTCAATGTTCCTCCTTTGATTGATGGTGAAATAAGGGTTTCCTTTATCCAAATGACCCAAGCCATCATTACTCAAGTACAAGGTGTAACAAACTCATTCCATGATGACCCAAGCTAATTGGGAGGTTGTAACCTAAGCAAACTAACATATTTGTATCATGGACTCCCGTTTGAGGGATTTCACCAGGATGAATCCCCCTATATTCTATGGGTCCTGTCACGACTAGCAAATACCCCCTAGATTTTAGGAAGAAGTCTTGGATCTGGAAAAGGCGTACTTGACCCTTTGGAATGTTCAACAAGACTTTTAACTATCAATCATTAAATAAGACATGAAAAGTAGTGCGGAATTAAAAAATTTCATGAATAATTTAATAAAGGAATTTTTTTTTTAGAAAATACTAAGGAAGTCTAATCGTCGCAAGAAAATCTTAAAGACACAACATTATATCTTAGGGACGTGGTCTTTTACATTGACACAAAATACAAAATAAGATTAAAAGAATTAAGAACTATGCCCTTGAATATGTGAGGATATACTTTGTCTTTAGAGAATCAAATCCCAAGCTTGCCTTCTAAAGTTTCTTGCTTCCAAACCTATACATATAGAGTATAGAAAAGTATCGTATTAGTACAAACAATTTACTGATTATGACATATGAAAAACATGCAAAAAGAGACATTTCATTATTTCATATACTTTCATGAAAATTAAGTAAAACACTCAATAATACTGAAGTAAAACAATATAAGAATAACAATTTATCACTTGGAAAAAGATATCCATAATTTTTACATAAATAGAGACTGGTTTTCAAAACTAACAGTGAACTATCCCTATTCCAAAATAGTGAACTTCCAAGGCTATGAAAAGAGGATGAGAACTCATTTCTGTAGGAGTTTCCCTAACAAAGGTTATCCTAAGACTGACCATGGTAAGAGATGAAGGAAGTGCACATACACCTCCTTCAATACACACCAAAGTAATCCTCAAGCCTACCTTTTTTATTGTCTTACTCACTTCAGGAGAACAATCCCCCACTCAACGACAAAACATTAGAATAAAAGTCAAGCAACACACTGATACTTCCCTTTCGTAATACCTACTTAGTGCAATAAGTAGATGGCGTCCCGTTCCACCACCTACCCTAAGTTGTACAATCTTTTAGAACGCTTAGCACCAAGACACCCCTTTTAAAATGCCTACTTAGTTCAATGGAGAGACAACATCCCATTCCACTACCTATCCAAAGTAGTTCATTATTTTGGGAGACATAGTTCATTCAAATCATATAAGGCTCACCAAGACTCCCATTTTAGAAATCCTACCTAGTGCAATGGATAAATAGCGTTCCATTCAACTACCTACCCGAAGTAGTACACTCTTTTAGAAGATTTAGAACTTTTATTACTCTGTAGGGGTTAGATTAATCAACATAGACCATGAGAGATAAACATGAAATCCTGATAATTCCCTTATCAGAGAAGGATCCCCTCACTTGCCTATAGTGAGGTCTTACTTTTAGCTTTTACATGGCTTTATTAATAGCTACACCTATGTCAGCACATAGTTAAGGGATAAGGAAATTGCTACTATGTAACTCACTCTCTACTCACGAGGAATACTCATCACAAGAGGTACATTCCAATACAATATCTCAACTCATGAAGTGTAACCACCTGTTCTTAATACCCTCTCGATGCTAGCCATAATTTCCCATGGATTATCAACATTCATTTTTAAAGATCAAGCTTTAATTTTGGACATCCCATCTCAACTCATAATGGGTATCCATCCTCCAAACTACTTTAGAAAGCTCTTCGGAGGTAGTGAGTTGCTACTATACACTTTATCTGAAATCACAATGAGTATTCACCCTAATAGCTAGACTATTTTTTATAACTATCTTAATAGCTAGAAAGTTTGATATTTTCTCCGATATTATAAATGAACCTTTCATAGTAACTACCCTAGAAGGTGAGTCTGTAGTTGTAAAGAGAGTATATAGAAATTTTCCTATTATATTTCCCAATAGATTTACTCATGTTGAATTAGTAGAACTTGATATGGTCGATTTCAATGTCATTTTTGGGATGGATTGGTTGCGTGATAGTTTTTCTTCCTTTTATTGTAGAACAAATATTTTCAAGTTCAAATTTCCAAATGAACTTGTTTTAGAGTTGAAAGGGGGAAATTCTATTCCAAGAGGTCGTATCGTCTCGTGTCTTAAGGCTTGTAAACTGATCTCCAAAGGGTGTCTATATCACATTGTAAGAGTCAAAGATATAGACTGCAAATATCTTCCCTAGGAGTTAGTCCCCGTAGTAAGGAAATTTTTGGAGGTCTTTCCTAATTTTCTTCCCGGAATCCCTCCCTAATAAGAAATTGATTTTTGTATTGACTTGCAACCGGATATAAATGCCATTTCAATTCCTCTTTATCGAATGGCTCCGGCAAAATTAAAAGAGTTGAAGGCTCAAATCAAAGATTTACTAGACAAAGACTTCATTATACCTATAATTTCTCCATGGGGTGATCTTCTCGTTATTGAGTAGAATAAGGATGGGTCCCTTAAATGTGCATCGATTATCATGAACTCAATAAAGCACTACTAATAACAAGTATCCTCTCAGTCATATTAATGACTTGTTTGACCAACTCCGAGGGGCAAGCTAATTTTCTAAAATTTAGTTGAGATCGGGATATTACCAACATAGGGTGAGAGGTTAGGATATATACAAAAAACGACATTATGAATAAGATATGGTCATTATGAGTTCTTAGTATTTTCCTTTGGTTAAGTAATGCCCTGGCCGCATTTACTGATCTCATGAATCTGGTGTTTCGAACTTACAGAGATTCATTTGTGATTTTCTCCATTGATGACATCTTGGTATATTCAAAAAAATGAGGGTGACTACATTGAACACTTGAGAGTGGTGTTACAAATGTTTAAGGAGAACCAATTATTTTACAAGTATAGAATATGTGAGTTTTGGTTGAGGTCGGTGGAGTTTCTTGCTAATAAAATCTCTAGTGAGGGAGTTGAGGTTGATCAAAGGAAAACCAAGTCAGTGATTAATTGGCTAGACCATTGAATCCAATTGACATTAGTGGTTTCTTTGGTCTAGAAGGTTATTATAGGAAGTTTGTGGATGGTTTTGCGTGCAGTGCATCTCCACTGACTACTTTGACCCAAAAGAGTGTGAAGTTTGAGTTGTCTGCGACATATGAAAGAAGCTTCCAAAATCTTGAAAGAGAAACTTATTTCCGCTTCAGAGTTAACTTTACCAGAGGGTACCAAGGTCTTCGTTGTGTTTTGTGAGGAATCCCGAGTGGGTTTAGGGTGTGTGGTAATGAAACATGGCAAATTAATAGCCTATTCCTCTAAGAAACTTAAGTTGCATGAGAGAAATTATCCAACTCATGATCTTCATTTAGCAGCCATTGTATTTTCCTTGAAAATATGGAGAAATTAATTGTATGGTGTCCATATTGATGTGTATACCTACCAAAATAGTCTACAACATGTGTTTACTCAAAAGAGTTGTATATCCGACAAACAAGGTGCTTGAAATGGTTGAAATATTATGACATGAGTGTTTTACACCACCCCGGCAAGACCAATGTGGTTACAGATGCTCTAAGTCGTGTGACCATGGGTAGTGTGTCTCATGTAGAAGAAGACAATAAAAACCTATGGAAATTTGTTCATAGGTTGTCTAGGTTGTGTGTTAGATTGGAAGATTCTTCAAATGGTGGTCGTATTGTCCATCATAACTTCGAATCATCTTTAGTGGTTGAGGTGAAGTCCAAGCAACACCTTTATGAACAAAGATGTGGCTTCCGTAAAGGTGTTATGGAAGGATCACCTAGTTGAGGGTGAAACATGAGAGGTCGATGCCGACATAAAATCCCGTTAACCTCATCTATTTGATAACTAAGGTTAGTTATTCCTACTAATAATAAACATAATGACTAAATTTGAGGTTTTTTGACTTTTGGTGAAGTTATGCAAAAAATTTCTAGTTACAGTTAAGTATGCCTATAGACTTGAAAATATGCAATACTTCATGTTTTGAGTTATGTGGTGCATGTTTATATGGTCATTCTTTATGAAATGATATTGAGAATGTTGATAGTTTGATTTCATGGCATAATTTACTCCATAATGATATATTTAGCTCATGTTGTAGTGAGAAGGAAATTCCTCATATTGTGATGACTGAGCTTTATGTGTAGTAAATGAATTTTTGAAGTGCTATGTATCAATTCCATGATCGATGTTCTAACACATGTTTTTATGTGTTTTTGGTTCGGCTGCTAATGTCGAGTCTATTCCTTTCTTTTAAAGAAGTTTAATGTCATTTGTTGTCACGACCCAAATCGGGGACGCGACTGGCACCCACACTACCCTCCTGTGTGAGCGAACCAACCAATCTAACCCAAATAAGTTAAACCAAATACCACGCGGAAGACTTAACTCAATACGAAAAATAAATACGATACATATCCCCAAAATCCGGAAGTCATCATCACAAGAACATCTATCCTCGAATTACTAAACTAAGAGTATTTTAAGAAGTTAAACAAATGAAAGCTAGTCCATGCCGGAACTTCAAGGCATCAAGACGAGAAGAAGAAGATCCAGTCCAAGCTAGAAGCATAGCTCACCCTGAGATCCGGTACAGTGAAGACTGGCTAGAATCGCGGTCGAGTTGAAGACGACGGCACGGTTGCTGCACTCCACAAATACAAGAAAGAAACAAACAAGTAGGAGTCAGTACAACCACACGTACTGAGTAGGTATCATCGGCCAACTCAGAATAGGAAACAGTATATATCAGTTAATCTCACAAATCAACTATAATACTCAACATGTAGTAACAACAAATACTACAATCATCAATAAATATCACCAAGTTCATCCAGGAGGACTCATGCCTCAAAACCATACTCATTAACAGGTTCATAGACTTAGCATATTAACATCTTTCAAGATTCATAACTTATTCCTCTCGTGTCGGTACGTGACACTCCGATCCATATTCTATCC
>CM064963.1:53551774-53573271 GCA_032847665.1 Solanum chilense | reverse complement strand
ATAATAATAATAATAATAATAATAATAATAATAATAATAATAATAATAATAATAATAAAATAACAAAAAAAACCTTCTCTCCCAAGATGCTCTCAGCGCAGGTTAGTTAACCTGCGCAGTGAACGTGAAAATGGCGAGGGGAAGGGGACGGGGACGAGGAAGAGGCCGGAAAATGACAATACTGACAGTTGGTAGCTCTGTTGGAGCTCAGGTTGAACCATCAGATCAACAACAAGCTCAAAGTACAGAACAGAACCATGAAGATGGAGTGAATGGGATTGATGAAATAGCTAGGCGATTGAGCTTAGATGGTGTAATGGAAGAAGAGGTAGAATGTGAGAACGCAGATCTAATGAAAATAGTAGCTGAGAACAAGACGGAAAGCAATGGAACAGTAGTTACAAAGCAATATGGAAATATTACAGCTGAAGAAAGTATGAGAACAAGAGGAGAAGATGGGAGTAAGGACAAAGAACCCTGGGTCAATATGTTTAAAAACAATCGAGCAGCTAATAGTGGTATGCAGCTGAACTATTTCCCTCCACAAATGGTTAATGGTGAATCGATGGTGCAGTTGGATGGTGATGAAATTCAGAATGAAGAAGCTAAGTGGAAGTGTGCACTCATAGCCTATGTAGTGGGTGAGTGTCCTGGATATAATGTTATGAACAGGTACATCATGATGAATTGGTCCAAGGCAGGACAATCGACATTGTATCTGCATGAGGAAGGTTACTTCATTGTTAAGTTTCAGAATCTGGAGGATATGAATGAAATACTTTACTCAGGCCCCTACACTATCAACAATAGACCTATTATTCTGAAACAATGGAGCTCAGATTTCGACTTTGGAAAGGAATTCCTAGCTGAAATTCCACTATGGGTTAATTTTCCAAAGTTACCTCTTAATTGCTGGGGAGTAGGATCATTGAGTAGAATAGCAAGTGCTATTGGGATACCTTTGTTTGCTGATGAATGTACTACAAAACAAACTCGGATCTCTTATGCTAGAATGCTGATAGAAGTGGATGTTACAAAAGCCATTCCTCAACAGATTACAGTAGTTGATCCTAGTGGAAGAACATTTGTTCAAGAGGTTGTGATGGAGTGGAAACCACAGTTCTGTGATAAATGCCAGAAGATTGGGCACCAGTGCAAAGCAGTAACACAAGAGGAAATACCAAGGAAGAAAAAGCCTTGGAAGAAAGTCACACAAACATGGCAGTATAAAGGACCAATACAACAGCAGGAGAAGCTAAAAGAAGGAGGAGAAGTCATGAAGAAGCCAGGGGAAGAGGAGAAGAATGCAGAGAAGGAGATGCAAGAGATTGAGAATGAAGAGGTGCATGGTGTCAAACAAACACCTGAGCTCAAGCTGAGACCTCAGAATGGAAGTAAACATCTAGAGTTTAGCCTAACTAACTTTCCTATTCTATCTGCTATACCAACTAGAAATGGATTTGAAAGCTTAAGGCAAAGTAAACTTGCTTCACTTCCTGTGGATAGAGGTGGAGAGCCACAAACTTGTTAATGAAGTGGAGTGTGTGGAATGTGAGGGGGATGAATAAAAGGTATAAGCAGAAGGAGATTAGGCTGCTTCTACAACAGAATAAAACTTCTCTAGCTGGATTAATTGAAACTAGAGTTAAAGAGGCAAATAGTAACACTATTTTAAAAGCTATTGCTCCAGGATGGAAGATCATACATAATTATAAAGATGCTGTAAATGGAAGAATATGGATAGTATGGGATGATAGCTGGTATGAGGTGAAGTTGTTAAAAAGCACTGATCAAATGGTCCATTGTCAGGTTAATGAAAGAAGTAAAGGGTATCAGTTTAGAATCACAGTAGTCTACGGTTACAATACTGCAAAAAGGAGGAGAAGCTTATGGATGAACTTGAAGATATTAGTTCATAGTGTTTCAGATCCTTGGCTCATAATAGGTGATTTTAATGCTACTCTATCTCCCCAAGATAGAATAGATGGAGTTCCTGTTACAATGAATGAAATCAAGGAGTTTGAAGAATGTGTTAAGGATATAGGGGTTACTGAAGTACATTGGAGAGGTAGTTATTATACCTGGACAAATAAACAGGTTGGTACTGCCAGAATTGCCAGTAGAATAGATAGAGCCTTTGGGAATGATTGTTGGATGGACAAATGGGGTCATGCTATTCTAGAATATGGAATGCCAGGTGTATCAGATCATAGTCCTATGCATTTGCTACTGCAGCAGAGTAATCACCAGATCAGAGTGGGATTCAAATTCTTTAATGTATGGATTGAGCATGAGTCTTTTATGGAAATGGTGGATACAATCTGGAAGCAGGAATATGGAAGTGATGTAATGAGAGGAATATGGTATAAGTTGAAGGCCCTCCAACCAGTATTGAGGCAAATGAATAAGAAAGAGTTCCAATTCATAGGGAAAAAAATTGAGAAGGCAAGAAGTGAACTTAAAGAACTGCAAGAGAAGCTTTACAATCAGGCACAAGATGATCTAATTATTAAAGAGAAGGAATTACTAATGCAGCTGGAAAAATGGTCAATGCTAGAAGAAAATGCTTTAAGGCAAAAAGCAAGAGCTAGGTGGATTAAGTTGGGAGATTCTAACAATAAGTATTTCAGCTCAGTGATAAAAGAAAGAAATCAAAAGAAGAATATAAGGAGTATTTTATCTCTAGAAGGACAGATGGTGTATGAACCTCAGGAGATTCAAGAGGAATTTGTTAAGTTCTATAAAAGTCTTATGGGGTCCTCAGCAGGTGAACTTCCAGCTATCAATGTTCAGGTGATGAAGAGAGGTCCAGTGTTATCAAGACAACAAAGAATTCAGCTATGCACAGATATAACAGAACAAGAGATTTATGCAGCATTGAAGTCTATTGGGAATGATAAGGCACCAGGCATAGATGGCTATAATGCATTGTTCTTTAAGCATACATGGAAGATAGTTAAGAAAGATGTTATTACAGCTGTCACACAGTTCTTTACAGCAGGGAAATTGTTTAAGCCTTTCAACTGTACTCTTGTGTCTCTAATTCCAAAGGTGCAAAGTCCTAAAACTGTGAAGGAATTCAGACCTATAGCTTGTTGTACTGTGATCTATAAAATTATTTCAAAGGTGCTAACAAGGAGAATGCATGATGTTATGCCTGATATTATTTGTGAAAGTCAAGCTGGATTTATACCAGGGAGGAAAATTGTAGACAACATCATATTAGCTCATGAGCTGGTTAAGTCTTATAGTAGGAAGAACATATCTCCTAGGAGTATGATGAAGATAGACTTGCAGAAAGCTTATGACTCGGTTGAATGGATTTTTTTAGAACAAGTAATGGGAGGACTGGGATTCCCAGACATGTTTATTCAGTGGGTAATGAAGTGTGTGAAAACAGTGAATTACACTATAGTTGTGAATGGGCAAACCACTCAGAGATTTGATGCTGCAAAAGGACTGAGACAAGGTGATCCTATGTCACCATTCTTGTTTGCTATAGCAATGGAATATCTCAGTAGATTACTTAGAGGACTCAAAGAAGAAAAAATGTTTAAGTACCATCCCAAGTGCTCTAAGCTGGCTATCACACATTTATGCTTTGCAGATGATCTTCTATTGTTCTCAAGGGGAGATCTGGATTCTATCAACAAAGAAATTGAGCATAATACAATGGTATCCCCTCATTGACAAGATCATGGCAAGAATCAAGTCATGGACAGCAAAAAAATTGTCATATGCTGGAAGAGCACAACTTATCAAGACTGTCTTGTTTGGAATTCAATCCTACTGGGCACAGTTATTTATCATACCAGCTAAGATAATTAAAGTGATTGAAGGACTATGCAGAAGCTACTTATGGTCAGGGGTTGGAGATGTTACAAAGAAGGCCTTGATAGCATGGGAGAAAGTGTGCTGTCCTAAAAGTGAAGGTGGCATAGGACTGATTAATATGAAAGTATGGAATAGAGCTGCGATTGCTAAATTGTGCTGGGATCTAGCTAACAAGGAGGATAAACTCTGGATCAAATGGGTTCACACTTACTATATAAAGGAGCAAAGAGAGTGGCAAAGGAGGAAACAAGCAAGCTGGATGATACAAAAGATCATGAGTGTTCAACAAAGTATGGAACAAGTTCAGCAGCAACAAAGGAGGAATAAAGGGGTGATTAGACAATTGTATGAACACATGAAAGGGGTGCAACAAAAGCCAGAGTGGAACAGCCTTATGTTCAACAATGCTGCAAGGCCCAAAGCTTATTTCACAATGTGGATCATGCTGAATCAAAGGCTGATGACAGTAGATAGGCTAGCTCAGTGGGGAATTGAAGTAGAGAAGATATGTGTGATGTGTAAAAGGGAAGAAGAAACTGCAGAGCATCTGTTTATCCAATGTAATTATGCAAGAAGAATGTGGGATAGATTGTTAAGCTCAATAGAGAGACATACTCATGTGCCAATGACTTGGGAACAATTTGTACAATGGACCATTATGCATGGGAAAGGGAAGAGGTCAGCTGCAAAAATGTTCAAGACTGTGATTGCTGAAGGAGTCTATGGATTGTGGAAGGAGAGAAATAGTAGAATCTTTGAACACAAGAGTAGAAGTGAGGAACAACTAGTTAAAGAGATAGTCTACATTACTATTGTTAGAACTAATCATGCAGTTAAGTAGTTAGTAGTGTAGGTTGTTGAGTTTTTTCTGGTTTTGATTAAGATTGAAGTATGTTGTGATAGCTACTTGATTTGTAAGGTTTGTTCTTGGTAATTAATAAAATGTAGTTACCAAAAAAAATAAAAAATAATAATAACAATAATAATAATAATAATAATAATAATAATAATAATAATAATAATTCCAGTCGTTTCTTTTTCCTATGAGGTTTATAAGGTCTTTCAGTATAATCCTTATTTTTCTTCTTTTTAGAAGATCTTTTTGAGGATTCTGGTATATCAATAGCAAATTGTTCACAGAATTCTCCCAATTGCTGCTTCTCATTCATATGATACTTCTTGATTTGTTGATTCAACTGTATTTCATTGCATAGAGCTAGTCCTTCTTGGACTACAGCGCTAATAAGCTTTCCATAATTATAATTCTCATAATTAATATTAACCTCATCCCCTCTAAGGATTTTTCTAATTCTCTCTGCAAATAAATTTGGAAGTCCATCTATAAATTTAGATTTCCAATGAGAACTATTACACTCTGGTAACTCCATAACTCTGGACAAAAATGTGTCCTTATACCATCTCCAATTAGTAAGAGATCTACACTTAAGATTTTGTAAAAGAGTCCTGATAGTCTCACTATTATCTGACCATCTTCCAGAGAAATGTTCTATAATGGTTAAAACTAGTGTATAAACTATATTTGGAGTTGAGCTACCATTTTCTTGCTTTACGGCATTTAAAATTGCCATCCTTTGTTCTTCTGTAAGATAATTATCCCACCATCCTTTTAGTTGCCCTGTAAATCCGGCAATAACCATGCTTGCTGTATTTTGTTCTGAATTCTTATTAGCTTTACATATGGTGCTATACATAAGAATTCTATGAGCCAGTGTATAAGTCTGTCTATCAGTGAAACCATCAATATTCCATTCATAAATCTCAGTACCACTGAAACTATTAGAGACAATAAATTCTTGTTCCTCTAAGAGTATATCTTGAGGAGTTGGTCTAGGATAATAGTACATCCTTTGGACTGGCTTTCTAGCATATTTTTCTGAGATTTTATTAATCTCGTCAAGAGTATTACTCTTTTTAGAAATATTATTATTCTTATCATTTTTCTCAAATATTAAGAGGATTAAGTTCCAAATCTTTTTTATATTTCTCTTCTAGCCACCTTTCAATATTATCAAGTTTTGATAATTTAAAATCTTTAATTTCAGGTGGAGGCTGGATACTCGCAGAAGCTTTTTCTTTGCCTTTATCAGAAGCTTTAGATTTTTCGATAGTAGAACAGATATAATTGATTTTATCATGTAAAGAGAGAATATGTTCTCCTAGAATGCTCATATAAACATTTGTATAATTATTTTGCTGTATAAGAATTTTGACATGCTTGGCAGTTATTAAAGCAGTATCATCATTAAATAATTCTGCAAAGGCTGTAAAATGAACAATTTTATTATTTTTCTCAATTTGAAAAGACTGTTGGGGGGGAAAATTGATTTAGTAATAGACCCATCAGTCAATTTATAATCTCTTTCAAGCATACAAATATATTTATAAATATATTTAGTCATAAACCAAGGAATAAAAGCAATAACTTTATTAGCTTGCGAAAGATCTTTATAAAAATCTTCTTGTAAAAAGGTCCTTTGGTTTTTATCAAAATTTTTAAAGAACCATTCTCTAAAAAGTTTCCACTTAGGTTCAAAGAATTCATTTGAAATCTTTTCTCTTACCGGAGATCCCGGTCTAAAATCAAGTCTGTCTTTTTGATTCATAAAAACCATTTGGAAAATTCATCTCAGAGAGAGTGGGTTCATCCATATCAGGAGTAACAATATGATTTTCAATTTTGATATTATCAACTCGTTCGTTTTCTTTTGTATCAAAGGTTGAAGATCTAGAGTTATGTTCATCTCTTATTTGAGATGTAGAAGCTCTGGAGGGTATATTAACCACATAATCAGCTGGAGAAATATAAGAATAATTAGATCTAGGCATTTTTGCCTGTAGTCCGATATTATCGGTATAACTCATTAACAGGTTTTGGTCAGTAAATTTTATTTTTACCGTTCCATCAGAAGCCTGTTCAATGTCAGAAATATCAAAATTCATATTATTTCTAGGAGCAACAGCTTCTTCTATAACCCATTCTTTAGGAAAATCAATTTCATCCCATTTAATAGGTCTTCTAGTAATAATTTTAGACCTACTGAAATTAGTTTCTATTAAAATAGTCTCATTTTTTAGATCCATAATTTTACACATAGGATTCAAAGTATAAAGCGGTTTATAATAAATTCTATAACAAATACATATGACTTCAGTTCCAGGTAAGTAATCATAACCATGTAATTTAATACTCAAAATTAAAGTATTTAAAGAATTTTCATCACTTAAAGATATTTGCAAATTAGGATAAGCATTAAAATAAACAGGGCCATAGGCCAAGCTGGTTTGCACTGTCCCTATAAGAGACTTCTTCCAATTTTGGTTTCTACCATCTCTTAAAGCTGCTATAAAGCTTTCTGGTAGACCTCTTAAAGTGAGTGGCTTAAAAGCAACTTGAACAAGGCCAATATGCATAAATTTATAATTATCCCTATAAGGGGCAAAATCATTTTCAGATAATAATCTGAAGGTGCCATGATCAGAATCCACTGTAATAGTTTCTTCTGTGGTTTTAACAATTTGTTTAAAACCCAATTTTTCAAAAGTTCCCATCTGGTATATAACCCTGGGTTCTATTTTAGGAATCGTCCATCTATTAAGGATATCCTGTTGCTGAGGCATATCATACTCATCTTTTCTACTGTTTTTGACAGTAGCCCGATTTCTTATAATATTCATTATAGAAATACTGACAGATTAATATCGCCTAACATTATTATTATTATTATTATTATTATTATTATAATAATAATAATAATAATAATAATAATAATAATAATAATAATAATAATAATAATAATAATAATAATAATAATAATAAATGATGCTTATTTAAATTATGTTATGAAACTATATGAAACTAGAAAAAAGAAGAAAGTAGGGAGAAGAGAAAAGCCTTCTTATTCATATTGAAGTACATTCATGATTCATAGATCTTTCACCAATCTTATTTACAATGAAGGAAAACCCTTTATTTATAGGGAAAACCTTACTTGGTCCCCAAGTAGGATTCCTAACCATATCCTACTAGGACTCCACATAATTAGACATTCACTATAACACAAATATGTTTATAACACTCCCCCTTGAATGTCGATAGATTATGTGCCTCGTTAAAACTTTACTAGATAAAACCCAGTGGGAAAAAAGATCTAGTGAAGGAAAAAGAGTACACATATCAAATAATACGCATTATGGATGTCTCATTAAAAACCTTACAAGGAAAACTCAGTGGGACAAAACCTTGTGAGGAAAAAAAAGTACATCGCGTATTAACTCCCCCTAATGACAACATCAATTCAGATATTAGAATCTTCGTTTTCCAAGCTTGTGTACCATCTTCTTGAAAATTGTAGTTGGTAAAGACTTGGTGAATAAATCAACAATAATATTACTTGAACAAACCTCTATATGTTGATATCACCATTCTTCGGAGCTTATGAGTGTAGAAAAACCTTGACGAAATATGTTTTCTTCGATCTGCTTTTATAAATCTTTCCTTCAGGCTCAAAGATTTCTGCAAGTTCCTTACTTTAACTTCTTTAAGCAAATAATCTATTGCCAAGAGTTCCAATTCTAGTCATCAACTTGCATAATAATACTTGTATATGCTCTATGCATTTTGAATCTATTTAATCCTTATGAGGATGATAAACAAGTTTTCCAAAAACTTGTATATGCTTTATATTTTGAACCCATCGGATAATTTCATATCAATTTTGTCAAGTAACAACATTCAATATTAGATGTATGACATCTTCTAGTGCCTAGATTGCAAGTCAAATAAGCTTTACGCTTACCAAGATGCATCATTCCACTTTTCACTTGATAATTATTTCTACACAAGCATGCTTTAATAGATGTAGAATTTATATCCTCATTATATTTTACAATATTACGCGCTATTGTATCAAAGATATCGTCAACGATATATCATTTTGTATCGATTCACAATACGACAAAACTTATTGAGATCTCATCACTTCATTATCTTTAGGTAGCTACCCCTCTCATGAGGTTTCATAAAGTGTTATGTCGTAGGCTCTCCAAGAGCCCATTATATTCTTATTCTGATCATTTTGATTCTTTGATCCTACCCCTTTTTCAAGGATTATTTTATTTAGAATTGATTAGTCTATCATGCTTCATGTATGTCATAGACTTTATCCTTAAGGGACATTCAATAGGAGTATTTACCACTTTTGTGTTGCTTCTAATCTCCCCCTTATGTTAGACAAACTAACATATATCTCAATCATTGGAGAATCTATCTTTGTGCATCATAGTATATTCATTAATCATATATTGCACATCAAAATTATCAGATGAAATTATTTGGTCACTGACCATAAACCAATTAACATAAAAATTGATCATAACTTATTGGTTTGATTCATACAATTATGTTTGTATATAATATCATATTTCATATCAACATATGAAACTTTATTTTCATAAGCAATGATTCACTACTTGAGACATTTAATGTCACGCCATCTTATATATTTATCAATATTAGCAAGATGAATTATCTTGATTTCATATTTTGAAAGTTGTGCTTTTAGCTCAATTATCTTGCATAAACAAATTTGCGAATGTCAAAGTGCAAGTTGACAACAAGCGCACATGTGATTATCTTATTGATGCATCTTTTTATCATATCACATGATAGCTAAACGAGCCCATATTCACCTTTT
The DNA here is from genome assembly GCA_032847665.1 of Solanum chilense. NCBI lineage: Eukaryota > Viridiplantae > Streptophyta > Magnoliopsida > Solanales > Solanaceae > Solanum > Solanum chilense. The sequence goes on along the minus strand of CM064963.1, from coordinate 53,563,723 downwards.
ATACTTTTCAGAATTTAGGGATTTAGTCCCAGCTTTAGTTGATCCAATCAACTTTATCACGAGAACAAGTAGCGTAAAGAATTCTGGAAGAATCTTCCAGTTTTTCAATTTATGTCCATTACTTAGTATGATCATCTTCAGGATGACCAAATTATTCATGCCAACTATTAAAATTATTAGTACTCGTAAACTCCAAGTTTACAACGTCATGTGCCATTTGCTTTAGTAAATTTCTGATTTACTATTATATGACAAAATTTCAATTTTATTACTCCAAGAGTAATTTTCATATTTCTTTCTTCTCACTTACTTTACCTTTTAGGTGAGTCGTGATCCCATCATTGAATGAACTAATCTGAAGAAAATTGTGCATGTAAACATATTATTTGTGCCAACATTTTTGCAAACATCAAGTTGCGAGAAAATAATAGACACACATGAGATCATATAGAAGAAACATTTGTTAGGACCATTAAATATCTAAACAATCCACTTGGTGGATGACTAGGTCGACAAATATCTGTATACGTTCATAGAACGTAGAAAATTCAATCTCAACTTTCGTTTATGGTGGTGTCACAATTAGCTTGCCTTGCTAACAAGTAGTATACAAAAATTCACCATTTAAAAGAATTTTTAGTTTCTTCCATGAAATTCCATAATTCGTCTAAACATTATAGACTAACGATGTCCCAGACAATCGTGTCAAAACTAAGAAAGTACTGAAATTAGTAAACTTCTTATTTATCATCGAATGTGCCTCAATCTCATTAATTCTTGTCCAATACAAGCCCGAAGATAAAACATGAAACTTTTCTATAATACATGTCTTCTTAGCGATATTCTTGGTGATACCACATCATTGACCAAGATCAGAATCTTTCTCATGCCTAGCATGGTGGCTTACACCTCACCTCATTCCCTTCAGAGAATGAATCCATATTTTAGCATTTATCAGAATTTCTCATTCTTCATGAATGGAACACAAACATGTGAGCTTATCAAATTATGATAGCTAGTACCTCATTCCATATTTATGTGCATTATTCAATCACTTGTCTTCTTTCAGACATATTATGCACTACAACCACATTCACTTTACGTAATGGAGTAAATTCAGTAAATTTCATGACTTCTCATCAAAAACACATTAGTTTTTCTTTTGTCATTATTATATCATCAATATGGTGCATTGAGACTCACATTCAATGTCTTATCCATATAAAAATGTCTTAGGTCATAAATCGATGGATCTTGAACCAATATCTTATCATCATGGTGCATCAGGAGTTTAACCCAATGTCTTACCCTCTTTGTGCGATTAGACCTAAATCCATCGTCTTATTCTTTTGGTGCGATTAAACTTAAATCTATCGTCTTACCCACAATATGGCTCAACCTCAAGCCTTCAAAATAATTTAATTTTATTACCTTTGATGATCATTTATATGATCGTACATTATAATTACACACAGAATTGAGATTATTGATTTCTTATAATCAACATTAGTAGTTAACAAATATAGCTTAATATATTACATACCTCATATAAAGGTTGAAAACATATATTTCACTAAATTGTGCTTATTCAATTATTAAAATAAATTAAGGAATTCTCTTCTCATCCGTTTAAATTAAACATATAAAACTTTAAATACTTACTCCAGATGGTAACTTCAGATTTGTCACATAAATAATTATAACATAAAGATAAACCATACCTTGAATAAGAACCTTATTGCATAGCTTATGCAATATCTCTTTTGTATTTTTTCCGTCTTCTATAATAATTCTTTAAGAATAAAACAATCGTGCTGATAACGTGTTATGAAACTATATGAAATTAGAAGAAGAAGAAAGTAGGGAGAAGAGAAAAGCCTTCTTATTCATCTTGAAGTATATTCATGATTCATAGATCTTTCACCAATCTTATTTACAATGAAGGAAAACCCTTTATTTATAGGGAAAACCTTATTTGGTCCCCAAGTAGGATTCCTAACCATATCCTACTAGGAATCCACAAAATTAGACATTCACTATAACACAAATATGTTTATAACAAATTATTTATTTATTGATTTATTCTTGACAATAAGAATCTCTAGCAACTTTTTCTTAAGCTTTTGCGAAGTCTAAAAATAACTCATAACATCAATCATAAAAATGATATTTCATAATAATAATAATAATAATAATAATAATAATAATAATAATAATAATAATAACACACTATTAAAAGAATTTCATATGATTGGAATTAAACATTCTTACAAGCATTTCATTTAAATCATACAATAATTCAAGAATTTAAAGTTACCTCACATTATTGATTCACCACAAAAAACTTCTACAATCTACTGATTTCCAAAGTTAATAAACAAGTATTAACTTTAATGAGACACAAAGTGGAACCACGAACAAAATTCTAAATCTAACCTAAATTTCAAAAGAATAACTCACTTTTCTTCTCCTTCATTTTTGCTCTTGCTTTTTTCTTTTCTCTCTCTCTCGTCTTTCAATCTCCATTTTTTTTCTCTTTTCAATTGAACGTGTCTTTTTATAATATTTTTTTTGTGAGAGTCTGGTGCTAATCAAAAGGAACGTAATAGAGTGGGATTAGGATTTAATTTGAAATATTGTTGAGGAAATTATGATTGAGAAATAATTAAATAATTAACCTACTAAATAACAATATGTACGACCATTTTTTTAAAAACTAATTAAAAGTTGAAGATTTAAAACAAATACCATAAATTCACATTTTTTTTATTAAAGTAATTTAAAATTTATTTATTTTTATTTATTTTAAATGTAACTTTATTTAAAATTGGTGTTAAATATATTATGTTTTGGTAAAAAATTAGATGTTCACATTAATTACAAATGAGTTATTAAAAATCTCTCTTTTTCTACTTTATTCTTCTTCTAATATGCTAATTTCAGAATACACTATAACATTAGGTATGACAAAAGATATAAGGATTCATAAAAATAAGTAATTAGTGGTGTTTTCGTATGTTGTAATAACTTTTGTTTGGTGGCTGCTTTCCTTTTTGGTAAGAAATTAAACTTCCAATATTTTATTTTCATCAATTTTTTGTTAATTTCAAAGTGAAAAGATTGAGCGGCACAATCCAAATTGGACGTCGTGATACTTGTTTTATCCCACCAAGAAAAGTCAGCCTACAATTCAAATTGAGAGATAAATGGAAAAGTAAATCAAAATAAAAAATTAACATAATCTCAAAAACACACCATGGATAACATAACTCAATTATAACTCCAAAACCTTGTAGTCACTTGTACATGCCTCTAAGTAAGAAATACTAGTTTGAATGTCTTTATTTCTATAATAGAACAAAAAAATACTAAAAAAGTAGGAGGTGTCAGCCGAAATGACAAGCAACTAGCTCATAAACTCCCAACTGTATCCTCACACATAGAAGAGAAAAAAAAGTAATCAAGGTGATTCACATTCGTAACCTATAGAAATGTAGAAGAAAGGGAGTGAGTATCGAAAAACACAGTTCTTAGCAAGCAAACAACTAACTCTAAGTAAAACAATATCGAAAACAAGTACACATCCACTCCAATGGAACCTCCTCACCTACAACCTGGAAGAAGCAATTAGCCCAATCTAAAAATGTTCACTCCATACCACTAAGCTCATAAGAACATAAATTTTTGCACCTGAACATGAATAATCAAAGTCACCATTGTGTCTTATAATACAATAGCCACAATAATATCTCAACAATCGCAACTGACGAGAATCAAATCAAGTACAATGTTATATAGAGTGATGCATGTTTGTCCTAATGATAAACATTTTTTGTCTCTCAATCTTGAACTCATGAGGATCTCTTCATTCCATGTTTCTGTCCGGGCATATGGGTCTATCCTTATTTTATTTCAATGAATATTACATAGATGTTGTAACACCCCATATACTAGATAGACCAAATTTCAGATTTCAAAAGTTACATGTGCTACCGAGGGGCACCACCACGGACCGTAAGGTGAAGCACGGTCTGTGCTGGTGGTCCATGGATGGTCACTTGTATCCCTCCCTAGAAGCAGTCTAAAAATTTCTCAAAGTGTCGACCTACGACCGTACCTATGGGCGGTAAGCCATGCCACATACCATTGTCCTAGTTCATGGATCGATACCCAAAATTTCAGTACCACTCGCCGAACGATGGCCGACCAGCACAAACCGTCGGTGACCCCAACAACAGTTAAGTCACGGGTCGTTTGGTTTTTCCTATGCGTTATCTAAGTTACATTATTTAAACCCTAAACTATATAGTTTATGTCAATTTTAGCCTAGAAGCATATGTCAAACTTACTCTAGTCAGACCATTCTCCAAAATTAATAAAACATAAAACACAAAGAGGTGAAAAGGTGACTAAACCCTTCCTAATAACGCAATGAGTTTCCATCAGTTTTAGACCCAAAATTGAAAGATTTTTCAGTAGAATTCATCACCAAGTATGTGGGATTTCAATAGTGGGTTTCTTTCGCCCATTAGGTCCCTAAATTCAGTAAGATTCTTGATTCCCTTATTATCAGCTAGACATAGGATTTCTAAAATTCAAAAAATTATCATGAATTAGTTACATTACTATTCCTAATAAGTAAATCATGATCTTTAGCATGTCTTATTATAAACTCCTTCATAATTTTAGAAACTTATCTATGTAGTTCTTTAAGTTCATGAATTACACATGCTAGGTCAGATCAAACAATTATACATGCTCCAATTATAAATGTTACATTATCAGTACACTACTGTTGTGTTTTAAAATAGCATGCCAGTATTTGATTCATCCAGATTTTTAGCCTTTAATTATAAATTTCTAAATTATATAATTAGTTGGAAGAAGACTTAATACAAAGTGGACTAGGTTCAGTCACCCATAGGTCCAAAAACTATGTGTCCCGTAGGTTGAAAGTCCCTTCTGTGGTAAATATTTTTGTGATCACGCTAGTCATACCTTTATACCTCTGGCAGAGTATATTGGGTCTTCTCGATATGGCGTCAGACTCCACATTTAGGTCATGTTTCTTTATGTTGGTCATCAGAACCTCTCACAGTTAAGTTAGATTCTATTGCATTAACCAAGTTTTCAGTTCTCTATTTAGTACCAACTTGTTCATTGCACTCACTAATTTCATTTTCACTATTCTCAGTTTGATATCGTGCTTGTATCATATCATTGCTCAGTATATGATTTGGTTCAGTTATGATTATTAATCAACTTTACTCTATCCTGCATGCTCAGTACCTTTAAAGTATTGACGCATACTCTGCGCTACATCTTTTCATGATGTAAGTTCAGGTCCTCAACTTCTTGATCATGCATAGATCGGTTCATGATCTCAAGTTTAGCAACATCAGTGATGAGTCCTCATTTATCAAGGACGTCATACATGTTTTCTTATGATTTTAGTCTTTGGTTTCAGTTTTTATAGACTTAGATGGGGCATTTCCCAACACTTCTAGTCAGTTAAAGGCCTATTTCAAACATGGATAGTTTCAGCCTTAGTTTTGAGTTTCCTCTTCAGTTTTTATTAAACTCTCCTCAAATTGTTTTTTGAAACACTATATGTATATTTCCTTATCATTTCAGATTATCTCATGATTAGCTTACGGACAATATTATTGTTTTAGTTTACTTTAGTTTGCTTATGATATGCCTACAAAGTTAGTTTGGGGACACTCATGATCTTAGGTCTCGTGCCGACGTTGGTATCAAAACGTTAGGTTTGAGTAACCTGGAATGTTTGAAAATCCGTACTAAGTAGAGTCATTTTCATAGGTATTAAGTGAACCACATCTAATAAGAAGTAGGATATGGGGTGTTTAAGGAAAACTTCACTCTCTTGCTATTCTTATCATGCGTGAGGTATGATCTAACTTCTCATTTCAAACGCTATGTTATGTGGTTTAGATCATGCCTCCTCATAGAGCTTACCCACGGAATGCTAATGCACCCAACACTAACGCAGTTCCTCCAGTTCGAGACCATGAGGTTTCAAATGCAGAGTTTCTAAATGCTATTCGATTTTTGGCTCAGAGTATGACTTATCTAAACAATCAGTAGGTTGAGAGGATAAGATAAGGGAAATATTTAGGTCAACACGAAAGCTGGAGCAGGTAACTATGAGTGCTCTCAGCAGAAATCTGGTGGTGGAAATCACTTACAATTTTTAAAAGATCAAAATATTAGGGCACTAGGCTCTAAGTCTCAAGGAAGTGTTTTAGGAAATAAGACCTACCCAACTTGTCCAAAGTGCGATAAGAACCATCTAGGCGAGTGTATTGTAGCCAAGAAGTGATGCCTTGGGTGTGGTTAGTCTGGTTATAGGGTGAAAAATTGCCCTTTTGCCAAGAAGGGTAAAGAAGGTAAAAATAATAGGGCTAAGTCTACACCAGTAGGTCGCCCAAATTAGTAGGGAGTGTCATATGGTAAAGGTGGCAGTCACGGCCAGAACAAGTTCCATGCTATCCACTCTCGCTAGGACCAGAAAGATTCTCCTAATGTGGTCACTAGTACGTTACTAGTCTTTCTTTTAGATATATATGTCTTGTCAGATCCATGGACTACTCTTTCTTTTGTAACTCCCTATATAGCAATAAACTTAGGTGTTATCCCAAAACATATTTTAGAACCCTTATCAGTCTCTACTCCATTTAGAGACCCAGTTATAGCTAGATAGGTATACATAAATTACCTTATCGAAGTCTCTCTAAAAAACACCTTAAGCCTTGTAAAGTAAGAAATGGTAGATTTCGATATCAATCTAGGCATTGATTGGTTACCCTCCTGTTATGCCTCGATTGATTGTAAAAATAGGATAGTTCAATTTTATTTTCAAAATAAGCCAATCGAGAATGGAAGGGCAGTAACTCAGTGTCTGTAGGTCAATTTATCTCTTACCTTAAGACCAGAAGATGATATATATGGGTAGTGTAGTATATGCTGAGAAAAAAAGAAATGAATTAGCAAAAGATGTTAATCGTCTTGCTCGCTTAGGAATTGTCTAATGAACATGCCAGATGGTGGTGCAATAACCCAGGAAGATCACAATATTCATTAGTAGCGGAGGTTAAGGAAAAAAAACATAGTGCTCCTAACTGCTTCAGATGGAAGGTGTTGTTCATCGGCATAAAGAAGAGCTTTACCTCGGGGAGAGATGGTCTCTTATGTGTTTCTAAGGTGGATGAGTAGGTGAAGCAACCTTGATAGGGATTTATTCACTTAATGATACTATGTAGGAACTGCAACACATTAGAGATATATTAAGAAAACTTAGAGTCTCCAGAAGTCTTATGTAGACGTAAATAGAAGATAATTAGAGTTCCAAGTTGATGATTGAGTTTTCCGGGATGATGAGTTTTTTCAAGAAAGGGAAGCTTCATCCTAAATATATCGGCCCTTACAATATTCTAAAAAAAAATTGAAAGGCGGCTTATGAGTTAAAGTTTCCAGCAGAACTAACAGTAGTGCATCCGATTTTTCATATTTCGTTCTTGAAAAAGTGTGTAGGTGATCCGTCGTCCATCGTACTTGAGAAAGTTTGGCTATAAAATATAGTCTCACTCATGAGGATGTTCCAGTTTAGATTCTTTATCGTCGGGTTCAAAGATTGAGAAATAAAAAAGTTGCTTCATTTACTTGGGAAGCAGATGAAGCCATGAAGGCCAAGTATCCTCAAATCTTTCCTTCCGATTAAACTCCATTTTGAGGCAATAGTTCTTCTTCAATTTTTCTGCCATTCATGAGTAAATTAGTCATAGTATCATGTTCCTTCAGTTTGTACTTTCATTTTCAACATATTTGTATGTTCTTAGAACTTAGTTAAGTTACAATTTAGTTTTAGTAATTTTTTTGTGGTAAGGTTCAAATCTTTCCCTCCATTTTAAATAGTTTAGTCTTCACTCGACGATGATTTTTACCAAGGGAGAGATAATGTAACATTTATGTCCTAGACAAACCACATGCAGATTTCTAAAGCTATAGGTGCCACCGATGGGAACCACCTACAGATTGTGAGGTGACCTACGGTCCGTGCTGTTGGTCCGTGGATGGTCACTTGGAGCCCTCCCAGAAACAATCCAAATATTTTTCTTAGTGTTGACCCATGACCATACCTATGAACCGTAGGCCAGGCCACATGCCGTGGTCCTGGTCTGTGGATCAATACCCCAAATTTCAGTCTCAGTAACCGAACGATGGTCTACCACTATGGACCATAGGTCAATCTAAAGTCCATCGGTCTGGTCTGTTGGTGACCCTGACCACAGTTAAGTCAAGTGTCATTTTTTTTCCACTATGTGTTGGACCTCTAAACTACATCGTTTTTTTCCACTATGTTTGAGGCACTGTATGGGAGGAGATGTAGGTCTCCCATTGGTTGGTTTGATGCATTTGAGGTTAGATGTTGGGGTACTGATCTTGTGAGGGAATCATTAGAGAAAGTGAAATGTATTTAAGAAAAGCTTTTAGCAGCTTAGAGTAGGCATAAGGAATATGAAGATCGAAAATTTAGGGACATGGATTTTATGGAGGGTGAACAAGTTCTGCTGAAGGTTTCACCCATGAAAGGTGTGATGCGGTTTGGTAAGCGATGTAAGCTTAGTCCGAGGTATATTGGACCATTTGAAGTTCTTAAGAGCGTGGGGAAGGTGGCCTATGAATTGGCCTTGCCTCCAGGGCTGTCAGGAGTGAACCTGGTATTTCATGTGTCTATGCTGAAAAAATACCATGGTGATGGAAACTACATTATTCGTTCGGATTCAGTTCTTCTTGATGAGAATTTGTCTTATCAGAAGGAGCCTGTTGCTATTCTAGATAGGGAGGTGAGCAAGTTGAGATCAAAGAAGATTGCATCTATCAAGGTTTAGTGGAAGAATCTGCCAGTTGAAGAGTCCAAAAGGGAAAGTGAGGCTGATATGCATGAAAGATATCCACATCTTTTTATTTATTCAGGTACTCTTTCTCGTCCTCACCTTTTTTTTATCATTCGAGGACGAACGATGGGTAAATTTGTATCTATTGTAACAACTATTTTGTTCATTTTAAGTACTATAGCTTTTTATTTCATAAATATTTTTTTGATAGACTTTCAATGGGTATTTTGGACTATTTATAACTACCATTATGAAATTAGTAGGATAGTTTTTATAATTTATTTAGTTAGTTATTCAAGAAGATAACTTTAAAGTTAATAGGGCATATATTTTACCACATTTATAATTAATTATATAATAAGTAGGAAGAAATATACTATAAAAAGGAAATAAGGGTTTAGTCGAGAGAAACCTTACATGTGGCAACGAAGAGAACGATGAATCAGGTGATATTCTATGATATTAAATTATCATATATATTAATGTTACAATTTGATTATTAGTAATATTATATCATTGAATACTTTCGAAAAAGAAAGAAAAAGGATTTAAGAGTAGGTGGAAATTGAAAAAGTATTACTTTAAGTTGTAATGGTTATAATTGTGGGTTAGGGGAAACAAAAAGTTTCTTTGGCCATCATTGATTAATGATTGTCCAATTATAGGCAGCTTAGATGAAAAAGTAAGATCATTTAGTATAATAATAAATTGGATTAGACGTCGAACACCAGTTGCTTGATATTGATTTTTTTTTTGCATATCATTCTTTTATAAATTGAGTTTGGTATATTAAGATAGGTAATTAAATATTAGGGGTATCGAATTATGTAAATTTCATTCAAATTATGTTAATTGGGGAAATTAAGAACCATCCTTAGGCGTGAATTTTAGAAAATTGGTTATATAATAAGGCGCATTTTTGGGTCTAGGCTAAACATAGAACAAAAATGAGTGTTTATAGACTCGTCAGCTTACAAGTTCTGCACATATACTTGATAGATTGGAGAAGTTTGGAGGAAATATGGAAAGGAAAGGAATTGGAGGACTAGTTTCTTGACTTCGATTCTTCAGTTGAGGTAGGTTAGGGTTTATTTCTATTTGATAGATAAACTGTCAATAGCGATTGATATGTATTGAGTGATATTGTAAAGTCTCCTATATAATTGATTGTGTTGTTGAATGTCTTGATTGTGTTGTTTGTGGTTGGCCTAAAGTTATGAGACTGTTGAATTTCTAATCTTCAACCCTCTCTATTAAAATGACGCCTTGAATTAACAAGGCTTGACAAAATAAAATAATGAGATAATTGGATCGGAGTGTCACGTTTCGACACGTCATTATGGGATTGGAGTGTCACGTTCCGACATGGTATATGGGATCGGAGTGTCACGTTCCAACACAATAACATGAAAGGAATGGAATCTTGAATTAACTTAATATACTCAATCTTAAAGAACCCATTTTCCAAATGAGTATGGTGTGGAGGCATGAGTCCTCATAGGTGTGGTTGATGTTGTGATTGCTGGTGTACCTACTACGGTGTTGTTGTCATTGGTTTATGTGTTTGTTGCTTGACACCTGTTGAGTATTGTAGTTGATTTTATATTATTATTCAATATATATTGGTTTCTATTTTGAGTTGGCTGATGATACCTACTCAGTACATGTTCATTGTACTGACCCCTACTTGTATTTTCTTCTTTGTTCTTTTGTGGAGTGCAATAAGTTTACCATCGAATTTGACTCGCCCTTAGCTCTAGATAATCTCCAGCACATCAGACTTCAGGGTGAGCTATTAATTCTAGCTCGTGCAAAATTCTCTCATTCACGTCTTGAAGTCTTTGAATTTCGGACATGGACCATGTCCTTGCTTATTTTTGTTTCTTAAACACTCTTAGACTTGGTAATTTGAAAATAGATGTCCTTGATGTGATGAGTATAAGATTTTGGGATAATAAGTATTAAACTTTAGAAAATTATCTAAATTGGTTATTTAATAAGTTTTGGAGCTTCCACATTATTTTTGTTATTTATAGTTGAACTATTGGTATATGTTGGAGTTTTTATTTGTTTGTTCTTCCCACCTAGGGGGGTAAGTGTGGGTGCCAATCACGATTCATTATGGTTCGTGACAGATGTGTGGCCCGTTCTCTATTTCAACTCAATGAATTCGTCATGGACGTGTGAATTTATTATTTCCTTTCATACTCATAAAGTTTCATCATAAATGTGATACAAAACCAATGCAACATATATGTGCAATAATCAAGTACGAAGATGATAATTCGAACACCAGTATGTAATAACAGTTAATCACGACATATGATCAATTGAATCATCATATTCATCCAATTACCTACAAAATAATGAAATCGTACAAACAAACAAGATGCTCACTTTTACCCCAAGTTGTTATGAAAAGACTGATTCATCATTTAATAATATACACAATATATATATATATATATGAAATGCTTCACCAATTCTCATACCTCCAATCACACAATGATATAAAAGGTTAATATACTTATCAAAAAGTTAAGAAGTATACTTGTCCTAGGAAATCAAACAGTCACTCCGGTAATTGGGTCTTCCCTGTTCGACAAGTCTCTAAATCAACATAATTTTTTTAGATATGCAATCATAATAAGAATTTGAATTCAACAACACCCATATAAGTTATTTTGGGAAATTAGATCAAATCTACCTAAAAAATCCGTTCTCAAATACTAGGATTAATGTCATGACCCAAAAATAGGTGTGATGACACTCGTCTATCCCACCAACAAAAGTCAACAAAAATTCAACATATAACAATATAAATGTGAAAATTAAACTATAACATCTATGCAAATAACTCAAACAATCTCATAAACACCCATAAAATCTAGTTGTCAGGTCTACAATCCACTAATGTATTACAACATAATTTAAATGATTACAAGTCCCATTTTCTTTGTTTATAAAATAGAACAATAATATAAACAAGGAAAAAGAGGGTCTGCTGAAGTGAAAGTAAACTGCCTATTAA
>CM064963.1:53502235-53551674 GCA_032847665.1 Solanum chilense | reverse complement strand
TTTAATACTGTTTTGGATCTAGAAGAAAATATTTATAATACTAGTTCTCGAACACGTTCAGCGCACATGTATTTCACGCTAAATAATTTCTTGTAAAAAATAATATTAGATTGAATATGCAACGAGTTATTTGCATTTTAAAGGGAAGATTATCTTTTTTCTGATTTAAGTAGGATTATGATATCGATTCAATGGAACTTCTCTTCTCTACCCTCTCAAATGTTTGTAAAAATATAACACATGTAACAAAAATATTTTTCCTCTATCTTTCAATGTATTTCTCTTTCATCAAAATCTCATCATTCATCAATCTATAATTGAAACTATTCTAAATGTTTAGATGTAGTTCTCAATCAATGAAAAACAAAAAATGATTTTCGGATTTATAATTTCTAGCAATCTAAGTGATAATTACAATTCAATTTCAAAGAAACAAGAAAAAAATATTTAATTATTTCCCCTTCTAATCGAATATACGCTATCAAAAAGCACATAACGTGGGCATACCATATTTAGGGAGCAGTTGTTTAAGCAATCCAGCAGATTGAAAAATTAGTGATTGACAACTCCCATAAGCATCCCCCATTTTTTCTTCTCTTGACATATTAAAGAACAACTCACAATAAAAAAAAGGATACGAGTGAAGTATATAACATAGATAGGAAACGTATTTAAGTAGAAAAGTTGCAGAAGAAAATTCTAATAGTTGTACACGGTGCAAGGATGCAAACGTGTAACAATAGAATTTGACGGAGAAACTTAGGATTTATTATTCTATGTGTGGTGTGCCTGAGGTGTACATTTGTATAATAATACACCCGATAGTAATCTAACACGTAACTCAAAATAGATAATCCAGATGTTTTTATTTATTATTTTTTGTAAGGGAAATGTCTTGAAGAAACCCAACGAGTAACTAATAATCCTGTTATACAGAAAAAAGTAACTATTATGCCCTTTTCTGACGAATCGTATAGTTTTACAACACTATATTTTAAATTTTATTTGAAGATATATTGTATTAGATCAATTGTTAAATAAACAGTTACTAGAAACTATATATGAAAAGTATTCAAATTTGTTTCTTGTAATATGTTAAATGCTTGAAATATTATTGATCAAAATTTATAATGTTTGAATCTCGAAAAGAAACATGTATCGCTTGAATTTGGATAAATAAAATTTGTACTCTTTTGGATGAAGAAGAAAATATTTATATAACTAGTTCTCAAACACGTGCAACGCATGTGTATTTCATGATCAGTATTTTTTTTTTCAAAAGATAATATTAGATTAAATGTGCAATGAGTTATATGAAATTGAAAGGAAATATTGTCTTTTATCTAATTTAAATGGGATAGTTATGTCGGTTCAGTGGAACTTATTTTCTCTATTGTCTCCAAAGTTCGTAAAAATCTAACACATATGACAAAAATATTTTCTTCTAACTTTCAATGTATTTCTCTTTCTTCAAAATCTCATCATTCATCTATGTACAATTGGAACTGTTCCAAATGTTTACATGTAGTTCTCAATCAATGAAAAACTAAAATTGATTTTTGGATTTTATAATTTCTAGCAATCAAAGCGATAATTACAATTCTATTTCCAAAAAAACATGAAAAATTATTTTGCCTCCAACTCGAATATAAGCTACCAAAAGACACAATGCGTGTTGATACCATATTAGGGAGTAGTTGTTTGAGCAATCCAACGAATTGAGAAAGTTGTGATTGACAACTTCCATAAGCATCAACCATTTTTTCTTCTCTCTACATTTTAAAGAACAGTTCACAATAACAAAATGGATACGAGTGAAGTATATAACATAGAGACAAAACGTATTTAAGAAGAAACCTTGAAGAAGAAAATCCTAACACTTGTACTCCGTGCAAGGATTTAGACGTGCAACAATAAAATTTGACGGAAAAACATAGGTTTTATTATTCTACGTGTGGTGTGCCTGTGGTGTACATTTGTACAATAGTACATCCAATAGTTATCTGATACGTAACTCAAATAGATAATGCAGAATTTTTTTTTAAGAACACTATATTTTAACTTTTATTTGAAGATATATTAAATTAGATCAATTGTTAAATAAATAGTCTGCGTTTTGTATTATGTCAAATGCTTAAAATAATACTAATCAAATTTATAATATTTGAATTTCTAAAAGAAACATGTATCACTTGAATTTGACTAAACAATTTTTTTTACTCTTTTGGATGAAGAAGAAAATATTTATAATACCAGTTCTAGAACACGTTCAACGCACGTGTATGTCACGCAAAATACTTTTAAAAAATAATAATATTAGATTAAATATGCAATGAGTTATATGAATTTGAAAGGGAAGATTTTCTTTTGTCTGATTTAAATGAGATTATTATGCCGATTGAATGGAACTTATCTTCTCTGCTTTTTTCAAAGTTCGTAAAAATCTAACACATATACAAAAATATTTTTCTCTAACTTTCAAGGTATTTCTCTTTCTTTAAAATCTCATCATTCATCAATCTACAATTGGAACTATTCCAGATGTATAGATGTAGTTTTCAATCAATGAAAAACAAAAAATGATTTGCGAATTTATAATTTCTAGCAATCTAAGTGATAATTACAATTCAATTTCAAAGCAACAAGAAAAAATATTTTTGAAAAATTATTTTCCGTTCTAATATAATATAAGCTATCAAAAAACACATAACTTATTCATACCATATTTAGGGAGCAGTTGTTTGAGCAATCTATTAGACCAAGGAAGTTGTGATTGATGACTCTCTTAAGCATCCGCCATTTTTTCTTCTCTCTTCACTTTAATGAACAACTCACAATAAAAAAAAGGATACCAGTGAAGTATATAACAAACAGAGGAAACATATTTGAGTAGAAACCTTGAAGAAGAAAATCCTAACACGTGTACCCAGTGAAAGAATTTAGACTTGTAACAATAAAATTTGACAGAGAAACTTAGACTTTATTATTCTATGTCTATTGTGCATGAGGCGTACATTTGTATAATATTACATCCGTTAATTATCTAACACGTAACTCAAATCGACATTTCAGATAGATTTATTTATTTATTTTTGGTAAGAACACTATATATTAACTTTTATTTGAAGCTAGATTGAATTAGATCAATTGTTAAATAAATAGTTATTTAGAAAGTATAGATGAAAAGTATTACAAGTTGTGATTCGTATTATGTTAAATGCTTAAAATAATACTGATCAAAATTTATAATATTTGAATCTCGAAAAGATACATGTATCACTTTAATCTGGATAAATAAATTTAATACTGTTTTGGATCAAGAAGAAAATATTTATAATACTAGTTCTCGAACACGTTCAGCGCACGTGCATTTCACGCTAAATAATTTCTTGTAAAAAATAATATTAGATTGAATATGCAATGAGTTATATGTATTTTAAAGGGAAGATTATCTTTTTTCTGATTTGAATAGGATTATTATATCGATTCAATAGAACTTATCTTCTCTACCCTCTCCATAGTTTGTAAAAATATAACACATGTGACAAAAATAGTTTTCCTCTAACTTTCAATGTATTTCTCTTTCTTCAAAATCTCATCATTCATCAATCTATAATTGAAACTATTCTAAATGTTTAGATGTAGTTCTCAATCAATGATAAACCAAAAATGATTTTCGGATTTATAATTTCTAGCAATCTAAGTAATAATTACAATTCAATTTCAAAGAAACACGAAAAAATATTATTTTTTTAAAATAATTTCCCCTTCTAATAGAATATACGCTATCAAAAAGCACATAACATGTGCATACCATATTTAGGGAGCAGTTGTTTAAGCAATTCAGCATATTGAAAAATTAGTGATTGACGACTCCCATAAGCATCCCCCATTTTTTCTTCTCTTGACATATTAAAGAACAACTCACAATAAAAAAAAGGATACGAGTGAAGTATATAACATAGATAGGAAACGTATTTAAGTAGAAAAGTTGCAGAAGAAAATTCTAATAGTTGTACACGGTGCAAGGATGCAAACGTGTAACAATAGAATTTGACGGAGAAACTTAGGATTTATTATTCTATGTGTGGTGTGCCTGAGGTGTACATTTGTATAATAATACACCCGATAGTAATCTAACACGTAACTCAAAATAGATAATCCAGATGTTTTTATTTAATATTTTTTGTAAGAACACTATATTTTAACTTTTATTTGAAGATATATTGTATTAGATCAATTGTTAAATAAACAGTTACTAGAAACAATATATGAAAAGTATTCAAATTTGTTTCTTGTAATATGTTAAATGCTTGAAATAATACTGATCAAAATTTATAATATTTGAATCTCGAAAAGAAACATGTATCGCTTGAATTTGGATAAATAAAATTAATACTCTTTTGGATGAAGAAGAAAATATTTATATAACTAGTTCTCAAACACGTGCAACGCATGTGTATTTCATGATCAGTATTTTTTTTTTCAAAAGATAATATTAGATTAAATGTGCAATGAGTTATATGAAATTGAAAGGAAATATTGTCTTTTATCTAATTTAAATGGGATAATTATGTCGGTTCAGTGGAACTTATTTTCTCTATTGTCTCCAAAGTTCGTAAAAATCTAACACATATGACAAAAATATTTTCTTCTAACTTTCAATGTATTTCTCTTTCTTTAAAATCTCATCATTCATCTATGTACAATTGGAACTGTTCCAAATGTTTACATGTAGTTCTCAATCAATGAAAAACTAAAATTGATTTCTGGATTTTATAATTTCTAGCAATCAAAGCGATAATTACAATTCTATTTCCAAAAAAAACATGAAAAATTATTTTGCCTCCAACTCGAATATAACCTACCAAAAGACACAATACGTGTTGATACCATATTAGGGAGTAGTTGTTTGAGCAATCCAACAAATTGAGAAAGTTGTGATTGACAACTTCCATAAGCATCCACCATTTTTTCTTCTCTCTACATTTTAAAGAACAGTTCACAATAACAAAATGGATACGAGTGAAGTATATAACATATAGACGAAACATATTTAAGTAGAAACCTTGAAGAAGAAAATCCTAACACTTGTACTCCGTGGAAGGATTTAGACGTGCAACAATAAAATTTGACGGAAAAACTTAGGTTTTATTATTCTACGTGTGGTGTGCCTGTGGTGTACATTTGTACAATAGTACATCCAATAGTTATCTTATACGTAACTCAAATAGATAATGCAGAATTTTTTTTAAGAACACTATATTTTAACTTTTATTTGAAGATATATTAAATTAGATCAATTGTTAAATAAATAGTTTGCGTTTTGTATCAAATGCTTAAAATAATACTGATCAAATTTATAATATTTGAATCTCGAAAAGAAACATGTATCACTTGAATTTGACTAAATAATTTTTTACTGTTTTGGATGAAGAAGAAAATATTTATAATAGCAGTTCTAGAACACGTGCAACGCACGTGTATGTCACGCAAAATACTTTTAAAAAATAATAATATTAGATTAAATATGCAATGAGTTATATGAATTTGAAAGGGAAGATTATCTTTTGTCTGATTTAAATGAGATTATTATGTCGATTGAATGAAACTTATTTTTCTATGTTGTTTCCAAAGTTCGTAAAAATCTTACACATATATAAAAATATTTTTCTCTAACTTTCAATGTATTTCTCTTTCTTCAAAATATCATCTGTAACGAAAAAAAGAGGAAAAAAATAAATAAGAAAAATGGGTACTTAAGATGATTTAATTATTAATTAAAAATCTTAAATTTCAAGGGCATAATGGTCCTTTCACGTATTAATTAAAGTAAACTAGATTTGTATTAATTTAATTTAAATTCTATTTGACTAAGACTTGAATTAGTCTCCTAATCCTCCTAATAGTTCTCTCTCTCTATCACGCTTCTTAACTCTCTTTCTCTCACGTTCTCCATCTTTCTCACGTTATTCTGCCAAGCACAACAAAAACCAGAGAATACATCAACAGTTCTTCACTCTTGAAAAACTCACATGAAATTTTAAGAAAAACGAAGCAACCAAAAACATTAAGGCAAAGAGAAGTTGTTCGTTGAGTGGTGTGGACGTTGAGGTAACTTGGACTGATTTTTTGAGAGAATATTGGGTAGCGAATTCTTCGTTTGAACATCAATAAAGGTATGGGTTACTCTCATGGAATTCTTTCTCCAAGAGTACTTTCTTTTGAACGTTTCTTAAACTCTTGAAACTAAGGTTGTTCCCTTTCGTATGTCCTTATCCTTAGCTCCCTAACGAATTTGTAGGATGGGTATGTTGTGCTGCTAGATTTTTGCATGAATGATGTGTTTAAATTAAATATGAATGTGTTTATGTGCGGGAAATCACGATAGTGACCATAAAAATATGACCGGAAAAGTTGATGTATGGGCGTGTATAGAGCAGTGTTTTAGGCACTGTTTTGGGGTGTATAAGTTGTATATTTATTGTATATTTTATGTGTATAATGGGTGTACAATGTGATGTTCATTATGATAAAGTATACTGAATTGAATAACCATCTTATAGCTATTTAAAATTATGAAAAATTACACCTAAAAATGGTTGGAGAAGGATAAAAATTTCCAGTAACAATGCAATGTTACTTTAGACTAAAGTTTAATAAAAGAATCTACAAATTTAATAAATTTTTAAATGGGTGAGGCCTCCGGGATTCGAACTTGTGACCTCACCCGTATACCTGCCAGTGCAAGAAAAAAAAGGGGGCTGGAGGCGGGAATGGAACCCACGACCCCCCAGTACGCAGAAAGAAAAAAAAACGAGGTTGGGGGGAATCGAACCATTGGCCACCGAGTTCCTGAAAAAGGAAAAATAAATGGGGCTGGGGTGGGGAATCGAACACGCGACCTAGGGAAAGGTTAAAAGAAGGAAAAAGGAAAAAATGGGAGGCGTGGGATTCGAACCCACGAACTCCCGATACGCGCGAAAAATAAATAAAAGGAAACGAGAGGCGTGGGAATCGATCCCATGACCTCAGTAGGTGAATTTATTTTTTTTAAAATGAGGCTGTAGGGATTCGATCCCACAACCTCACTGCGGTCGCCCATTTAAATAAATTAAAGAAGGAGGGGCTGTGGGGTTTCGAACCCACCACCTCATAGCCTTCTGCTCAGCGAAATTGATTGAAAAATAAGTGGGGCTATGGGGGTTCGAACCCACAATCTCCACTATTCAAGCGAATTTAATTCAAAAAAAAAGAAAAAAAAAGGAAGGGAGTTAAATTAGAATTCTAATTAAAATAGAAAATTAATTATTTTATGTAATTATTGAGATTTAATTTAGAATTCTAATTAAAAATAGAAAATTTATTCTTTCTCGTAAATGTTAAGATTTAATTTAAAATTCTAATTTAAATAGAAAGTTAATTCTTTTATGTAATTATTGAGATTTAATTTAGAATTCTAATTAAAAATAGAAAATTTATTCTTTCTCGTAAATGTTGAGATTTAATTTAGAATTCTAATTAAAATAGAAAACTAATTATTTCATGAAAATGTTGAGATTTAATTTAGAGTTCTTATGTCATGAATATTAGAAATAAAATCAATGAAAAATATAAATGATATCCATGCGATTCAAGATTTGGGTTCCCGTGCCCAAACCTCCGTATTGATACATAAGTCATGCGTGAGTAAAATATTCAAGAACAATGCCATCTACTTAGATCAAAAATCAAGATCTTGGTATATGTACAAGATACATAAGTCTTGTAATACATAATCTTAGGAAAATAATAATCACTTAACGAACTATAAATGAAGCCCCATGGCTTGTATGTATAGACACATAAGTTTAACATACATTCAAGAATAAGTGAACCTAAGATATACGTATGAAAAAATAAACATTCACGTAATAAGAGGTGAGTAACTATGAAAAATAAAGGTGCTAGTAATGAAAAATGTGGTGACAATCATGATGTGAGGCTAATGTATATGATGAGAGCAATCTCAAATGAGCCTAAGTAAATGTTACCAATACGTACTCACCAATGAGAGTGTAAGATAATGAAGACACCAGTCTCGATGAACACTCTAATGAAAATATTGAGTTTAAAACACTTAATACTAATGATGAGATGAGAAATCATCTATTGAGCTATGATGTCCTTATACTAGAAGCCAACTTCCAGGATGTATGAGTTGAATGTAATGGAACTTTATATTGAGCACCGATAGGCTAGCTATGAGCGGTGATGCCTTCTTTCGGAAAGGGCGGAGGTTCACATAACTCTCATGAGATGAGACTGTCCAGCTTGCCGGGTTTGGGTCTCCATACATAACCTAGTCTTTGAACCTATATTGCCACTATAGGGATCTGACGGGTTTAAATTCCCATATACTCTACCATGTTATTAAGTCACTTTGGCCGGTGATTCCACCTCTTTTCGGTGTGGGGGAGACACTGGATTTCAAGATGCTCACATGATCTATGTCGGTTAAAGTTAAAGTTCCCAATGAATGAATGAGGTTAGCCTCAAATGAAACATATAAAGAACTGAATGATACCAAAGGTGTTAGGATAGGATAATAAGAGGTGAGCTAGATTCATGTAATGACATTAGGTTATTCCTGATCATTGCACAACAAACCTGATGAAATTCTTAAACTACATCCTAGGTATAGTTGGTGTTCGCACTGGCCTATGAATGAATTGAAATGAAATACGTATGAAGAATGAAGCAGACTCTGTGTTTGCTAAAGAAGGATCTCTAGTTGAGGTCCCATATGTTGAGCCCTCATTTTGGAAAGTCTTAAGGTCAAGTCTATGATAACAATGTCTCATGGCATATGAATAAGTAATATGAAAGAATCTATGTGTTATATATTATGTGCTATATGAAGATATTATGTGTTGTGTGCCATACGATAACTATAATGATGCATGTCACTCTCATGGCATAACTTTCGCAATCTCAATTTGGCAAGTTCAGTGACTTGACTTCCAAAAATCATGTTGTTAGGAAAGAGCTATTCTTTCTCATGCATGTCCCTGGTGTGTGCTTGCATATACCCATACTTAGTACAAGTGTGTACTAATTCCATACAAACATCTACTTTTAGGTGTAGACACAGGTGGACGGTAGAGCTACAGGTTCGTTGTTGCAGATATCCTGACGTCAGCATTCATCCGGAGTTTGGTAGGTCCTCATGCTTTCGAGGATGCTACTGTTTTACACTCTATCATAGTTTTAGAGTTGAGCTAGTGGAGCATGTTCCACTAGCGCTTCTTCCCTGTTTTGGTTCAAAATTTGTATTGGTGCTATTTTGGCCGATATACAATTAATACTTAATGAATTATTTCTTTCAGTTGCTTATCTCTTAATTGTTAGATAGTTGATGATGAACGATTACTAAATATGAAGAATGTTTAGCAAGTATGATTAAAGAATCAAAAAATTCAAATTTTCCGCTAAAATATTAACCTATGTAAAGTAAGAATGACGTAAGTAGGCTTGTTTGCGACCTCTGATAGGTCAACAACGCCGGTCCTGTCTGGGGTATAGATTCCAGTCGTGACAAAGTAGGTATCAGAGCGCTAGGTTAAATTCCTAGAATAATGAGTTCACATCAACCATATTTAGTAGTTTCTAAGTCATGGTAGTGAAGTGCACCACTATCTTGGATTAGAGACTGCTTGATGCGTAGAAAATTTCCCTTCTTCCGATCTTATTGTGCTTTTCCTGTTATCTGAATTCTTGGTGTTATGAACATGTCTGACATCAATCCTTATTGTTTTCAGAGAATGAACACTTGAGAACTTAGGGTCCGAGGACGGGAGGAGCAGCAGCTAGGGGTAATCAGAATCCACCCCAGGCTCTAGCTAAAGGAGTGGCCATGCCAGTTAACCCAGCTGGGTTGACTGATGCGGCCCATATGGAACAGGCCATCACGATGCAGGCCCAGGCTATGACTGCCCAAGTCAATCGGCAGGATGTTCAGAGGGAGAACCCACCGGTCGCAGCTTGGCTGACAGACTGTGAGATTTCATGAGGATGAATCCTCCAATATTTAGAGGGGCTAAGACTTCAGAAGATCCTCAGGAATTTATAGACGAGTTGCATAAGATCCTGGTGGCCATGGGGGCCACTGATATTGAGAAGGCTGAGCTGGCTCCCTACCAGCTCAAGGATGTTGCACAGACTTGGTGCAAAATGTGGCAAGATAGCCGTGTCCTAGGTGGAGTGCCAGTCACATGGGAGCTGTTCAAGATAACATTTTTGGAAAGGTTCTTCCCCAGAGATGAAGGAGGCCAAGGTTGAGGAGTTCATCAACGTTAAACAAGGATCTATGACGGTCAGGGAGTATTCTCTGAAGTTTGTGAAGCTATCAAGGTATGTTACTTCCCTTGATATTTAATAGTAAGAATGAGGAGAGTACTTAGCGTTGTTGAAATTATCCAGGTTTGCTACTTCCCTGGTTTCGAACAGCAGGGATGAGATGAGCAGGTTCCTCACAGGAACCAACGGAGACCTGGACAAAGAGTGTCGGTTTGCGATGCTCCATGATAATATGGACCTTTCTAGGTTAATGGTGCATGTCCAACAGGTAGAGGACAACCGAAAGATGAGAGGTGTACGTGATATTAGTAGGCCTAGGCCTCAAGATTAGGCAGGTCCCAGCCATGGAGGCCATAGAAACAATTTAGGCATCCGTGAGCAGCCCAAATTCAAGAAGGGGCAACAGAGTTCTGGGAATTCTGACCCTCACAGAAATACAACACCTAGAGGAGGCAGACCCGAACCTAAGAGGGGCAATGGAGGGGAGATGCAGCGTCCAAAGAAGACTTGTGCTAAGTGTGGCCGAGCTCACAGTGGAGAATGCAGACAGGGCACCAATGCCTGCTTCGGTTGTGGTAAGAGTGGACACATGGTCAAAGACTTTCCCCAGAACAGAGGTCAGGCTGGAGGTAATGCTCAGCCTAGGCCTACCCCAAAGAGTGCAACAACAGCCGAGCCTCCCAAGAGGAATAGATTCTATGCCCTGAAAGGCAGGGAGGAGCAGGAGAAGTCCACTGATGTGGTCACAGGTATGCTGCAAGTATTCTCAACTTCTGTTTATGCTTTACTTGATCCAGAGTCTACGTTTTCCTTTGTGACTCCTCTGCTTGCCCTTACTTTTGAAATATTACCTGAAGTTCTGCATGACCTATAGTGGTTAGTAAGCCTTTAGGAGAAAATGTAAGAACTGATAGGGTATACAAGAATTGCCCAATAGTTGTGAGTGGAAAGACTATGTGTGCAAACTTGATTGAGTTACCCATGCATGATTTTGATATTATTCTTGGCATGGACTGGCTTTACAACTATTATGCTTTCTTGGACTGTCGTAGTAGAGTGGTGAGGTTTCGCTTCCCAAAAGAAGAAGAGTTAGTCTGGGAGGGGTACAATCCGAATCGTCCTAGCCCCGTGATTTCAAATCTTAAGGCCAATAAAATGATAGCCAAGGGGTTACTATGTCATCTTGTGAGTGTTAATGATTTAGATCATGACGTTCCTTCCATAGACTCGGTGCTTGTAGTAAATGAATTCCTAGATGTGTTTCCTGTAGATTTGCCTGGAGTCCCTCATGTTTGAGAGATTAACTTTGGTATCGACTTAGAACCTGATACTAAACCAATCTCAATTCCTCCTTATTGAATGGCTCCAGCAAAACTCAAAGAGTTGAAGCTGCAGTTAAAAGATCTCACTGATAAGGGTTTCATTGAGATGAGCATATCCCCTTGGGGCTCTCCAGTGTTGTTTGTAAAGAAGAAAGATGGGACTCTTAGAATGTGTATCGATTATCGGCAGCTCAACAAAGTCACTATAAATAATAAGTATCCACTTCCCAGAATCGATGTTTTGTTCGATCAGCTCCAAGGGTCTAGTTTCTTCTCTAAGATTGATCTTCGTTAAGGGTATAATCAACTTATGGTTAGGGATGGGGATGTCCTAAAAATAGCTTTTCGTACCCGTTATGGTCATTATGAGTTCTTGGTTATGTCATTCGGTCTCGCGAAATGCACCTGCTGCATTTATGGATCTCATGAACAGAGTCTTCCGTGAATACCTTGACTCTTTCTTCATAGTATTCATTGATGACATTCTCATCTACTCTAAGACCAAGGAAGAGCATGAACAACATTTGGGACTAACCTTGTAGGTACTTAGACAACATCAATTGTATGCCAAATTCAACAAATGTGAATTCTACTTGAGATCAGTGACCTTCCTAGGCCATGTTGTGTCGGGTGAAGGTGTAGAAGTGGACCCCAGAAAGACTGAAGCTGTTAAGAACTGGCCAAAGCCTCTTACTCCCACCGATATCCGTAGCTTTCTGGGATTGGCTGGTTACTACCGCAGGTTTGTGGAGGGATTTTCTTCCATTTCTTCCCCACTTACAACCTTGACAAAGAAGAAATCCAAGTTTGAATGGACGGAGACTTGTGAGAAGAGTTTCTAGGAGCTCAAGAACAGACTCACTTCAGCCCCGGTGCTTACTCTGCCTAAGAGTGGAGAGAATTACATTGTCTATTGTGATGCATCTAAAGTTGGTTTGGGATGTGTTCTTATGCAGGCTGGTAAGGTGATAGACTATGCTTCTAGACAACTCAAGGTTCATGAAAAGAATTATCCCACTCATGACTTGGAGTTGCCAGCTGTGGTGTTTGCATTGAAGCTGTGGAGGCATTATGTGTATGGAGTACATGTAAATGTGTTCATAGATCATAAGAGTCTCCAGTATGTGTTCACGCAGAGGGAATTGAATCTACGTCAACGCAGATGGTTGGAGCTGTTGAAGGATTATGACATGAATGTGCACTACCATCCAGGTAAGTCTAATGTTGTGACTGATGCTTTAAGCAGGATGAGCATGGGGAGTACAACCCACGTTGAGGATGAGAAGAAGGAGCTAGTGAAAAGGTACACAGACTGGCCTGACTAGGGGTGCGGTTGGTTGACTTTACTAGTAGAGGTGTTTCAGTTCACCCTAGTTCTGAATCATACCTGATAGTGGAAGTCAAAATGGGTCAGTATCTTGATTCTGTGTTGATGGAGCTGAAGGACTCAGTGTTGTTAAAAATGAATGAGTCTTTTGCTTTGGGATATGATGGCATACTTAGATACCAGATTGGGTTGTGTGTACCAGATGTAGATGATATACGGACCAGGATTGTTACAGAGGCCCATGGTTCCAGATATTCCATACATCCAGGTTCCACCAAAATGTATCATGATCTTCAGTAGATTTTTGGTGGGATGGCATGAAGAAGGATAATTCAGACTATGTGGCTAAGTGTCCTAATTGTCAGCAGGTTAAGACAGAGCATCTTAAGCCTGGTGGTCTGACTCAGATTATTGAGGTTCCGACATGGAAATGGGAGTCCATTAATATGGACTTCGTGGTTGGTCTTCCGAGGTTTAAGAGGCAGCATGACTCCATATGGGTTATTGTGGACAAATTGACTAAGTCTGCCCACTTTATCCCTGTGAAGTCTACTTACAGGTCCAAGGATTACGCGAGACTCTACATTGATGAGATTGTGAGATGGCATGGGATTCCTTTGTCTATCATTTCAGATAGAGGAGCTCAGTTTACTTCGCATTTTTGGAGATCTTTCCAGAAAATCTTAGGCACGCAAGTGAAACTTAGCACAGCCTTTCATCCTCAGACAGATGGGCAGGCAGAGTGCACCATTCAGACATTAGAGGACATGTTGAGAGCATGTGCGATTGACTTTAGAGGTAACTGGGATGACCATCTACCTTTGATAGAGTTCTCGTATAATAATAACTATCACTCCAGCATTGGGATGGAACCGTTTGAGGCATTATATGGTAGGTGGTGTAGATCTCTAGTTGGGTGGTTTTAGGTTGGAAAGTCATCCATTTTGGGTCCAAATATCATTCATGAGGCCTTGGAGAAAGTTAGAATGATTAGGGACATGTTGGCTACTGCTTACAGCTAACAGAAATCATATGATGACAACAGAAAGCGGCCCTTAGAATTTAACGTTGGTGACCAGGTTTACTTGAAGATATTTCCTATGAAAGGGGTGATGAGATTTGATAGAAAAGGGAAGCTGAATTCGAGGTATTTGGGGCCATATGAGATCCTACAGCATGTGGGTGAGGTGGCCTAGGAGTTAGCATTGCCTGCAGAGCTAGCTTCTGTTCATCCAGTCTTTCATGTCTCTATGTTGAAGAAGTGCCTAGGTCATCCAACATCAATCTTACCTGTTGCAGGTTTGGGGGTTGGTGAAGATTTGTCCTATGAGGAGGTACCTGTTATGATCATAGACAGACAGGCTAAGCGACTGAGGAACAAGGAGATTGCCACAGTGAAGGTATTGTGGAGAAATCATCTTGTGGAGGGTGCTACATGGGAGGCTGATTGGCATTACGATGTATAATGGTAGTGTCATTCAGGGATGAATGTACCTAAGGGGGTGATAATGTAAAGATTCTCAAAAAAAAAGAGGAAAAAAATAAATAAGAATAATGGGTACTTAAGGTGATTAATTATTAATTAAAAATCAAAAATTTTTAGGGCATAATGGTCCTTTCACGTATTAATTAAAATAAACCAGATTTGTATTAATTTAATTTAAATTCTATTTGACTAAGTCTTGAATTAGTCTCCTAATCCTAATAATTCTCTCCATCTCACGCTTCTTAACTCTCTCTCTCTCTCTCTCACGTTCTCCATCTTTCTCACGTTATATTGCCAAGCACAACAAAAGCAAGAGAATACATCAACAGTTTTTCACGCTTGAAAAACTCACATGAAATTTTAAGAAAAACAAAGCAACCAAAAACATTAAGGCGAAGAGAAGTTGTTCGTTGAGTGGTGTGGACGTTGAGGTAACTTGGACTGATTTTTGGAGAGAGTTTTGGGTGGAGAATTCTTCGTTTGAACATTAATAAAGGTATGATTTTCTCTCATGAAATTCTTTCTCCAAGAGTACTTTCTTTCGAATGTTTCTTAAACTCTTGAAACTAAGGTTGTTCCCCTTCGTATGTCCTTGTCCTTAGCTCCCTAATGAATTTGTAGGATGGGTATGTTGTGCTGCTAGATTTTTGCATGAATGATGTGTTTAAATTAAATATGAATGTGTTTATGTGCGGGAAATCACGACAATGACCATAAAAATATGACCAGAAAAGTTGATGTATGGGCGTGTATAGAGCAGTGTTTTAGGCACTGTTTTGGTGTGTATAAGTTGTGTATTTATTGTGTATTTTATGTGTATAATGGGTGTACAATGTGATGTTCATTATGATGAAGTACAATGAATTGAATAACCATCTTATGGCTATTTAAAATTATGAAAAATTGCACCTAAAAATGATTGGAGAAGGACAAAAATTTCCAGCAACAATGCAATGTCAATTTAGACTAAAGTATAATAAAAGAATTTGAAAATTTAGTAAAATTTTAAAGGGGTGAGGCCGCCAGGATTCGAATCCGTGACCTCACCCGTATACCTGCCAATGCAAGAAAAAAAATGGGGCTGAGGGCGCGAATCGAACCCACGACCCCCAGTACGCAGAAAGAAAAAAAACACGAGGCTGGGGGGAATCGAAATCCTAGACACTGAGTTCGCGAAAAAGGGAAAAGAAATGGGGGTGGGGTGGGGAATCAAACACGCGACATGGGGAAAGGGAAAAAGAAGAAGGAAAAAATGGGAGGTGTGGGATTCGAACCCACGACCTCCCAATGCGCGTAAAAAAGTAAAAAAAAGGAAACGCGAGGCATGGGAATCGATCCCACGACCTCAGTAGGCGAATTTTTTTTTTAAATGAGGCTGTGGGGATTCGATCCCACAACCTCACTGCAATCGCCCATTTAAAGAAATTAAAGAAGGAGGGGCTGTGGGGTTTCGAACCCACCACCTCACAGCCTCCTCCTTAGCGAAGTTGATTGAAAAATAAGGGGAACTGTGGGTGTTCGAACCCAAAACCTCCCTATTCAAGCGAATTTAATTCAAAAAAAAAGGTGATTTAAATTAGAATTCTAATTAAAATAGAAAATTAATTCTTTTATGTAATTATTGAGATTTAATTTAGAATTAAATTTAAAAATAGAAAATTTATTCTTTCTCGTAAATGTTGAGATTTAATTTAAAATTCTAATTAAAGTAGAAAATTAATTCTTTTAATTAATTATTGAGATTTAATTTAGAATTGTAATTATAAATAGAAAATTTATTCTTTCTCGTAAATGTTGAGATTTAATTTAGAATGCTAATTAAAATAGAAAATTAATTATTTCATGAAAATGTTGAGATTTAATTTAGAGTTCTAATGTCATGAATATTTGAAATAAAATCAATGAAAAATATAAATAATATCAAGTGATTCAAGATTTGGGTTCCCGTGCCCAAACCTCCGTATTGATACATAAGTCATACGTGAGTAAAATATTCAAGAATAATGCCATCTACTTAGATCAAAAATGAAGAGACCAGTCTCGATGAACACTTTAATGAAAAAATTGAGTTTAAAACACTTAATACTAATGATGAGATGAGATATCATCTATTGAGCTATGATGTCCTCATACTAGAAGCCAGCTTCCAGGATGTATGAGTTGAATGTAATGGAACTTTATACTGAGCACCGATAGGCTAGCTATGAGCGGTGATGCCTTCTTTCGGGAAGGGCGAGGTTCACGTAACTCTCATGAGATGAGATTGTCCGGCTTGCTGGGTATGGGTCTCCATACATCTCTTAGTCTTTGAACCTATATTGCCACTATAGGGATCTAGCGGGGTTAAATTCTTATATACGCTAGCATGTTTGAGTTACTTTTGCCGGTGATTCCACTTCTTTTCGGTGTAGGGGAGACACTGGATTTCATTATGCTCACATGATCTATGTCGGTTAAAGTTAAAGTTCCCAATGAATGAATGAGGCCAACCTCAAATGAATCATATAAAGAAATGAATTATACTGAAGGTGTTAGGATAGGATAATCAAAAGGTGAACTAGATTCAGGTAATGCCATTAAGTTATTCCTGATCATTGCACAACAAACCTGATGAAATTCTTAAACTACATCCTAGGTATAGCTGGTGTTCGCACTGGCCTATGAATGAATTGAAATGAAATACGTATTAAGGAATGAAGTAGACTCTGTGTTTGCTAAAGAAGGCTCCCTAGTTGAGGTAAAATATGTTGAGCCCTCATTTTGGAAAGTCTTAAGGTCAAGTCTATGATAACAAGGTCTCATGGCATATGAATAAGTAATACGAAAGAAGCTATGTGTTATATATTATGTGCTATATAAAGATATCATGTGTTGTGTGCCATATGATAACTATAATAATGCATGTCACTCTCATGGCATAACTTTCCCAATCTCAATTTGGCAAGTTCACTGACTTGACTTCCGAAAATCATGTTGTTAGGAAAGAGCTATTCTTTCTCATGCATGTCCCTGGTGTGTGCTTGCATATACCCATACTTAGTACAAGTGTGTACTAATTCCACAGAAATATCTACTTTTAGGTGCAGGCACAGGTGGACGGTAGAGCTACAGGTTCGTTGTTGCAGCTATCCGAACATCAGCATTCATCCGGAGTTTGGTAGGTCCTCATGCTTTCGAGGATGCTACTGTTTTACATTCTAGCATAGTTTTAGTGTTGAGCTAGTGGAGCATGTTCCACTAGCGCTTCTTTCTATTTTGGTTCAGACTTTGTATTGGTGCTATTTTGGCCGATATACAATTAATACTTAATGAATTATTTCTTTCAGTTGCTTATCTCTTAATTGTTAGATGGTTGATGATGAACGATTACGAACTATAAAGAATGTCTAGCAAATATGATTAAAGAATAAAAAATTTCAATTTTTTCGCTAAAATTAACCTATGTAAAGTAAAAATGACGTAAGTAGGCTTGTTTGCGAATTCTAATAGGTCAACGACAACGGTCTCATCAGGGGTCTAGATTCCAGTCGTGACATCATCATTGATCAATCTACAATTAGAACTATTCCAGATGTTTAGATGTAGTTTTCAATCAATGAAAAACAAAAAATGATTTGCAAATTTATAAATTCTAGCAATCTAAGTGATAATTACAATTCAATTTCAAAGTAACACGAAAAAATATTTTTGAAAAATTATTTCCCTCCTAATATAATATAAGCTATTAAAAACATAGAACTTATTCATACCATATTTAGGGAGCAGTTGTTTGAGCGATCCATTAGACTGAGGAAGTTGTCATTGATGACTCCCTTAAGCATCCCCCATTTTTTCTTCTCTCTTCACTTTAATGAAAAATTCACAATCCAAAAAAGGATACCAGTGAAGTATATAACATTCAGAGGAAACATATTTAAGTAGAAACCTTGAAGAAGAAAATCCTAACTCGTGTAGTGGAAGAATTTAGACTTGTTACAATAAAATTTGACAGAGAAACTTAGACTTTATTATTCTATGTCTGTTGTGCATGAGGTGTACATTTGTATAATATTACATCCGATAATTATCTTACATATAACTCAAATAGACATTTCAGATAGATTATTTATTTATTTTTGTAAGAACACTATATATTAACTTTTATTTGAAGCTAGATTGAATTAGATCAATTGTTAAATAAATAGTTATTTAGAAAATATAGATGAAAAGTATTAGTAGTTGTTATTCGTATTATGTTAAATACTTAAAATAATACTGATCAAAATTTATAATATTTGAATCATGAAAAGAAACATGTATCACTGTAATCAGGCTAAATAAATTTAATAATGTTTTGGATCAAGAAGAAAATATTTATAATACTAGTTCTCGAACACGTTCAGCGCACGTGTATTTCACGCTAAATAATTTCTTGTAAAAAATAATATTAGATTGAATATGCAATAAGTTATATGTATTTTAAAGGGAAGATTATCTTTCTTTTTTTTATTTAAATGGGATTATTATATCGATTGAATGGAACTTATCTTCTCTACCCTCTCCATAGTTTGTAAAAATATAACACATGTGACAAAAATATTTTTCCTCTAACTTTCAATGTATTTCTCCTTCTTCAAAATCTCATCATTCATCAATCTATAATTGAAACTATTCTAAATGTTTAGATGTAGTTATCAGTCAATGAAAAACCAAAAATGATTTTCAGATTTATAATTTCTAGCAATCTAAGTGATAATTACAATTCAATTTCAAAGCAACACGAAAAAATATTTTTAAAAATTATTTCCCCTTCTAATAGAATATACGCTATCAAAAAATATAGAACGTGTTCATACCATATTTAGGGAGCAGTTGTTTAAGCAATCCATCAGATTGAAAAAATTAGTGATTGACGACTTCCATAAGCATCCCCCATTTTTTCTTCTCTCTACATTTTAAAGAACAATTCACAATAAAAAAAAAGGATGCGAGTGAAGTATATAACATAGATAAGAAACGTATTTAAGTAGAAAAGTTGCAGAAAAAAATTCTCACAGTTGTACACGGTGCAAGGATGTAAACGTGTAACGATTAAATTTGACGGAGAAACTTAGGCTTTATTATTCTGTGTGTGGTGTGCCTGAGGTGTACATTTGTATAATAATACACCCAATAGTAATCTAACACGTAACTCAAATAGATAATCCAGATGTTTTTATTTATTATTTTTTGTAAGAACACTATATTTTAACTTTTATTTGAAGATATATTGTATTAGATCAATTGTTAAATAAACAGTTACTAGAAACTATATATGAAAAGTATTCAAATTTGTTTTTTGTAATATGTTAAATGCTTGAAATAATACTGATCAAAATTTATAATATTTGAATCTTGAAAAGAAACATGTATCGCTTGAATTTGATAATTAAAATTTATACTCTTTTGGATGAAGAAGAAAATATTTATATAACTAGTTCTCGAACACGTGCAACGCATATGTATTTCATGATCAGTATTTTTTTTTCAAAAGATAATATTAGATTAAATGTGCAATGAGTTATATGAATTTAAAAGGAAATATTGTCTTTTATCTAATTTAAATGGGATAATTATGTCGGTTCAGTGGAACTTATTTTCTCTATTGTCTCCAAAGTTCGTAAAAATCTAACACATATGACAAAAATATTTTCTTCTAACTTTCAATGTATTTCTCTTTCTTCAAAATCTCATCATTCTTCTATGTACAATTGGAACTATTCCAAATGTTTACATGTAGTTCTCAATCAATGAAAAACCAAAATTGATTTCCGGATTTTATAATTTCTAGCAATCAAAGCGATAATTACAATTCTATTTCCAAAACAACATGAAAAATTATTTTGCCTCAAACTCGAATATAAGCTATTAAAAAAGACACAATACGTGTTCATATCATATTTAGGGAGTAGTTGTTTGAGCAATCCAACAGATTGAGAAAGTTGTGATTGACAACTTCCATAAGCATCCACCATTTTTTCTTCACTCTACATTTTAAAGAACAGTTCACAATAACAAAATGGATACGAGCGAAGTATATAACATAGAGAGGAAACGTATTTATGTAGAAACCTTGAAGAAGAAAATCCTAACACTTGTACTCCGTGCAAGGATTTAGACGTGCAACAAAAAAATTTGACAGAGAAACTTAGGCTTTATTATTCTATGTGTGGTGTGCCTGTGGTGTACATTTGTACAATAGTACATCCATTAGTTATCTGATACGTAACTCAAATAGATAATGCAGATTTTCTTTTGTAAGAACACTATATTTTAACTTTTATTTGAAGATATATTAAATTAGATCAATTGTTAAATAAATAGTTTGCGTTTTGTATTATGTCAAATTCTTAAAATAATACAGATCAAATTTATAATATTAGAATCTTGAAAAGAAACATGTATCAGTTGAATTTGACTAAATAAATTTTTACTTTTTTGGACGAAGAAGAAAATATTTATAATACCATTCTAGAACACGTGCAACGCACGTGTATGTCACGCTTAATACTTTTTTTAAAAAAATAATATTAGATTAAATATGCAATGAGTTATATGAATTTGAAAGGGGAGATTATATTTTGTCTGATTTAAATGAGATTATTATGTCGATTGAATGGAACTTATCTTCTCTGCTGTTTCCAAAGTTCGTAAAAATCTAACACATACAAAAATATTTTTCTCTAACTTTCAAAGTATTTCTCTTTCTTCAAAATCTCATCATTCATCAATCTACAATTGGAACTATTCCAGATGTTTAGATGTAGTTTTCAATTAATAAAAAACAAAAAATGATTTGCGAATTTATAGTTTCTAGCAATCTAAGTGATAATTACAATTCGATTTCCAAGCAACACGAAAAAATATTTTTAAAAAAATATTTTCCTTCTAATCGAATATAAGATATCAAAAAAACAGAACATGTTCATACCAAATTTAGGGAGCAGTTGTGTAAGCAATCTAGCATATTGTGAAAGTTGTGATTGATGACTCCCATAAGCATCCCCCATTTTTTCTTCTCTCGACACTCTAAAAAACAATTCAGGATTAAAAAAAAAAAGAATACGAGTGAAGTATAAATCATAGAGAGGAAACATATTTAAGTAGAAACCTTGAAGAAGAAAATCCTAACACGTGTACCTAGTGAAAGAATTTAGAGTTGTAACAATAAAATTTGACAGAGAAACTTAGACTTTATTATTCTATGTTTGTTGTGCATGAGGTGTACATTTGTATAATATTACATCCGATAATTATCTAACACGTTACTCAAATAGACACTTCAAATAGATTTATTTATTTATTTTTGGTAAGCACACTACATATTAACTTTTATTTGAAGCTAGATTAAATTAGATCAATTGTTAAATAAATAGTTATTTAGAAACTATAGATGAAAAGTATTATAAGTTGTGATTCCTATTATGTTAAATGCTTAAAATAATACTGATCAAAATTTATAATATTTGAATCTCGAAAAGAAACATGTATCACTTTAATCTGGATAAATAAATGTTATACTGTTTTAAATCAAGAAGAAAATATTTATAATACTAGTTCTCGAACACGCTCAACGCACGTGTATTTCGCGCTAAATAATTTCTTATAAAAAATAATATTAGATTGAATATGCAATGAGTTATATGTATTTTAAAGGGAATATTATCTTTTCTCTGATTTAAATGGGATTATTATATAGACTCAATGGAACTTATCTTCTCTACCCTCTCCATAGTTTGTAAAAATATAACACATGTGACAAAAATATTTTTCCTCGAACTTTCAATGTATTTCTCTTTCTTCGAAATCACATCATTCATCAATCTATAATTGAAACTATTCTAAATGTTCAGATGTAGTTCTCAATCAATGAAAAATCAAAAATGATTTTCGGATTTATAATATATAGCAATCTAAGTGATAATTACAATTCAATTTCAAAGCAACACGAAAAAATATTTTTTAAAAATTATTTCCCCTTCTAATCGAATATACGCTATCAAAAAACATAGAACGTGTTCATACCATATTTAGGGAGCAGTTGTTTAAGCAATCCAGCAGATTGAAAAATTTGTGATTGACGACTCACATAAGCATCCCATTTTTTCATACGAGTGAAGTATATAACATAGAGAAGAAACCTATTTAAGTAAAAACCTAGAGGAAGAAAATTAAAACACTTATACTCAGTGAGTGGATTTAGACGTGTAATAATAAAATTTGACGAACAATCAAAGGCTTTATTATTCTATTGTTGGTGTGCCTGAGCTGGACATTCATATAATAGTATACCCGATAGTAATATGACACGCATCTCAAATAGATAATCTAGATATTTTTATTTATCAATTTTATTAAGAACACTATATTTTAAATTTTATTTGAAGATGTATTGAATTAGATCAATTGTTAAATAAATAGTTATCAGAAACTATATATGAAAAGTATTAAAAGTTGCTTTTCGTATTATGTTAAATTCTTGAACTAATATTGATCAAAATTTATAATATTTGAATCTCAAAAAGAAACATGTATCACTTTGTCACGACCCAAATTTGCAAGTCGTGATGGCACCTATGTTCCCAACCAATAGGTAAGCCAACCCAACATATTTACCCAACTAAATCAACAAATGAGTAAAAAGACTAACACTTAGCAAGAATCTCCAACATTGGGTTCTTATAAGTACGAATGCGGGAAACTGAAAAAAATACTAACCAAGAAATGGTGTCATGAGTACAAGAGCTTCTAAAATTCGAAGCAAGTCTGAAACTAAATGACAAATCTAACATAAGGAATATCCTGTTTGAATACTAATAACAGAACAAATAAAAGATAGAGGGACGTGTGGGCCACGGAACAGCCAAGCAGCTCACCACAACTCCAAGAACTTCAAGCCGGACTCAATTTGCTCCACGAGATGTGCTCCTACTCGGAATCGAATCTGCACCACAAAGAGTGCAACAAGCGTAGTATGAGTACGAAACCACGTGTACCCAGTATGTCTCATTGACCGACAACGAAGAAGTAGTGACGGGAGTTATATAAGAAAATAAATTCTTAGATTGTACAAGTATATATATATATATATATTACACTTACTATTTAAGTTTCATCAATAAAGGAAATCAACATTTAATATTTTCCAAACACCAAACGAAACATATAGTCATCAAGAATGAATGATGGGATGAAATGCAATGCAATATGATGCCATGTAATGATATGTCTCAGAATACCCAGTACTCACTCAACCGTATATACATGATACTCCTCAGAAATACATCGAGAGTTCATGACCTATGGGGGACTCGCGAGGTCCATATACCGACACGGACGATCTCCACGTGTCTGTGTGGACGATCTCAACGCACTATCATAATATCAAACAATTTTCGCACGGACGGTCTCCACGTGCCCAAATTACAATCTTAACATCTCACCATCCCCAGCACGGATGATCTCCACGTGCCCAACTTATACTCAGTCTCATCTCTATGCATGTGCACAATATTGTTTCAATAGAGGGAATGATGATGCATCTCAATCAATCAATATGAATATAATACATAACCACCTCAATTATCTCAACTATACGGGTGAAATAAATAAAACACAATCACACAAGGAATTCAGGTAAATAATATATCAGCTAATGCCCATATGCTTTGGCATTCTCAAATTTCAGTCCACATTCTATAATAGTACTTTTCCTTTTTATAACACCGGTACTCGTACCAATGCCCGTCACACCATTGATACGAGACCACCATCTTTCCCCCTTACCCCTTGTCTATTTTCATTTTTTAATCTTTACTTAGGAAAACGTCCTTCAACAAGTCTAAAAAGTCTTAACATACCTCAAGTGTCGAGCTCGTGTCACGAATCCTCAAGATAGTTCCTTCCCTTTTCGTTAAGTTTTGGAATGTTCACGATCTACCAATGATGCAATATTCATAAGTAAGCGAGTTTGTGGACATTCAAATTATTATAGGTATATCATAGACCCTAAACTCACTCATATGTCTAATCAAATGCCAAATCTTGATATAATTTATATGCCAATTTGTCAAATTTCAAGCCAAGAACTTAACTATAATCTCTCCAAATAACCTAAAAATTCAATGTTAAATCATATAATATACACCTAATAATTAATTACCTATCTCAATATATCAAAATTTAATATCTTAATTTGATAAATAAAATGAGAACTAATTTCCACCATTACAGATCCTTGCAACGTGACCATTCTTTTTCCTCAAACCAGTATGCAAATTGTCCCCCCCCTTTTTTTTTAATCGTTACCACTGCCAATCATTGGCATATGATTTCCAACTGATTGGCATTCCACTACATTCCCTAACATTGCACACTTTTCCAATTTCGAATCTTTTTTTTTTTAAAAAAAGAAAATCTTTACTACACTTGGTCATCCTTACTATATACACATTACTAGATTAACAGTAACTTTATGTTTTACTAATAACAAGGATGTCATATGCTTCAACTGTAAAAGCAAAATAACAATTTTCTATTACCACTCATTAAACCAACAATTCATCATTCTCTATCTAATAATTTAATAACAATACTCATATACAAAACGATTTCATGTGAACCCACATGAATGAAAAACTTATCAAAATTTCTTACCTTTAGTGGTTGCCCTTCGTATGATGCCGCCACCAATTTTTCTTTTTACACGCTGATCTCTTGTTTTCTTCCTTTTCTAAATAAGAGTCTATTAACCGTGAAACCCCACTAACCTATTATCTAATTATTTTTTTAATAAAGGTTTCATCAATTGGGTACTCATAGTTATCTAATAGTTTAAAAATACCCCTTTAAATTTTCAAAAGGAGTCAAACTAGTCCTAGTTCTCAAAACGACCTAGCAGGTCGTTACACACTTGAATCTGAATAAATAAATTTTATACTCTTTTGTATGAAGAAGAAAATATTAATATTACTAGTTCTCGAACACGTGCAACGCACATGTATTTCACACTCAGTATTTTTTTCAAAAGATAATATTAGATTAAATGTGTAATGAGTTATATGAATTTGAAAGGAAAGATTGTATTTTGTCTAATTTAAATTGGATTATTATGTCGGTTCAATGGAATTTATCTTTTCTACTGTCTCCAAATTTCGTAAATATCTAACACATGTAACAAAAATATTTTCTTCTAACTTTCAATGTATTTCTCTTTCTTCATAATCTCATCATTCATCAATCTACAATTGGAACTATTCCAAATGTTTAGATGTAGTTCTCAATCAATGAAAAACCAAAAATAATTTCCAGATTTTATAATTTCTAGTAATCAAAGTGATAATTAAAATTTAATTTCAAAACAACATGAAATATTATTTTTAAGAAATTATTTCGCCTCCAACTTGAATATAAGCTATCTAAAAACACAGAATGTGTTCATACCATATTTAGGGAGTAGGTGTTTGAGCAATCCAACAGATTGAGAAAGTTGTGATTGACGACTTCCATAAGCATCCTCCTGTTTTTCTTCTCTCTACACTTTAAAGAACATTTCACAATAAAAAATGGATACGAGTGAAGTATATAACATAGAGAGGAGTCGTATTTAAGTAGAAACGTTCAACAAGAAAATCCTAACACTTGTACTCCGTGCAAGGATATAGACGTGTAACAATAAAATTTGACGAAGAAACTTATAATATTTGAATCTCGAAAAGAAACATGTATCACATGAATCTGGATAAATAAATTTTATACTCTTTTGGTTGAAGAAGAAAATATTTATAATACTAGTTCTCAAAGACGTGCAACAAACGTGTATTTCAAGGTAAAATAATTTTCTTTTAAACGTAATATTAGATTAAATGTGTAGTGACTAATATAAATTTGAAAGGAAAGATTATATTTTGTTTGATTTAAACAGTATTATTATGTCGATTCAGTGGAACTTATCTTCTCTACTATCTCCAAATTTCGTAAAACTCTAACACATATGACAAAAATATTTTCCTCTAACTTTCAATTTATTTCTCTTTCTTCAAAATCTCATCATTAATTAATCTACAATTGAAACTATTCCAAATGTTTAGATGTAGTTCGCAATCAATGACAAACCAAAAATGATTTCCGGATTTATTATTTCTAGCAATGTAAGTGATAATTACAATTAAATTTCAAAGCAACACGAAAAAATATTTTTTAAACTTTATTTTCCCTCCTAATCGAATATAAGCTATCAAAAAACATAGAACTCGTTCATACCATATTTAGGTAGCACTTTTTTGAGCAATCCAATAGATTGAGGAAGTTGTGATTGATGACTCCTATATGCATTCTCCATTTTTTCTTCTCTCTACACTTTAATGAACAACTCACAATCAGAAAAAAAGATACGAGTGAAGTATATAACATACAGAGGAGACAAATTTAAGCAGAAACATTGAAGAAGAAAATCCTAACACGTGTACCTAGTGCAAGGATATCGCCTTGCAACAATAAAATTTGACAGAGAAACTTAGACTTTATTATTAGATGTCTATTGTTCGTGAGGTGTACATTTGTATAATATTAAACTTGATAATTACCTGAAACGTAACTCAAATAGACATTCCAGATAGTTTTAGTTATTTATTTTTTGTAAGAACACTATATTTTAACTTTTATTTGAAGTTAGATTGAATTAGATTAATTATTAAGTAAACAATTATTTAGAAACTATAGGTGAAAAGTATTAAAAGCTGTGATTCGTATTATATTAAATGATTAAAATAATATTGATTAAAAATTATAATATTTTAGTCTCTAAAAGAAACATGTATCACTGGAATCTGGATGAATAAATTTTATACTCTTTTGGATGAAGAAGAAAATATTTGTAATACTAGTTCTCGAACACAGTCAATGCCTGTGTATTTCACTTCAAATAATTTTTTTAAAAAACAATATTAGATTAAATGTGCAATGAGTTATATGATTTTGAAAGGGAAGATTATCTTTTGTTTGATTTAAATTGGATTATTATGTTGATTCAATGAAACTTATCTTCTCTACTCTCTCCATAGTTCGTAAAAATCTAACACATTTAACAAAAATATTTTTCCTCTAACTTTAAATTTATTTCTCTTTCTTCAAATCTCATCATTCATCAATCTACAATTGGAATTATTTCAAATGTTTCGATGTAGTTCTCAATCAATGAAAAACCAAAAATGATTTTCGAATTTAGAATTTCTAGCAATCGAAGTGATAATTACAATTCATTTTCAAAGCAACACGAAAAAATATTTTTAATAAATTATTTCCCCTTCTAAATGAATATAAGCTATCAAAAAACGCATAACGTGTTCATAGCATATTTAGGGAGCAGTTGTTTAAGCAATCTATAAGATTGAGAAAGTTGTGATTGACGACTCCCATAAGCATCCCATTTTTTTCATATGAGTGAAGTATATAACATAGACAGGAAACATATTTAACTAAAAACCTAGAGGAAGAAAATTCAAACACTTACACTCAGTGAGTGGATTTAGACGTGTAATAATAAAATTTGACGAAGAATCAAAGGCTTTATTATCCATTGTTGGTGTACCTGAGCTGGATATTCATATAATAGTATACCCGAGAGTAATATGAGACGTATCTCAAATAGATAATCTAGATGTTTTAATTTATTAATTTTATTAAGACCACTATATTTTAAATTTTATTTGAAGATATATTGAATTAGATCAAATGTTAAATAAATAGTTATCAGAAACTATATATGAAAAGTATTAGAAGTTGCTTTTCGTATTATGCTAAATGCTTGAAATAATACTGACCAAAAATTATAATATTAGAATCTCGAAAAGAAACATGTATCACTTGAATCTGGATAAATAAATTTTATACTCTTTTGGATGAAGAAGAAAATATTTATATTACTAGTTCTCGAACACATGCAACGCACGTGTATTTCACACTCAGTATTTTTTTCAAAAGATAATATTAGATTAAATGTGCAATGAGTTATATGAATTTGAAAGGAAAGATTGTATTTTGTCTAATTTAAATTTGATTATTATGTCGGTTCAATGGAACTCATCTTTTCTACTGTCTCCAAATTTCGTAAATATCTAACACATGTAACAAAAATATTTTCTTCTAACTTTCAATGTATTTCTCTTTCTTCATAATCTCATCATTCATCAATCAACAATTGGAACTATTCCAAATGTTTAGATGTAGTTCTCAATCAATGAAAAACCAAAA
This sequence comes from Solanum chilense, assembly GCA_032847665.1. NCBI lineage: Eukaryota > Viridiplantae > Streptophyta > Magnoliopsida > Solanales > Solanaceae > Solanum > Solanum chilense. Next base: position 53,522,933 of record CM064963.1, on the reverse strand, counting down.
ATAATTTCCAGATTTTATAATTTCTAGTAATCAAAGTGATAATTAAAATTTAATTTTAAAACAACATGAAATATTATTTTAAAGAAATTATTTCGCCTCCAACTTGAATATAAGCTATCTAAAAACACAGAATGTGTTCATACCATATTTAGGGAGTAGTTGTTTGAGCAATCCAACAGATTGAGAAAGTTGTGATTGACGACTTCCATAAGCATCCTCATGTTTTTCTTCTCTCTACACTTTAAAGAACATTTCACAATAAAAAATGAATACGAGTGAAGTATATAACATAGAGAGGAGTCGTATTTAAGTAGAAACCTTGAACAAGAAAATCCTAACACTTGTACTCCGTGCAAGGATATAGACGTGTAACAATAAAATTTGACGGAGAAACTTAGGCTTTATTATTCTATGTGTGGCATTATTCTATGTATGGTGTGTCTGAGGTGTACATTTGTATAATAGTACGCCTGATAGTTATCTGACACGTAACTCAAATAGATAATTGAGATGTTTTTTTTATTTTTTATGTTTTGAAAATACTATATTTTAAATTTTATTTCAAGTTGTATTGAATTAGATCAATTGCTAAATAAATAGTTATTTAGAAACTATATATGAGAAGTATTAAAAATTGTGTTTTGCTATATGTTAAATACTTAAAATAATACTGATCCAATTTACAATATTTGAATCTCGAAAACAAACATGTATCACTTGAATCTGGATAAATAAGTTTTATACTCTTTTGGATCAAGAAGAAAATATTTATAATACTAGTTCTCGAATACGTTCAACGAACATGAAGTTCACGCCAATTTTTTTTTTAAAAAATAATATTAGATTAAATGTGCAATGAGTTATATGAATTTTAAAGAAAAGATTATCTTTTGTCTGATTTAAATGAGATTATTATGTCGATTCAATGGAACTTATCTTCTCTATCGTCTCCAAAGTTCTTAAAAATCTAAGTCATATGACGAAAATATTTTCTTCTGACTTTCAATGCATTTCTCTTTCTTCAAAATCTCATCATTTATCAATCTACAATTTGAACTATTTCAAATGTTTAGATGTAGTTCTCAATCAACGAAAAACCACATGATTTCCTAATTTATAATTTCTATCAATCTAAATGATAATTACAAAATTCTAACATGTGTACTCTGTGAAAGGATTTAGACTTGTAACAATAAAATTTGACAGAGAAACTTAGACTTTATTTTTCTATGTCTGTTGTGCATGAGGTGTATATTTTTATAATAGTACACTCGATAATTATCATACACGAAACTCAAATAGACATTTTGGATAGATTTTTTTTTTGTAAGAACACTATATTTTAACTTTTATTTGAAGTTAGATTGAATTAGATCAATTGTTAAATAAATAGTTATTTAGAAACTATACATGAAAAGTATTACTAGTTGTGATTCGTATTATGTTAAATGCTAAAAATAATACTGATCAAAATCGATAATAGTTGAATCTCGAAAAGAAACATATATCACTTTAATTTGGATAAATAAATTTTATACTCTTTTGGATCAAGAAGAAAATATTTATAATACTAGTTCTCGAACATGTTCAACGTAAATGTATTTCACACTAAATAAATTTTAAAAAACAGTAATATTAGATTAAATGTGCAATGAGTTATATGAATTTGAAAGGGAAGATCATCTTTTGTTGGATTTATATGGGGTTATTATGTCAGTTCAATGGAACTTATCTTCCCTACTATCTCCAAAATTCGTAAAAATCTAACACATATGACAAAAATATTTTCCTCTAACTTTAATGTATTTCTCTTTCTTCAAAATTTCATCAATCATAAATATACAATTGGAACTATTCCAAATATTTCGATGTAGTTATCAATCAATGGAAAACCAAAAATGATTTTCGAATTTATAATTTGTAACACCCCATAGCCAAAACATACCAAAAATTAGTTTTTCAGAAATATCTGCAGGTGCTACCAACGGTGGCATCGAAGGACAGTAGCCTGAACCACAATCCGTCTTGCACAACCGTCGATGAGATAAGAAACTCCCAGAAATTTCAGTCTAGAAAAATTGGTTAAGTCTTGGACGACGGACGGACTTACAGTTCGTAGGTGAAACGGCGATCCGTAGTCCGTGACTGTCGATCAAGATTCCCTTCAACCACTCTCTGACAAGAGCTATGGATGACCAGCATGGTTCGTAGGTGGACCTACGGTCCGTAGGTCTGACTGTAGGTGGAAAATTTGAGGCCAGGTAAGGGGAATGCAGTGGGTCAACTTAAAATGACCATAACTCTTTACACAAAATGAATTAGGTCTCACATTACCTACCTACAGATATATAATTGTATTATCTTTTCATAGCCACTGACCTTGCTAAAATCAGACCTCCGAGTGAAAAGTTATGCCAATTTTTGTAAAGGCATGGAAAACAGGCCCTCATGACGGACCCAACAACGGAGTGTGGGGCGCACCACAGACCGTCAGTCCTGGCCGTCGTGAGGCCTGACAGCAACCTTCCCAGGGATCTTTTTGAACCTTCCCACTCCGTTTAAACCCTAAGTTACGTCGTTTTGATCCTAAATCATCAGATTTTAGTCAGTTTAAGCCTAGAAACGTAATTATAATATATCCAAGTCAAATCATTAAATCAAAACTGAGAAAATTAGAAGCAAGAGATGAGAAGAAAGCTCAAACCCTAGTTCAAGAACGCCACAAGCTCCAACAGTTCCAGCCCCAAAACTTAAGTATTTTTCCGTGGATTTCATCACTAGGCATGTGTATTTCACTAGTGTATTCCTTTCACCCATTGGGTCCTTAGTTTCAATCAGTTCTTGATTCTCTTATAATGATAAAAGCTAGGATTTCTAGAATTTTGATATAACTTCATGAATTTTTTAAATATATGTTCCAAATCAGATTATCATGTTATTACTCTGATTATCGCATGAATTTCAGGACCCTAGCTTTGTATTTCTTTAGTTCTTGAATTACACATGCTAGGTCATATATTTCAGACACTTCATATATACATGCTTCAGTTATAAATGAATAATTACCAGATTAATTATTGCATTTTCAGTTTGCATGTTCAATTTTGAGCTATCCAGTATTTACAGAAATTCAGATATAATCAGTTAAATTACAGAATTCATTGGGAGTAGCATAATACCGAGTTGGACTAGGGTTTAGTGTACCCAATAGTCCCAGAACTACTAGTCGAGTAGGTTGTAAGTCTCCTCTGTGGGCAATCAGTTTAGTGATCACGCCAGCATGCATTTATACCTTTGGTAGGGTATATTTGGTCCTCTTAATGGGGCGTATACATCAGACTCCATATTTAGCTCATGTGGTTTTATTATCAGCTTTAGTAGCTCCCACAGTTCAGTCAGACTCTCTGCATTGACCATTTATTAATATATACAGTATTAAGTTTAAGCATGTTATAAATTGGTCTTTACATCTAGTTAGCTAAAAAATCGGCACATCACGTTCAGATTATTATACCTGTTTTTGTGTTATCTTCTCGTGATGTAGGTTCAAGTTCTCAGCATCCAGATCACGCATAGATCGATTTCCCGATCTCCAGTTCAGCAGATTCAGTGGTGAGTCCTCATTCTCTGAGGACAACAGTCATAAGTTTCATTTCAGTCTTTAGTCATTTAGTTTCAGTTTTTGCTAGATTTAGTTGGGGCTTGTCTCAGTATTTCTAGTCTAGTTTAGAGGCTATTTTCAGACATAGTTAGATTCAGCTTAGTATTGAGTTAATATTTCTTTTGTATTAAAATCATTGTTCTCAAATATCTTTGTTATAGAATATGGGTATTCCCCATCTTTTCATTTTAAGTATGATTTAGCTTCCGTAACAGTTTATTATTTTTAGTATGCTCATGATCATGCTAAAATGGTTAGCTTGGGATCACTTGTGGTGCTAGGTTCCGTGTCCGCATCTCAGAGGTAGCTCGGGGCGTGACAAAACTTGGTATCAAAGCACTAGGTTCAAGAGTCTTAGGATGTCTGAAAAAGCCGCACTAAGTAGAGTCCTTTTCATGGGTGTAAAGTACACCACATCTAATGAGAGGGAGGCTATGAAGTGTTTTAGAAAAAACTTCACCTTCTTGTTACTATTATCGTGCGTAAGGTATGATCTAATTCTATTCTAACTCGAGATAGAGCACTTAAGATCATACCTTCTCATAGAGCTAATGCTAGGAATGCGAATGCCAGGAATGCAAACACAGCTCCTCCAATCCCAGATCAAGAAGTCTCCAATGCTGAGTTCAGGAATGCCATACAGATGTTGGCTTAGAGTATGACCCACCAGAATAATTGGATTCATGATCTTATGAATGAAAATAGTGGATCAGCAGCAGCAAGGGTCCGTGACTTTATTAGGATAAATCCGTCTGTGTTCTTAGGATCGCAGACTAATGAAAATCCTAAGAATTTCTTGGATGAAATCAAGAAGATCTTTGAGGTGATGCAGGTTACTTGGAATTATCGGGTTGAGTTGTCATCATATTAGCTGAAAGACGTGGCTCATATCTGTTACACTCAGTGGAAGGAGAATAGGGGTGCAAATGCAGCTCCTATTACTTGGGAGTGCTTCAGTGAGACTTTTCTCGACAGGTTTTTCCCAATAGAGTTGAGAGAAGCAAAGGCCCAAGAATTCATGAACTTGAGGTAGGGAAACATGATAGTACAAGAGTATGGGCTGAAGTTTCACCAACTATCCAGGTATGCTCCTCACATGGTTGCTGTCTCCAGGGCTCAGATGAATAAGTTCTTGTATGGAATATCATATTTGGTGAAGACAGAGTGCAGAACTACTATGTTGCTGGGAGAGATGAACATCTCTAGGCTTATGACTCATGCTCACCGGGTTGAGGGTGATAAGCTTAGGGAACATGCTAAGGAAAATAAGAAGGCTAGGACTGGGAACTATGACTATTCTCAGCAGAATTCGGGTGGTGGAAATCGCTTACAGGGTCAGCAAAAGTTTTCAGCTCCAGCCCCTTCATCAGCTAATGTTCCATCCTCCAAGAATAGGTATGACCAGAAGGGCAGAGCACTAGTATCTAAGTCTTAGGGAAGTGTTTTAGGCACCAACACTTACCCCACTTGCCCTAAGTATGGTAAGAACCATCCGGGCATGTGTTTTCCAAGAAAAGAAGGATGTTTTAGATGTGATCAGTCTAGTCAGAGGTTGAGGGACTGTCCTTCTAGACAGGGTCAAGGAGGTGGTAAGGTAGAGATCAGTCTACAAATTCAGCAGCACCAGCAAGTCGCCCAACTCAGCAGGGTAACTCATCTGGTACAAGTGGTGGTCAGCGCCAGAACAAACTTTATGCTCTTCAGGCTCGCCAGGATCATGAAGGTTTTCTTGATGTAGTCACTAGTACGTTACGAGTCTTTCATCTTGATGTTTATGCATTGTTAGATACAGGGGATACTCTTTCTTTTGTAACTCCTTATATAGCAGTCCAATTCAGTGTCAGTCAAGAAACACTCTCAAAACCCTTCTCAGTCTCTACTCTAGTCGGTGACCCAGTTATAGCTAGACGGGTATACAAAAATTGCCCTGTCATAGTCTCTTAGAAATTCACCTCAAGAGATCTAGTAGAGTTAGAAATGGTAGACTTCGATATCATTCTAGGCATGGATTGGTTACACTCATGTTATGCCTCTGTCGATTGTAGAACTAGGATTGTTCGTTTTCAGTTTCTAGACGAACCAATCTTAGAATGGAAGGGTAATATCCTAGAGCCTATGGGTCGATTTATTTCTTACCTTAAGGCCAGAAAGATGATATCTAAGGGTCGGGTTAAGGATTCTAGCCTTAAAACCCCATATCTTGAGTCAGTTCCAGTAGTCTGTGAATTTCCATAAGTATTTCCAGAAGATTTTCTTGGGGTTCCTCCCGAAAGGGAAATCGACTTTGGAATTGATCTCCTTCCAGATACCCAGCCTATTCCTATTCCTCCTTACAAAATGGCTCCATCAGAGCTTAAGGAATTGAAAGAGCAGTTGAAAGACCTTCTTGATAAGGGTTTCATCAAACCTAGTATTTCACCATGGGGTGCACCAGTATTATTCGTAAAAAAGAAAGATAGTTCTCTCAGAATGTGCATTGACTATAGACAGTTGAACAAGGTCACAATCAAGAATAAGTATCCCATCCCCAAGATTGATGACTTATTTGACCAAATTCAGGGTGCTAGTCATTTTTCAAAGATAGACCTCAGATTGGGTTATCATCAACTTTGATACAGAGATAGTGACATTCCAAAAACAGCCTTCACAACTCGGTATGGTCATTATGAATTTATAGTTATGTCATTTGGACTAACCAATGCTCCTGCAGCTTTCATGGATTTGATGAACAGAGTGTTCAAACAGTACTTAGACTTGTTCGTTATCATCTTCATTGATGATATCCTCATTCACTCTAGGAGTGAAGAAGAACATGCAAGTAATTTGAGAGTTGTTCTGCAGTCTCTCAAAGATCGCTAGTTATTCGCTAAGTTTAGTAAATGTGGGTTTTGGTTCAATCCGTTGCTTTCCTTGGTCACATTGTATCGAGCGAAGGGATCCGCGTAGATTCATAAAAGATAGAAGCAGTGAAATAATATCCCAGACCTACCTCTGCTACAGATATCAGAAGTTTCTTAGGTCTAGCAGTTAATTGTTGCATTCTCAGTTTGGATGTTCAGTTTTGAGCTATCCAGTATTTACAGAAATTCAGATATAATAAGTTAAATTACAGAATTCATTGGGAGTAGCATAATACCGAGTTGGACAAGAGTTTAGTGTACTCAACAGTCCCAGAACTACTAGTCGAGTAGGTTGTAAGTCCCCTCTGTGGGCAATCAGTTCAGTGATCACGCCAGTATGCCTTTATACCTTTGGTAGGGTATATTGCGCTACATCTTCTTGTGATGTAGGTTCAAGTTCTCAGCATCCAGATCACGCATAGATCGATTTCCCGATCTCCAGTTCAGCAGATTCTGTGGTGAGTCCTCATTCTTCGAGGACAATAGTCATGAGTTTCATTTCAGTCTTTAGTCATTTTGTTTCAGTTTTATGCTAGATATAGCTGGGGCTTGTCCCAGTATTTCTAGTCTAGTTTAGAGGCTATTTTCAGACATAGTTAGATTCAGCTTAGTATTGAGTTAGTTCTTTTGTTTTAAACTCATTGTTCAAATATCTCTATAATAGAATATGGGTATTCCCCATTTTTTTCATTTTAAGTATGATTTAGCTTCCGCAACAGTTTATTATCTTTAGAATGCTCATGATCATGCCAGCAGGGTTAGCTTGAGATCATTTGTGGTCCTAGGTTTCGTGTCCGCGTCTCGGGGATAGCTCGGGGCATGACATAATTTCTAACAATCTATGTGATAATTACAATTCAATTTCAAAGCGACACAAAAAAATATTTTTAATAAATTATTTTCCCTCCTAACCGAATATAAGTTATCAAAAAACACAGATTTTGTTCATACCATATTTAGGGAGTAGTTGTTTGAGCAATCCAATAGATTGAGGAAGTTGTGATTGATGGCTCCTAGAAGCATCCCCCATTTTTTCTTCTCTCTACACTTAAACGAACAACTCACAATAAAAAAAAAAGGATATGAGTGAAGTATATAGCAAACAGAGGAAACATATTTAAGTAGAAACTTTGAAGAAGAAAATCCCAACACATGTACTCACTGCAAGGATTTAGACTTGTAATAATAAAATTTGACAAAGAAACTTAAACTTTATTATTCTATGTCTATTGTGCATAAAGTGTACATTTGTATAATATTACACTCGATAATTATCTGACACATAACTCAAATAGAAATTCCAGATAGTTTTGTTTATTTATTTTTTATAAGAACGCCATATTTTAACTTTTATTTAAAGTTAGATTGAATTAGATTAATTGTGATATAAATAGTTATTTAGAAACTATAGAGGAAAAGTATTAAAAGTTGTAATTTGTATTATGTTAAATGCTTAAAATAATATAGATCAAAATTTATAGTATTTTAATCTATAAAAGAAACATGTATCACTGGAATCTGGTGTCATGACTCAAAGAAGTTGTGAGTGACACCCACATTTAACCCCATAGGTGGAAGAACCAACAAATTTAACCTCAACTTACAAACTACAGTCATAATGCGGAAGCTCAAAAACTTACTAGATATCTTTTCCAAAAACTTGAAAGTCAGCACAACAAGGACATCTAATCTCCAATTACTAAGTCTAAAAGTAGCAAAGATACCAAAATAAATGATATAAAGTAATTCGGGTCCGAAAACTAAGGACATAAGGTAATAACTAAGAGAATAACCCAAGCTCGAATGAATAATTCACCCTTGAACCTGATATGCTGAGACTTGATAGAGCTGAGGGCGATTCAAATTCGTCGGTACACTTGTTGCACTCCATATAAGGAAAACAAAGAAAAATACAAGTAGGACTCACTACGAGGCAACATGTACTGAGTAAGTATCATCAGCCAACTCAAAATAGTAACTAATATACAAAGAATAATAGTATGAACTCAACTACAGCACTTAACAGGTGGTAAGCAACAAACAACATGAATAAGTAACTACATAATCAATCAGAATATCAAGCATACCCATGAGGACTCATGCCTCCACGCCACGCTCATTTGCGAAATAGGTTCTTTGAGATTGAGTACATTAAGTTAATTCCATATCTTTTCCTTTAATGTTATTGTGTCGGAATGTGACACTCCGATCCAATTATATCATGTCGGAACGTGACACTCCGATCCAAGAATACTGTGTCGGAACGTGACACTCTGATTCAAGAATACCGTGTCGGAACGTGACACTTCGATTCAATTATACCATTAATTTATCATTCATTATCAGCACTTTCAATTCATTGATAATATTTCATCAAGCCTTCTTTATTCAAGGCATCACTTTGATAAAGAGGTTCAAAATTATAAGTTTCACGGTCTCAGGATTTCAGACCAATCACAAACACACAACTAAGCCACCCAACCACACAATCAAGTACATAGAAAAAATCACAATATCATTCAGTGCATATCAATCACTATTAAGAGTTTACTATCAAATAGCATAAACCATAACCTACCTCCACCGAAGAATCGAAGTCAAGCAAGCTACTTCTCCAATACTTTTTACTTCCTCAATGCCTCCGAACCTTTCCAAACTATCAAGTATATATGCATAATTTGTAAAATAACGATTCTATAAACTCTCATATTATTAGACCCAACAACGCACCTATTTTATAATTAATTCCTAAAGTTCAAACCAAAGGATAAGTCATAATTCCTCCAATTAGCATATCTTTAATGAGATTTTAAATAATTCAATATACCTGATATTTAATTATCTATATCAATATATCAAACTATAATTTACAATATAATAACAAAATTGCAATGTTTAATAGTTAAAACCACTGGTTAGGAACCAGTGGCAGCAAACACTTAAATGTATACCATACTTGTTTATATTCCAATTATTAATATCCTTATCAAATTATTAACTTCCTCCCTTTCATCCAAAATTCAGCCAATCTGTAAACCAAATTCGTCTCCAAAGTCAGCATGCATAATAATAATAACAATAATAATAATAATAATAATAATAATAATAATAATAATGAATTCTTAAAAGTTAAAGCCATTGCCAGTGGCATTCTTCTAAATCACACTATCAATCCTAATGTTGAGGACATCTACTCACATATATATAAAATAATATATATAATACCCTTCATGATCACTATCAAACCATATTCTTCCTTTACTTTCTTATCCAAAAGTTTCAACCAGCAGTACATACATTAACGCCTATAACATTGAAGCTACAAAAAATTTAATACAATTAATATTATTAGAAAGTTTAGAGTACTATTTCACCTGAAGTCGTCGTCCTTCTTCGAGGCTGCAGAGATGGTTCCTATCTAAACCCTTTTTTTACAGATCAGTTATTACCCTAATTGTATACCTTAAAATAATAAAAGTGGTAAAAGTGATCCACTATTAATTTTAATATTATTTTCTTTAACCACTAATTAAGTAAATTATTAAAACTACCCCACTAATTTCATAATTACAATTATAAATAGTCCAAGTGAACCATTTAGACTCTATAGGAAAGTATTATAAGAAATAAAATTCTCTAGCGCTCAAAACGATCAAAAGACTCATTACATCTGGATGAATAAAGTTTATACTCTTTTAGATCAAGAAGAAAATATTTGTAATATTAGTTCTCGAACACGTTCAACGCACGTGTATTTCACGCTAAATAATTTTTTTTAAAAAATAATATTAGATTAAATGTGCAATGAGTTATATGAATTTGAAAGAGAAGATTATCTTTTGTCTGATTTAAATGGGATTATTATGTTGATTCAATGGAAATGATATTCTCTACTCTCTCCAAATTTCGTAAAAAGCTAACACATATGACAAAAATATTTTTCCTCTAACTTTCAATTTATTCTCTTTCTTCAAAATCTCTCAGCATTCATCAATCTACAATTGGAACTATTTCAAATGTTTAGATGTAGTTCTCAATCAATGAAAAACTAAAAATGATTTCTGAATTTATAATTTCTAGCAATCGAAGTGATAATTACAATTCAATATCAAAGCAACACGAAAAAATATTTCTAAAAAATTATTTCCCCTTCTAATCGAATATAAGCCATCGAAAAACACAGAACGTGTTCATACCATATTTAGGGATCAGTTGTTTAAGCAATCCAGCGGATTGAGAAAGTTGTGATTGACGACTCCCATAAGAATCTCTCATTTTATCTTCTATAGATACTTTAAAGTAAAGTTCACAATAAAAAGAAAAAAAAAGGTACGAGTGAAGTATATAATAAACAGAAAAAATGTATTTAAGTAGAAACATTGGATAAGAAAATTCTGACACTTTTACCCGGTGCAAGGATTTAGACGTGTAACAGTAAAGTTTGACGGAGAAACTTAGGCTTAATTATTCTATGTGTGGTGTGCCTGTAATCTAACATGTATCTCAAATAGATAATCCAGATTTTTTTATTATTATTTTTTGTTAGAGGACTATATTTTAACTTTTATATGAAGATACATTGAATTAGATCAATTGTTAAATAAATAGTTATTAAAAACTATATATGAAAAGTGTTAAAAGTTGTTTTTCGTATTACGCAAATGCTTGAAGTAATACTGATCAAAATTTATAATATTTGAATCTCAAAAATAAACATGTATCACTTGAATCTGGATAAATAAAATTTATACTCTTTCGGTTGAAGAAGAAAATATTTATATAACTAGTTCTCGAACACGTGCAACGCACGTGTATTTCAAGCTCAGTAATTTTTTTCAAAAGATAATATTAGATTAAATGTGCAATGAGTTATATGAATTTGAAAGGAAAGATTGTCTTTTGTCTAATTCAAATGGGATTATTATGGAGGTTCAATGGAACGTATTTTCTCTACTGTCTCCAAAGTTCGTAAAAATCTAACACATATGACAAAAAATATTTTCTTCTAACTTTCAATGTATTTCTCATTCGTCAAAATCTCATCATTCACCAATCTACAATTGGATCTATTCTAAATGTTTAGATGTAGTTCTCAATCAATGAAAAATAAAAAATGATTTCCGGATGTTATAATTTCTTGCAATCAAAGCGATATTACAATTCAATTTTAAATCAACATGAAGAATTATTTCGCCTCCAACTCGAATAAGCTATCAAAAAACACCGAACGTGTTCATACCATATTTAGAGAGTAGCTGTTTGAGCAATCCAACAGATTGAGAAAGTTGTGATTGACGACTTCCATAAGCATCTCCCATTTTTTCTTCTCTCTACACTTTAAAGAACAATTCACGATAAAGAAATTGGATACGAGCGAAGTATATAACATAGAGACGAAACGTATTTAAGTAGAAATCTTGAAGAAGAAAATCCTAACACTTGTACTCCGTGCAAGGATTTAGACGTGTAATAATAAAATTTGACGGAGAAATTTAGGCTTTATTATTCTATATGTGGTGTGCCTGAGGTTTACATTTGTATAATAGTACACCCGATAGTTATCTGACACGTAACTCAAATAGATAATCCAGATGTTTTTATTTTTATTTTTATTGTAAGAACACTATATTTTAAATTTTATTTGAAGATATATTGAATTAGATCAATTGTTAAATAAATATTTTGCGTTTTTGTATTATGTAAATACTTAAAATAATACTGATCAAAATTTATAATATTTGAATCTCGAAAAGAAACATGTATCACTTGAATTTGAATAAATAAATTTTTGACTCTTTTGGATGAAGAATAAAATATTTATAATACAAGTTCTCGAACACGTCACGCTAAATACTTTTTTTTAAAATAATATTAGATTAAATGTGCAATGAGTTATATGAATTTGAAAGGGAATATTATCTTTTGTCTGATTTAAATGGGATTATTATGTCAATTGAATGAAACTTATCTTCTCTACTGTTTCCAAAGTTCGTAAAAATCGAACACATATGACAAAATTATTTTCCCCTAACTTTCAATATATTTCTCTTTCTTCAAAATCTCATCATTCATCAATCTACAATTGGAACTATTACAAATGTTTAGATGTAGTTCTCACTCAATGAAAAACCAAAACTGATTTTCAGATTTAAAATTTCTAGCAATATAAGTGATAATTACAATTCAATATCAAAGAACCATGAAAAATATTTTTAAAATATCATTTCCCCTCCTAATCGAATATAAGCTATCAAAAGCACAAAACTTGTTCATACCACATTTAGGGAGCAATTGTTTGAGTAATCCAGTGGATTGAGGAAGTTGTGATTGATGACTCCCGTAAGCATTCCCTATTTTTTTCTTCTCTCTACACTTCCATGAACAACTGACAATCAAAAAAAGGATACGAGTGAAGTATATAACATACAGAGAAAACATATTGTAGACACTCTGAAGAAGAAAATCCTAATACGTGTACTCAGTGCAAGGATTTAGACTTATAACAATTAAATTTGACAGAGAAACTTAGACTTTATTATTCTATGTCTGTTGTGCATTTTATTTGAAGTTAGATTGAATTAGATCAATTATTAAATAAATAGGTATTTAGAAACTACAGATGAAAAGCATTAAAAGTTGTGATTTGTATTATGTTAAATGCTTAAAATAATACTAGTCCTCAAACACGTTCAACGCACGTGTATTTCACGCTAAATAATTTTCTTTAAAAAATAATATTAGATTAAATGTGCAATGAGTTATATTAATTTGAAAGGGAAGATTATCTTTTGTCTGATTTAAATGGATTATTATGTTGATTCAATGGAACTTATCTTTTCTACTCTCTCCAAAGTTCGTCAAAATTTAACACATATGACAAAAATATTTTTCCTCTAACTTTCAATTTATTTCTCTTTCTTCAAAATCTCATCATTCATTAATCTACAATTGGAACTATTTCAAATGTTTAGATGTAGTTCTCAATCAATGAAAAAACAAAAATGATTTCCGAATTTATAATTTCTAGCAATCTAAGTGATAATTACAATTCAATTCCGAAGCTACACTAAAAAATATTTTTAAAAAATTATTTCGCCTCCAACTCGAATATATGCTATAAAAAAACACAGAACGTGTTCATACCATATTTAGGGAGCATTTGTCTAAGCAATCCAGCAGATTGAAAAAGTTCTGATTGACGACTCCGATAAGAATCCCCCATTTTTTCTTCTCTCGACACTTTAAAGAACAGTTCACAATTAAAAAAAAAAAAGGACGTGTGTGAAGTATATATCATAGAGAGGAAACATATTTAAGTAGAAACCTTGAAGAAGAAAATCATAACACTTATACTCGTTGCAAGGATTTAGACGTGTAACAATAAAATTTGACAAAGAAACTTAGACTTTATTATTCTATATATGGTGTTCCTAAGGTGTACATTTGTATAATAGTACACCCGATATTTATCTGACACGCAACTCAAATAGATAATCCAGATATTTTTTTATTTTTTTGTAAAAACACTATATTTTAAATTTTATTTGAAGTTTTATTGAATTAGATCAATTGTTAAATAAATAGTTATTTAGAAAGTATATATAAAAACTATATTTTCATTTTTTTATTATGTTAAATGCTTAAAATAATACTGATCAAATTTATATTATTTGAATCTCGAAAAAAATTATGTATCACTTGAATAAATAAATTTTATACTCTTTTTGATCAAGAAGAAAATATTATAATACTAGTTCTCCAACACGTGCAACGCACGTGTATCCCACGTTAAATACTTTTTAAAAAAAATAATAATATTAGATTAAATGTGCAATAAGTTATATGAATTTCAAAAGGAAGATTATCTTGTGTCTGTTTTAAATGGGATTATTATGTTGGTTCAATGGAACTTATCTTCCCTTCTATCGCCAAAGTTCGTAAAAATCTAACACATATGACAAAAATATTTTCCTCTAACTTTCAATGTATTTCTCTTTCATCAAAATCTCGTCATTCATCAATCTACAATTGGAACTATTCCAAATGTTTAGATGTACTTCTCAATAAATGAAAAAACAAAAATGATTTCCAGACTTTATAATTTCTAGCAATATATGCGACAATTACAATTAAATTTCAAAGCAACATGAAAAATTATTTAAAAAGAATTATTTCGCCTCATAAGCGTCATATAAGCTATCAAAAAACACAGAACGTGTTCATACCATATTTAGGGTGCAATTGTTTGAGCAATCCAGCAAATTGAGGAAGTTGTGATCGACGACTCCCATAAGCAACGCCCATTTTTTCTTCTCTCTACACTTTGAAGAACAGTTCCCAATCAAAAATAGAGTATGAGTGAAGTATAGAAAATAGAGAGGAAATGTATTTAAGTAGAATCCTTGGAGAAGAAAATCCTAACACTTGTATTTAGTGCAAGGATTTATACTTGTAACAATAAAATTTGACAGCGAAACATAGGCTTTATTATTCTATGTCTGGTGTGCATCAGGTACACATTTGTAGAATAGTACACCCGATAGTTATATGACACACGTAACTTAATTAGACATTCCAGATATTTTTTTTTTGTAAGAACACTATATATTAACTTTTATTTGAAGTTAGATTGAATTATATCAATTGTTAAATAAATAGTTATGTAGAAACTATATATATATATATATATATATATATATATATATATATATATATATATATATATATATATATATATATATATATATATATATATATATATATATATATGATATCGATTGTAGCTTGACAAGCTATTAAAATCAGTGTGTTTCATGCATTGCAACACTGCCTTAGACTAATAACTTCAATTTTTTTATTAAACCTCTAATGTATATAATCTCATATATAATATTTTTTTTCTATAGCAATACATGCAATTACATATTGAAGTGTAACATAGATCAAAGATTAACAACATAAAAGAAACAACAATTTTAACTAATTAATCGACATCACCAGAGAAGGTAAACTACCACAAAATGGGTCTTTGACATTGCTGCCTCTAATCTTCAATCGAATATAAGAATCTCTCGCTTTCAATTATATGATATAATTTAAATAGTAATACACATATCTAATTTACTGTGCAAATCAACTAGAACTACATCCTATATTTTTTTAAAATGTTAGGTGTATTGTATAAAACTTATAGAGTACATTAAAGTTTTATAACGGATGAAAATTAAAAGAATTAACAAATTTAAAATTAATGGGATAAGTGCATATAATTATATAGTAAAAGATAAATTACATTAAAGGCTTAACAGCTTCATAAACTTTACAATAAAGTTTCACAATTTTAGAAAGTTGAAACGAAACTAAAATATTGAATAGAGGACAATTTTAGGAAGATGAAAAAGCTAGCAATTCCAAGACATTGAATATAGGTTGTTGTAATTGTGTGATAATTAAAATATTACTCCTATTTAATTAGAGTGGATATTTTATTTATGTAAAAATGCACAATTATCCCCCTAGACTATGACGGAAATCTCAGAGACACACCTTAACGAAAGTAAGGTCATATTACCACCACCCCACCACCACCCTCGAACTTATCTTTTTTTGTAATTTTGTGCACCATTTCAGCTTATATGGCATCCAAATATCACCCCGCGCCTACGGAGTGTGTCACGTAAGACAAAAGGTACATAAAATTACAAAAAAGAAATAAGTTCATTGGGTAATAGGACCTTAGTTTAGTTAAGTGTGTCTCTAAAATTTCGATTATAGTCTAGGAGGGTACTTGTGTATTTTTCCTTTATTTATTACATTAGGGTGCATTAATTATGTACTTGACAATTTAATTATACTACTAATTAGATTAGATACTTTTATTTATTAAATATTTTTATTAAGTAAAAGGATAAAAAAGTAATTAAATTTTTTAAATTGAGCCTTCCACTTATAATAATAATAATAATAATATATGATATATGATATGATATAATGATTATGTTTAAGTAGAGTACAACAAGAAGTAATATGTTTGAAACACGGTAATATACCAACTAGTATAATTTAATAAACTATCAGTTAATAATAGTGTTGTAACCTAAGGAATGATTGCTAGATCAAAAATATGGATAAGTAAAACAATATGTAACAAATAAAATAGATATTTACTTTATCAATATCAAAGCTGCTCTAATTAAAAGTGATGAATAAAAGCAAAGTGATAGATTCAGAGTAATCCACGGAGTGTCCATGTTTTATTTACCATCACATTTTACTTTTTGATTGTTTAGATTGATGGTGGCTCACAAAATTATGTATATCTCATAGTTTAATAAATATTCATTTTATATGAATTTGTAAAAAAAAAAAAAAAAAAAAATACTAGTTTTTTTCTATATAGTGCTCACAACTTACAATTTTAATAATTTAAATTTTGACAATTTTAGATAATTTTCGTAGATTTGACCTTGTAATAGTAACTTTTACTATGACTTATGATATGAAGTTTTTTTTATAAAAAAAATATTTTTTATGACAAATATTCGGATATAATTTTATGCTGGTAAATAGTTGAGGAGAAATCATGAATTTTTTAGATAGAGCATACTATGAGACATGAATTCGTATTTGAATATGTTCACACACGGGGTGATATCCATAATTTTATGGAAAGATTGAGATCAATGAGCTAAAGTCTTTGAAAGACCCTTATTCTGGGAACTGAGCATCGATATTTTAACGACTGAATTTTCATCGTTAAAAAAACCAATGGAGAAAGAATTAGGGTTAGAAAACTTTTGCTAGTTACTTGGAATTTTCTAATTTAGTCCAATTTGAACAGAATTGGAGTCAGTAAAGTATAGGGAAATTTGGTAACAACTAGGATTAATTATGAATTTGATTACATAAATATATAACTAAGACTTTATGGAACCCATACGACTTTACTGAATTGAATTCGGGCGAGTACAACTCCTAAAAATGATCTGAGCGTGACGGATGGTCTTTGAATGTCAAGGGTTGGAGGTATGTTGTGAAATGGGGACTTGGAATCCAAATTCAAGCATTTTGTCTTCATGCACGCCGTTGTCGCACGATGGTTGTCGCTGTAGCGGGGCCGGTGCAGTGGGATGCGTCCCGTCATAGCGGGACAAATGCAACTTAAGTCTGAAATAAAATCTAAAAGTATTTTATTCTGCACTTTTCGATTTTGAGAGCTAAGGAACAACCCTAAGGGTTTTCTTGATAGTCTTTTACCATTCTTGAGGAAAAAAGTAACGTTTTCTCTCGGCGAATCTATTTTTTGATCCGTAGAACTTATTTTCTTAGGTGGTTATTGTTAAGGAAGGGTTTTGGAGCTGTTTGGATGGTGGAAAAATTCTTAATCTGGGTATGGGGATCAAGGGTCTGAGTTAATATTATTTATTAAGATCTGGGTAATTGGGTCTTGATTTTTTATCCTTGCATGTAAACTGTTATCTGTAGACTTTAAACAAGTGGAAAGAATTCCAAAAGTGAAGATTCAAGTTTCTTAGGGGATTCAAGTTTTGATTCATGGTAGGTGATGGTTGTGATTTCATATTAGTGTGATATATGTTTGCAATTACTACATTATGATGTATAGATGTATGTGTGTCACGACCCAAATCGGGGCCGTGACTGGCACCCACATTTTACCCTCCTATGTGAGCGAACCAACCAATCTAACCTTAACATTTCAATGTATAACAACAGAAAATAGTGCGGAAGACTTAACTCATTAATAAAAACCAATTCAATAACTACTAAAATTCAACATCTATTATTTCCCAAAATCTGGAAGTCATCATCACAAGAACATCTACGATCAAATTACTAAACTAAAAATGTCTAAGAAGCTAAAACAATTAAGAGCTAGTCCATGCCGGAAGTTCAAGGCATCAAAACTTGAAGAAGAAGATCCAGTCCAAGCTAGACGCATTAGCTCACCCTGAATTTCCGATGAAGTGAAGACTGGCTAGATTACTGTTGAGTTGAAGAAAGCGGTCCGTTTGCTGCACTCCACAAATACAAAGAAGACAACATAAAAGTAGGGGTCAGTACAAACCACGGGTACTGAGTAGATATCATTGGCCAACTCAAAATAGAAACAGTATATATCAGTTAATATCATAAATCAACTATAAAACTCAACATGTAGCAACAACAAGTACTATAATCAT
Source organism: Solanum chilense (assembly GCA_032847665.1). Lineage (NCBI taxonomy): Eukaryota > Viridiplantae > Streptophyta > Magnoliopsida > Solanales > Solanaceae > Solanum > Solanum chilense. The sequence goes on along the minus strand of CM064963.1, from coordinate 53,504,172 downwards.
CAATAAGTACTATCAAGTTCATCCATGAGGGCTCAAGCCTCAATACCATACTCATTTGGGAATTAAGTTCATTATGTTGAGTAAATTATCATCTTTCAAGATTCATTATCTTTCTTCCTCTTGTGTCGGTACGTGACACTCCGATCCCCTACTACTATGTGTCGGTACGTGACACTCCGATCCCCTAATTCTACGTGTCGGTTCGTGACGCCCGATCCCCTAATATGTGTCGGTACGTGACACCCGTCCCACTATTACTATGTGTCGGAACGTGACACTCCGATCCACTAATACTATGTGTCGGAACGTGACACTCCGATCCACTAATCTCATTCTATCAATTCATCAAGCCTTCTCTATACCAAGGCATCATCAATCCCATTACTTTAATTCATCAAGCCTTTTTTTATACCAAGGCATCATCATTAATGAAGTATATTAAAGTTTCTTTCAAGATTTGGGATTCAAGGGTTTTCATCATGCTTGTTTTATCAAAATCACATAATCATGTTCATACAAGCATACAATTAAGCATATAGAAGGGTTTACAATACCACCAATACATATTATTTGCTATTAAGAGTCTACTACGCATAACGTAAAAACCGTAACCTACCTCCACCGAAGATTAGTGATCAACAAGAATTTTCCCAAGCTTTGTGCTTTTCCTCCTCTTCGATCGATCAATCCTCTCTCTCTCTCTGTTCTTTCTCTTTTTCTTATTCAAAACCCTCTTTCTTTTACCCTAATTAACATATAATTAAGTGTAAAAGATGACAATAATACTCCACTAATTAACTTAAGGTTACCTCTTTTAACCCCCAAGTAATTAGACTTATTAACATTAACCCTCTAACTTTATAATTAAAGCAAGAATAGTCCAAAACGTCCCTTACAACGTGTAAAGAAATCCGACCCAACCTGGGATTTGCGCAACCTGTGACGGCCCGTCGTGCCTGCGACGGTCCGTCATGCAGGTCGTCGCAACATATTAGAACTCCATTTTTCTCTAAGGATTCTGTGACGGTCCGTCCTGCACTTCCGTCGCGACGTTCAGAGAATCGTTCCCTGTACCAAATTCTCAAGAGTTAAAGTGTTTTGGAACGGGGCCTCACGACGGTTCGTCGTAGCTCTGACGGTCCGTCCTGCAGGTCCGTCACAGATTACAGAGAGTCGATTTTAGTACCCAAATTTTAGAATTCTAAGTGTTCTGGGACGAGACACCCTCGACGGTCCATCGTGGTATCCGTCGTCTCAGCCAGTTTTTCCAGAAATAAAATCTGCTGCTCCAAACGACTAAACAGGTAGTTACAATAGATACCAATTTAACCATCGTTCGTCATCGAATGATCAAAAGAAGAAAAACAAGGGCGAACAGAAGTACCTGAATCTGTAAATAGATGTGGGTATTTTTCTTGCATATCTGCCTCCTTCTCCCAAGTGGCCTCTTCAACCGGTCGATTCTTCCATTGAACTTTGATGGATGCAATCTCTCTCGACCTCAACTTGCGAACCTCTCTATCTAAAATAGCAACCGGTTCCTCCTCATAAGTCAGATTCTCATCAAGCAAAACTGAGTCCCAACGGATGATGTAGTTTCCATCCCCATGGTATCTTTTCAACATGGACACATGAAATACCGGATGCACCCCGGACAGCCCTGGAGGCAAGGCTAATTCATAAGCCACCTCCCCTACTCGCTTAAGCACTTCAAATGGTCCAATATACCTTGGACTTAGCTTACCCCTTTTTCCAAACCGCATCACCCCTTTCATGGGTGAAACCTTCAGCAAGACTTGTTCACCTTCCATGAACTCCAAGTCTCTAACCTTTCGATCCGCATATTCCTTTTGTCTACTTTGAGCCGCTAAAAGCTTTTCTTGAATAGCTTTCACCTTTTCCAATGAATCCCTCAACAGATCCGTACCCCAAGGTCT
>CM064963.1:53458675-53498954 GCA_032847665.1 Solanum chilense | reverse complement strand
GAGAAGTGTTGACCGGTCTGAGGTGGACCCCCAACTACAGTCTGTAGTGAAGACTGAATTGGTCGAACTGAGTAGCCTCCAGAACTCTGTCCTCTAGTATACGAACCGTTGAACTCACCTCCCTTTCGAAACCTTTTTGATGTCGATGTCGTGGTGAAGTCATCTGGCTTCACTCCTTCCACCTCTATCACAAAGTCTACCACCTCTTGGAAGGATTTTGCCGTAGCCGCTACCTGTAAGGCTGAAATCCGCAATTCTGACCTCAACCCCTTCACAAAACGGCGAATCCGTTCTTGTGGACTGAAACAAAGTTGGGTGGCATACCTGGATAATGCACGGAATTTAGCCTCATATGCATTAACCGTCATCCTACCTTGCTCTAAACTCAAGAACTCATCCCTTTTTCTATCCCTCAAAGTCCTTGGGATATACTTCTCCATAAACAAACTAGAGAATGATGCCCAAGTCATAGGCGGTGCCTCTGTTGGTTGACACTCAACATGTGACCGCCACCACATTTTGGCGTTCCCTTGAAACTGATAGCTCACGAACTCGACGCCAAACCATTCTACTATACCCATCTTGTGTAGTAGCTCATGACAATCAACCAGAAAATCGTAAGCATCCTCAAATTCTGCACCCTTGAAGACTGGAGGTTTCAATTTCAAGAACTTACTGAAAAGTTCATGCTGATCATTTGTCATTATAGGCCCAGTAGTCAGACGAGGAAATGTGCCTATTTCCAATGAAGCATCCATACGAGGAGCCATAGTGGCTACATGTTGTACCTTTGAAACCGGGGGTGTTGATGCAGAAAACACTGGAGGTGCCTGACCCTGATCAGATAATCCACTAAGATAGGCCAGAACTTGATTAATCATTTCTGGGGTAGGTTGGGGTGGTAATTCCTCATTCTGCATTAGTTCATTCTCCCCTTCCTCAGTCGGTGTAGGTGTCACCGCCCTAGTACCAAATGGGCTAGGTGCTCGTCCTCTTCCTCTAGAGGACGTCCTCCCACGACCTCTACCACGGCCTCTTGCCACTGATCCTCCGCGAGCTACAGCCCCAGTGGCTGGCTCAGACGCTTCTTGTCTTTCCGTTGTCGCTGCTGGTGCGGTCGTTGCTCTAGTTCTAACCATCTGCGAAATAGAGTGAAGATGGTCAGATACCAATTTGTATCACCTAGATACCAATTGGACTCAAGTAGTAGCACGAAAGAAAGAAAGAAAGGAATTTTCCTAAAGTCTTATAGCCTCTCAAAGAAAAGTAATGGCGTCCCCCTACCAATCCATAAGACCCTACTAGACTCGTTCTTGTGTGATGAGACCAACGAACCTAATGCTCTGATACCAAGTTTGTCACAACCCAAAACTGAGCCGCGACTGGCACCCACACTTAACCTACTATGTGAGCGAACCAACCAATCTAAACCCAAACATATTGAAATAAATACAATGCGGAAGACTTAAACTCATTAACAAAATCAATTAAACAACTTCTAAAATTTATAACTCATTATCCCCAAAATCTGGAGGTCATCATCACAAGAACATCTATGATCAAATTACTAAACTAGGAATATCTAAGAAACTAAAATACATAAAAAACTAGTCCATGCCGGAAATTCAAGGCATCAAGACTTGAAGAAGAAGATCCAGTCCAAGCTAGAAGCATTAGCTCACCCTGAAATCCGGTGTACTGAAGACTGGCTAGAATTACTGTTGAGTTGAAAACGACGGCGCGTTTGCTGCACTCCACAAATAACAAAGAAAGAAACAAACAAGTAGGGGTCAGTACAAAACACGGGTACTGAGTAAGTATCATCGGCCAACTCAAAATAGAAACAGTATATATCAATTAATATCATAAATCAACTATAAAACTCAACATGTAGCAACAACATGTACTATAATCATCAATAAGTACTATCAAGTTCATCCATGAGGGCTCAAGCCTCAATACCATACTCATTTGGGAAATTAAGTTCATTATGTTGAGTAAATTATCATCTTTCAAGATTCATTATCTTTCTCCCTCTTGTGTCGGTACGTGACACTCTGATCCCCTACTACTATGTGTCGGTACGTGAGACTCCGATCCCCTAATTCTACGTGTCAGTTTGTGACACCCGATCCCCTAATATGTGTCGGTACGTGACACTCCGATCCCCTAAATCTACATGTCGGTTCGTGACACCCGATCCCCTAATATGTGTTGGTACGTGACACTCCGATCCCCTAAATCTACGTGTCGGTTCGTGACACCCGTCCCACTATTACTATGTGTCAGAACGTGACACTCCGATCCACTAATACTATGTGTCGGAACGTGACACTCCGATCCACTAATCTCATTCTATCAATTCATCAAGCCTTCTCTATACCAAGGCATCATCAATCCCATTACTTTAATTCATCAAGCCTTCTCTATACCAAGGCATCATCAATCCCATTACTTTAATTCATCAAGCCTTCTTTTTATACCAAGGCATCATCATTAATGAAGTATATTAAAGTTTCTTTCAAGATTTGGGATCCAAGGGTTTTCATCATGCTTGTTTTATCAAAATCACATAATCATGTTCATACAAGCATACAATTAAGCATATAGAAGGGTTTACAATACCACCAATACATATTATTCGCTATTAAGAGTCTACTACGCATAACGTAAAAACCATAACCTACCTCCACCGAAAAATAATGATCAAGCAAGCAATTCCCAAGCTTTGGTTCCTCTTCATTCGATCCTCTCTCTCTCTCTGTTCTTTCTCTTTTTCTTATTCCAAACCCTCTTTATTTTACCCTAATTAACATATAATTAAGTGTAAAAGATGACAATAATACTCCACTAATTAACTTAAGGTTACCTATTTTAACCCCCAAGTAATTAGACTTATTAACATTAGCCCTCTAACTTTATAATTAAAGCAGGAATAGTCCAAAACGTCGCTTAAAACGTGTAAAGAAATCCTACCCAGCCTGGGATTTGCGCAACCTGTGACGGCCCGTCGTGCCTGCGATGGTTCGTCATGCAGGTCGTCGCAACATATTAGAACTCCATTTTTCTCTAAGGATTCTGTGACGGTCCGTCACCATTGTGACGGTCCGTCCTGCACTTCCGTCACGACGTTCAGAGAATCGTTCCCTGTACCAAATTCTCAAGAGTTAAAGTGTTTTGGAACGGGGCCTCACGACGGTTCGTCGTAGCTCTGACGGTCCGTCCTGCAGGTCCGTCACATATTAGAGAGAGTCGATTTTAGTACCCCAATTTCAAAATTCTAAGTGTTCTGGGACGAGACACCCTCGACGGTCCGTCGTGCCCATGACGGTCCGTCGTGGTATCCGTCGTCTCAGCCAGTTTTTCCAGAAATAAAATCTGCTGCTCAAAACGACTAAACAGGTCGTTACACAATCAAGAGCACATATGAGCCAATGATCATATATTCATTAAGACATGACCATATACAATACAAGAAAAAAATTATCAAGTAATTCCATGTCAATCATGTCATAAAAATAAATCATGTATAAGAGTTCATGACATTTGAACATATGAAAGACCCTTGATCTTAACCAATTACAAAGCTTAGAAGTTCAATGATCAAGTGAAGTCCCATAACCCAACACAACCAAGTAAACAAAACAATGTATCACAAGCAATGTCCAACTTCATATAACATAACATCATGAGTAGTCATCATATATTTAGCAATATAGCCCAATAACATGTTCATAAGTTAAACTAACATCATATAGGATAAGCAACATCTAAAGTAAACATATGCATATAATTTACTTTATAAGAGCATAAAATCAACCTCTTAGGACATCCCTCAAGGCCAACTAGTGCAATGTCTAGGTAGAGTCTGATACCCCTACCTACACTAAGTCATACCCCTTAAGTCACCGTAGTCATTGTGCACTCTATTTTTTCATTTTACTTTAAAGAACAATTGCCTTAACTGACATAGACCACATCATCTAAATGTGGAATCCAGTGTCATGAAACCCTACACTAAAAGAAGGCGGTCTACTTGCAAAAGTAGCTCCAAAACATGAACATAGCATTCTAGGTGGATCGACTAGCTATTATTCCTATGGGGGCCGCATAGTTTAAGAACTAGGAGACATACTTAAGACCCTATTTAGGAAAATTTCAGTATAATATATATCTCATGAGAACCATTATGAACCTACCTTCCCACATTGTAAAAGAAACCTCTCATAACTAGTTCACTTGATGCTAAACTAATATCCTTTTTGAAATGTCTTTAAGTCATACTAAAGATTTATAACTTAATATAGGACATTAGAGACTACTGATTGTATATCATAAAATAATATAATTAGGAATTGAATGAGAAATTCCTTTCACTACAACCCTCATATTAGAGATTATAAGTAATCCACAATCAACCTTCCATCATCATACCTTAATCATAATCTCACAATCAATATAATATTAACATTTTAATTAAATTCATCTTACCATAACCGATCTAATCTTATTACAATTAATACTTTAATTGAACATCACAATCAACTACAAGCCATCACAATTGAACTAAGGATTCAAGATCATATGTCTTGCGAATTAACCTTCACAAGCCTTCTTCCTTGTTATTACCATTAAAAACTGTTAGAGTTACAACATCAAGGAACGTCCATGACGTCTAGAGATTAGTAAAATAGAGGTTAGTGTGGCTTTGCATGTTTAATCGGGTTTTAAGAGCCGAATTTCAATTAAATTTCCTTGAATAGTGTTAAACAAGTATAGAGTGTGTTTAGGGTCGAAACGCCCGCGTACGACTCGCTTAAACGGATAGTCTCATCTCATGAGATTTACACGAACCTCGGCCTCCCCTAAAGCAGGAATCGCGACGCATAGCTATCCTTCGGTGCTCTGTATAAAGTTCCATCACATTCATCTTACACATCCTAGAAGTTGGCTTCTAGCGTGAGTGCATCATTGCTCATTAGATGATTTTTCATCTTATCATTAGTATTAAGCGTGTATTAATCTCAATACTTTCATTAGATTTTTTCTTAGAGACTAGTCTCCTCATTAACTTTTAGCTTTCGTAGGTGAGTACGTTATTGGTAAAACTTACTTAGGCTCATCTAGGATTGATTTGGTCTTTCACATTAACCTCTTATCATGTTGTCACCACATTCATTAACTTTAGCATATTAGCTCATCATAATTACTCACCCCTTTTACGTGAATGTTTATTTCATTATATTCCATTGCACATTGCCTTTTAGTGTTTTTCACACCCTTACTTAACTCTCATGGGGTCACATCAATTCATCACATACATCTTAGGTTTACTTACTTTTAACGTACGCTGGAATAATGAACCCAGATGTACAATCCATGACGCTTCATTCATAATTTGTCTAAGTGACTTATACTTACCTAAGATTATATGGTATAAGACTTATGTATCTTGTACGTATGCCCATGTCTCAATTTCAATTCCAATAGGCAACATCCATTAAATATTTAATCATATAAGACTTATGTGTCAATATGGAATTTGGGCAAAGGAACCAGATTTCGAATCCCTTGTATATCACTTATTTTATTTATATAAATTTTTGATTTAGAATTCTCGGCTTGAGGGCCCAAAATCTAATCCCCACACCTACTTTTCCTTTCTTTGTTTTCTTCACTTTGTCTGAAACATATCAGCTTGGAGACCCAAGATAGAATCCCCACGTACACATCCCTTTTATGTTCATTCTTTCCTTAATTCTTCCGTTTAGACCGATAGGATGTGGGATCAATCCCCCACAACCAGTTTTTTCTTTTATTTAATTTTTTGCCTAACTTCCTTTTCTATCCGAGAGGTTTTGGGTTCGATCCCCGCATACCTCATTTTATTTATCTTCCCTTTTTCTCATGTTGCTTCACACGCATTATCCCATTTCGAATCCCCCTCACCTTACTTTAAATATTTATTCTTTAAGCAGCCTTCATATAGTGGAGTCTCGGGTTCAATCCTTGATGACCTCACTTATTCAAAAAAAAATTACATCTCGAATTCTTCAAGTAACTTAGCCGAAACCAAATTTCCAGCAAATCTGGAATTTTATCACGCTTTCTAGTCAATTTCCTCAACATTTTATATGTTAAAATTTCACACAATTCATTTGACATTTCGTACGTTTATTTTGTGCATTTTCGTGGTTACGTTTGATCAAGGATTTCACACAATTCAGAAACATTACACCACTTATGAAAATCACGAGTTACTTCAAGTAATTGAATAAAAAACACATGAATTTAACATTCATATTACACACTGCAACCAGTGATGAAGGTCACGACATACACAATGTACACACAGGTTTAACACATTATTTTGGAAAGCATGCTTATTAAACACATATATCCGAATATACATAAATGAACATAATCATCACAAAACCTACAAAATTTAATAGGAGCTAGTGACGAGGACATGCAACGGGGAACATTCCTAGTTTTTAGATTAGAATTCGACTGATCCTAATGTTCTCTTTGAAAAGGGACCAAGAGGAAGAAAAACTCATACCTTTTATCGATCAACACCCTCCAAATCTTCTCCAATGACATCCCACTCCACGACAACAAATCCTCACCACCAAACATCAAGCACAACCCATCAAGAACCATGTTTTCTTTTGCTTTTCATATTTTGGTTTCGTTTTTCTTTTGAGTTTTAGTGTTCAAGTTCATCAAGAGTGATGAACTTTTGATTTTGTTCTTTTTACTGATAATGAACATGACAATGAGAATAAATAAGCGTGATAAAGAGAGTGGAGATATATTGGAGTAAGTGTAGGACTAGGAGTTTTAGTTGAAGACTTAGTCAAACTAGGACTCCTTGCCATTTAATATTAAAAATCTGATTTTTCAAAGTCTTAGGTTAAATGACTAGTCATTCCCTTACTTAAATCAGATAGTTAATATAAATTAATTAGATTTAACATTGCTTCCCTCAAGGATCGAACCCGGGTGAAGCTTAACTTGCGAAAAGGGTCAAATTCGGCCAACCATACCCAAATTGTCCACCTTTTTATATTAATTAATTAATTAATTAATTACATAGGGTATTTACAATGACACACCTAACCTTGAAAAGACCATTTTACCCCTAGACCATCCAAACATAAGATTACCCTTTTCATGTCTGGTTAAGACTCATCTCGGTGAATCTTAATATTGGGGTGTGTTACATGGATGGACCTAACCTCTCCTAGCTCTCAACTAGCTTACCAAGTTAGTTTTCCTTGCTGGTGTATAAGCTATGAGGTCCGGTTCCACGGGCATCAAGTCTTGAGGACCGGTCTAATCTAGGCATTCTAGGTACGTTTATGTATTATTTAGCATAATCATTTTTTGGTTGTCACAAGTAATTTAGGGTACGTGGGGTCAACTTCCATATTTACCCCTTTAATGAAACATTTAGTGTAGAAGATTGCAAGCACCATCGATAGACAATGATCAATGGGGCGTAAACTGGACGACGGGGCATCCTGCTTCTTTGTCGTTATTAAATAAAGCTCCTCGTTTGAGACACGAGGCTCACAAATCTAATTGTTTAGGTACACCTCCAATCGACGGGGCATCGATTGAGGAACGGGGCGTCAACTTGTCTCGACGATTGACACTGCCAAGGCAAATTCTAAGCAACCTTTGGTTCCTCCTTCAAGTCCTTTTGTGGGGCTGTTGGGGATTCTACCCGAATGTTTCCAACGTAAACAAATTCATTAATATGTTAGGTACCTTCCACATAAGTTTCACAAAAAAATAAAAACACGTAAAATATGTCAAGATACACATGCATGGCTGAAGGGATAACTTTTTGAACGTCCTGGACATTATTAAACGTTTTACTTACTGTTGACTTCAAATTAATCATAAGTGCACTTGATTAAAAATGTTAACAACATTTTAGGCACATGTGAGGCTCTAGACACCCTATGTCATTTATTAAGTCTTACAATATCCCCCACATAAGAATATTCATCCTCGAATAACACTTGGAACATTTTAATCACAACAAAGACTTGAATTACCCATAAAGCAGCTAATAACATCCATCACATCATTACATGAATTCAATTCACCAAACATACAAGAAACACCAACCTCAAATTATTTAGCACTCAATGCAACCCAAGCAAGCAAAACCTTTAGTTACTCACTTTCAAAGTGCATCAAACCCATAGTCTCTTGTCATGTTCAAAGGAGGAACATCTCTCTCCTAATATTAACATGGTCATTACAATTCATTTTATTAAGATCTCATATTATAAGTTCACACATAGCAGATTCCACATTACTCAAGAAGCAAGTAAGAACTCTTACTTCAATGAACATAAACTTGAGTCAAATAGATTAACAATTGATTCTTATTAGTTAGGCATAGTATCTTGTGGGCCATACTAAACCATGCTATTCTTAGTGAAGTTTAAGAAGGAACTTCCTTCTCCTCAAAATAATTACATGTCTCATAAGTTCATACACAAGTATGGAACAAAGGTAAGTTCATTTTAAATGAGATCTTCACGACTTTTAACAAAAGCATAGTCATACCTTCTTCCTAGAGAAGTGAAAATGGTAATTCAAAACACACACATTACGATCCTAGGAAGTGATTACACAAAATTTCAATTTCTAGCATAACACTAGCCTTCATAATCAAGCATCAATTTGGCAAAATCTCACAATTTATTGGAATACACAAAGACACTAGCTATGCATTCCTTCACTTGTAAGGAGTGAGCCTACAATTATACTTCCCAAATCATAAAAGTCACATAATTTTCAATTCTCATCATTTTATTTCAAGGAGACTCAAAATTTTGACCATGGGGCTAAATGCTACATATTAAGAGTGGCATGCCCCTTACTTTATCTCATGAAGTTAAATGCACAACTACCATATCAAGATGCACAATCATCATGAGAAAACCATAATTTGATAAAAAAAAAAACCTCTTTAATGCATTTTAAAATCTTACAAACATGATTAACATGGTGTGAATTAAGACATACAAAACATAGGGAGAACATGCAACTTATACTTTGATGCAAGACTCCTACCATAAACAATCTTCTTGGAACTCTTTAGTTTCAAATCCAAGTAAGAATAGAATGACAAGATAGAAATGTCAACAACCTCACTACACACATTATCACCTAGGATAAACCCATTAATAGGAACTTAACTCAACCATCATATTTCGCCTAGTCCTAACACCCAAAGGAACTCCATAACATTAAACATAGGTCCTACTACCCAACCACATAAGATCTCAACTATACCATGAACATCAATGGTCATATCACATCATGGGAAAACAATAGAGGAGAACATAAGGTCTCTTTCTTTTCTTTCAACTTTAGAGTAAGGTAACTTCTAGGTCAATCAAACATACATCGTCACCTTATAAGGTAGACACACTACCTCAACTTCTACAACCAAGCCTATACAGAGGACTCCAATCCATGCAATGTAACTATCAGACATTACACACATTAAAACAACAATATTTGATTCATTTTTCTCATACAAGGGTAACATGCATCCTTACAATTTAACACATTCTTCAAAGTATGTTAAGTCTAAACAATTTTTTTATACTACTGTCATGCATACTCATACGGCAACTCATTATTTCAAAAGGAAGCTCTATTAAATTATTACAACTTCTCTAACAAGCTATAACAATATCTTAACATAAATTTTCACGTAACATGTCATAACTCATAATTCACATATATAGTAATAAATGACATCATAACTATAAATATCAAGGTTCGCCTTCACACATACTCATATGACCATAAAACCAAGATATACATCAAAACTCACCTTTTCTCCCTCAAGCATAGAGATACCGTCTCATCGAAGAAATCACATCTAAAATTCCACCAAACCTGAAAACATAAGAGAGAGATCCTATAGAGTTATGTATTATTGCACCACATAAGAATAGTAAATAAGAGAAACTGTATCGTCCTATAGAATCTCGCTCATAGATGTATCGTGACTCACCACCGATGATCAAGACTCTACAAGATGTGTCAATATGAGACTTTAGACCCTAAAACTAATTTTATAAACTCATGCTCTAATACCACATTTTCAAGAATGGGGAGCACCCCCTATATGTAACATACTTGACCTCTCAAAGGTTTTGTAAGATCCCATTGTTATCATTTATCGCACTGTCTTAGGTAAATTTATGGGAAAATTTTAAAAATTCATAGCACATCATACGCTAGAACATCGCTTCCATTATGCATATAAAATATCATAATACATAGCTTAAGATTCTAAGTCTCTTTGCCAACTGTCACACCCGGGATGTATACCCTAGATGTGACCGGCGTCGTTAACCTCTCAGAGGTTATAGACAAGCCTCTTCTTAGCTCACTCACAATTATACAATTAAATTCAGCAGAATATTTAAATTTTTTTAAATTTACCAAAGTGCACTTAGACTTCACATAATGCTTGCATAAGTGTGATATACTAACAACACAAAATAAACAACCATCTATTAACAGATTGAACAATTTAAATGAAGAATTCATAATATCATCAATAGTTGCCAATCCGGCCTTAATACGAAAGCTTGAAAAAATGTTTGAAAGGAAACACTAGGAACAACATCCACTACCTATTTCTAATCTATCAAGGATAGAGTATAAAGCGTAGGCACCTCGAACTCAAGAGGACCTACCAAAGTCTGGAGGTACTAGTCCAAATAGCTTCAACTATTCTTCAATCTTCTTCAAGGGCCTGGACCTATAAAAATAATATTTGTATATGGGTTATTACACAGTTGTACTAGTTAGGTCTCTATTCATATAATAACATAAGGACTATGCATGATAAAGGAAAGCTCTTCCTATAGCAACATGCCATTTTTTTTGAAAGTGAAGTCCCTTCAATTTCGTAATTCGTTATTTATGAATCATGCTATGAATATTACATATTTTTATGCACTTAAAGCACAAAACTCATTTTCTATATGAACATAAGACCTTGAAATCATGAACATAATTTTAGAACAAATCAGGCTAATTTTAATATTTTTGCTCCCCTTAGGGTGAGAGCTCCTTCTCCCAGACTTTATTTTATTTTCTAGTCATTTTTTCTTTTTCTTGTGTAGTTCAATGATCTCGTTTGATCCTATGTTTTACTTTCGAGTGTAATGATTCATTGTAATCCCATTTCTATAATGAATCAAATAAGTAATCCAAAAGACTAAGAAATTGATTTGACTACCCTACTCCCAAGTTATTCTTTCCATTGCTGTTTAATTGGGCATGAAGTCATTATGAGCCAATATGCCCATTATTTAATCAGTTGCATAATATAAAAATGCTTGGCATATATTAATACTCCAATTGATGAGTCATTTTGTTTTGTTCCCCTTATTGGCATAAGCCAATAACTTTTAAAACTTCATTCTTATCAAACACTGATGAATTAATATACTTATGCTTTTGCTTACTTAGTTCACTTTGAACTTATATTTCTTCTTCTTTGATCTCATGTTAACTTTGAACATGATAGGTTGACTTACGATATTCTTTTAAGTCATCCTTTGGGATCTTTCTGTGCAATGACTAAGAATGACTAACATCATTATTTAGTCTAACCTCACCTTGTGGTCATCCTATCCGAACACCCCTCATCTTCCTAGTTCTTTATTTCTATCTTTATATCTTTCTTAAATATATATTTAGAATTTAAAATATATAAATTATTTGAGCTAACATGAAATCCAGTGTCTTTCCCACACTAAAAAGAGGTGGTTCACTGGCCAAAGTGAAACCGAATACTTCCTAGCTTTCATAAGTGTATCCACTAGCTAGTAACCTATTTTTGCGACATAATTAAAATACTAGGAGAATTCAAAGACCCTTATTAACCTTTGTGGTGGTATCATCTCATGAGGCTTACATGTGCTTTCAGAAGCTCGTTATAACCGTATCGGCGCTTAGCTCAATTTATCATACTTTACAACTATTAGAGTTTACTCATACATTACGGAAGCTTGCTTTTATTATGAGGTATACTTAGCTCAATTGATGACTTTTCATCCCTTTCTATACTTAATGAATGTAAACATAAATATTACATTATCATTATGTTCTGAATGAGACTTGTCTGACAATTTCTAACACCCTCTTATGTGAGTATCTTTAACATACTTGTTTAGGTGCAAGTGAGAATTGTCTCACTTTTTTTAGCACCCCATGCAGGTCCATTTCATATCAAAATCTTTTAGTTGTTTCATTACTCACCTTATCTTGTTCAATGTTATTTAATAGTCTTCTACCATTCTTTATGAATGTTATACGGACTTATTCAATGTGCTACTATGTTCACAAGTTATTTTAGATAGGGTATGTTGGGATTTGTCCCAATCATTGGCAAACCCTAGGTTATGAGTTCATTGGGTTACATATTTTCAAGTCAATCTTTAACATGTATTTGGACTTAGAAAAAACATCATAGTTTACATTGGCCATATAAGATTGGTATAACTTAGTAATTGGCCAATTGTAATACATATTTTGGAAATAATATTGTTGGCCAATTTGTTGGCATAAACCAAACTTTCACTAATCACTTATCATGATATTATCACTAGCAATTAACTTCATGTATATACTATAATAATCTCATCATATTAAGCAAGCCAACTTTTAACATTTGATTATCTCATTCGAACAATTCAGTGCTTAGTGTGACCAAGTTATAAAGTTCTTTTGACATTGAAAATTCATTAACTAACTTTGACTATCATTCTTATTTCTTCTTGGAAACATTGCATTCCAAACACTTACAATCATATCTACTGTAAATACACACAAAAATCAAAACTTCCATTCCTTTCAACAGTAAACTGAATTTCATAAATGACTTGAAACAATTTCATTTTCTCGAACACTATTAGGCATTACAAAATCTCGTATCTCATGTAAAGAATACTTTAATCATACGAATGTAACCTATAGGTCTCATTCAACTTTATCAAATCATAGAAACCTACACATAATGATCTCTTAGCACCACATACCAAAAACATGCTCTATATTTGCATTATACATCCTACTAGAATTTGAAATAGGGGTAACTAGGGAGATGAACATTGGACAATTTCATTAGGAACAACCCTAGTTTCGATTATCTTGAATTCAAAACGTTTGAAAATCCACCTCGGAATAGGAATCCAAGAGGTAAAACCCATACTTTACTGTATAATTGAACCTACCCTGTACTTTGAACATGTGTTGTCGTGCACTTTACTCATCGTGCACTCTATAGTTGCACTTGGAAAGTTCACTTCTTGTCTCAAGGATCCTCACTATGTCCTTGGGCACTTCTGAATATACATGATCATTTTAAATGAGCATGTGCTATGGTACCTAGGATTGACAATTGGATGCCTCGTACCTAATGTGTCTGCAAAGAATTTAATGCGATTAGCTTAGGGTCTTCATTTTAGGTTCAATTCATCAACGAGCTTGAATTGATGTATTTGAATATCAAAGTATATCTTAAGTTACTTGTTAATTCCTAGAAATTGGCTAACACCCTTAAGCCAATATTCTCTAACATGCCAAATATTATTCAATATTAGGAATTGGGATGCCTATGTACCCTAACACATATTCTTAAAACCTAATATACTCTTCACTGGAAAAGTATATTTTGTGGAATATTACATTATCTCCTATTTAGGAACATACGTCCCTCAATGACACTACACACCATTTTTAATCAGAGAGGGTATTTAGAACAACACATCAACATACTTGAAACTTTGCTCTTTCTGAATTATCTGATTCACAACTTACTCTGGGTGATGCACATCACTCAAAGCTTATCTGAAACTTCATATATCAGATTGAGGAACTTCCTTCTAAATCTAAGTGTAACTCAATCCACATCACAACTCATGAAACTAAAAAATCATGTCAACGCTATACAAAAACAGCAACATGAATGCAAGCATGAACTCATACTAACTCATATATAGTAAGTATAAAACACAGAGTGATGGACTTAAAGCAACTTACTGAATAATGCACTAAAATTTAGAGTTTCATAAACAAAATCATGACTTAGGAAGAGTACATCAAACCTCAAGAACTGAACAAGTGAGGGTAACGGGATCTCATGGCGACCTCAGCCTCCCATTATGCTCCCTCAAAAAAGTGGTTCCTCCATAACACCTTTACGGTGGCAACCTCCTTGTTCCTCAACTTCTTCACTTGGAGATCTAAAATTTCAACTGGAACCTCTTCATAAGAAAGGTTCTCAACAACTCCTAAACCCTCAAAAGGAAGGATGGATGTTGGATCACCTAGACACTTATTAAGTAACAAAACATGAAGCACTAAATGAACATAAGCCAACTCATTTGGTAACTTCAGTTCATAGGCAACATTCCCTACTCGCTGTAAGACCTCATAAGGATTTATATACCTTGTAATCAACTTCTCTTTCTTACCAAACCTCATGACCCTTTTCATGGGTGATATCTTCAGGGAGACTTGATCACCTACCTCGAATTTAAGAGACCTCTTCCTGATATCAACATTGGATTTTTGACGACTATAAGCAGTAGCATCATGTATGATCTTAGGGCCAACGATGGAGGACTCTCCTACCTCAAACCACCCAACTGGGGACCTACATCTCCTGCCATACAGTGCTTCAAAAGGTTCCATCACAATACTTGAATGGTAGCTATTATTATAAGAGAACTGAATCAGTGGCAAGTGATCATCCCAACTCCCCTTGAAGCCTATAACACATGCTCTCAGCATGTATTCAAGGGTATGAATGGTATGCTCTGCTTGTCCATCCATCTAAGGATGAAAAACAGTACTGAGCTTTACCTGTGTACCTAAGTTGTTTTGGAAATATCTCCAAAAGTGACAAGAGAACTGGGCTCCCCTACCTGAAATGATAGATAAAGGGCTCCCATGCCACCTCACTATCCCATCAATATACAGTTTAGCATAATCTTCAACCTTGTAAGTAGATTTCACATGAATGAAGTGAGCAGACTTAGTCATCCTGTCAATAATGACCCAAATGGATCATGAAGTTTCCTTGTCCTTGGATGACCAACCAAAAATTTCATATTAATGGCCTCCCACTTCCATGTTGGGATCTCAATCGACTGGGTAAGACCTCCATGTTTAAGGTGTTCAACCTTAACCTGTTGGCAATTGAGGAACTCCCCCATAAACTTAGAAATATATCGCTTCATACCTTCCCAAGAATAGATCTCCTTGAGATCAAGATACATCTTGGTGTAACCTGGATGAATTGAATACCAGGAGCCATGAGCCTCTGCAATAATATTAGTTCTCAGATTATCAATATTGGGCACACAAAATCTGCCCTGGTATCTAAGCACACCATCCCCCCAGGGAGAATGATTCATTCATCTTACTCAACACTGATCTTCAAAATCCATGAGTACTAGGTTGCGATGCTGCTTAGATTTAACATCTAAAACAAATGAGGATTCAGAACTAAATGAACTAAAATACCCCCACTTGATGTATCTACCATCCATACACCTAACCTAGTCAATTGGTGTACCTCTTTTACCAACACCTTCTGTAATCATCAATATGAGACACACTACCCATGCTCAATCGGCTAAAAGCATCAACCACTATATTGGCATTACCTAGGTGGTAGTGGATACTCATGTCATAATCCTTGAGACACTCTAGCCATCTTCTCTAACGAAGATTCAATTCTCTATGTGTAAAAACATACTGAAGACTTTTATGGTCGGTAAATACATCGACATGTACACAATATAAGTAATTTCTCCAATGTTTTAATGCAAATATCATAGCAGCTATGTCAAGATCATGGGTAAAATAATTCTTCTCGTGGATGTTCAACTGTCTTGATGCATATTCGATGGCCTTGCCATCCTTCGCGAGATAACATCCCAAACCTACTTGGGAAGAATTAGATTACACCACATACCTTTCAGCACTCCTCGATAATGTGAGAACTGGGGCTGAAGTGAGTCGGTCATTGAGCTCTTGGAAGCTCTTTTCACAAGTTTCTAAGCACTCAAACTTCACCTTCTTCTTTGTTAAAGCTGTCAATGGAGCAACAATAGTGGAAAACCCTCAACAAACCTGCGATAGTAATTACCCAAACCCAAGAAGCTCTGAATGTGTGTAGGAGTGAGGGGTCTTGGCCAGTTTTTTACTAACTCAATTTTTTTCGGATCAACTTCTACACCCTGGTCGGAAACAACATGACCAAGGAAGTTCACTGATCTCCGCCAAAACTCACATTTGCTGAATATTGCTTACAACTGATGTTCCCTGAGTACTTCCTATATAATTCTTAAATGATTTTCATGCTCTTATCTGGTCTTAGAGTATATGAGGATGTAACCTATGAATACTATGACAAAAGAATCAAGGTATTCATGGAATAACCTATTAATAAGGCCCATAAATGTGGCTGGGGTGTTAGTGAGACCAAATGACATGACAAGAGACTCATAATGACCATACTGAGTATAGAAGGCAGTCTTAGAAATGTCCTGTTGTCTCACACTAACATGGTGATACCCTGACCAGAGATTTATTCTAGAAAAGAAACTTGAACCATGGAGCTGATCAAATAGATCATCCATTCTGGGGAGAGTGTATTTTTTTAAAAGTGACTTTGTTGAGTTGCCGATAATCGATACACATTCTAAGGGTTCCATCCATTTTCTTAATGAACAACACAGGAGCGCACCATGGGGATATGCTCGACTGGATGAAGAACTTATCAAGTAGATCTTTTTACTACAACTTTAACTCTTTGAATTCAGTTAGAGCCATTCTATAGGGAGGAATGGAAATTTGTTTTTTTATATCTAAGTCAACAGCAAAGTCAATTTCGCGTTCACGAGGGGTTCCTATTAATCCTCCGGGAAGACATCTTTAAACTCATTCACTATGGACACAAATTCTATGAAAGGAACTTCATGTTCTAAGTCATTGACTCTGACTAAGTGGTATAAATACCCCTTAGAAACATCTTATTGGCTTTATGATGGGAAACTATTTGGCCTATTGAATTTGAACTACACCCTTCCCGTCCACCTCTAACTCATAGGGAAACTGTAACCTTACTACCCTGTTTGATAGTCTATGGTAGCATAGAATTTATGGATCAAATCCAAACCCAAAATTACGTCCAAGTAAAGCATGGTTAATTCTATTAGGTTAGCATAACTCTATCAAGAACAATTATTGGGCAATCTCTATATACTCTTTCAAATCTAATGTTGTCTCCTATAAGAGTACTAACAAGAAACGGTTCATACAAGATCTCAAGAAGCAAGTAAAATTTACTAGCTACAAAAGGAGTAACGAAAGACAAGGTGGTCCTGGATCTAACAATGCATACACAGGAAAAGAAAATACATGCAAAGTACCAATGACCACATCAGCTGATTTCTCATCCTCTTCTCTACCTTTTAAAGTATATAACCTGTTCCTCTTGGGCGGCACGAATACAACAGTAGGATTATGTCGAGGCTGAGTATCTTCCTTGTCCTGATTCTTCAAATGTGGGAAGTGCCTGATCAAATGCCCAGTCTTACTGCACCCATAGATGGCATTAGAAACAACCATGCACTTACGTCCACGAAAACGGCCACGCTTACCACACAACTTTTTGTCACGCAGGGCATTTCTATAATTTCCATTCTTTGGGAAAGACAGGACCCCTTTGCCATTAGTGTTCCTGGAAGGAGTAGGATTACCTGAGTTCTTGTGTGGCTTCTTCAACTTGGGCATGTACTGGACTACAAACAAACTCCTACCAATGCTAGAACCAGCTTGATCTGAGGGACTAGACTTCTTTCCTTATCGGCCTCTCTTTCTCTAGCGACTCTCCTGCACGTGCTATGCATTTACCATAAACCTAGAAAGATCCCTATTATCATGTAACATGGATGCCAAATATTCCTCCTCAAGATCCTTCGATACACTAGTCACAAACCTGCTCATCTCATCCCTGCTACTAGACATCAAGGAAGAGGAATATGTGCAAAGTTTAACAAACATCAAATAGTATTCTTTGACTCACATACCTCCCTGACGTAGGTTGATGAACTCCTTAACTTTAGCCTCTCTCTGATCTTTGAGAAAGAACCCCTCGAGGAACACATTCTTAAGAATGTCCCATGTGAAGGGGACTTCTGCTTGTGGTCGGCCATTTACCCATATCTTGTACCATACCTGAGCCACATCCTTCAGCTGGTATGCATCCTACTCAGCCTTCTCCTCTTCAGTAACACACATAGCATAGATTATCTTGTGGACTTCGTTCACAATCTTCTGGGGGTCCTCATTAGTTATGGACCCGAAGTAGACTGGAGGATTCATCCTGGTGAAATCTCTTAGTTTGCTAGACATAGTGCCAGCATGTTGGTTTTCCCTGAAAGAACCGTCTCTAGTGTCCTAGGCTGTGATAGAATGTTCCTTAGCAGTGATGAACTAGGCTATCTGAACCAGTGTTGCTCTCACTTCCCGATCCATCAACCCATCTGGGTTGATAGACACTTGCACTCCAGCAGCTGGGGCTTGAGGTGGAGCTTAGTTTTCCCGAGCAACTGCTTCTCCAACTCTCTTGCCTTCATTTCTTCTTCTGTTCATTTTTCTACATGCACACACAAGAAGGAAGTCATATGCTAGAATGGCACAAAATGTCAAAACTCTACACAATAGGATAAAGAATAGAAGAAAGGAAGATTCTTGACATCAATAAGTCTCTAATACATGGTTGTGGTGCACTTCACAATCATAAGCTAGAAAAAATGCAATGTCATTGTTTTGAGCCTTAGTTATTAGGTATTTTGACCTCCTGCTTTGATACCAAGTTTATCACACCTGGGTCCTAGACCTTAGATGAGACAGTCGTCGTTAACCTCTTAAAGGTCGCAAACAAGCCTCTTCTTAGCTTCAATCAAAATCGTACAGTTAAATTTAGTGAAAAATTTAAAACTTCTTAAATTCACTGAAGTGTACTTAGACATCATATGATTCTTGCTTAAGAGTGATATACTAAAACCTCATAATAAACAACAATCTACTAACAGTTTGAACAGTTGAAATGAAGGATTCATAATATCATTAGTAGTTGTCAAACCGGCCTTAATAAAAAACTTTGAACAAATGTTTGAAAGGAAACTCTAGGGATAACATGCACTAACTATGTATAATCTACTAAAGCTAGAGAATAAAGCATAGGCATCCTCGAACTCAAGAGGACCTATCAAAGTCTAGATGTACTAGTCCAAATAGTTTTAACTGATCTTCAATCCTCTTCAAGGGCCTACAACTATAAAAATAGTAATTGCATATGGGTTACTACACACTTGTACTAAGTTTGGGTGTATGAACATAAACACAAAAGGACTATGCATGATCAATGAAAGATCTTCCTATAGCAAGATGCCATTTTTTTTGGAAAGTGAAGTCAATTCACTTTCCTAATTTGTTATTTATGAATCATGCCATGAATATGACATATTTTCATGCATTTAAAGCACACAACTAATTTTCTATATGAACATAAGACCTTGGAATCATGAACATAATTTTAGAACGACTCAAGCAAAATTTAATATTTTTGCTCAGCTCCCTCTCCAATACTTTAGTTTAATTTTTAGTCCTTTTTTTTTGTGTGAAGTTCAATGATATCCTTTGATCCTATGTTTTACTTATGAGTGCAATTATTCATTGTAGTCCTATTACTAAAATAAATCAAGTAAGTAATCCAAAAGACTAAGTAAATGATTTGACTACCCTACACAGAAGTTATTCCTTCCATTCTTGTTAAATTGGAAATGAAGTCTTTATAATCCAATCTTATTCTCTATGCCCATTATTTGATCATTTGCATAATATAAAGATGACGGGCATATATTCATACTCCAATTGATGAGTCATTATGTTTTACTCCCTTTATTGGAATAAGCTAATAACTGTTAAAACGCATTCTTATGAAACACTGATGATTTGATACACTTATGCTTTATCTTACTTTGTTCACTTTGAACTTTACTTTTTTTCTTCTTTGATCTCATGTTCACTTTGAACATTCTGGGTTGACTTAGGATATTCTTTTAAGACTTCCATTGGGATCTTTCTATGCAATGACTAAGAATGACTTACATCATTACTTAGTCTAACCTAACCCTTTGGTCATCCTATCCGAATACCCCTCATCTTCCTAGTTATTTCTTTCTTTCTTTCTTTCGTACTTTATAAAAGAAATCTTTCGAATTTAACCGACATAGATCATGTTAGCTAACATGAAATCCAGTATCTTCCCCACACTAAAAAGAGGTGGTTCACTGGCCAAAGTAAAACCAAATACTTCCTAGCTTTCTTAGGAGGATCCACTAGATAGTAACCTATGTTGCCAACATAGTTCAAAGGCTAGGAGAATTTGGAGAGCCATGTACACCTTGGTGGTAGTCCCATCACATGAGGCATACATGTGCCTGCACAATCTCATTACTAGTCTATCAGTTCTTAGCTCAATTGATCATACTTTATAACTTTTCGAGTTGACTCATAAACTATGGAAGCTTGTTTCTAGTTGGAGGTATGCTTAGCTCAATGGATGACTTGTCAACCCTTTCTATATTTTATGAATTTGAACTGAAATATTCAATTATCATTATGGTGTTAATGAGACTTGTCTCACTATTTCAAACACCCTCTTAGGTAAGTATCTTAAACATAATTGTTTTGGTGCAAGCGAGACTTGTCTCACTTCCTTTAGCACACCATTCCAAGTTAATCTCATAACTCATAACCTTTTAGTTATCTCATTACTTACCTTATGTTGTTCAATGTTATTTGGTAGTCTTGTACAATTTTTTATGAAAGTTATAAGAACTTATTCAATATGCTACTATGATCACAATTTCATTTAGATAGGGTATATTGGGACTTGTCCCAATCATTGGCATACCCTAGGTTATGAGTTCATTTAGTTACATCTTGTCAATTCAATATTTAATTTGTATTTGGACATAAAACAAACATCATAATTTACATTGGTCATATAATATTGGTATCAATTAGTCATTGGCCAATTCTAATACATATTTTGAAAATCATATTGCTAGCCAATTTATTGGCATAAACCAAACTTTCACGAAACACATAAGATGATATTATCACTAGATAAGTCAATTAACTCCATGTATTTGCTATAATAATATCATCATTTTAAGCAAGACAACTTTTAAAATTTTATTAGCTCATAGGAACAATTTAGTGCTTAGTTTGGCCAAGCTATAAAGTTGATTCGACTTTGAAGAGTCATTAACTAACTTTGATTCTCATTCTTATTGTTTCTTGGAAATATTGCATTCCAAACACTCACAAACATATCTTCTTTAAACACACATAGTAATCGAATCCTTCATTCCATTCAAGTGTAAACTGAATTTCATAAACGAGTTGACATAATTTAATCTTCTCGAACACAATTAGGCATTACAACGTCTCTTAACTCATATATATGATAATCTAATCATACGGATCTAACCTATAGGTATCATCAGACATTATCAAATCACAGAAACCTACACATAATGATTAGTTAGCAACACATACCAACAACATGCTTTAGATTTGCGTTATACATACTACTAGAATCGGAAATAGAGAGAACTAGAGAGATGAACATTTGACAATTTCATTTGTCGGTTTTCTTGAATTAAAAACATTTGTAAAGCCTCCTCAGGAAAGGAATAAAAGAGAGGAAACCCATACCTTATTGTAGAATTCAATCTACGAACATCACCCTGTATATTTCACGAAAATCTTGTAGAAATTGACTCGAAAACACCTAAGGAGAACCGAGATCATTTTTCCCTTTTTGTCAAGTTTGTTTATTGTTTTTTAATCGTGGGTTTCTAGTGGATAAACATGTGTCTAAGTCTTAGGAACATAATATTGACTAATTGAAGTTATGTTTTTAATTTAATTTAATAAATCAATTGTCTAATTACCGAAATGCCCCTCCTAAATTGACCAAAAATAGGAGAGCATTTGACTTAGCCACATTCTGAAAATTTTCTAAGGGTATTGGGTTTGACCAAGAATTTAAATTAATTAATCAAGTTTCTAATTTATTATTTAAGTGACCTATGATAATTACTAAACTACCCCTAAGTTATTACGAACATAATCAACCCCTTTGGGACATCGTAGGTTAGGTACTAGGATGTTTTCTTTAGTTATCTACTAGTCTAGTGTCACCCGGTTAGGTGTTAGGATTTGGGGAACACTATATAGTTAATTTTAGTTAGTCCTAGCTTAGTTATCTAGTTAGGTATGTTAGTTAGAGCCTAGGATTGGTTAGGAAGCTCGGCCCCACGTGGCTTGACCCGACGCATGCTGGCCTTTTAACCGCCCTAACTGATCGATTGGTCTTGGTCTCTTGGTCTCTCGGCCGGTAGCACATGTGTTGCCGTGAACTTTCCTAACCGTGCAATTTTAGTTGCACTTGTAAATTTCACTTCTTGTCCCAAGGATCCTCACTATGTCCGTGGGCACTGCTTAATCTACATGATTATTTTAAATAATCATGTGCTATTGTACCTAGGCTTGACACTTGGATGCCTCGTACCTACTGTGTGTAAGATAAGAAATTAATGCAATTAGCTTAGGGTCATCATTGCAGATACAATTCCTAATCAAGCTTGGATTGGAGCATTTCAACATCAAAGATATCTTAAGTTACTTTTTAATACCTAGAAGTTGGCTAACACCCTTAAGCCAATATTCTCTGACATGTCGAATATTAATCAATATTGGGCATTAGAATGCCTATGTACCAAAATACATATTCTTAAACCTAAGTACATTTTCTTGAATGCTTCACCAACTTATACGCAACATCATTATAATACTTTAGGGACACAACCCTTATACATAAAACGAATCTAAACTATTACATATATTGAAACATAAACTTGACATAAGACATCCTTGAATCGTAAGAATTCCTTTCCTTGAGATTGGGGAAAACAATCAATCTCTTCATCATCCGGACAATACAAGAATGCACTATGTATGACAACCGTGCAAAAACATGCATTTTAAAGGGACATTTTTCTTTGAAACCATGCATTATTCCTTTTGCAAAAACATCATAAAATTTTTATACCATAAGAATTATACAATTCACATTCATCATATAGACATATTCAGTAGGCACAACATCACATAAAATCATACTTTGCATTTAAGGCATATTACGAACAACTTTAATGTAAGCTTGAAACAATTATAGTAAGCACATTGATTTTACTGTAAGTTCTTTTATCTTTATTTTCTTCACTTCCCAAGTAACCCTCTATTGATACTTTGTGCAATGATTCAACTTAAGGCAACAAAGTACTCATACATATACGTTTCCTCACTCAACACATACATTTATAAAAGTATAATACATCATCGACACACTTAGGTCAAGACACCCAACACTATTACTATAATCCATTATCACTTTGCACATAGACTAACTTCACTTCTCATAGGCCACTATAAGACCCTTACTTACAACCCCAATCTATGTCTACTAGTGCAATGTACATGTGAAGCCCCTTAACCTTACACACACTTAGTAAACATATCATGAGACCACAATCATTAACATGTATTTCATACATGAACAAGACAAGTATATAAACTTCATACATGTCAACCAAATTTTCATCATATAGTCAATAAGACCAACGTTATGCACATAAGGAGAGACCACATCAGATAGACCCATTTGGAGTCATACCATACATATCATCACAACAACTAAAGAACAATAGAATGTCATACATAAGAAACAAAAACATAACCACATACATTAGAACACATTCCTAGAACTCCCTTAAAGATCTACTTGTGCAATGCATAAGTAAAGTCTCATACCTTCACCTACACAAGATAACTTCCTTTATGTTATACTAGTTAGGGTCCTAGATTTATTTCCATTGTCCATTTTACATTTAGGGAAACAATAGCCTTAACAGACACTAAGATTGTGGTTGCTACATTGAATTTTGTTTAATAGAGCCTTACACCAAGTGAAGGTGCTCTTCGTAGCAAAGGTAGAACATTAACACATGCTAGCATACTAGTTGAGATATCACTTGTTAGATCTAATAGGGAAAGCATAGTTTATGGAACTTGGAGGCATATATGGAAACCCTATTTATGCCAAGTGAGGCATTGTAGTTGTCTAACTTGTAAGGACAATGGTAAACAAGCCTTTCCATAATGAGAAAGGGCACCAGTCATATATGTTCACCCAGTTCTAAGCTAAGGTCACTTCATTGAAAAGACATTATTATCTTTAATTTATAAAATGTAGGCTTAGGAGAGTTAACCCCTCATATGCTTAGTTCATAGGTCATAGATAAGAGTCCATCAACCAAATTCATGTGATAAGTGCTTTCACATGGATAGAGCATATGTAAAGCACCATGTAATTTAGGGTACATTTGAGAACACCTTTCAAGGCCCCTCTATTGACTTGATCATCATACATTTGTGTGTGTCTATATATGTGAGGAAAACTTTCACAAAACAAATTTACACAACACATTGACACAATACATTATTTATGCATATAAGAAATGTTCATCACTAAACCATACATTCATTTTAATAAACATAGATAACCACCTAGGAACTATCTTATCAAGGCACACATGGGCAATGCATGGACAAACTCCTATACCGTCATCAATATTAGTACATGTATCAACTCATCCTATTTATGATCTATAAAACATACTTCATGGAAATGTACTTCACATGCATAGTTGTAGATATTAGTGTATATGAGAATAAACTTTCATTAGACACCATGAACCTATACTACTCATAAGCATGTATGAAGTGTGACTCTGTGTACATTGATAAACATAATCACCTAATGGCTATCAACAACACATTGAGGCAGCCACTCTCTTAGTACTAGAATGCATATCCAAGCAAGGACCACACAACACATAATAGCATAGGATACATGATGACTTAAAAAATCGCTTTCACGACTCCTAAACATAGATAATCACATATCCATATAGGGATACATAGGTAAGGGGTCATTCACCATTTATAATTAATATTTTTCAGAACCTAAACATAACTCTAACATAGTACTCTACATAATGATACAATAGCAGTTAAACCTAGATCATAACTATAATTTAATACTAGGCATACTTCACATTTGGTGATCATCACCACCACACTTTCATAATACAATTTTCTTCAAGGCCATGATCAAATCACATATATAATGAAAATAAAATAAACACTGCCACCGTAAATGGACCATACTACACAATGTCATACAAGGAAAACCTCCATTTTGTAAACTCTGTAAGACAATGACTTATTCTAGAGCCTCATATGATTAAATAAGACTTGAAACATTGTTTATATGCATAAAATATTGTATTCAAACTAGTTAAGAGTTGTTAGAGTCAAAACGTCAAGAGACATTCATGACGTATGAAAACTACTAAAAAAGAGAGACTAGGGTGCCTTGGCATGTTTCATGGGGTTTTGATGAGTAAAAATTTAATGAAAATTGTAGAAAGGTGTTAAATATGCATTTGATTATATTTAGGATTTAAATGTCTGGTTTTTACTCACCAAGGACAACCCTAAGCGTCCTCTTCAAGGACCCTTCCATTTGACCCAAAACTTTCAAATTGACATTAGCCATACTAGGATCCAATCTACGAGACGTCGATGGGTCAAAGAACCATCTATGGTGTTCATTCTACAACACATACAACTATCCAAAAATGTTCATAAAATGTAGTCTTTGATCCAATCGACGCCTTTCCAGTACAGGCCGTCGATGAACCTACGGACTATAGGTCGTGATCTCACAAGTGAGGGTTTGTTTCACTACTAAGATTTTATGTTAGTAAATTAATTAATTAATTAATTAGGAGTTTAATTTGGGGTTAAGGGGTGGTAAATTAATATATTTGAGGGATTATATAATACCTAAACTCCATTAAATAAACCTAACACCCCACAATTCCAAAACTCAAATTCTCTCAAACTTCTTTCTATTTTCTCTCTCCAAAAGAACACCATTGAATACCAAGGTCAAAGCTTCACTTGAGAATCAATATTCATGTTTTTCTCTACAATTATCTAAGAATAAACATAGTATGGAAGCTATCCACTCATTGGAATCACTTCCCTTAGGGGTTTTTTAATGTCCCTAAAATGAACAAGATGAAACTAGAGTCAAGTATGTGAGTGATTATGGTTTTAAATCCTTAAATGTTTAATTCTGTTGTTTATGGGAATTTTTTTAAAGTTTGGTGATATTTGGAGGTTAAACATCCAACAACATCCATGACATTTGAAAGTTTTTCCTTGAAATCTTCTTGTTTGCCTTAGTATATTTTGGCATGTTTTACGTGTTAGTTTTTGTTGAAATTGATGGTGGAAGTTTCTATGACATTGATTACCATTTATAGGGGTTTAACTTCCTGGTACGAATCAACCTAGGACCCATAGGGGGCTCTAAAAAAGGACCCCAATGTTTAGGCAGAAAACTTCCAAGTTCACCGTCCCATCGACGTCCTTCACTAAATGACCGTTGTCCTTTTAACGGGCCATAATTTGGGGGTGTAGATCCACCCTTAGTGGTGGGACCTTAAACTTCATTAATAAGCCTAATAGCT
Organism: Solanum chilense; assembly: GCA_032847665.1. NCBI lineage: Eukaryota > Viridiplantae > Streptophyta > Magnoliopsida > Solanales > Solanaceae > Solanum > Solanum chilense. Next base: position 53,472,138 of record CM064963.1, on the reverse strand, counting down.
AGGGGTCATCATTTGGCACCTGCAAAAGCTATCTAAAAGTATGCCAAGCTTGGGGTCTTTTAGTAAATTTACCCCAAGTCGTTTTTGAACCATGTCTTAATATTTTATGGTCTTTACAGTATTTTTAGTTTGTTTATAGTCTTTGACCTAGACAAGACTTCATTTTCGAAAATTTAAAATAATCCTCAATAAAGAAATCTCTAAAACTTCATAAAAGCTAGAACTGAATAAAGGGAAAAAGGTGAAGGTTGTGGACGTTTAATTAATAAAATTTCATGGGTTTATTCTTATTAAGGTATTGTATTTCATCCTTGAGCTTTCTGTCTTTCAAGGAGTCACTTCAAAGAGATTTCAAAAAGGGTTTTAAAACTCTTACCTTATCTATCTTTGACTATAACCATGGGTCTTAACATGAAAACCTTTAAATGATTAAAATATTTTGCTTTTTGTATTAGTTTGTGATGTTAATGTCAAAACCCAATCAACTCAAACTAATGCATATTCCAATTTTTAGCTTTTGAAAAGGGTTTAATGAGAATGATTCAATAATGTTAGAGATATGGTTACTTCGTTACATTCATGTGATAAGATAATTCCTTAAAAGATATTTTATGATGAATTATTGGAGCTATTGAAAATAGGTGGTGAAAGCTTGGCTGAATGGTAAGTTGGTTATATTGTTTCGTTCTTTTTGTGAAATGCTCTTGAGTGGTATGGTCCACCTTTAGTTGCGGAGTTTACTTGAAGTATATGGATATGTGTATAAATATGTGTATTGATTTTGCCCATGAAGGCATAGTATGTGAAGTAAAGTAATGATGATGATGATGTTCATCAAGCTTATATTGTATGTATTGTAGAGATTAAGTTAAATGAAGTATATGTATATGAGAAGCGTGCTAGTGTGTGAAATATGATGAATGTGGGTGTAAGCATATTTAGAAATCAATGTTATGAAAATGGTCATTATGTGAAAGATGTGCTCACATGTATTCTCATACACACTCTTTTAATGAATGAATTAAGTTAATGAATGCGAATTAGGGATTTTATGGTTGACACTCTTTGTGAATTGAAATGATCTGTTAAGTAAAAAACAGACCATTCCCAAGATCTTTCTATGTTAGGTTGGAGGATGGATACCCTTTGTGAGTTGAGATGTGATGTCCAACAGTTATCCCTTAACCTTTAATAGTTAATGTTTAAGACTCCATGGGGGAGTTACGCCTATCACCGTGAGGAAATGAAGAAGGGATTGTTACACTACGTGGGTTGAGAAACTTTACCTAATATACCTCTTGAGATGAGTACTCTTCATTATAATAGAATGAATTACTTAGAAGCAATCTCCTTATCCGTTAACTATGCACCCGCATGGGAGTAGCGATTGGAGAATCCATTTAAATTATCAAGAATGACCCTACCCTAAACATGTGGGGACCACTCATCCTTTAGGGGTTAATATCAGGATTCCATGTGTAGCTCTCATGGTATATGTAAGTTAAAGCATTCCCCAACAAAAGAATGTAATGAACTAAGTCTCCTAAAGAGTGTACTACATAGGGTAGGTGGTGGTAATAAACAGTATCTATCCATTGCACGAGTATGCACTTGAAAAGGGAGTCTTAGTGTGTATTCCTATGCAATGTATGAATGGGTCGTTATGTGAGTTAAAATGAAGTTAGGTAACTTAATGTCTAATGTTATGACAACATGTTTAGGTTATGCCTTGCATAATGAAAGTTATGAATGATGAATGTTGTGTGCCTAACCTAAGGGAATCTTCAAGAAGCACTTGGTGGGAGTAGTAGTATGGGATGTTACTCTCACATTGCACTAAGTGAGAATTGGGGGTTGCCTTGGAGAAGGATACTTATGTGATTTCCTTAACTTTAAGTGTGTTCCTTAGTGTCTTTAATATTGAGTGTGGGATTGTTACCTTTGTGAAGTAAGCCTACATTGGTAGTCTTGAGGATCACTTGGGTGTGTATTGAAGGGATTGTATGGGCGCTTCCTTCATGTCTTACATTAGTGAGTCTTACGATAACCTTGATTTTGGAAACTTCTAGGGAAATGAGTTTAGTGTGAGTTGAAATGAAATAAGCTCATTGTAAGATTTCTTGAAGTTCACTGTGAAGTGTGGTAAATGATGATTTTTATATTGTTTTACTAATTTATTCATGAAAATTTTACTAAAATGCATGAAAGCTTTGTTTCTACTAAAATATCCCTTTTAAATGTGTTTTGCATAATTTCATACTTAGTACAATGTTTATACCAATAACATACTTTTCTATACTCTATAAGTATAGGTTGAAGGCAAGTAAATGATTAGAAGGCAATCTTGGGAATCGACTCTCCAAAGACTCGGTATGTCCTCATGTATTCGAGGACATAGTCTATTTATCTTTAGTTCTTTTTTAAGAATAGTATAAGACTTATTATGTATTTTCTTTCTTTGTGAAGGGTCATGTCCCTAAGATATTCAAGTTGTGTATTTAAGTTTTGTTGTGACAACGAGACTTATCCTTAGTATTTATAAAAAATATTTTCATGTCATATGTAATTAAAGACAGGTAAGAGGCTAGTACAAGATGTCTGATTGGTCAAGTACGCCTTGTGATGACTAAAGAGTTATCCCTTTTTTTAAGGTGTAATTGTGGGTCGTGACAGGCTCTCAAAAGTTGATTTCTAAAAGTGAATAAAAACATGGATATCCTTTTTATTCCAAAATTAATCTTTCAAATTTAATTTTTCTTGATTTCTTTTGATTATTAGGGATATATTATGATGTTTTATAACTTAATCCATGAAGGTTTTTTTATCAATACAGTATGACTTGCATGTTTCAACTAAATTATCCCTATTTACATGATTTTGCATAATGTCAAACTCAGTACAATGTTGTACAATGTTTTTACTGACCCTATACTTTTCTATACTCTATAAGTATAGGTTTGAAGCAAGTGGATGTTTCAAAGTAAAGCTTGGGAATGGACTCTCTCAAGACTAAGTATGTCGTCATATATTTGAAGGTGTTGTCTTTATTACTTTGGTTCTTCTTTAAGACTTGTTTAAGACTTATTATGTACTTTCTTTCAATGTTAAAAGGGTCATGTCCCTAAGATATTTACGTTGTGTCTTTATTTTTGCTTGTGACGATAAGAATATTTTTTTCATATTTATATAATATGTTTTCCTTTTAATTATTTATCGTGAAATGTTTTAATTTCGCACTACTTTTCATGTCTGATGTAATGAATGATAGCTAAGAGGCTAGTAAAAGAACTTTGAAAGGTCGAGTATGCGTTCTGATGACCTAAGGGTATCCCTAACATCTAGGATGTACTTGTAGTTCATTACACATCGCTTCAAAAGGTACATAGCTGACTTTGTAGCTAGGTGTCCGAATTGATAGACTTCAAAGGGAATTGGGACCATCACATGTCGTTGATTGAGTTTTCCTATAATAATAGCTACCATTCGAGTATTTCCATGGCTCCATTTGAAGAACTCTATGGTAGGATATGTAGGTCTCCGATTCGGTGGTTATAGGTTTATGAGTCTTAACTCCTTGGTCCCGAAATAGTGTATGAAATTTTAATGAAAGTTGTGTTATAAGGGATGGGTTTAAAACAACCTATAGTCGGCAAAAGTCCTATGCTTATGATAGAACGAGTGATCTTGAATTTGAAAAAGGTGATAAGGTGACTTTGAAGATTTCATATATGAAAGCGGTGATGAGATTCCGCAAAAATGTGAAGTTAAATCCCCGTATGTGGGTCCCTATGAGGTTTCCAAAGGGTTGAAAAGGTTGCATACGAGTTGAGATTACTTAGTGAACTAACTTTGGTTCAACCGGTATTCCATGTCTCCATTCTTAAGAGGATCATTGATGATCCTGTGTCCATACTTCCTATTGAAGGGCTTGGTGTGGATGAGGACCTTTCCAATGAAGAGGTTCTGGTGGAAATTCTAGATCACAAAGTTAAGAAATTGAGGAACAAAGAGGTGGTCTCCGTAAAAGTTCTATCGAGAAACCACATAGTTCAGGGATTAACATGAGAGGCCAATGTCGACATGAAGTATCACTCTCCTCATATTTTTCTTCACTAAGGTAATTTTTTGATATTAATAATTAGAATAATGAGTAAATTTCAATTTGACTTGTTTTGCAAAAATATGCATATTTATGGTAAAGGGTTTATGCTAAAATGAGTTTTCATAGAAAATTCTCTTTTACTTGAATTGCACTTGTTTTTGTATTTGGTGTATTGTTGACTTCATGAGATAGTATTGAGCATGTTGATGTCTGTTGAAAGGAGTTTTGGGATAAGTGCTCTTAATGTTTTGTTGAGCTCATGGTGTTATTGAGAAGGTAGTTCCCCATGTTGTGATATTGAGCTCTTATATGTGGTAAGTTGGTTTTTTGAGTTGCTAGGTGTACATTCCATGATTATTATCTTCTATGGAGTTGTGAAGCACTCCTTTGAGTTGTAACTTATGTTGATTATATAAGTTGTTGGTTGGACTTATAGTATTGAGTCTATCATTTTCCAAAAAAAAAAATTTATTGTCATTCAGTGACGAAATTTCCTATGGTGGGGGGGATAATGTAACACTTCGAATGTACATGAACTAATATAGAGTCTCACATGATGAACTAGTCCTTGTAATACTTTTTATGACCTAAAGTAATATTTATAAATGTAAGAACCCCAAATTGAATTAGGGTGTCTAGAGCCTCAAATGTTAATATAAGTTTGTTAACATGTTAATTAAGTTTTTAAAAGAACTAATGAATTATTTAAAGTCAATGGGAAGTCAAACTTTCAAGAATGTTGATGACGTTCGGAAGTTAGACCTTGAGACGTGCATGTGCGTCTAGGTGTGTCTTGACATATTTTACCTGTTTGTTTTGGGTAAAAATGATATGGAAGGTTTCTAACCTGTTAATGAATTTATTTACATTGGAATATTCCATGTACAACTGCCCAAGTTCCCCGCAAAAGGCCCTCAAGGAGGACACAAAATCTTACTAGACATTGCCTTGGCAGTGTCAATCGACGAGCCAAGTTGATGCCCCGTTCCTCAATCAACACCCTGTCAATGGGAGGAGTATCTCAACACTTAGCGTGGTGAGCCTCGTGTTTTAAAAGAGGTGTTGCAGTCACAAATGAGGGAGTTGAAAGATGCCCCGTCGTCCAGTCGATGCACTGTCGTCCTATTAACGCCCCGTCGACTGTTCTCCATCGATGGTGCCTGCAATCTGTTCCACGTACTGTTTCATTAAAGGGGATAATGGGAAGTTCAACCACATCCCTAAATTACTATATACGGTTGATTTAGATATTTTTGGGTATATTTAGTTTGTTATTAAGATCAAATACCCATTCCCAAATTCATTCTTCAAATTAGACTTTTCCCTCTAAAAAAAATAAACCTCTCTAGAAACCTCCATTGGAGATGAATCTCAAGAGCAACTTGGAGCTTGTATTCCCATTGATTCTTCATGAAAATTTATTTCTTTTCTCCTACAATAAGGTATGGTGATCCTTCATCTTTAGATATATATTCATCTAGAGAGCTCCTTAAAAGCTCTTCAAATAGAAATTATGATCAAATTGTCTATCTTAAAATCTAGCCTAGGGTTCTTTCTAAAAACGTTTTCAAAAGCAGTTTTATGATGAATTGAAGATAATGTAATGATTTTCAATTAAAATTCAATCCAATTTTATGATGAACCCATGTCCCCTTCAATTCTCAAATCTTCTTATGTTATGGGCATTGTGATCTTGATTGTGTGTTGGTCGAATTGTGATTCTATTATGTTGAATTGCTTATATCTACTTCCTATTATTAATATTGATGGTGAATTGTTGATTAGTGGTCCATCTGTATCAAGGTTGTATGTTTGAATAAGATAATCATATAATTCTTCTATCTTCTATAGATTGCTAACGTAGTTTCAGTGTGATCTCGATTTTATGGAAAATTGATGTAGGATTGTGTGTATTGATCATTGATGATCAAAGAAAGGGAGATTGGTAAGTGATCTATGTTTCTCTACCATCTATTGAATTGGTGGTGTAGTTTACATGTTAGCATGATGGTCTTGTGGCCAAAACACCATACCTTTTTCCGTAGATTTTTCCTTGCGCACTTCCACATAGCGAAATCATTAAGCCATTCTTTTTATATTTCCTAAAAAGATTTCCAGAAACGGACCCCATTCTATATCTAGGAAACACTAAAACAAAAATTAACACCTAATTTCATTCGTTCAATAAATAAAATAAACAAACAAAAACTACTTAGCACAATGCGTAAACGTATGGTTGGATAGATTTTATACCTTTGGTTGCCTCCCATGAAGCGCTTCATTTAACGTCACAGCACGACACAAGCCTCTTGATTATTTAAAATTCATTTAAATAGTAGGATTCAATCAATTCTTGCAAACTTTATGCATTCCCAATATAAAGCTTGATCATCTGTCCATTCACCTTGTATGTCATTCCTTCATTATTTTCAAGTTGCACTGCTCCAAGAGGAAAGACTAACTTGAGTAAATATGTCTCGGGCCATTTGTACTTTTGTTTTCCCAAAAACAATTGCAACCTGGAGTTGAATAGAAGGACAAGATCCCCAACACAAAAATCTGTATTTTCAATTCCTTGATCCTGATACTTCTTTATATTCTCTTTATAGAAGGCTTCTCTTTCACAGGCTTTGACGCAAAACTCATCGAGGAATATCAAGTCATTCACTTTTTGATTTGATGTTGCACCCCAATATAAGTTCAACTTCTTCGTTTTCCACTTATATTTATGCTCTATTACTACCGGCAAATACAAGACTTCACATAAACAAGTTTTTATAGAGACATACCTATGTGAGTCTTGTATGAAATGAAATCAGTCAACAGAGCATCATCATTCTTCCTTGACCAATCGTTTCTATTGGCATTCAGAGTCTTCTCCTAGATCTTATTTATCTCTTTGTTCGATACATTAACTCTTCCACTAGTATACGGATGTTAAGGAGTGGCTACATTGTGGAGGAGACCATACTTATTAAGTTGTGTTATAAACAAATTTTTACAAAAGTGGGAACCTTCATCAATGATAATTGCCCTTGGGGTACAAAATATGGAGAAGATATTCTTCTTCAAGAATGCGGTGACACTTTTACCTTCCTTGTTGGGTAGCAAAATTGTTTCCACCCACATCAATAAATAATAAACTACAACAATAATATACTTCATCCTATATGAATTAAAAAATGGCCCCATGAAACCAATGCCCCCCACATCAAATAACTCGATTACCATGATTGGGTTCATATGAAGCTATTTCCTCCTTAAAATCCCACATCCAATTTTAATATATGGATTCTTCCATTCATGGAGTCCCCTTATTTTTTCTCAATTGTGAATTCCAAGACCTAATCAAGAGAGTGTTGTGATTGCATTGGTGGAAAGTCTTGATAATGATCCCATTCTAGTGTGTAGCATTCAGTTATGTTCATCTGATTATTGTATGATGTTTTCATAAGGTTTGGCGGTGAATTGTTGTATTCGATGATGAAGGTGGTCACGATGGATTCAAGCAATTAGAGGCAAGATTGAAGGTTCTCAATCAATCTTGTTAATTCAATAGTATGATATGTTAATTGATCAAAATAGGATCACCTATATATGAAAGAAATACACCTAATTGATTAAAGAGGATCATGACTTTTCAAGTAGGAATTGAACCTATGTGATCAAGAATGACTAGAATTACCTTCTAATGATCAAATTGTTTGAAATAACTTGTAACTTGATAGTGTCATGATAGAATGAAGTTATCTTTGACTATGAGTCTTGTATATCATTGTTGTTAGGGCTTTGGGGGTGAAGTCATTATGAGGGGATTGTGATAATGATCTCTTTCTAGTTTAAAAATAGACATGAACAGGCTAGGGGCACATAGATGGATTCTAGGTTGACCTAATAACTTAAAATGAATGAAGGCATGATGACCAAGAATAGCTAGAAGTTTTATTGAACAGCCTCTTCTTGTGTAATCAACTTGGTAAGATAAGACAAAGGTGTCATAGATTGAGATGGTAGATATCATGATAGCTTGTAATGGTAGATCTCATGGTATCTTGACACGATGAATCTCATGGAAGCTTGAGTAAAATTACTCATTGTACCTTAAGGTGATGAGTCTCATGGTAGCTTGGGATGGAGGAAGAATTTCCTCCAATGTTTAGCTCGGTCTTGTTTTGCTAGGATAATTTATCATGATTTTATTTGGCTAAAACAACCACTTTATGTTATATTTAGAATAAATTTCCTCTACCCTCTTAATGGTAGCTTGATTTACCTTCAAGGTGTATTTTATGGAATAACTTGAGATAGATTTCTCATGGTATCTTAGGGTTGAATATTCATTATCCCCTATGGTTAGCTTGCATCTACATGATTGATTTCATGGTGGTTAGGTTTGTACTTTTATATCCTTCCTTGTTAGTTTGTATTATATGATGAGGTTCTATCCATGTTAGTATGTCTATTATGTTTGTATGATAAGCTTAATGGAAAAGAGTACAAGATGAGTTAGCGTGGATTCGTTGGTCTAGAAAATTACTGAGTATGGATGGTTCAATGGTATGCCATCCATACGTGGCACAAGTACGACTTGAAGCTACCTAAGACATGACCCCTATGTGATGTATGTTCAGCTTGGGTGGTGGATATTATTGCTTTCCTTTACATGATTGACTTGAGTGATAGTTCGTCATCAATATGAAGTAGGTCTACTAGGGACATTTATAGGTTATACAAGAGGATAGGGAGACTTCATGATATGCTTAGTGTATGAGGTAGAATGGCATGCCTAGCATGCATTGCACAAGTAGGATTTGAGAAGGTGATCTAAGGGCATAATGCTCATATGACATAAAGAACTTAGGTCTTAATTAATAAAGTGGATTATGATAAAGAGTGACCAAAGAAAGGTACTTATCTTTTGTATTAGTATTGGATGTTACCTTAGTGTCACATCCGGGGAGCACCCTTTATGTCTTCTTCGTCCTCAGAAAGGACTAAGACTAGACTTTTTGCATTGGTCATTGCATATGATATGCTAAGAAGTGTGGAAAACAAAAACATTTCATCGATATCAACTTCATAAGGTTTACATTGACCTCTCATAGGGAATTTCATTATACTCCTCTCAAGGAAGCTTACATAGTCTTATACTTTTATGTCACATATACAATAGACACATTATAGAATCTTATAGAGTTGTCGCATATAAAAATATGTAAGTCAGAATAGAAAAATTCGGGCATAGCGCTTACACAAATGTATAATCCTTTTTTAGGGCATACAAAAAAGTCTTGAATAATAAATGTCAATAGACTATAGCAAGTCACATAGGTAGATTGAGAAAAAGGCATCATCCTCCCATCTTGAGGACATACCCACACTTGGAGAAATGATCCAAGACTTTTTCCAAACTGGACACTAACCCTTCAACGACTAGAACCTAAAATATTTGGGTAACATGAAAAAATAGGGGTTTCTACATCACTTGTATTATGTTACATCCCGAAACCACACCCTAGAAGTTACGGTCAATCTCGAATTGCAACTGGCATACTTTTCTCTCAGAGGTCTTGTACAAGCCCTTACATATCGCTCATCTCATAAACATAGTGAAAAGTGGTGCAGAATTAAAACTTTTCACAAAACATGTCATAGTCTTTAAAAATCTATTTCACATAAAATTATAGGAAATACTCAGTCTCAATGTAACTATTTTTAGACACGAGAATACATAGGACACGGACAATAAACAATACGAATATAGAAATACTCTATTACAATACTTAAATATGAAATATAAAAGACACATATGACCTCAAGTTAAATGAGGATATACTTCAACTTTTCTGAACCACATGTACTAAGTATGGCATAATGCATAAAAATCATGAAAAACGGACATTAATTTGAAATATGCATCTTTTAATTTTAAATGTCATAATAATTCATAAGAACAACATTTATCAACTTAGAAACACATAAGAAAACATTTAGACAATTATTCATAATTTTGACGACACTTGACGGTACCTCAACTCGCTGTAATAGTGATTCCTTCACTGTACAGTGAAGTTGCTTATCTTCACCTTAGACATTTTCTAGTATATAATATTTTCACTTAATCTATCGTAAGACTCATTTAAGTCACATAAAGCGATACCGCCCATACACCCTCTCTAGGCATGCCTAAATGATCCTCAATACTACTTATGATGAGTGATATACACACTTACAAGACATCAACATATGAACATGAGATTTTCCTACAAATGGTTATTCTAAGTATCAATTGAGTGAGTTCTGAAGCAACCGTCCATACAATCCCTTACACACACACAAGAGATCCTATAGACTACCTAGGATAGAATCATGCTCACATAACCATAGTAACATAAATATGAAATGACATTCTCCTTCCAAAGGCTGTCAAAAAACCTACTTAAGTATATAAAGAATATAACGTCCATGATTGACCTCTTCAAGATTATATATATGATACTTAAGACTACCTAAGTCTTAAATCATGTCCACGACACCAATCATCTTCTCTAACTAGTGTCATTCTGAAGACTTCCCTAGGTAAGATATGAAGAGATCATCCCTTATGTACTCTGATCAGACATTAACCAAGGAATCCTTATGTCACTTTAGTTTATTTACTCATTCATTTAAATGCTTCATAACATAAGTGATTAGTTCATTAGTTTATTAAGAGAGTGATATATCACATAAGGACATTCAAGTAATGGTCTTAGATAAGACCTAGTGACTCCAACTAACACCTTCAAACTACATTGTTCAATGTCTAGATACCCGTCTCATACCACCACCTAAACTTCATAGAACTTTTCTAATAGTAGTAAGTATCCCACATGATGATAATAGGCAATAACCGACATAGACCATGATAGAAAGACATGGAATCCGGACCTGTATCTTACTCTGATGAAGTCATTGTACTTGGGTTTGGTAAAACATAGACACAACTCATGTTGGCACTTATTTAAAGATAAGGAAGGACATGATTTTTAATTTATTCTCATGCTTGAACTAGAACTACTTCCCTTACCATACTCACTTGGTGCTATACTTCGTTCTCATAGAGTATTTCACATTAAGGCTCATATAAAGGGGTTCCATATCTAGTTCATAATACAATACCATATACCCTACCAAAGAGGTAATTTAGGGTTACCTTACAATGGAGACAAGAAGCTCATTATGATTTTCCTAAGATTTGATATGATGTCGTTCCAGCCAATCAACCTTAAGTCCATCATCCCTTTACTTTGAAGTACACCATTACAACTTTCTACTGCAACATTCATAACCTTACCACTAGGTCAACGTTTTCACATAAAGACGCTCTTAACATCATTTAAGATATCATCCAACTCATACGTACAAGACTAAAAGATTTTACATCCTAAGTCAAGACATCACTTATTCTCATTCATATAAGAATCATGTGAGGGACACAAGTCAACCAATACAAGACACCACATACTTCACCTGAACACACATTACATGTCATTCTAGAAGCACATACAAGTAACTATTATCATCTTCATGTAACCCTATACATTATCATAACATCAACAATATGACCATCATAGAATCGTTTTATCAAGTAGGAATAATAAAGACTTAACCCTAAGATTATACACAAAAGGTCAATGTCATAGTTTAACATGATCACCTAGATAACTTTAATAGAAGAGTACATATCTGACCTCACATGTAGATAGATATTATCATGTTTTACCTAACCAACTACACAATTAGCCACGTTACTTAAAGTAGTTGCCGACAAAGACATGATCATCATAATACATAAAGTAACGCCCACAAGGCCACATCATTTGAAACTAAACTCCATAACACCACCACAATAAGTGGACCATACAAATCACAATAAAATTGAAGTATAAATAACATCAAAATAAAGGAAAAAGGGTAGCGTACCACCATTCCATCCTCAACACCTCATTTCGATGTTAAACCATCAAATTCAATATCATAAGGCCCTTACCAATGGCCATGAACATTATTTCAACATCAAACTATAATGATCAATGAAACTAGGTCAATTCAATAAATATTAATCAATCTAATATAACCTATATTTAACTTGAATACAAATATTACATCATTTGATAGACCATAGAAAACTACAACATAATTCACCAACATTAGATCAATATCAAGTCACCCATAACTTAGTGAAAACCTAAGATTCATTTGATTCATGGGTTATTTATTTTAAAATAATCAATACAATAAAAATTTAATCCATAATAAACTTTTAAAAACAATTAATGCAACAACCAATGGTAGAATCATGAAATAGGTCATTTCAACTTTGAAAACAATAGAAAACCTCTTTAGAAGTTGGGCTCCTTGATGAAGAGAATTTAAAGGATAAAAAATCGTACCTCAAAAAAAGATAATCCTCCAATTTGATGAAGAATATACATTCATCCAACAATCCAAGCTCTTCCTTGACCTTGGACTTCGGTGGAATGTTTGGGAATTTCTAAGGGATTTTAGAGTTTTGATTTTGAAGAACGAAATCTTCATTGTGTTAAAGACTTATATAAAGATTTCAAATACCTAAAATACCCTCAAAGAACCTTAAATACTCTTATTTTCAATTGGGGTGAAATTACAACTTCACCCCTCAACTTAACAGTGGCTTGCGAAGGAAACAAAGACCAATGGATGGATGCCAACCTACGGACTGTCCCTTGACCAACGAACCATCTTGTTTGTCCGTGGACTGGGACCGAGGCTTGTCCTTAGTCCCTTCTTTCCCCAGACTATGTCCCAAACCGCAAGACCCAACCAACGAGGCATTGAATCGACCCACTAGGCGTCGACAGTCTTCGTGGTTTGGGTGCCTTGGGCAACCTTTGTATTTAAGCCCATTTTTGACTGACCCTCCCAAAAAGCCCATCAAATATGAGTTGAAAGAGTGATTTTAAATATGGGTAATATTTGGGACTATACCCATATTTTACTCATTAAGATATGGGTATATTATGGGTAAACTACATGTCAAATATGGGTATTGCATGTTTTCTCCAAATTTTCAAAAAACCTTGTGTTACTAAGTTGTAGAAGCGATTTTTGAAAACCTTCATATATGGGTGCCTATTAATATTTCAACTATCGACCCACACCCCATTTCCCAAAAAAATTAATTTTTAATTTTAAAAGATATTTTAAACTTCAAAATTTCATTTTTTTCAGCCCTACCCTCGACCCCCAACCCCCCCCCATCCCCAACCCCCCAACAAAAAATTTAAGTTTTATTTTTAAAAAATATTTTCAACTTCAAAATTTCATTTTTCAATCTCTA
>CM064963.1:53407575-53458575 GCA_032847665.1 Solanum chilense | reverse complement strand
CCGGCATGGACTAGCTTTTTAGTTATTTTTATTCTTAGACATTCCTAGTTTAGTGAGTAGAGATAGATGTTCTTGTGATGATGACTTCCAGATTTTGGGGATATTAATAATAGTTTTGAATTGTTTTATTAATGAGTTTAAGTCTTCCGCATTTCTTTGTTGATATTGTATTAAAATGTTAAAGGTTAGATTGGTTGGTTCGCTCACATAGGAGGGTAAATGTGGGTGCCAGTCGCGTCCCCGATTTGGGTCGTGACAAATATAGAAAGGGTTGACAAGTCATCCATTGATCTAAGCATACCTCCAATTAGAAACAAGATTCCATAGTTTATCAGTCAACTCTAGAAGTTATAAAGTATTATCAATAAAGCTAAGAACTGATAGACTAGTAATGAGATTGTGCAAGCACATGTATGCCTCATGAGATGGGACTACCACCAAGGTGGACATAGCTCTCCAAATTCTCCTAACCTTTTAACTATGTCGCCAGCATAGGTTACTATCTAGTGGATCCTCCCAAGAAAGCTAGGAAGTATTCGGTTTTACTATGGCCGGTGAACCACCTCTTTTTAGTGCAAGGAATATACTGGATTTCATGTTAGCTCACATGATCTATGTCGGTTAAATGCTAAAGATGTCTTTTATGAAGTACGAAAGAAAGAAAGAAAGAAATAACTAGGAAGATGAGGGGTGTTCGTATAGGATGACCAAAGGGTTAGGTTAGACTAAGTAATTATGTAAGTCATTCTTAGTTATTGCATCGAAAGATCCCAATGGAAGTCTTAAAAGAATATCCTAAGTCAACCTAGAATGTTCAAAGTGAACATGAGATTAAAGAAGAAAAAAAGTACGTTCAAGGTGAAATAAGTAAGCAAAAGCATACGTATATCAAATCATCAGTGTTTGATAAGAATGAAGTTTCAACAATTATTGGATTATTCCAATAAAGGGAGAAAAACATACTGACTCATCAATTGGATTATGACTATATTCCCATCATATTTAAATTATGCAAATGATCAAATAATGGGCATAGACAATAAGATTGGATTAAAAAGACTTCATTTCCAATTTAACAAGAATGGAAGGAATAACTTCTGTGTAGGGTAGTGAAATCATTTACTTAGTCTTTTCGATTAGTTACTTGATTTATTGTAGTAATATGGCTACAATGAATCATTGAACTCATAAGTAAAACTTATGATCAAAGAAGATCATTAAACTACACACGCAAAAAAAAAGGACTAAAAAATAAAATAAAGTCTTGGAGAGGGAACTAACCAAAAATATTAAAGTTTGCCTAAGTCATTCTAAAATTTTGTTCATGATTCCAAGGTCTTATGTTCCTATAGAAAATTAGTTGTGTGCTTTAAATGCATGAAAATATGTCATATTCATTGGATGATTCATAAATAACGAATTAGGAAAGTGAAGTAACTTCACTTTCAAAAAGAAGTTGCATCTTACTATAGGAAGAGCTTTCCTTGATCATGCATAGTCATTATGTGTGTATGTTCATACACCCAAACTTAGTACAAGTGTGTAGTAACCCATATGCAATTACTATTTTTATAGTTGTAGGCCCTTGAAGAGGATTGAAGATCAGTTAAAACTATTTGGACAAGTACCTCCAGACTTTGATAGATCCTCTTGAGTTCGAGGATGCCTACGCTTTATTCTCTAGTTTTAGTAGATTAGACATAGTTAGTGCATGTTATCCCTAGAGTTTCCTTTCAAACATTTGTTCAAGCTTTTTTATTAAGGCCGGTTTGACAACTATTAATGATATTATAAATCCTTCATTTCAACTGTTCAATATGTTAGTAGATTGTTGTTTATTTTGAGGTTTTAGTATATAACCCTTAAGCAAGAATCATATGAAGTCTAAGTACACTTCAGTGAATTTCAGAAGTTTTAAATTTTTCACTAAATTTAACTGTATGATTCTGATTGAAGCTAAGAAGAGGCTTGTCAGCGACCTTTAAGAGGTTAACGACGTCGGTCTCATCTAAGAGCTAGGACCCGGGTGCGACAAACTTGGTATCAGAGCATGAGGTTAAAATACCTAGGAACTAAGTCTCAAAACAATCACATTGCATAGTTTCTAGCTTATGATTGTGAAGTTCACCACAACCATGTCTTAGAGACTTAGTGATGTTAAGAATCTTCCCTTCTTCTACTCTTTATCCTGTTGTGTAGAGTTTTGACATTTTGTGTCATTCTAGCATCTGACTTCCTTCTTGTGTGTGCATGTAGAAAAATGAAAAGAAGAAGAAACAAAGGCAAGAGATTTGGAGAAGCAGCTGCTGGGGAAACTAAGCTCCCTCTCAAGCCCCAACTGCTGGAGTGCAAGTGCTTGTCAACCCAGATGGGTTAATGGATGGGGAAGTGAGAGCAACACTGGTTCATATAGCCCAGTCCATCACTGCTAAGGAACATGCTATCAAAGCCCAGGCCACTAGAGAGGGTTCTTCCAGGGAAAACCAACATGCTAGTACTATGTCTAGCAAACTAAGAGATTTCACCAGGATGAATCCTCCAGTCAACTTCGGGTCCATAAATAATGAGGACCCCCAAGAGATTGTTAAAGAAGTACACAAGATTATCTATGCCATGGGTGTTACTAAAGAGGAGAAGGTTGAGTAGGTTGCATACCAGCTGAAGGATGTGGCTCAAGTATGGTACAAGATATGTGTTAATGGTCGAGCACCAGGAGAAGTCCCCTTCATTTGGGACATTCTCAAGCCTGTGTTATTGGAGGGGTTCTTTCTTAGAGAGCAGAGAGAGTCTAAAGTTGAGGAGTTTATCAATTTACGTCAGGGAGGTATGTCAGTCAAGGAATACTCTTTGAAGTTTGTTAAACTTTGCACATATGCCTCTTCCTTGATGTCCAATAGCAGGGATGAGATGAGCAGGTTTGTGACTAGTGTATTGAAGGATCTTTAGGAGGAATGTCGGGAATCCATGTTGCATGCTAACATGGACCTTTCTAGGTTAATGGTACATGCATAGCACGTGCACGAGATTCTCCAGAGAAAGAGAGGTCGATAACGAAATAAACCTAGTCCCTAAGATCAAGCTGGTTCTAGCATTGGTAGGAGTTTACTTATAGTCCAGGACATGCCCAAGTTCAAGAAGCGGCACAAGAACTGAAGTAATCCTACTCTTTCCAGGAACACTAATGCCAAAGGGGTCATGTGTGGCCCAAAGAATAGAAATTATAGAAATGCCCTGCGTGACAAAAAGTCGTGTGGTAAGTGTGGCCGTTTTCATAGAGGTGAGTGCATGGTTGTTTCTAATGCCTGCTATGTGTGCAGCAAGATTGGGCATATGATCAGGGACTTCCCACATGTGAAGAATCAAGCCAAGGAAGATACTAAACCTCGGCCTAATCCTACTGTTGTAGTCGTGCCGCCCAAGAGGAATAGGTTATATACTTTAAAAGGTAGAGAAGAGGAGGAGAAGTTAGCTGATGTGGTCACTTGTACTTTCCATGTCTTTTCTTTTCCTGTGTATGTATTGTTAGATCCTGGACCACCTTGTATTTTGTTACTCCTTTTTTAGCTAGTAAATTTCACTTGCTTCCTGAGATCTTGTATGAACCTTTTCTTGTTAGTACTCTTATAGGAGACAACATTAGATTTGAAAGAGTATATAGAGATTGCCCAATAATTGTTCTTGATAGAGTTATGCTAACCTAATAGAATTAACCATGCTTTAATTGGACGTAATTTTGGGTATGGATTTGATCCATAAATTCTATGCTACCATAGTCTATCAAAACAGGGTAGTAAGGTTACAGTTTTCCTATGAATTAGAGCTGGACGGGAAGGGTGTAGTTCAAATTCAGTAGGCCAAATGGTTTCCCATCTTAAAGCCAATAAGAGGTTTCTAAGGGGTATTTATACCACTTAGTAAGAGTCAATGACTTAAAACATGATGTTCCTTTCATAGAATTTGTGTCCATAGTGAATGAGTTTCAAGATGTCTTTCCAGAGGATTAACAGGAACCCCTCGTGAACGCGAAATTGACTTTGGTCTAATTGATAAGGTCTTCATCAAGTCAAGCATATCCCCATGGTGCGCTCCTGTGTTGTTCGTTAAGAAAATTGATGGAACCCTTAGAATATGTATCGATTATCTGCAACTCAACCAAGTCACTATAAAAAAAATACACTCTTCCAAGAATGGATGATCTATTTGATCAGCACCAAGGTTCAAGTTTATTTTGTAAAATAGATCTCCGGTCAGGGTATCACCAAGTTAGTGTGAGACAAGAGGACATTTCTATGACTGCCTTCTGTACTAGGTATGGTCATTATGAGTCTCTTGTCATGTCATTTCGTCTCACTAACACCCCAGTCGCATTTATGGACCTTATGAATAGATTATTCCATGAATACCTTGATTCTTTTGCCATAGTTTTAATAGGTTACATCCTCATATACTCTAAGACCAGATAAGAGCATGAACATCATTTAAGAATTACACTGGAAGTACTCAGGGAACATCACTTGTAAGAAATATTCAGCAAATGTGAGTTTTGGCTGAGATAAGTGAACTTCTTTGGTCATGTTGTGTCCGACCAGTGTGTAGAAGTTGATACGAAAAAAATTGAGTTAGTAAGGAACTGGCCGAGACCCCTCACTCCTACACACATTCAAAGCTTTTTGGGTTTGGGTAATTACTATCGCAGGTTTGTTGAGAATATTTCCACTATTGTTGCTCCATTGACAGCTTTAACAAAGAAGAAGGGGAAGTTTGAGTGCTTAGAAACTTGTGAAAAGAGATTCCAAGAGCTCAAAGACTGACTCACTTTAGCCCCAGTTCTCACATTACCGAGGAGTGGTGAAAGGTATGTGGTGTAATCTGATTCTTCCCAAGTAGGTTTGGGATGTGTTCTTACGAAGGATGGCAAGGTCATTGAAAATGCATCAAGACAGTTGAACATCCATGAGAAGAATTATTTTACCCATGATCTTGACTTAGCTGCTATGATATTTGCATTAAAACATTGGAGAAATTATTTATATTGTGTACATGTCGATGTATTTACCGACCATAAAAGTCTTCAGTATGTTTTTACACATAGAGAATTGAATCTTCAATAGAGAAGATGGCTAGAGTGTCTCAAGGATTATGACATGAGTATCCACTATCACCTAGGTAATGCCAATATAGTGGTCGATGCTTTGAGCCGATTGGGCATGGGCAGTGTGTCTCAAATTGATGATTACAAGAAGGAGATGGTCAAAGAGGTACACCATTGACTAGGTTAGGTGTATGGCTGGTAGATACACACAGTGGGGGTGTTTCAGTTCATTCCAGTTCTGAATCCTCATTTGTTTTAGATGATAAAGCTAAGCAGCATCGCGACCTAGTACTCATGGAGGTTAAAGATCCGTGTTGAGTATGAAGAATGAATCATTCTCCCTGGGGGGGATGGTGTGCTTAAAATTAGCTTGATTCGTTCTAAAATTATGTTCATGTTTTCAAGGTCTTATGTTCATATAGAAAATGACTTTTGTGCTTTAAGTGCATGAAAATATGTCATATTCATAGATTGATTCATAAATAACGAATTAGGAAATTGAAGTGACTTCACTTTCAAAAAAATATGGCATGTTACTATAGGAAGAGATTTCCTTAATCATGCGTAGTCCTTATGTTTTTATGTGCATAGAGCCCTAACTAGTACAATTGTGTGATAACCCATATACAAATATTATTTTTATAAGTCCAGGCCCTTGAAGAATAGTTGAAGCTGTTTGGACTAGTACCTCCAGATATTGGTACGTCCTCTTGAGTTTTAGGTGCCTACGGTTTATACTCTATCCTTGATAGATCAGACATAGGTAGTGGATGTTGTCCCTAGTGTTTCCTTTCAAACATTTTTTCAAGCTTTCGTATTAAGGCCGGTTTGGCAACTATTGATGATATTATGAATTCTTCATTTAAATTGTTCAATCTGTTAATAGACGGTTGTTTATTTTGTGTTGTTAGTATATCACTCTTATGCAAGAATTATGTGAAGTCTAGCATTAAATTTTCTGCTGAATTTAATTGTATAATTGTGAGTGAGCTAAGAAGAGGATTGTCTGTAACCTCTTAGAGGTTAACGACGCCGGTCACATCTAGGGTATACATCCCGGGTGTGACAGTTGGAAAACAGACTTAGAATCTTAAGCTATGTATTATGATATTTTTTATGCATAATGGAAGCGATGTTCTAGCGTATGATGTGCTATGAATGTTTTATATTTTCCCCTTAAATTTACCTAATAGGGGGTGCTCCCCACTCTTGAAAATGTGTTATTAGAGCATGAGTTTATAAAAGTAGTTTTACGGTCTAAAGTCTCATATTGACACATCTTGTAGGGTCTTGATCATCGGTGGTGAGTCACGATACATATATGAGCGAGAGTCTACAGGATGATAGAGTTTCTCTTCTTCACTATTCTCATGTGGTGCAATAAAACATAACTCTATAGGATATCTCTCTTATGTTTTCTTGTTTGGTGGACTTTTAGATGTGATTTCTTGGATGAGACGGTATGTCTATGCTCGAGGGAGAAAAGGTGAGTTTTTATGTGTATCTTGGTTTTATGGTCATATGAGTATGTGTGAAGGTGAACCTTGATATTTATAGATATGATGTCATTTATTACTATATATGTGAATTATGAGAAATGACATGTTACATGAAAATTTATGTTAAGATATTGTTATAGCTTGTTAAAGAAGTTGTAATAATTTAATAGAGCTTCCTTTTGAAATAATGAGTTGCCGTATGAGTATGCATGACAGTACTATACAAATATTGTTTAGACTTAAAATACTTTGAAGAATGTGTTAAATGGTAAGGATGCATGTTACCCTTGTATGAGAAAAATTAATCAAATATTGTCGTTTTAATGTGTGTAATGTCTAATAGTTACATTGCATGGATTGGAGTCCTTTGTATAGGCTTGGTTGTAGAAGTTGAGGTAGTGTGTCTACCTTATAGGGTGATGATGTGTGTTTGATTGACCTAGATGTTACCTTACTCTAAAGTTGAAAGAAAAGAAAGAGACTTTATGTTCTCCTCTATTTTTTTACCCTGATGTGATATGACCAGTGATTTTTATGGTGTAGTTGAGATCTTATGTGGTTGGGTAGTAGGACCTATGTTTAATGTTATGGAGTTCCTTTGGGTGTTAGGACTAGATGATATATGATGGTTGAGTTAAGTTCCTCTTAATGGGTTTATCCCAGGTGAAGGATGGTAATGTGAGTAGTGAGGTTGTTGACATTTCTATCTTGCCATTCTATTCTTACTTGGATTTGAAACTAAAGAGTTCCAAGAAGATTGTTCATGATAGGTGTCTTGCATCAAAGTATGAGTTGCATGTTCTCCCTATGTTTAGTATGTCTTAATTGACACATGTTAATCATGTTTGGTAGATTTTAAAATCTATTAAAGAGGGATTTATTTATCAAATTATGATTTTCTCATGATGATTGTGCATCTTGATATGGTAGTTGTGCATTTAACTTTATGAGATAAAGTAAGGGCCATGCCACTCTTAATATGTAGTATTTAGCCCCATGATCAAAATTTTGAGTCTCCTTGAAATAAAAATGATGAGAATTGAAAGTTATTTGACTTTTATGATTTAGGAAGTATAATTGCAAGTTCACTCTTTACAAGTGAAGGCATGCGTAGCTAGTGTCTTTGTGTGTTCCAATAAATTGTGAGATTTCGCCTAATTGATTCTTGATTATGAAGTCTAGTGTTATGTTAGAAATTGAAATTTTGTGAAATGACTTCCTAGGATCGTAATGTATGTGTTTTGAATTACCATTTTCACTTCTGTAGGAAGAAGGTATGACTATGCTTTTGTTAAAAGTTGTGAATATCTCATTTAAAATGAATTTACCTTTGTTCCTTACTTGTGTATGAACTTATGAGACATGTAATTATTTTGAGGAGAAGGAATTTCCTTCTTAAACTTTACTAAGCATAGCATGGTTGAGTATGGCCCGCATGATACTATGCCTAACTAATAAGAATCAATTGTTAATCTATTTGACTCAAGTTTATGTTCATTGAAGTAAGAGTTCTTACTTGCTTCTTGAGTAATGTGGAATCTGCTATGTGTGAACTTATAATATGAGATCTTAAAAAAATGAATTATAATGACCATGTTAAGATTAGGAGAGAGATGTTCCTCCAATGAATGTGACAAGAGACTATGGGTGTGATGCACTTTGAAAGCAAGTGACTAAAGGTTTTGCTTGCTTGGGTTGCATTGAGTGCTAAATAATTTGAGGTTGGTTTTTCTTGTATGTTTGGTTCATTTAATTCATGTAATGATGCTATGGATGTTATTAGCTGCTTTATAGGTAATTCAAGTCCTTGTTGTGATTAAAATGTTCCAAGTGTAATTCGAGGACGAATATTCCTAAATGGGGGATATTGTAAGACTTCCTAAATGAGATAGGTTGTCTAGAGCCTCACATGTGCCTATAATATTGTTAACATTTTAATTAAATGAACTTATGATTAGTATGAAGTCAACTGGAAGTAAAACGTTCATTAATGTCTAGGACATTCAAAAGTTATCCCTTCAGCCATGCATGTGTATCTTGACATGTTTTACGTGTTTTTTTGTGAAATTTATGTGGAAGGTAGCTAACATATTAATGAATGTATTTACATTGGAAACGTCCGGGTACGACTCCCCAACAACCTCACAAAAGGCCCTCAAGGAGGACCCAAAGGTTGCTTAGAATTTTCCTTGGCAATGTCAATCGTCGAGCAAAGTTGACGCCCCCGTTCCTCAATCGATGCCCCGTCGATAGGAGGTGTACCTTAACAGTTAGATTGGTGAGCCTCGTGTCTCAAACGACAAGCTTTATTTAATAACGACAAAGAAGCAAGATGCCCCGTCGTCCAGTTGACGCCCCATTGATCGTTGTCTATCGATGGTGCTTGCAATAGACTACACGAAATGTTTCATTAAAGGGGTAAATATGGAAGTTGACCCCATGTACCCTAAATTACTTGTAACAACCAAAAAATGACTATTCTAAATAATACATAAACGTTCCTAGAATGCCTCGATTAGACCGGTCCTCAAGACTTGATGCCCATGGAACCGGACCTCATAGCTTATGCACCAGCAACGAAAACTAACTTGGTAAGCTAGTTGAGCTAGGCGAGGTTGGGTCAATCCATGTAACGCACCCCAATATTAAGATTCACATAGATTGGTCTTAACCGGGCATGAAAAAGGTAATCTTATGTTTGGATGGTCAAGGGGTAAAATGGTATTTTCCAGGTTAGGTGTGTCATTGTAATTACCCTATGTAATTAATTAATTAATTAATATAAAAAGGTGGACAATTTGGGTAGGGTTGGCCGAATTTGATCCTTTTCACAAGTTAAGCTTCACTCGGGTTCGATCCTTAGGGGAAGCAATGTTAAATCTAATTAATTTATATTAATTATCGGATTTAAGTAAGGGCATGATTAGTCATTTAACCTAAGACTTTGAAAAATCAGATTTTTAATATTAAATGGCAAGGAGTCCTACTTTGACTAAGTCTTCAACTAAAACTCCTACTCCTACACTTACTCCCATATCTCTGAACTCTCTTTATCACGCTTATTTATTCTCATTCTCATGTTCATTATCAGTAAAAAAAACAAAATCAAAAGTTCATCACTCTTGATGATCTTGACACTAATACTTAAAAGAAAAACGAAACCAAAAAATGAAAACAAAAAAAAGCATGGTTCTTGATGGGTTGTGCTTGATGTTTGGTGGTGAGTCTTTGGTGCCGTGGAGTGGGCTGTCATTGGAGAAGATTTGGAGGGTTTTGATTGATAAAAGGTATGGGTTTTTCTTCCTCTTGGTCCCTTTTCAAAGAGAACCTTAGGATTCTGTCGAATTGTAAACTAAAAACTAGGAATGTTCCCCGTTGCATGTCCTCGTCACTAACTCCTATCGAATTTTGTAGGTTGGGTATGTTTTACCGGTAGAATTTAGGGATGTGATGTGCTTTGTGATGATTATGTTCATTTATGTATATTCGGATATATGTGTTTAATAAGCATGCTTTCAAAAACAATGTGTTAAACTTGTGTGTACATTGTGTATGTTGTGACATTGGTCACTGGTTGAAGTGTGTAATATGAATGATAAATTCATGTGTTTTTTATGCAATTACTTGAAGTAACTCGTGATTTTCATAAGTGGTGTAATGTTGCTGAACTATGTGAAATCCATGATGAAACGTAACCACGAAAATGCACAAAATAAACGTACGAAATGTCCAATGAGTTGTCCGAAATTTTAATGTATAAAATGCTGAGGAAATGGACTAAAAGCGTGATCAAATTTCCAGATTTGCTGGAAATTTTGTTTCGGCTAAGTTACTTGAAGAATTCGAGATTTAAATTTTTTTTTAATAAGTGAGGTCATCAAGGATCGAACCCGAGACTCCACTATATGAAGGTTGCTTAAAAAAATAATATTCAAAGTAAGGTGAGCGGAATTCGAAATGGGATAAGGCGTGTGAAGCAACATGAGAAAAGGGAAGATAAATAAAATGAGGTATGTGGGGATCGAACCCACAACCTCTCGGATAGATAAGAAAGTTAGGCAAAAAATTAAATAAAAGAAAAAAGAGGTTGTGGGGGATTGATCCCACATCCTCTAGGTCTAAACGGAAGAATTAAGGAAAGAATGAAAATAAAAGGGATGTGGACGTGAGGATTCTATCTTGGGTCTCCAAGCCGATATGTTTAAGACAAAGTGAAGAAAACAAAGAAAGTAAAAGTAGGTGTGGGGATTAGATCGCGGGCCCTCAAGCCGAGAATTCTAAATCAAAAATTTATATAAAAAAAGAAAGTCATATACAAGAGATTCGAAATCGGGTTCCTTTGCCCAAATTCCGTATTGACACATAGGTCTTACATGATTAAATATTTAGTGGATGTTGCCTATTGGAATTGAAATTGAGACATTGGCATACTTACAAGATGCATAACTCTTATACCATATTATCTTAGGTAATTATAAGTCACTTAGACAAATTATAAATGAAGCCTCATGGATTGTACATCTGGGTTCATAAGTCCAGCGTACGTTAAAAGTAAGTAAACCTAAGATGTATGTGATGAATTGATGTGACCCCAGGAAGGTTAAGTAAGGGTGTGAGACACACTAAAAGGCAATGTGCATGGAATATAATGAAATAAACATTCACGTAAAAGGGGTGAGTAATTATGATGAGCTAATATGCTAAAGTAAATGAATGTGGTGACAACATGATAAGAGGTTAATATGAAAGATCAGATCAATCCTAGATGATCCTAAGTAAGTGTTACCAATAACGTACTCACCTACGAAAGCTAAAAGTTAATGAGGAGACTAGTCTTTAAGAAAAAATCTAATGAAAGTATTGAGATTAATACACACTTAATACTAATGACGAGATGAGAAATCATCTAATGAGCAATGATGCCCTCATGCTAGGATCGAAGTTCTATGATGTGTAAGATGAATGTGATGGAACTTTATACAGAGCACCGATAGGCTAGCTATGAGTCGTGATTCCTTCTTTAGGAAAGGAAGAGGTTCGTGTAAATCTCAGGAGATGAGACTATCCGTTTAAGCGGGTATTGGTCTCCTTATATCTCCTAGTCTTTGAACCTATGCAGCCAACATAGGGATCTAGCATGGTTAAATCCCCTATATATGCTAGAATATTTTTGTTTCACCTTGGCCGATGATTCCACCTCTTTTTGGTGTGGGGTAGACACCGGATTTCATAGAGGTCACATGATCTATGTCGGTTAAAATTAAAGTTCCCAAAGAAAGAATGAGGCCAGCCTCAGTATTGCACAAACTGCAATAAATGATACCAAAGGTGTTTGGTTAGGATAATCAAAAGGTGAACTAGATTCAAGTAATGACACTAGTCCATTCTTGGTCATTGCACAATGAACCCGATGAGATTCTTAAACTACATCCTAGGTATATTTAGTGCTTGCACCAGCCTATGAATGAATGAAAAGAATGAAAATGAAGTAATCATGAATGAATGAAGTACACTCTGCGTTTGCTAAAAATGGATCCCTAGTTTAGGTCCCATATGTTGAGCCCTCATTTTGGGAAGTCCTAATGGTAAGTCCATGATTCCAAGGTCTCATGTCATATGAACGAATTATATGTGATATATTTATGTGCTATATGAAATATGTTATGTGCGGTGTGCAATATGAAAAGAATGATGACACATGTTACTCTCATAACATGACTTTCCTAAACAAATTTGGCAAGTCCAACTGACCATAAGAGAGAGCTTTCCTTAATCATTCATGTCCTTGATGTGTACTTACACACACCTATGCTTAGTACAAGTGTGTACTAATCCCATACAATACTTTAGTTTTAGTTGCAGGTGCAGGTGGACGCTAGAGCTTATGAGACTACGTTGAAGCTATCCGGACTGGAGCATTCATCCAGACATGGTAGGCCCTAGGATGCTTATATTTTATATTTTAACATAGATGTAGGCATGAGATAGTGGATAGTGTTCCAGTAGCATTTCTTTCTTACTTCTTTTAGACGTTGTATTGGTGCAATTTTGGCAACTTTATATTTTTGCAGTTATGAACTATTTCCTTCCTTTGAATATCCCAATGTTATATGGTTGTGGTGAACTAATGTGATATATTGCGATTCTTAATATGAAGTCTATTTATACTTCAAAGCAAACAAATGTTTTAAATTATATGCTATAATTAACCTATACGATGTAATGATGACGTATGAAGTCTTGTCTACGACCTCTGAGAGGTCAACAACGCCGATTTTTACTAGGGTCTAGACCCCGGTTGTGAAATTACTATAGACGGTTTATTAAGCTATTTTTTGGTATATTTATTTGTCTATTAAGATCAAATACCCATTATCAAATTTATTTTCAAATTTGACTATTCCCTCTCAAAAAACGATACCTTTCTTGAAACCTCTATTGGAGATGAACCTCAAGAACATCTTGAAGCTTTGGTTCCCATGGATTCTTCATGAAGATATACTTGTTCTCTCCTACAATAAGGTATGGTGATCCTTAATCTTTAGATATCCATTCATCTAGAGAGCCCTTCAATGTTTTTCAAAGAGAAATTGTAAACAAATTTTGTATGTTCCAATCTAGTCATGGGTTCTTTCTAAAACTATTTTAAAAAGCACGTTTAAGATTAAATGAAGAGAGTGTACTCATTTTCATGTAAAATTCAATCAAATTTCATGATGAACCCATGTCTCCTTCAATTCTCAAATTAGCTTATGTTATGCGCATTGTGATCTTGATTATAGGTTGGTTGAATTGTGATTCTAATATGGTTAATTGCTTATATCTACTGCCTATTATGTATATTGATGATGAATTGTTGATGAGTAGTTCATGTGGATCATGGTTTGAAGGTTTCAATAAGATTAGCCTATAATACTCCTATCTTCTATATATTGCTAATGTAGTTTCAATGTTATCTCTACTCTATGGAAAATTGAAGCAGGATTTTTTAGTTTATAATCTCTTTAGATACAGCCTTATATTGAAATTATTGCTTAATTGAGTGTATTAATCATTGAGGATCAAACTAAGGGAGATTGGTTTGTGATCAATGTTTCTCTACCCTCTATTGAATTGTTGATGTAGTGTACGTGTTAGTATCATGATCACATGGTGGTTTATGCATTATATGGTTCATCTTAAGATTCCTACTACCCTATATTAGAAAAATTGATGGATAGTTAGTATTGATTAATGAAGATCAAAGGTTGATGAATTGGTAAGATAATTCTATTTCTCTACTTTTCTATAGTATTGTTGATTGAATTTTCCTTGTATGGAATTGTGTGGTATCTTCCACTTGTGGTGGCGGTGTTTGCTTTATTTTCATTATATGTGTGATGTGATCATGGCCTTGAAGGAAATTTAATTATGACGGTATGGTGGTGATGGTCCCCAAATGTGAAGTATGCCTACTCTTTTATTGTAGTTATGATCTAGGTTGTAGTGCTTTTGATTAATCATGTGGAGGACTATGTTAGCGTTACATTTAGGTGATGCCAAAGATGAAGTATAAATGTATAATGACCGTTACCAAGGTACCCCTATATAAATGTGTGATTTGTTATGGTAGGATTCTTGAATGCATGTGTTGAAGTCATCTTGTCTCCTATTGTATTATGTGTTGTGTATTCTATGCTTGGATGTGCATTGTGGTCCTAAAAGGTTGGCTGCCTCAATGTGTTGTTGATAGACATTAGGTGATTATGTTGACCAATGTACACAAACTCACACTTCATGCGTGCTTATGAGTAGAATAGGTTCATGGTGTCTAATGAAAGGTTATTCTCATATGCACTAGTGTATACCACTATGCATGTGAAGTACATCTCCATGAAATATGTTTTGTAACTATTAACTAGGATGACTTGATATTTGTACTAGTATGGATAAGGGTATGGGACCTTTTCCATGCACTGCACATGTGTGACTTGATAGAAAAATTGCTAGGTGGTTAAATATGTTTATGAATATGAATGTATGATTGAGTGATGAACATGTATTATATGCATGAATAAAGTAAAGTATGAATATGTGGTCTAAATTTGTTATGTAAAAGGTTCTCTTACATGTACGGTCACACACACACACATGTA
The DNA here is from genome assembly GCA_032847665.1 of Solanum chilense. NCBI lineage: Eukaryota > Viridiplantae > Streptophyta > Magnoliopsida > Solanales > Solanaceae > Solanum > Solanum chilense. The sequence continues at coordinate 53,443,849 of CM064963.1, read as the reverse complement.
TTGATGATATAGTCAATTGAGGGGCCTTGGAAGGTGTTCTCAAGTGTACCATAAACTAGATGGTGATTTATATATGCTATGTCCATTTCAAAGTACTTCTTACATGAATTAGTTTGATTAACTCTCATCTATGACCTATGAGTTAAGCATATGAGGAGTTAAGTCTCCTATGCCTACATTTTGTAAAGTAAAGATAATGATGGGTTTTCAATAAAGGGAACTTAGCTTAGATGAGAGGTGCCCCTTCTCAATATTGGAAGGCTTTTTCACCATTGTCCTCATGAAGTGGACAACTACAATGCATCCATAGGCATAAAGAGGGTTTCAGTATATGCCTCCAAGCTCCATAAAGTATGCTTGCCCAATAAGATCCAGAAAGTGATATCTTACTTCATATGCTTGTATGTGTTAATGTTCTACCTTGGATAGGTAGAGAAATTTCCCTTGGTGTAAGGCTCTACAACACCAAAGTCCATGTAGCACCCACGGTCGTAGTGTCTCTTAAGGCTATAGTGTCCCTAAAAATAAAAGGGACAATGGAAGTAATGCTAGAACCCCAACTAGATATAACGTAAAGGGAAGTTATTGAAGGGAGTTCTAGTAAGGTGTTCTAATGTATGTGATTATGTTTATGTTTTGTATGCATGATATTTTAGTGTTCTCTACTTGTTGTGATGATATGCATTGTATGAGTCCAAATCGGTTTGTGTGATGTGGTCTCTCCTTATAAGCATAATGTTGGTTGTATTGACTATATGATGAAAGTCTTGCTTGGGCTGTATGAAGTGTATATATTTGTTGATGTATGAAATATAGGTTAAGGCTTGTGGTCTCATCATTGGTTTTCTAAGTATGTTTTGGGTTAAGGGGATTCTTATGTACATTGCACTCGTAGACATAGATTGGGGTTGTACGTAAGGGTCTTATAATGTCATATGAGATGTGAAGTTAGTGTATGTGCATAGTGATAGTGGCAAACTGTAATAATGTTGGGTGTTTTGACTTAAGTGTGTCTATGATGTACTATACTTATATAAATGGATGTGTTGAGTGAGGAAACATATATGTATGTGTAATTTGTGGCCTTAAGTTGAATCATTGCACAAACTATCAATAGAGGGTTACTTGGGAAGTCAAGGAAATAAAGAAAAAATAACTTACAGTAAAATGAATGTGCTTACTATAATTTTTTCAAGCTTACATTAAAGTTGTTTGTAATATGCCTTAAATGCAAAGTATGATTTTATGTGATGTTGTGCCTACTGAATATGTCTATATGATTAACGTGAATTGTATAATGCTTATTGCATCAATGTTTTATGAAGTTTTCACAAAAAGGCATAATGGATGGTTTCAAAGAAAAATGTCCCTTTTAAATGCATATTTTTTCATGGTTGCCATACTTAGTACATTATTGTACTAACTCCATGCTTCATGACCTTTTTACACAAAGTGCAGGTTATTGATGCTAAAAGGTTGTCTCTATTGTGCATGATAAGGTTCCCTAAGCTCAAGGAAAGGAATCTTTAAGATTCAAGGATGTCCTATGTCAAGTTAATGTTTAAAAATACGTAATAGTATAGTTATTTTTTTATAAATAAAGGTTGTGTCCCTAAAGTATTATGATGATGTTTCGTCTAAGATTTCAAAGAGACTTGGAGTCATAAGCTATGTAATATGATATTTTATATCGATAATGGATGTGATGTTCTAGCACATGTTGTGCTATGAAAGATGTAAATTTTCCGCTAAATTTACCTATAACAACGTGATAAATGATAACAATGAGCTTGTACATGTCTCTTAGAGGTCAAGTACGCAATATTACTTCCAAGGGGTTCTCTCCGATTGTGATAATAAAAAATTTAGGAAGTGTTAGAGTTACAACATCAAGGAACATCCATGACGTCTAGAGATTAGTAAGATAGAGGTTAGTGTGCCTTTGTATGTTTAATGGGGTTTTAATAGTCGAATTTCAATTAAATATTTTCCAATGGTGTTAAAAAAGTATAGAGTGTGTTTAGGGTCGAAACGCCCGGGTACGACTCCCCAAGGAAAATCTTAGGGGTCCTTTGAGAGGGCCCTTGTATTTGACCAAAAGTTTTGAAATTGTTAGTGGCCAAACGACAGACCAGTCAACGAGTTCTCGATGGTTCTACAACCTTTTATTGTGTTGAATTTGTTAGTGACAATGCAGTTGACTTATTTATTGTGTTGATTACTAATATATGATGTTATTCAGTCTATTAATAGATTAATGTGGGTTTTTAATAGTAATAACAAGGAAGAAGGCTTGTGAATGTTAATTCGCAAGACTTATGATCTTGAATCCTTAGTTCAATTGTGATGGCTTGTAGTTGATTATGATGTTCAATTGAAGTATTGATTGTAATAAGATTATATCGGTTATGTTATGATGAATGTAACTGAAATGTTAATATTATATTAATTGTGAGATTATGATTAAGGTATGATGATGGAAGGTTGATTGTGGATTACTTATAATCTCAAATATGAGGGTTGTAGTGAAAGGAAATCTCATTCAATACCTAATGAGATCATTTTATGATATACAATCAGTAGTCTCTAATGTCCTATATTAAGTTATAAATCTTTAGTATGACTTAAAGACATTTCAAGAAGGATATTAGCTTAGTATCAATTGAACTAGTTATGCGAGATTTCCTTTCCTATGTGGGAAGGTAGGTTCATAATGGTTCTCATGAGATATATATTACAATGAATTTTTTCCTAAAGAGGGTCTTCAGTATGTCTCCTAGTTCTTAAACTATATTGCCCCCATAGGAATAATAGCTAGTCGATCCACCTAGGATGTTATGTTCATGTTTTGGAGCTACTTTGGCAAGTAGACCACCTTCTTTTGCTGTAGGGTTTCATGACACTGGATTCCACATTTAGGTGATGTGGTCTATGTCAGTTAAGGCAATTGTTCTTTAAAGTAAAATGAAAAAATAGAGTGAACAATGACTACGGTGACTTAAGGGGTATGACTTAGTTTAGGTAGGGGTATCACACTCTACCTATACATTGCACTAGTTGGCCTTGAGGGATGTCCCAAGAGGTTGATTTTATGCTCTTATAAAGTAAATTATATGCCTATGTTGACTTTACATGTTTATTATCCGATATGATGTTAGTTCCACTTATGAACATGTTATTGGGCTATATTGCTAAATATATGATGACTAATCATGATGTTATATTATATAAAGTTGGACATTGCTTGTGATACATTGTTTTGTTTACTTGGTTGTGTTGGGTTATGGGACTTCACTTGATCATTGAAGTTCTTAGCTTTGTAATTGGTTAATATTAAGGGTCTTTCATATGTTCAAATGTCATGAACTGTTATACATGATATTTTTTTATGACATGTTTGACATGGATTTACTTGATAATTTTTGTCTTGTATTGTATATGGTCATGTCTTAATGAATATATGATCATTGGATCATATGTGGTCTTGATTGTGTATGAATGATTTTTAAAGTAACTTAGCATGGTTTTGAACAAATTTCCTTTTAAGAAAGATTTCAATGTTTTATATGCATATGTTTCCATACTTAGTACAGGTGGTGTACTAACCTGTATCTCTATGTTTTCTACAAATATATACGTTTCATCATAGTTACTAGGATGCCATTTGAAGTGGACTTGGACTCTTTTCGCCAAATATTGGTAAGTCTTCATCTTTGGGTCTGTTACATTCTCTATGCTCTAGCCTTGATGTTTTATATTCATAAACAAATTATTCATTCCTTTATCATTTGAATATTGATGTAATACTATAATGGCATATTGACTTTGTATTGGCTATGTTAAACAATTGTACTCTTTCAAATGGTTCAATATGAGAAAACGTATTATACTAATTCCTATGTATCAATTATGTTTTCTATCTGAGAAGCCTATGCAAGTTTCCTATGCAAGGAGTCTATGTAAACTGTATATGTACTATGCGAAAGGTCTATGTAACCCTTAGTATATATATATATATATATATATATATATATATATATATATATATATATATATATATATATATATATATATATATATACATATATATATGAAAAATTTAAATACTTTCATATTTTTAACCAATGAAAAGTTATGACAAATGCTAATAGGCTAGTCATAGTCCTCTCCATAGTCGTCGATGCCGGTTACATGTTGGGGGTGCTCCCTGGCTGTGACATAAAGACCCTAAAAACTTGACTTTAACTTAGAACCGAGTGATAAAGTTATGAAAGGGGTCCCTTCCCAATGTGTGACGATAGGTTCACAATAATTTTCATGAGATGGAGATTACAATGCTATTGTGTATAAAGAGGATCTTCTTACACCTCTAAAAATGATTTCAATGAAGCTAGAGCCTAACATGTGTGTCATTAGGTTATGAAGTCTTTAAATTGTCTATAATGGTTTTATGAGACAGTGTGTAATGGTAAGTTATATTTGGAGGTCAAACGTCCAAGAATGATCAAACGTTTTGCCTTGACACGTGTTAGTATGTTTTAGCATATTTTACGTGTTCATTTTAGTTGTAGTTGATGTGAGAGATTTCTAACATGAGTAAAAGTTTATGTGAATTGGAATTGTCCAGGCAAAACTCCCCAAGGACTAACCAAAGGGTCCATGAGGAGGACCTAACTTGTGAGCAAAACTGCCAAAAACATCCTCAAATGACGGAAGGTTGTATACGCCTAGTAGCCTTGGAGAAGCCCCGTCAATTGGGGCGTAGGTCAACACTTAGAGTGGATTGATAAAGGCCACAATTGTTGTTCTTTGATCAAAATTACAAGGCACCAATACGAGCCATTGTTTAGCCTACAGGATTGTCATCCCAACTGTCGATTGGCACCTGTAGATTTTCTGCATGTGCCTCGGCCAATTCAAGGGTGTTTTGGGAATTACACCTAGACTTATAATAATGGTTTGGAGGTTATTTAAAGGTATTTTGGGTGTTTTAAGTAGTTTTATAATTTTATAACCCTTATTCAAGTTATTATTCAAAATCAAACCCCAAACCCAAAGAAAAACTCTCTAGAACTCCATTGAAACTTGAAGGGAGATTGCATGTTCGAGCTTGATTTCTCCATTAAATCTTTTCATATTTTGTTGTTTCGCATCAATTAAGGTATGGTTTTTATCTTTTGATCTTTTTTATTCAAGGAATCAAACTTCAAAGTAGTTTTTGAAGACTTTGTCAAAAGTTGAACTTCCAAATTAAATTCTAGCAATGGGTTCTTGAATAAAACATTTTGAGTCAATTATTTATGATTGAATGGATGTTAAGTTGATGGTTTTAACATAAAAACTCTACGAACCCATGCAAATCATGAATACTTTTTTTGACAATATTATGGGTGATTTGATCATGTCCCAATACAATTGAATTCATGTGTAGTTTTCTTTGAGCTATTGAAATATGAAAGAATCATGTTAAAATTATATGTAGGCTGACCTTATTGATAAATCTCATATTTTTTTTATCTTGTATCATTGTATATTGTGACATTTTATATAATTGGTGACTATGGATATTGCTAAGAGCCTTTGTGGATTGAATTGATTGAAATGGCTATTGATTGGGACGTTGTTGTTAAAATTGTGGTATGTTGACCTAACTTGTTATATATTGTGTAGTATCAGAGTTTCAATTGTGATGGTTTGTATGGTCCACTTATTGTGTCGATGCTTATGTGACATATTTTTGAAGAATAAGGCTTGGTCGGCATTACTTTCGTAAATTGTTATATTATAATGTTGTGACATGTGATGTTGATCAAGTGAAGTATAACTTTGGTTACGTATATGTGTATATTGAAATTATGTTTTCCCTTATTTGATTATAATTGTTCATGATATACTATTTAGATGTTTATTCATGATGTTGATGTATGATTTTTCCTAATTTTCTATATGAGTCTTATGATGGATTCTGTAAAGGTTTCTATAAGAATGAATCGAGTGACTTGTTGTTGACTTGGTTTTCCCTATGTGATTCTTGAATATGATGCTTTATGTGATAATTTAAAGTGTATGTGTCTTGCATTGGTAGACCTATGTCCGTTACTTGATACATGAAAATATGTATATGACTGTTGGCTGAGTAGGCTAAAGCACCTTATCATGTATGTGTATGTGTGAATGAACTTTGACCTTGATCCTGGAGAAGAGATTCATTTATGTCAAACCTTCAACATAGATGGAAGATTATGATATCCTTGAGGTGAAAGTCGTAATGGTATGCTTCATGTGTGAATGGTTGACTTAGGGTTGGTTGGATTGAATGACCTCAAATCATCCCTAGGAAAGTCATTGAGCTATTTTTGTAATCAATGTAAAGCATCCCTAGTTGACCCTCATTGGTAACTACTCTATGAGATCAAAGGCAAGAACCGAGAGAGTATGCGTGGGGAGTGACTTTTGTTTATATGAGACTAGAGTACAAAGAAATCCTTGATATTCCTTATCTATGTGCCTATATGGGATGTGTCCTAGTTTTACAATTTGCAAGTAGAACACCCTCCATCGGAGTAGGGTAGACTCTAAATTGCATGCCTAGCTAGTATGGTCTATATCGCTTATTTAATATTCTCATTATATGGTATACATGCTAGTGTTTCATAAGTACTATGAAGTATACGTAGTTTAATGGGACACTATATAGACATTGCACAAGTAGGCTTTAAAGATGTTAGTATGTACGTTGCCTAGGTCTTCTCCAAGATCATTATGTGAAAATTCTTAATTGTTGAATATCTCTAATGTACCGTGGTTTCACGGTACTTTCAATGCTTTTTCCTTAAGTTTAGTGTGTTTCTAAGGCCTTTTTGTAGTAGTTTTAATGTATTTTTCTCCTTGTTTGAGGGAAAACTGTCAAGAATGAAAATGCCGAACAACAGTGCTGAAATTGCAGAATTGATGACCTACGGAGCCATCGATGGTCCGTCGACCCCTCGACGGTCCAAAGGTGGCAACCATAATCTAATGAAAAATGTGGATGAAGTAACATCGGAGAATTCTAACCAAGTGTGGGGTTACGGAAGCTATCAATGGACCGTCATATCCACGAGGAATCATCCTGCACATCCGTCATTGCTAAGAGAGAGTAGCATAGAACCCGTCTTGAAAAGATTCTAAGTGTGTAGAAACGGAAGCCATAGATGAACCGTCATGCACTCAACGGACCGTATCCTAATCCATCAATGGTAACAGTGTGTTGGAGAACAAAATAGCTGAAAAATATTTCAAGTGTGGAACAACTTGAGGCCTCGACGGTCCTTTGGTCCGGTCGTCGACTCAGACGCGTTTTTGGGTAGATTTTCCTTAAAATAGATTTCCTTTTTATGATAGGACTTCTTTATTATAAATATTGGTAAAACCTGCGTTTTTGAGGTTAGACTCTTGGCTTTTTTTGATTTTTAATATTCGTCGTTCATTCATCACATAAAGACATTCAATTAATGGTCTTGGAGAATACCTAAGGGCTGTAAGTAATACCTTCAAAGCCTATTGTGCAATGTCTAGATAGCGACCCATACCACCACCTAAATTTCATATAACTTCCCTAATAATAGTAGATATCCCGCATGATGAGAATAGGCAACAACCGATATAGACCATGATAGCTTAACATGGAATTCGGACTTCTAACAAACTCCGATTAGTGTGTTTTACTTGCCAAAGGTAGAAGTAGGACACATCCAATGTAGACACGTGGTTAAGGAATATGAAGGACTTTTATGATATTTTCTCTCATTCTCAAGTAGATATACAATGTACTCTAGTCTCCGTGCCAAGTAGAGATACTTCCAATAACATACTCACTCGGTGCTAGACTTTGTTCTCATGAAGTCATTGACATTATATGTTCATACAAATAGGTTCCATATCTAGTTTATAACCCAATCACAGTAACCCTACAAAAGAGGTCCACTTGGGCTACCTTACAGTGGCGACATAAATAGCTCATCATGATTTTTCGAAGGATGATATGATGTCGTTCCATTCAATCAACCATAAGCTTGTCATGAATTACATAAACGATACCATTACGACTCTCGAATCTAAAGTTTATAACCTTATGATTAAGTTTAAGGTTCCACGTACATGACCTTATTTACATCATTTAAGGTATCACATATCATTCATTCATACACGACAAGGGTAGACTAAGCTTACCTAGTTAAGACATATCATATCCACATATCTTTCATACATGTATCAAGTAAATGACACATGTTTACAAAAATAAGACACAACATGCTTTACTTTATCGCATATAACATATCATACTTTGAAGCACTTAGGAATGAACCTTATCTTCTTTATGTCATCGTATATATTACTATATCATCATAAATATAACCATTATAGATTCCCATTGTAAAGTAGGAACAATCATGCATCAGCTCTAAGACTACACTCATAAACACACAATCATAGTATAACATGATCTCATAATATACATAGAAGGAACATATACTTTAACATTACTTTACATGTAGATAGATATAATCATACTTAACATACCTCAACTACATAGATCATCATAGTACTTCATGTAATGCCGACAAGGGCATGATCATCATAATACATTAAGTAACGCCGACAAGGCCACATTAATTACAAGTAAAGCTCATAGCACCGCCACCATAAGTGGACCATACCATCACAACTTAATAGATGTCTAATTAACATAAAATAAATATAATTAGGTTAGTGTACCACCAATACATTCTCACCACTTTAATCCATAACTAAATCATCCAATTCAACATCATAAGGCCCTTACCCATGACCATGGACATCAATTTAATACAATTATCAGAATGTAGTATGAATCTAAGTCAATTCAATAAATATTTATCAATCTAAGATCAATTAGACATCAATTAAAATAAAACTCTTACATCGTTAAATAGACCATAGAAAATTTTACTACAATTCATAAGCGTTAAGTCATTATCAAGTAACCCATAATGTAGTCAAAAATTAGGGTTCATCAATCTCATGGGTTCATAGGATGATTTAGTTAAAATCATCTAATTAATAACAATTCAATCATATTCAATCTTTAAAACCTATAATGCAAGAACCCATGGATAGATCATAAAATTGGACAATTCATCTTGGAAAATATTAAAGAACCCTTTCCATATTGGCATCCTTTATGATAAAAGTTTCAGGATCAAAAACCATACCTCAATGATGTTGGTCCACAAATTTAATGAAGAATCACCACTAAAACATCCAATCCAAGCCCTTTCTTGAGTTTTTGCTCCAATGGAGTTCTAGAGAATTTCTAAGAGAATTAGGTTTTGATTTTGAAGAATAAATTCTTCTAAGTGTTAAAAACTTATATATATGTTTCAATTACAAAAAGACCTTTTAGTAACCGCCCTTTCTATTATTTGAACGTGGGGTGAATTTATAACTTCACCGTAATATTACAATGAACTTGTGCATAAACATCCTCAACCCATGAGTTGCCATCGATGGCCCGTTTCACAACCAACGACTGTCCTGCTGGTCCATGGTTTGGTATTGAAGCTGTTATTTGGATTCTCTCCTCACACACCTTAGTTTCCACCCATCGAAAGGGTGTCCACTGGCCCACGAGCCGTCTACTCCCTCCATCTCTTGGGGTTGTCTTAGATAGTCTTGGCTTCAAGAAAAGGGTCCTTCCACAAGGACCCTTGATTGGTCCTTGGGGACTTCTGCCCAAACATTTCAAACCAGAAAAGGTTTGAATAAAAGTTTATCATATATTACATCACTTTCATCCAATAAAACACGTAAAAATCGATGAAAAATGCCAAGACACTCAAGGTTATTTGAAGGAAAACCTTTTGAATGTCATGGACCTCCTTAGACGTTTGACCTCAAAACATCATGATAATTGATGTACTGACTATAAAAACTATAATAACTTATATAATGACCTTATAAGCTCATGAAACAAACATATTGTAATATAACCACACATGAGGCACATAGGATACTTAGTCGTCGAATGTATTAGTTGTACCTTGACATTTCACTTCCAAATCACCTAAAACTCTAGAAAATGCATCAGTACCACATTATAGACCATTTTAGTGCCTTAAAACATCATGAAATAATATTAGGATCTCGATTAACCTAAGTCATTTTTGCGGTATTACAAATATGATGATTTTAATGTGATAATCTCACATTTGACAGTTGTATTGAAAGGATGTTCTCATAAAATTTCTATTGAGCTAATGACTATGACTATACAAGGAATAAATCTCCTATAACCTAAACTAAGTTATTATTGTTTAATAATGACAATTAAAAAGGGAGTCTAGCTACGTACCGAGTGAACTAGTATTGAGGAGTGTCCATTTACATGAGATAGATATTACAATGCCAAGGGTATAAAGAGGTTCTCAAACATGTTTGCTAGTTCTTGAACTATGCTGCCTCCATAGGAATACTAGTTAGTGGATCCACCTAGATGCTATGTTCAGTTATTGGTATTACCTTGGCACGTAGTATACCTTCTTTCGTTGTAGGGTCTAATGACACAATATTCCACATTATCTCATGTTATTTATGTCGGTTAAGGCAAGTGTTTCCGAAAGTAAAATGAAGTAATAAAGTGAACGCTAATGTCACAACCCAAAACCATACCCTAGAAGTTAGGGTAAAATCTTTGATTGCAACTGGCGTCGTCGACCTCTTGGAGGTCTAAGACAAGCCCTTTCATATCATTCATCGCATAAACATAATGAAAAGTAGTGCGGAATTAAAACTTTTCACAATGTATAATATAGTCTTTAAAATTGTCTTTCATATAAAAGTAATAGGAAATACTAAATCTCAATCTCATCATTTTAAGACACAAGAATACTTGGGACAAGGTGCATACTTCATATTAAGTATATAGAAATACTTACTCTATTACAATATTTTGAATTAAAATAGAAAAGACATTTATGCCCTCGAGTCAAGTGAGGACATACTTCAACTTCTCTTGAACGATCTTCTAAGTCCAATTCTTCACTTCTCAAAGATTCTTACCCACCAAGAACTATATAGATACATAAAAGCATGGAGTTATTACAACCACATGTACTAAGTATGGCATTATGCATAAAAATCATAAAAACAAAATTTATTGGAAATATGCATGTTTTCATTTTTCGAATCATATTTTAATCATAATAACATCATAATCAATTTAGAAACATATAAGATAATAATTAATCAACAATATCAAAATTAGGCATCAATTTACAATAAGTTAAATTCATTTTACAATGAATTGACTTCACTGTTTCAGTGAATTAATAACCTCTTTAATAACCAACTCCTACCATGTAATTTCCTTACTTAAAGTCATCCTAATATTCACTTAAGTCACACAAAGAGAGACCGCCAATACACCCTCTCTAGATGTGCTTAAATGATCCTTAGGATTACTTATAATGAGTCACATACACTCTTCAAGACCTCAAACATATGAACGTATAAACACTATAACATTTCCTCATTAAGGCTATCAGAAGACTTAATTAAGTACGTCAAGAAGATAACATCAATGATTGACCTCTTCAAGACTACCTAAATAATCCTTATGACTTTCTATGTTTGGATCATGTCCACATATCAGTAGCTTCCCTATTTAGAGTCATTCTTAAGACTCATCTGGGTAAGATACGAAGTGACCATTCCTATGTACCATTCACACCTTAAATAGATAACCCTTGACTACTCTAGATGGGTACTTATTTTTGTTACATACTACGTAACATAATTCATTACTTCATTAGGTCATTAAGACTCATAAATAACATAAAAGAGGTTCAAATAATGGTCTTGGACAAGACATTGGAACTCCACATAAAACCTTGAAAGTCTATTATGCAACATATAGATAGCATTCCATACCACTACTTAAACTACATATAATCCTCTAATACTAATAGGTATTCAATATGATTAGAATAGGCAATAACCGACATAGACAATGATATCTACACATGGAATCCTGTGTTCTATCCTACTCCTATGAGGTTGTTCTACTTGCCAATGCTAGAACTTTGACACATCCCATATAGGCACATGGTTAAGGAATATGAAGGGATTACTTTGTATTCTAGTCTCATACATAACTAAAATTACTTTCCCATACCATACTCACTCGATGCTAGCCTTGGTTCTCATAGATAATTTCTCATTAAGGTTCATTTAAATGGGTCCCAATCTAGTTGAGGACAAAATCATATCCAACCAACCAAAGCAAGGTCTACTAGGAAATATATCACTATGGAGACAAGAAGCTCATGATGACTCCCCTAAGGATTAATATGATGTCGTTCCGGCCAACTAACCTTAAGTCCGTCATTCCTTTACTTTAAGGATAACATTACCTAAACATTATCAACATAACCATTTTATACTCATCAAGCCAATTTAGAATCAACCATGTATCAACTCTAAGACTACACACTTAATACATAGCCATAACATACATTATTAAAAAAATAGTATCGATAGTCTAACAGATACTTTACATATAGGTAGATATGATCACACATAATCAAATAAACTACACAAATTCCATGCTCATAATATTGCATAAAGTAAAGCCGACAAGCCCACATCTATTGCAAGTAAAACACATAAAATCGCCACCATTAGTGGAGTATACCTATCAAAATTGAATTGAAGTATAATTCATATCAAATTAAGGAAAATGGAGAATAATGTCTTAATCCCCTCATCCAAACTTCAATTCAATTCCAAATCAACCAATTCAACGTCACAAGGCCCTTACCCATGGCAGTGAACAATAATTCAAAGCAATAACAAAAAAAAACTCAATGAATCTACATCAATTCAATCTAGGTTTAACAATCTCAGATCAATTTTATATCAATTGAATACAATTCTTATATCATTAGAAATCCCATAAGAAACTACATAACAATTCAACAATATTATCTTATATCAATTAACTCAATAAGTAGTAAAAAACCAGGGTTCAATAATATACATGGGTTCATAGGTAATTTAGAATCACTTTTGAAAACATTGAAAAACATCTTGAGAGTTGGGCTCCTTGATGAAATGAGTTTCAAGGATAAAAAACCATATATCAAGGATTATAATTCTTCACTTTGATGAAGAATTTCGACACAAAAACCCCTGACGAAGCTGCTTGTTCAAGTTGGAGTTCAATGGAGGATTTGGGATATTTTGTAAGTGTTTTGGTTTTATGATTTTGAAGAATGAATTCTTCCATGTGTATACCCCTTATATGATTAATTATAATACCCAAAATACCCTTAATAAACCTCCAATTACTTAATGTAGAAGTGGGGTTAGTTTATAATTCAGCCCTTGACTTGGCAGCAAACCTGCACAGGAGAAGTTGCCATTGACGGGGCATCACCACCTCGACGGGCCGTCACAGGACTCTATTGGTGTCAACAAGGCTTTCCAAGGTTTCTATTTTCACCCATAGTTAAGTCCCTCACGAAGGGAACCTTTGATGGAGCATTACAGCCATGACTAGCCGTTGGCTTCTCCGTCGCCAGGGTATGCCTGGGACAACCTGCACACTCATTTTGGGTCCTTTTTCAAGGACCCTTATGTGGTCCTTGGGGATAATTTACCGAACGTTTCCAACCCAAATATGATATGATATAATTTTAACACCTCTCACATAAAATTCATTCAAAATTAATATGTAAAATTCATCGAAACTTGCCAAGACGTACAAGGTCGACTCAAGTCACATCTTTCAAAGCCTTGGACGTTCTAGGTCATTTGTCCTCCAAAATTCACGAAACATTAACCACTGCCTATACATGATATATTTACTCATTTCATAACTTTAAAATATCATGAAACAAACGTAAACATATAGATCTACATATTAGGCACATAGGTGACTTAGTCGTCGAACGTCTTGGTCGTCCTTTGATGTTTGACTTCCAGCACACCTAATACTTTAGATACTGACTCTATACCATATACTAGAAATATTTAGGACCTTAGAAAATCAATACAAACATGTTATGCTCTAGTTAACCTAGGTCATCTTTGGGAAATGTGGAATTAAGGGGATTGACTTAGCCTAGGTAGGGGTATGGGACTCTACCGATTGTAACGACCTGTTTAGTCGTTTTGAGCAGCAGAGTTTATTTCTGGAAATCACTGCCTGAGTCGACGGATCCCACGACGGACCGTCATGGGCACGACAGACCGTCGAGGGGGTCTCGTTTCAAAACACTTAGAATTCCGAAAATTGGGTACTGCGATCGACTCTCTGAACTTCGCGACGAAATGGCAGGACGGACCGTCGCATACATGACGGGCCGTCACAGACTCTTTAATGAATTGAGTCTCTGAACTTTGTGATGGAAGCAGCAGGACGGACCGTTGGAGTCACGACGGGCCGTCACAAGCTGCGTAACCCTGATTGGGTCGGATTTCTGTTTAATGTTTTAAGGGGCGTTTTGGACTATTCATGCTTATAATTATAAAGTTAGTGGGTTAATGTTAATAATTCAATTACTTGGGGGTTAAAGGCGACAACCTTGAAATAAATAGTGGGTTACTTTTACCATCTTTATACTTAATTATATGCTAATTAGGGTAAAAGAGAAAGGGTTTGAATAAGAAAAATAGAATGAACAAAGAGAGGGAGAAACGAACGATCAAGAGAGAGAGAAAACGAAGAAGAACGTAGCTTTGGGAAAGTAGATTGCTTGATCACAATTCTTTGGTGGAGGTAGGTTATGGTTTATACTATCTCATAGTAAACTCTTAATATCGGATGATATGTGATGGATAGTAATATAAAGTCTTCTATATGCTTAATTGTGTGCTTGCATGATTAATTTTTTATAATTGTAATGGACTGGGAAAGATGAGGCTAAGAATCTTAAATCTTAAATTTACTTTGTTAATGGTGATGCCTTGGTATAAAAGAAGGCTTGATGAACTAAACTAATGAGATTAGAGGATCGGGTGTCACGTTCTGACACCAGGATAGTAATAGAGGATCGGGTGTCACGTTCCGACACCAGGATAGTATATGGATCGTAGTTTCATGTTCTGACACCAGGATAGTATATGGATCGGAGTGTCACATTCTGACACCAGGATAGTATATGGATCAGAGTGTCACGTTCCGACACCAGGATAGTATATGGATTGGAGTGTCACGTTCCGACACCAGGATAGTATATGGATCGGAGTGTCACGTTCCGACACCAGGATAGTATATGGATCAGAGTGTCACGTTCTGACACCAGGATAGTATATGGATCGGAGTGTCACATTCCGACACCAGGATAGTACATGGATCGGAGTGTCAAGTTTCGACACGAGTATAGTATATAGATTGGAGTGTCACGTTCCGACACAAGGATAGTATATGGAGCGGAGTGTCACATACCGACACGAAAGGAATAAAGATAATGAATCTTGAAATATGCTAATATACTCAATCTAAAGAACTAATTCCCAAATGAGTATGGTGTGGAGGCTTGAGTCCTCATAGATGTGATTAGTGTTGTTGCAAATGATTCTTATGCGTATTGCTATCACCTGTTAAGTATTTGGTTGGTTTTATGTTATTATCTGACATATACTGTTTTCTATTTTGAGTTGGCCGATGATACTTACTCAGTACTTGTGCTTTGTACTGACCCCTACTTGTATTTGTTTTTCTTTGTTAATTGTGGAGTGCAGCAAACGTGCCATCGTCTTCAACTCAACCGCAACTCTAGCCAATCTTCATCACACTAGATTTCAGGGTGAGCTAATGCTTCTAGGTTGGACTGGATCTTCTTCATGTCTTGATGCCTTGAAGTTCTGGCATAGACTAGCTGTTATTTATTTTTAGTTTCTTAGATACTCTTAGTTTTAATAATTTGAGGATAGATGTTCTTGTGGTGATGACTTCCAGATTTTGGGGATAATAATAAGTATTTAGTTTTTAGAAGTTATTTAATCGATTTTCATTAATGAGTTTTAAGTATTCCGCATTATATTCTGTTTATTATGGTTGAAATGTTGGGGTTTAGATTGGTTGGTTCGCTCACATAGTAGAATAAGTGTGGGTGCCACTCGCGGCTCGTTTTGGGTCGTGACAAACTTGGTATCAGAGCATTAGGTTCGTTGGTCTCATCACACAAGAACGAGTCTAGTAGAGTCTTAAGGAATGGTAGGGGAACGCCTTTACTTTTCTTTGAGAGGCTATAAGACTTTAGGAAAATTCCTTTCTTTCTTTCTTTCTTTCTTTCGTGCTATTACTTGGATCCAATTGGTATCTAGGTGATACAAATTGGTATCTGACCATCTTCACTCTATTTCTCAGATGGTTAGAACTAGAGCAACGACTGCGCCAACACCAACATCGGCAAGACAAGATGCGTCTGAGCCAGCCACTGGGGCTGTAGCTCAGAGAGGAGCAGTGGCAAGAGGCCGTGGTAGAGGTCGCGGGAGGACGTCCTCTAGAGGAAGAGGACAAGCAGCTGGCCCATCTAGTACTAGGGCGATGACTCCTCCACCGACTGAGGAAGTAGTAACAGAGGGTGAGGAAGGGGAAAATGAGCAAGTGCAGAATGAGGAATTACCACCCCAACCTACCCCAGAGATGATTAATTCGGTTCTTGCTTATCTTAGTGGGTTATCTGATCAAGGCCAGACACCCCAGTGTTTTTTGCACCAGCATTTCAGGTTCCAGAAGTACAACAGGCAGCTGTTGTGGCTCCTCGCCTGGATGCCTCATTGGAAATAGGCACGTTTCCTCGTTTGATTACAGGGCCTATAATGACAAGTGATCAGCATGAACTTTTCAGTAAGTTTCTGAAATTGAAACCTCCAGTCTTCCAGGGTGCTGAATCTGAGGATGCCTACGATTTTCTGGTTGATTGTCATGAGTTACTACATAAAATGGGTATAGTGGAACGGTTTGGCGTTGAGTTTGTAACCTATAAGTTTCAGGGAAATGCCAAAATGTGGTGGCGGTCACATGTTGAGTGTCAACCCACACAGGCACCACCCATGACTTGGGCGTCATTCTCTAGCTTATTTATGGAGAAGTATATCCCCCGGACCTTGAGGGATAGGAGGAGAGATGAGTTCTTGTGCCTAGAGCAAGGGAGGATGTCGGTTACTGCGTATAACGCTAAGTTTCGTGCATAATCCAGGTATGCCACCCAACTTTGTTTCATTCCACATAAGCGGATTTGCCATTTTGTGAAGGGGTTGAGGTCAGATTTGCTGATTTCAGCCTTACAGGTAGCGGCTACAGCAAAATCCTTTCAGGAAGTGGTAGACTTCGTGATAGAGGTGGAGGGAGTGAAGCCAGATGACTTCACCATGGCATCGACATCTAAAAGGTTTCGTAAGGGAGGTGAGTTTAATGGTTCTTACTCCAGAGGGCAAGTTTCAGGAGGTTATCCAGCCTGACCCATTCAGTCTTCACTACAGACTGTAGTTGGGGGTCCACCTCAGACCGGTCAACATTTCTCTGAGGTTGGAGGTTATTCCCAGACTTCGTCATTCTCACAGACACCGATGCTTGAATCCAGAGAGTGTTATGGATGTGGGGAGACTGGACACATTAAGAGGTATTGTCCAAAATAGAGTAACAGACCTCCCATAGTCAGAGGTAGAGGTGGTCATAGAAGAGTCCGTCATTCTGCAGGACGTGGTGGTCGAGGTAATGGTGGTCACCAAAACGGCTGGGGTGACGGGCAAAGTGGAACCCACTACAACACAACATGGTAGGGGCAACGGGCAGACAGGCGATAGGGCCCATTGTTACGCTTTCCCCGGGCGGTCTGAAGCGGAGACATCTTATGTTTTTATCACAGGTAATCTTTTGGTCTGTGATTGCATGGCTTATGTATTATTTGATCATGGCTCCACATTTTCATATGTATCTTCCTCATTTGCTACCGGTCTTAATTTACATTGTGAATTGCTTGACATGCCTATTCGTGTGTCTACTCCGGTGGGTGAGTCTGTGATAGTTGAAAGGGTATATAGGTCTTGTCTGGTGACGTTTGTGGGGAGCAATACTCATGTAGACTTGGTTATCTTAGAAATGGTTGATTTCGATGTAATTCTAGGTATGACTGGGCTTTCTCTAAATTTTGTGATCTTAGATTGTAATGCAACAAGTGTAACGTTGGCCAAGCCTGGGACAGAACTGTTAGTGTGGGAGGGTGACTACACTTCCACTCCACTTCGTATCATCTCCTTTCTTCGTGCTAAGAGAATGGTTAGTAAAGGGTGTTTAGCTTTCTTGGCACACCTCAGGGATGATACTACCCAAGTACCCTCAATTGAGTCGGTTTCGATAGTCCGTGAGTTTCTTGATGTGTTTCCTGCAGACCTTCCTGGTATGCCACCAGATAGAGATATTGATTTTTGCATTGATCTTGAACCGGGTACTCGCCCCATTTCCATACCCCCTTATAGAATGGCTCCCGCGGAGTTTAGGGAGTTAAAGGCTCAACTTCAAGAACTGTAAGGTAAAGGCTTCATTAGACCAAGTGCATCCCCTTGGGGTGCTCCTGTTTTGTTTGTGAAGAAGAAGGATGGAAGCTTTCGGATGTGCATAGATTACAGACAACTGAATGAGGTAACTGTTAAGAACAAGTATCCTCTTCCTCGCATCGATGATTTGTTCGATCAGTTACAAGGTGCTTGTACCTTCTCAAAAATCAATTTGAGATCTGGTTATCATCAATTGAAAATACGGGCAACGGATGTGCCCAAGACTGCCTTTCGGACCAGTTATAGGCATTACGAGTTCTTAGTAATGTCTTTTGGGTTTACGAATGCCCCTACTGCTTTCATCAGCTTGATGAATGGGATTTTTAAGCCATATCAGGATCTCTTTGTCATTGTATTCATTGACGATATACTGGTATACTCAAAGAGCAAGAAAGAACATGAGGAGCACTTGAGAATTGTATTGGAGATGTTGAGGGAGAAAAAGCTTTATGCCAAATTCTCCAAGTGTGAGTTTTGGTTAGATGCAGTGTCATTCTTGGGGCATGTGGTTTCTAAGGATGGAGTGATGGTGGATCTTTCCAAGATCGAAGCAGTGAAGAGTTGGGCAAGACACACTAATGTTACAGAGGTGAGGAGCTTTGTTGGTTTAGCTAGCTACTACCGCCGATTTGTCAAGGGATTTTCCTCTGTTGCTTCCCAATAAAAATTTGACTGAGCAGAGTGTCCTATATGTATGGTCGGAGGAGTGTGTAGAAAGCTTTCAGAAGTTCAAGACCTTGTTGACTACAGCACCAATTCTTACCCTGCAAGTGGAAGGTAAGAATTTTATTGTTTATTGTGATGCATCCTATACTGGTTTGGGTGCAGTGCTAATGCAAGAGAAGAATGTAATTGCTTATGCTTCGCGGCAATTAAAGGTGCACGAACGTAATTATCCGACCCATGATTTGGAGTTGGCTGCGGTAGTGTTTGCATTAAAGCAATGGAGACACTATCTATATGGGGTTAAGTGTGAAGTCTATACGGATCATCGTAGCCTACAATATGTTTTTACTCAGAAAGATTTGAACTTGAGACAGAGGAGATGGATGGAACTACTGAAGGACTACAATATCACTATCTTGTATCATCCGGGAAAAGCTAATGTTGTGGCAGATGCTTTAAGTAGAAAGGCAGGAAGCATGGGAAGTCTAGCTCACTTGCAAGTTTCTAGACGCCCATTGGCTAGAGAGGTTCAGACTCTGGCTAATGACCTTATGAGGTTAGAAGTAAATGAGAAGGGAGGATTTTTGGCCTGTGTGGAGGCAAGATCGTCCTTTCTTGACATGATTAAGGGAAAGCAGTTTACTGATGAGAAATTGATCCGGATCCGAGATAAGGTGTTGCGAGGAGAGGCTAAAGAAGCACAAATCGATGAGGAAGGTGTTTTGAGAATTAAGGGAAGGGTATGTGTACCCCGCGTCGATGATTTGATCCACACTATTCTTACAGAGGCTCATAGTTCAAGGTATTCTATACATCCTGGTGCAACCAAGATGTATCGTGACCTAAAGCAACATTTTTGGTGGAGTAGAATGAAGCGTCACATTGTTGAGTTTGTTTCTCAATGCCCGAATTGTCAGCAAGTAAAGTATGAACACCAGAAGCCTGGAGGAACACTTCAAAGAATTCCCATTCCGGAATGGAAGTGGGAGAGAATTGCAATGGATTTCGTGGTTGGTCTTCCAAAGACAATGGGTAAGTATGACTCTATTTGGGTAATTGTTGACAGATTAACTAAGTCTGCTCATTTCATTCCGGTCAAGGTGACTTACAATGCAGAAAAGTTAGCTAAACTTTACATCTCGGAAGTTGTTCGATTGCATGGAGTTCCACTTTTCGTTATATCAGATAGGGGTACGCAGTTTACTTCTATGTTTTGGAAAACATTGCATGCCGAATTAGGTACTAGGTTGGATCTTAGTACCGCATTTCACCCTCAGACCGATGGTCAGTCTGAGCGAATGATTCAGGTTTTGGAGGATATGCTTCGTGCATGTGTGATAGAATTTGGTGGCCATTGGGATAACTTCTTACCCTTAGCAGAGTTCTCCTACAACAATAGCTATGACTCAAGCATTGTTATGGCCCCATTTGAGGCACTGTATGGGAGGATATGTAGGTCTCCCATTGGTTGGTTTGATGCATTTGAGGTTAGACCTTGGGGTACTGACCTTCTGAGGGAATCGTTAGATAAAGTGAAATGCATTCAAGAAAAGCTTTTAGCGGCTCAAAATAGGCAGAAGGAATGTGCAGATCGAAAGGTTAGAGACTTGGAGTTTTTGGAGGGTGAGCAAGTCTTGGTGAAGGTTTTGCCCATGAAAGGGGTGATGCGGTTTGGTAAAAGAGGTAAGCTAAGCCCAAGGTATATTGGTCCATTTGAAGTCCTGAAGCGCGTGGGGGAGGTAGCTTATGAATTAGCCTTGCCCCCAGGACTGTCAGGAGTACATCTGGTATTTCATGTGTCTATGTTGAAAAGATACTATGGGGATGGGAACTACATCATTCGTTGGGATTCAGTTCTACTTGATGAGATTTTGTCTTATGAGGAGGAGCCGGTTGCTATTTTAGATAGAGAAGTCCGCAAGTTGAGGTCAAGGGAGATTGCATCCGTTAAAGTTCAATGGAAGAATCGACCAGTTAAAGAATCCACTTGGGAGAAGGAGGCTGATATGCGAGAAAGATACCCACACCTGTTCACAGATACAGGTACTCCTTTTCGCCCATGTTTTCTTCTTGTGATCGTTCGAGGATGAACAATGGGTAAATTGGTATCTATTGTAACGACCTGTTTAGTCGTTTTGAGCAGCAAAGTTTATTTCTGGAAATCACTGCCTGAGTCGACGGATCCCACGATGGACCTTCATGGGCACGACGGACGAGGGGGTCTCATTTCAAAACACTTAGAATTCCGAAAATTGGGTAGAGAGATCGACTCTCTGAACTTCGCGACGAAATGGCAGGACGGACCGTCGCAGACATGACGGGCCATCATAGACTCTTTAATGAATTGAGTCTCTGAACTTTGTGAAGGAAGCAGCAGGACGGACCGTCGCAGTCACGACGGGCCGTCACAGGCTGCGTAACCCTGACTGGGTCGGATTTCCGTTAAATGTTTTAAGGGGCGTTTTGGACTATTCATTTTTATAATTATAAAGTTAGTGGGTTAATGTTAATAATTCAATTACTTGGGGGTTAAAGTAGATTGCTTGATCACAATTCTTCGGTGGAGGTAGGTTATGGTTTATACTATCTCATAGTAAACTCTTAATAGCGGATGATATGTGATGGGTAGTAATATAAAGTCTTCTATATGCCTAATTGTGTGCTTGCATGATTAATTTTTTGTAATTGTAATGGATTGGGAAAGATGAGGCTAAGAATCTTAAATCTTAAATTTACTTTGTTAATGGTGATGCCTTGGTATAAAAGAAGGCTTGATGAACTAAAGTAATGAGATTAGAGGATCGGGTGTCACGTTGTGACTCTAGGATAGTAATAGAGGATCGGGTGTCACGTTCCGACAGCAGGATAGTATATGGATCGGAGTGTCATGTTCTGACACCAGGATAGTATATGGATCGGAGTGTCAGGTTCCGACACCAGGATAGTATATGGATCGGAGTGTCACGTTCCGACACCAGGATAGTATATGGATCGGACTGTCACATTCCGACACCTAGATAGTATATGGATCGGAGTGTCACGTTCCGACACCAGGATAGTATATGGATCGGAGTGTCACGTTTCAACACCAGGATAGTATATGGATCGGAGTGTCACGTTCCGACACCAGGATAGTATATGGATCGGAGTGTCACGTTCCAACACGAGGATAGTATATGGATCGGAGTGTCACGTTCCGACACAAGGATAGTATATGGAGCGGAGTGTCACGTACCGACACGAAAGGAATAAAGATAATGAATCTTGAAATATGCTAATATACTCAATCTAAAGAACTAATTCCCAAATGAGTATGGTGTGGAGGCTTGAGTCCTCATAGATGTGATTAGTGTTGTTGCAAATGATTCTTATGCGTGTTGCTATCACCTGTTAAGTATTTGGTTGGTTTTATGTTATTATCTGACATATACTGTTTTCTATTTTGAGTTGACCGATGATACTTACTCAGTACTTGTGCTTTGTGTTGACCCCTACTTGTATTTTTTTTTCTTTGTTAATTATGGAGTGCAGCAAACGTGCCATCGTCTTCAACTCAACCGCAACTCTAGCCAGTCTTCATCACACTAGATTTCAGGGTGAGCTAATGCTTCTAGCTTGGACTGGATCTTCTTCATGTCTTGATGCCTTGAAGTTCTTGCATAGACTAGCTGTTATTTATTTTTAGTTTCTTAGATACTCTTAGTTTTAATAATTTGAGGATAGATGTTCTTGTGGTGATGACTTCCAGATTTTGGGCATAATAATAAGTATTTAGTTTTTAGAAGTTATTTAATCGATTTTCATTAATGAGTTTTAAGTATTCCGCATTATATTCTGTTTATTATGGTTGAAATGTTGGGGTTTAGATTGGTTGGTTCGCTCACATAGTAGAATAAGTGTGGGTGACACTCGCGGATCGTTTTGGTTCGTGACAAACATGGTATCAGAGCATTAGGTTCGTTGGTCTAATCACACAAGAACGAGTCTAGTAGAGTCTTATGGAATGGTAGGGGGATGCCTTTACATTTCTTTGAGAGGCTATAAGACTTTAGGAAAATTCCATCCTTTCTTTCTTTCTTTCGTGCTATTACTTGGATCCAATTGGTATCTAGGTAATACAAATTGGTATCTGACCATCTTCACTCTATTTCCCAGATGGTTAGAACTAGAGCAACGACTGCACCAACACCAACATCGGCAAGAGAAGATGCGTCTGAGCCAGCCACTAGGGTTGTAGCTCAGAGAGGAGCAGTGGCAAGAGGCCGTGGTAGAGGTCGCGAGAGGACGTCCTCTAGAGGAAGAGGACAAGCAGCTGGCCCATCTAGTACTAGGGCGATGACTCCTCCACCGACTGAGGAAGTAGTAACAGAGGGTAAGGAAGGGGAAAATGAGCAAGTGCAGAATGAGGAATTACCACCCCAACCTACCCCAGAGATGATTAATTAGGTTCTTGCTTATCTTAGTGGGTTATCTGATCAAGGCCAGACACCCCAGTGTTTTTTGCACCAGCACTTCAGGTTCCAGAAGTACAACAGGCAGCTATTGTGGCTCCTCGCCTGGATGCCTCATTGGAAATAGGCACGTTTCCTCGTTTGATTACAGGGCCTATAATGACAAGTGATCAGCATGAACTTTTCAGTAAGTTTCTGAAATTGAAACCTCCAGTCTTCCAGGGTGCTGAATCTGAGGATGCCTATGATTTTCTGGTTGATTGTAATGAGTTACTACATAAAATGGGCATAGTGGAACGGTTTGGCGTTGAGTTTGTAACCTATAAGTTTCAGGGAAATGCCAAAATGTGGTGGCGGTCAGATGTTGAGTGTCAACCCGCACAGGCACCACCCATGACTTGGGCGTCATTCTCTAGCTTATTTATGGAGAAGTATATCCCCCGGACCTTGAGGGATAGGAGGAGAGATGAGTTCTTGTGCCAAGAGCAAGGGAGGATGTCGGTTACTGCGTATAAGGCTAAGTTTCGTGCATTATCTAGGTATGCCACCCAACTTTGTTTCATTCCACATAAGCGGATTCGCCATTTTGTGAAGGGGTTGAGGTCAGATTTGCTGATTTCAGCCTTACAGGTAGCGGCTACAGCAAAATCCTTTCAGGAAGTGGTAGACTTCGTGATAGAGGTGGAGGGAGTTAAGCCAGATGACTTCACCATGGCATCGACATCTAAAAGGTTTCGTAAGGGAGGTGAGTTTAATGGTTCTTACTCTAGAGGGCAAGGTTCAGGAGGTTATCCAGCCTGACCCATTCAGTCTTCACTACAGACTGTAGTTGGGGGTCCACCTCAGACCGGTCAACATTTCTCTGAGGTTGGAGGTTATTCCCAGACTTCGTCATTCTCACAGACACCGATGCTTGAATCCAGAGAGTGTTATGGATGTGGGGAGACTGGACACATTAAGAGGTATTGTCCAAAACAGAGTTACAGACCTCCCATAGTCAGAGGTAGAGGTGGTCATGGAAGAGTCCGTCATTCTGCAGGACGTGGTGGTCGAGGTAATGGTGGTCACCAAAACGGCCGGGGTGACGGGCAAAGTGGAGCCACTACAACACAACATGGTAGGGGCAACGGGCAGACAGGCGATAGGGCCCATTGTTACGCTTTCCCCGGGCGGTCTGAAGCGGAGACATCTTATGATGTTATCACAGGTAATCTTTTGGTCTGTGATGGTATGGCTTATGTATTATTTGATCCTAGCTCCACATTTTCATATGTATCTTCCTCATTTGCTACCGGTCTTAATTTACATTGTGAATTGCTTGACATGCCTATTCGTGTGTCTACTCCGGTGGGTGAGTCTGTGATAGTTGAATGGGTATATAGGTCTTGTCTGGTGACGTTTGTGGGGAGCAATACTCATGTAGACTTGGTTATCTTAGAAATGGTTGATTTCGATGTAATTCTGGGTATGACTTGGCTTTCTCTGAATTTTGCGATCTTAGATTGTAATGCAACAAGTGTAACGTTGGCCAAGCCTGGGACAGATCCGTTAGTGTGGGAGGGTGACTACACTTCCACTCCACTTCGTATCATCTCCTTTCTTCATGCTAAGAGAATGGTTAGTAAAGCGTGTTTAGCTTTCTTGGCACACCTCAGGGATGATACTACCCAAGTACCCTCAATTGAGTCGGTTTCGATAGTCCGTGAGTTTCTTGATGTGTTTCCTGCAGACCTTCCTGGTATGCCACCAGATAGAGATATTGATTTTTGCATTGATCTTGAACCGGGTACTCGCCCCATTTCCATACCCCCTTATAGAATGGCTCCCGCGGAGTTAAGGGAGTTAAAGGCTCAACTTCAAGAACTGTAAGGTAAAGGCTTCATTAGACCAAGTGCATCCCCTTGGGGTGCTCCTGTTTTGTTTGTGAAGAAGAAGGGTGGAAGCTTTCGGATGTGCATAGATTACAGACAACTGAATGAGGTAACTGTTAAGAACAAGTATCCTCTTCCTCGCATCGATGATTTGTTCAATCAGTTACAAGATGCTTGTACCTTCTCAAAAATCAATTTGAGATCTGGTTATCATCAATTGAAAATACGGGCAACGGATGTGCCCAAGACTGCCTTTCGGACCAGGTATGGGCATTACGAGTTCTTAGTAATGTCTTTTGGGTTTACGAATGCCCCTGCTGCTTTCATCAGCTTGATGAATGGGATTTTTAAGCCATATCTGGATCTCTTTGTCATTGTATTCATAGACGATATACTGGTATACTCAAAGAGCAAGAAAGAACATGAGGAGCACTTGAGAATTGTATTGGAGATGTTGAGGGACAAAAAGCTTTATGCCAAATTCTCCAAGTGTGAGTTTTGGTTAGATGCAGTGTCATTCTTGGGGCATGTGGTTTCTAAGGATGGAGTGATGGTGGATCCTTCCAAGATCGAAGCAATGAAGAGTTGGGCAAGACCCACTAATGTTACAGAGGTGAGGAGCTTTGTTGGTTTAGCTAGCTACTACCACCGATTTGTCAAGGGATTTTCCTCTGTTGCTTCCCAATTGAAAAATTTGACTGAGCAGAGTGTCCCATATGTATGGTCGGAGGAGTGTGAAGAAAGCTTTCGGAAGTTCAAGACCTTGTTGACTACTGCACCAATTCTTACCCTGCAAGTGGAAGGTAAGAATTTTATTGTTTATTGTGATGCATCCTATACTGGTTTGGGTGCAGTGCTCATGCAAGAGAAGAATGTAATTGCTTATGCTTCACGGCAATTAAAGGTGCACGAACGTAATTATCCGACCCATGATTTGGAGTTGGCTGCGGTAGTGTTTGCATTAAAGCAATGGAGACACTATCTATATGGGGTTAAGTGTGAAGTCTATACGGATCATCGTAGCCTACAATATGTTTTTACTCAGAAAGATTTGAACTTGAGACAGAGGAGATGGATGGAACTACTGAAGGACTACAATTTCACTATCTTGTATCATCCGGGAAAAGCTAATGTTGTGGCAGATGCTTTAAGTAGAATGGCAGGAAGCATGGGAAGTCTAGCTCACATGCAAGTTTCTAGACGCCCATTGGCTAGAGAGGTTCAGACTCTGGCTAATGACCTTATGAGGTTAGAAGTAAATGAGAAGGGAGGATTTTTGGCCTGTGTGGAGGCAAGATCGTCCTTTCTTGACATGATTAAGGGAAAGCAGTTTATTGATGAGAAATTGATCCGGATCCGAGATAAGGTGTTGCGAGGAGAGGCTAAAGAAGCACAAATCGATGAGGAAGGTGTTTTGAGAATTAAGGGAAGGGTATGTGTACCCCGCGTCGATGATTTGATCCACACTATTCTTACAGAGGCTCATAGTTCAAGGTATTCTATACATCCTGGTGCAACCAAGATGTATCGTGACCTAAAGCAACATTTTTGGTGGAGTAGAATGAAGCGTGACATTGTTGAGTTTGTTGCTCAATGCCCGAATTGTCAGCAAGTAAAGTATGAACACCAGAAGCCTGGAGGAACACTTCAGAGAATTCCCATTCCGGAATGGAAGTGGGAGAGAATTGCAATGGATTTCGTGGTTGGTCTTCCAAAGACAATGGGTAAGTATGACTCTATTTGGGTAATTGTTGACAGATTAACTAAGTCTGCTCATTTTATTTCGGTCAAGGTGACTTACAATGCAGAGAAGTTAGCTAAACTTTACATCTCGGAAGTTGTTCGATTGCATGGAGTTCGACTTTCCGTTATATCAGATAGGGGTACGCAGTTTACTTCTATGTTTTGGAAAACATTGCATGCCGAATTAGGTACAAGGTTGGATCTTAGTACCGCATTTCACCCTCAGACCGATGGTCAGTCTGAGCGAATGATTCAGGTTTTGGAGGATATGCTTCGTGCATGTGTGATAGAATTTGGTGGCCATTGGGATAACTTCTTACCCTTAGCAGAGTTCTCCTACAACAATAGCTATCACTCAGGCATTGTTATGGCCGCATTTGAGGCACTGTATGGGAGGATATGTAGGTCTCCCATTGGTTGGTTTGATGCATTTGAGGTTAGACCTTGGGGTACTGACCTTCTGAGGGAATCGTTAGATAAAGTGAAATGCATTCAAGAAAAGCTTTTAGCGGCTCAAAATAGGCAGAAGGAATGTGCAGATCGAAAGGTTAGAGACTTGGAGTTTTTGGAGGGTGAGCAAGTCTTGCTGAAGGTTTTGCCCATGAAAGGGGTGATGCGGTTTGGTAAAAGAGGTAAGCTAAGCCCAAGGTATATTGGTCCATTTGAAGTCCTGAAGCGCGTGGGGGAGGTAGCTTATGAATTAGCCTTGCCCCCAGGACTGTCAGGAGTACATCCGGTATTTCATGTGTCTATGTTGAAAAGATACTATGGGGATGGGAACTACATCATTCGTTGGGATTCGGTTCTACTTGATGAGATTTTGTCTTATGAGGAGGAGCCGGTTGCTATTTTAGATAGAGAAGTCCGCAAGTTGAGGTCAAGGGAGATTGCATCCATTAAAGTTCAATGGAAGAATCGACCAGTTAAAGAATCCACTTGGGAGAAGGAGGCTGATATGCGAGAAAGATACCCACACCTGTTCACAGATTCAGGTACTCCTTTTCGCCCATGTTTTCTTCTTTTGATCGTTCGAGGACGAACAATGGGTAAATTGGTATCTATTGTAACGACATGTTTAGTCGTTTTGAGCAGCAGAGTTTATTTCTGGAAATCACTGCCTGAGTCAACGGATCCCACGATGGACCGTCATGGGCACGACGGACGAGGGGGTCTCGTTTCAAAACACTTAGAATTCTGAAAATTGGGTACTGAGATCGACTCTCTAAACTTCGCGACGAAATGGCAGGATGGACCGTCGCAGACATGATGGGCCATCACAGACTCTTTAATGAATTGAGTCTCTGAACTTTGTGAAGGAAGCAGCAGGACGGACCGTCGCAGTCACGATGGGCCATCACAGGCTGCGTAACCCTGACTGGGTCGGATTTCTGTTAAATGTTTTAAGGGGCGTTTTGGACTATTCATGCTTATAATTATAAAGTTAGTGGGTTAATGTTAATAATTCAATTACTTGGGGGTTAAAGTAGATTGCTTGATCACAATTCTTCGGTGGAGGTAGGTTATGGTTTATACTATCTCATAGTAAACTCTTAATAGCGGATGATATGTGATGGGTAGTAATATAAAGTCTTCTATATGCCTAATTGTGTGCTTGCATGATTAATTTTTTGTAATTGTAATGGATTGGGAAAGATGAGGCTAAGAATCTTAAATCTTAAATTTACTTTGTTAATGGTGATGCCTTGGTATAAAAGAAGGCTTGATGAACTAAAGTAATGAGATTAGAGGATCGGGTGTCACGTTCCGACTCTAGGATAGTAATAGAGGATCGGGTGTCACGTTCCGACAGCAGGATAGTATATGGATCGGAGTGTCATGTTCCGACACCAGGATAGTATATGGATCGGAGTGTCACGTTCCGACACCAGGATAGTATATGGATCGGAGTGTCACGTTCCGACACCAGGATAGTATATGGATCGGACTGTCACGTTCCGACACCTGGATAGTATATGGATCGGAGTGTCACGTTCCGACACCAGGATAGTATATGGATCGGAGTGTCACGTTTCGACACCAGGATAGTATATGGATCAGAGTGTCACGTTCCGACACCAGGATAGTATATGGATCGGAGTGTCACGTTCCAACACGAGGATAGTATATGGATCGGAGTGTCACGTTCCGACACAAGGATAGTATATTGAGCGGAGTGTCACGTACCGACACGAAAGGAATAAAGATAATGAATCTTGAAATATGCTAATATACTCAATCTAAAGAACTAATTCCCAAATGAGTATGGTGTGGAGGCTTGAGTCCTCATAGATGTGATTAGTGTTGTTGCAAATGATTCTTATGCGTGTTGCTATCACCTGTTAAGTATTTGGTTGGTTTTATGTTATTATCTGACATATATTGTTTTCTATTTTGAGTTGGCCGATGATACTTACTCAGTACTTGTGCTTTGTGTTGACCCCTACTTGTATTTGTTTTTCTTTGTTAATTGTGGAGTGCAGCAAACGTGCCATCGTCTTCAACTCAACCGCAACTCTAGCCAGTCTTCATCACACTAGATATCAAGGTGAGCTAATGCTTCTAGCTTGGACTGGATCTTCTTCATGTCTTGATGCCTTGAAGTTCTAGCATAGACTAGCTGTTATTTATTTTTTGTTTCTTAGATACTCTTAGTTTTAATAATTTGAGGATAGATGTTCTTGTGGTGATGACTTCCAGATTTTGGGGATAATAATAAGTATTTAGTTTTTAGAAGTTATTTAATCGATTTTCATTAATGAGTTTTAAGTATTCCGCATTATATTCTGTTTATTATGGTTGAAATGTTGGGGTTTAGATTGGTTAGTTCGCTCACATAGTAGAATAAGTGTGGGTGCCACTCGCGGCTCGTTTTGGTTCGTGACAAACTTGGTATCAGAGCATTAGGTTCGTTGGTCTCATCACACAAGAACGAGTCTAGTAGAGTCTTAAGGAATGGTAGGGGGATGCCTTTACTTTTCTTTGAGAGACTATAAGACTTTAGGAAAATTCCATTCTTTCTTTCTTTCTTTCGTGCTATTACTTGGATCCAATTGGTATCTAGGTGATACAAATTGGTATCTGACCATCTTCACTCTATTTCCCAGATGGTTAGAACTAGAGCAACGACTGCGCCAACACCAACATCGGCAAGAGAAGATGCGTCTGAGCCAGCCACTAGGGCTGTAGCTCAGAGAGGAGCAGTGGCAAGAGGCCGTGGTAGAGGTCGCGGGAGGACGTCCTCTAGAGGAAGAGGACAAGCACCTGGCCCATCTAGTACTAGGGCGATGACTCCTCCACCGACTGAGGAAGTAGTAACAGAGGGTGAGGAAGGGGAAAATGAGCAAGTGCAGAATGAGGAATTACCACCCCAACCTACCCCAGAGATGATTAATTAGGTTCTTGCTTATCTTAGTGGGTTATCTGATCAAGGCCAGACACCCCAGTGTTTTTTGCACCAGCACTTAAGGTTCCAGAAGTACAACAGGCAGCTGTTGTGGCTCCTCGCCTGGATGCCTCATTGGAAATAGGCACGTTTCCTCGTTTGATTACAGGGCCTATAATGACAAGTGATCAGCATGAACTTTTCAGTAAGTTTCTGAAATTGAAACCTCCAGTCTTCCAGGGTGCTGAATCTGAGGATGCCTACGATTTTCTGGTTGATTTTCATGAGTTACTACATAAAATGGGCATAGTGGAATGGTTTGGCGTTGAGGCTATAACCTATAATTTTCAGGGAAATGCCAAAATGTGGTGGCGGTCACATGTCGAGTGTCAACCCGCACAGGCACCACCCATGACTTGGGCGTCATTCTCTAGCTTATTTATGGAGAAGTATATCCCTCGGACCTTGAGGGATAGGAGGAGAGATGAGTTCTTGTACCTAGAGCAAGGGAGGATGTTGGTTACTGCGTATAAGGCTATGTTTCGTGCATTATCCAGGTATGCCACCCAACTTTGTTTCATTCCACATAAGCGGATTCGCCGTTTTATGAAGGGGTTGAGGTCAGATTTGCTGATTTCAGCCTTACAGGTAGCGGCTACAGCAAAATCCTTTCAGGAAGTGGTAGAGTTCATGATAGAGGTGGAGGGAGTGAAGCCAGATGACTTCACCATGGCATCGACATCTAAAAGGTTTCGTAAGGGAGGTGACTTTAATGGTTCTTACTCCATAGGGCAAGGTTCAGGAGGTTATCCAGCCCGACCCATTCAGTCTTCACTACAGACTGTAGTTGGGGGTCCACCTCAGACCGGTCAACATTTCTCTGAGGTTCGATGTTATTCCCAGACTTCGTCATTCTCACATACACCGATGCTTGAATCCAGAGAGTGTTATGGATGTGGGGAGACTGGACACATTAAGAGGTATTGTCCAAAATAGAGTTACAGACCTCCCATAGTCAGAGGTAGAGGTGGTCATGGAAGAGTCCGTCATTCTGCAGGACGTGGTGGTCAAGGTAATGGTGGTCACCAAAACGGCCGGGGTGACGGGCAAAGTGGAGCCACTACAACACAACATGGTAGGGGCAATGGGTAAACAGGCAATAGGGCCCATTGTTTCTCTTTCCCCGGGCGGTCTGAAGCGGAGACATCTTATGCTGTTATCACATGTAATCTTTTGGTATGTGATTGCATGGCTTCTGTATTATTTGATCCTTGCTCCACATTTTCATATGTATCTTCCTCATTTGCTACCGGTCTTAATTTACATTGTGAAATGCTTGACATGCCTATTCATGTGTCTACTCCGGTGGGTGAGTCTGTGATAGTTGAAAGGGTATATAGGTCTTGTCTGGTGACGTTTGTGGGGAGCAATACTCATGTAGACTTGGTTATCTTAGAAATGGTTGATTTTGATGTAATTCTGGGTATGACTTGGCTTTCTCCGAATTTTGCGATCTTAGATTGTATTGCAAAAAGTGTAACATTGGCCAAGCCTGGGACAGATCCGTTAGTGTGGGAGGGTGACTACACTTCCACTCCACTTCGTATCATCTCCTTTCTTCGTGCTAAGAGAATGGTTAGTAAAGGGTGTTTAGCTTTCTTTGCACACCTCAGGGATGATACTACCCAAGTACCCTCAATTGAGTTGGTTTCGATAGTCCGTGAGTTTCTTGATATGTTTCCTGCAGACCTTCCTGGTATGCCACCAGATAGAGATATTGATTTTTGCATTGATCTTGAACCGGGTACTCGCCCCATTTCAGTACCCCCTTATAGAATGGCTCCCGCGGAGTTAAGGGAGTTAAAGGCTCAACTTCAAGAACTGTTAGGTAAAGGCTTCATTAGACCAAGTGCATCCCCTTGGGGTGCTCCTGTTTTGTTTGTGAAGAAGAAGGATGGAAGCTTTCGGATGTGCATAGATTACAGACAACTGAATGAGGTAACTGTTAAGAACAAGTATCCTCTTCCTCGCATCGATGATTTGTTCGATCAGTTACAAGGTACTTGTACCTTCTCAAAAATCGATTTGAGATCTGGTTATCATCAATTGAAAATACGGGCAACGGATGTGCCCAAGACTGCCTTTCGGACCAGGTATGGGCATTACGAGTTCTTAGTAATGTCTTTTGGGTTTATGAATGCCCCTGCTGCTTTCATCAGCTTGATGAATGGGATTTTTAAGCCATATCTGGATCTCTTTGTCATTGTATTCATTGACGATATACTGGTATACTCAAAGAGCAAGAAAGAACATGAGGAGCACTTGAGAATTGTATTGGAGATGTTGAGGGAGAAAAAGCTTTATGCCAAATTCTCCAAGTGTGAGTTTTGGTTACATGCAGTGTCATTCTTGGGGCATGTGGTTTCTAAGGATGGAGTGATGGTGGATCCTTCCAAGATCGAAGCAATGAAGAGTTGGGCAAGACCCACTAATGTTACAGAGGTGAGGAGCTTTGTTGGTTTAGCTAGCTACTACTGCCGATTTGTCAAGGGATTTTCCTCTGTTGCTTCCCAATTGACAAATTTGACTAAGCAGAGTGTCCCATATGTATGGTCGGAGGAGTGTGAAGAAAGCTTTCAGAAGTTCAAGACCTTGTTGACTACTGCACCAATTCTTACCCTGCAAGTGGAAGGTAAGAATTTTATTGTTTATTGTGATGCATCCTATACTGGTTTGGGTGCTGTGCTAATGCAAGAGAAGAATGTAATTGCTTATGCTTCGCGGCAATTAAAGGTGCACGAACGTAATTATCCGACCCATGATTTGGAGTTGGCTGCGGTAGTGTTTGCATTAAAGCAATGGAGACACTATCTATATGGGGTTAAGTGTGAAGTCTATACGGATCATCGTAGCCTACAATATGTTTTTACTCAGAAAGATTTGAACTTGAGACAGAGGAGATGGATGGAACTACTGAAGGACTATGATATCACTATCTTGTATCATCCGGGAAAAGCTAATGTTGTGGCAGATGCTTTAAGTAGAAAGGCAGAAAGCATGGGAAGTCTAGCTCACTTGCAAGTTTCTAGACGCCCATTGGCTAGAGAGGTTCAGACTCTGGCTAATGACCTTATGAGGTTAGAAGTAAATGAGAAGGGAGGATTTTTGGCCTGTGTGGAGGCAAGATCGTCCTTTCTTGACATGATTAAGGGAAAGCAGTTTACTGATGAGAAATTGATCCGGATCTGAGATAAGGTGTTGCGAGGAGAGGCTAAAGAAGCACAAATCGATGAGGAAGGTGTTTTGAGAATTAAGGGAAGGGTATGTGTACCCCGCGTCGATGATTTGATCCACACTATTCTTACAGAGGCTCATAGTTCAAGGTATTCTATACATCCTGGTGCAACCAAGATGTATCGTGACCTAAAGCAACATTTTTGGTGGAGTAGAATGAAGCGTGACATTGTTGAGTTTGTTGCTCAATGCCTGAATTGTCAGCAAGTAAAGTATGAACACCAGAAGCCTGGAGGAACACTTCAGAGAATGCCCATTCCGGAATGGAAGTGGGAGAGAATTGCAATGGATTTCGTGGTTGGTCTTCCAAAGACAATGGGTAAGTATGACTCTATTTGGGTAATTGTTGACAGATTAACTAAGTCTGCTCATTTCATTCCGGTCAAGGTTACTTACAATGCAGAGAAGTTAGCTAAACTTTACATCTCGGAAGTTGTTCGATTGAATGGAGTTCCACTTTCCGTTATATCAGATAGGGGTACGCAGTTTACTTCTATGTTTTGGAAAATATTGCATGGCGAATTAGGTACTAGGTTGGATCTTAGTACCGCATTTCACCCTCAGACCGATGGTCAGTCTGAGCGAATGATTCAGGTTTTGGAGGATATTCTTCGTGCATGTGTGATAGAAGTTGGTGGCCATTGGGATAACTTCTTACCCTTAGCAGATTTCTCCTACAACAATAGCTATAACTCAAGCATTGGTATGGCCCCATTTGAGGCACTGTATGGGAGGATATGTAGGTCTCCCATTGGTTGGTTAGATGTATTTGAGGTTAGACCTTGGGGTACTGACCTTCTGAGGGAATCCTTAGATAAAGTGAAATGCATTCAAGAAAAGCTTTTAGCGGCTCAAAATAGGCAGAAGGAATATGCAGATCGAAAGGTTAGAGACTTGGAGTTTATGGAGGGTGAGCAAGTCTTGCTGAAGGTTTTGCCCATGAAAGGGGTGATGCGGTTTGGTAAAAGAGGTAAGCTAAGCCCAAGGTATATTGGTCCATTTGAAGTCCTGAAGCGCGTGGGGGAGGTAGCTTATTAATTAGCCTTGCCCCCAGGATTGTCAAGAGTACATCCGGTATTTCATGTGTCTATGTTGAAAAGATACTATGGGGATAGGAACTACATCATTCGTTGGGATTCAGTTCTGCTTGATGAGACTTTGTCTTATGAGGAGGAGCCGGTTGCTATTTTAGATAGAGAAGTCCGCAAGTTGAGGTCAAGGGAGATTGCATCCGTTAAAGTTCAATGGAAGAATCGACCAGTTAAAGAATCCACCTGGGAGAAGGAGGCTGATATGCGAGAAAGATACCCACACCTGTTCACAGATTCAGGTACTCCTTTTCGCCCATGTTTTCTTCTTCTGATCGTTTGAGGACGAACAATGGGTAAATTGGTATCTATTGTAACGACCTGTTTAGTCGTTTTGAGCAGCAGAGTTTATTTCTGGAAATCACTGCCTGAGTCGATGGATCCCACGATGGACCGTCATGGGCACGACGGACGAGGGGGTCTCATTTCAAAACACTTAGAATACCAAAAATTGGGTACTGAGATCGACTCTCTGAACTTCGCGACGAAATGGTAGGACGGACCGTCGCAGACATGACGGGCCATCATAGACTCTTTAATGAATTGAGTCTCTGAACTTTGTGAAGGAAGCAGCAGGACGGACCGTCGCAGTCACGATGGGCCGTCACAGGCTGCGTAACCCTGACTGGGTCGGATTTCTGTTAAATGTTTTAAGGGGCGTTTTGGACTATTCATGCTTATAATTATAAAGTTAGTGGGTTAATGTCAATAATTCAATTACTTGGGGTTTAAAGTAGATTGCTTGATCACAATTCTTCGGTGGAGGTAGGTTATGGTTTATACTATCTCATAGTAAACTCTTAATAGCGGATGATATGTGATGGGTAGTAATATAAAGTCTTCTATATGCCTAATTGTGTGCTTTCATGATTAATTTTTTGTAATTGTAATGGATTGGGAAAGATGAGGCTAAGAATCTTAAATCTTAAATTTACTTTGTTAATGGTGATGCCTTGGTATAAAAGAAGGCTTGATGAACTAAAGTAATGAGATTAGAGGATCGGGTGTCACGTTCCGACTCTAGGATAGTAATAGAGGATCGGGTGTCACGTTCCGACACCAGGATAGTATATGGATCGGAGTGTCATGTTCCGACACCAGGATAGTATATGGATCGGAGTGTCACGTTCCGACACCAGGATAGTATATGGATCGGAGTGTCACGTTCCGACACTAGGATAGTATATGGATCGG
>CM064963.1:53324475-53407475 GCA_032847665.1 Solanum chilense | reverse complement strand
TTGTTATTCAAGTAGTCAAATGTCAAAGTAGTTTTTGAAGACATTGTCAAAAGTTGAACTTCTAAATTCAATTCTAGCAATGGATTCTTGCATAAAACATTTTGAGTCAATCATTTATGATTGAATCGATGTTAAGTTGATGATTTTAAGCTAAAAACTCTACGAACCCATGCAAACCATGAAATACTTATTTTTACAATATTATGGGTGATTTGATCATGTCCCAATACCATTGAATTCTTGTGCAGTTTTCTTTGAGCTATTAAATTATGAATGAATCATCTTAGAAAGATATGTAGGCTGACCTTATTGATAACTCTCATATTTTTTTTTATCTTTTATCATTGTATATTGTGATATTGGATATAATTGGTGACTATGGATATTGTTAAGAGCCTTTGTGGATTGAATTGGTTGAAATGGCTATGGATTGGAGACGTTGTGGTTCGAATTGTGGTATGTCGACCTAACCTCTTATATATTGTGTAGTATCAGAGTTTCAATTGTGATGGTTTGTATGGTCCACTTATTGTGTTGATGCTTATGTGACATAATTATGAATAATAAGGCTTGGTCGGCATTACCTTCGTCAATTGTCATATTATATTGTTGTGACTTGTGATGTTGATCAAGTGAAGTATAACTTTGGTTATGTATATGTGTATATTGAAAGTATGTTTTCCCTTATTTGATTATAATTGTTCATGATACACTATTCAGGTGTGTATTCTTGATATTGAAGTATGATTTTTCCTAATTTGCTATATGAGTCTTATGATGGATTTTGTTAAGGTTTCTATAAGAGTCAATCGGGTGACTTGTTGTTGACTTGGTTTTCCCTATGTGCTTCTTGAATATTATGCTTTATGTGATAATTTAGAGTATATGTGTCTTGCATTGGAAGACCTACGTCCCTTACTTGATACATGAAGAATATGTATATGGCTGTTGGCTGAGTAGGCTAAACCACCTTATCATGTATGTATATGTGTGAATGAACTTTGACCTTGATCCTAGAGAAGAGATTCATTTATGTCGAACCTCTAACGTAGATGGAAGATTATTATATCCTTGAAGGTGAAAGTCGTAATGGTATCCTTTATGTGTGAATGGTTGACTTAGGGTTGGTTGGATGGAATGACATCAAATCATCCCTAGGAAAGTCATTGAGCTATTTTAGTAAACAATTTAAGGCATCCCTAGTTGACCCTCATTGGTAAGGTATATTTTAATTTCGTTATGACTATTATATGGTACCTTATCATATGCTCCTTAATTTAACTACTCTATGAGATCAAAGGCAAGAACCGAGAGAGTATGCTTGGGGAGTGACTCTTCTTTAGATGAAACTAGAGTACAAAGAAATCCTTGATATTCCTTAACTATGTGCCTATATGGTATGTGTCCTAGTTCTACCATTTGCAAGTAGAACTCCCTCCATCGGAGTAGGGTAGACTCTGAATTGCATGCCTAGCTAGTATGGTCTATATCGCTTATTTCAAATTCTCATTATGTGGGATATATGCTAGTGTTTTATAAGTACTATGAAGTATAGGTAGTTTAATGGGACACTATCTAGACATTGCACAAGTAGGCTTTAAAGATGTTAGTATGTACGTTGCCAAGGTCTTCTCCAAGATCATTATGTGAAAGTCCTTAATTGTTGAATGTCTCTGATGTACCGTGGTTTCACGGTACGTTCAATGCCTTTTCCTTAAGTTTAGTGTGTCTAAGGCCTTTTTTAGTAGTTTTAATGTATTTTTCTCTTTGTTTGAGGGAAAACTGTCAATAATGAAAATGTGGAAGAACTGTGCTTAAATTGTAGAAGTGATGACCTACGGAGCGATCGACGATCCGTCGACCCCTCAATGCTCCAAAGGTGGCAACCGTCATCGAAAGAAAAATGTGGCTGAAGTAAGATCGGGGAATTCTAACCAAGTGTGGGGCTACAAAAGCTATCAACGGACCGTCATATCCACGACGAACCGTCCTGCGCATCTGTCATTGTTAATAGAGAGTAGCATAGTAGCCGTCTTGAAAAGATTCTAAGTGTGGAGAAACGGAAGCCATAGACGAACCGTCATGCACTCAACGGGCCGTATCCTAATCCATCGATGGTAACAGTGAGTTGGAGAATAAAACAACTGAAGAAGATTTCAAGTGTGGAACGACTGGAGGCCTCGACTGTCCTTTGGTCCAGTCGTCGACTCAGACCTGTTTTTGGGTAGATTTTCCTTGAATAGATTTCCTTTTTATGATAGGACTTCTTTATTATAAATATTGGTAAACCCCTCGTTATTGAGGTTAGACTCTTGGTTTTTTTTTATTTGTAATATTGGTCTTTGAATATTGGGTTTTGGAAAATACTTCAATTTTTTTGGAAGCATATATTGCATTATTTTCTCGAATGCATGTGATTTTTTGGATTTTCTTCAATCTCATCAAAGTAAGTAAATGAATTATTGTCTAATCAATATGAATTGTGTAATTATGAACATGGGTAACTAAGTCCATAACTAGGGTTGTGGGAATCATTGGTAAATGACAAGGTAAAAAATAGGTAAAATAACAAATCTAGAATAGTATCTTGCATGTATTAATAATTCTTTCATTTAGAAGTCTTTTTAACGAGTGCACGCGGTAGTATCGCCTTATTTCTACTTGTCGGACCAAGGAGGTAGATAATAAGAAAAGAATTATCAACGTAAATTTAGTGTACACTATTTAATATGCTAGTGTCAATTGGTAAGAAATAACAACTAAGCCATACATCAATTATGATGCTTAATATGAGGTAAAGGTAAGGTTTAGTAAAGCATAAACACGTAGTCGGACCTAGGTGTGGAGTTAAATTCCATGGTTGTCGGACCAAGGAATTAGAGATACATAACTTACCACATTACATGCAAGATACTAGGAAGGGATTGTTATAGCTAGAATTACCGTGTTATGAACCTGTGGGGAACACTTACGCCCTAGTTACTCTCATCACTTGATAAATCTCAAATATTCATACTTGCTACTTCTTCACTTAATAATATTTAGTTCATTTTGTTATTTAAACCCCCCCCCCCTTTTTATTACTTGTTTTCGGAAAGCACTTGATTAAATAGAAGTAATTATGGGTTAAAGTTAAGTGTAAATCATTTTCTGCATGGGATTGACCCAAACCTCATAGTTGAGTTCTTTAGTTGATACGACTGCTTATACTTCTTATGGAAAAGTAAATTTGAGCGTATAAAATTTTGGTGCCACTGTCGGGGAAAGAGGCTTTTAGATTAACTTTAATCACATTAATGAAGTTTAGTCAACAATTTCCTAATTTTACTTTTTCTCTTTGTTTTAATCTCTTGCAGGTCTAGCTTTAGTGTATCCCAAGTACAAGGGGTCGAGGAAAACTAATAGTTCCACTTGATTTAGAACTTAACTGCAAACTTCGCAAAATGAATATTCAAAACAATCCTGCTTATATTGATGATGAGATCAACCTTTCCCCCGCCGGTTAATGCTCATAATCGAGTGGCTTTTTATTGTCAACATCGGAGTCTAGAGCCTTTCCGAAATCGACATCGTTGACCTCTCAGAGGTTGTAGAAAAGCCTACATACGTCATCGTTACATCATCTATATAAATTTTAGCAGAAAATTTGAACTTTTTGTTTACTTTAAGTATACTTAGACTTCATTATGC
This sequence comes from Solanum chilense, assembly GCA_032847665.1. Classification (NCBI taxonomy): domain Eukaryota; kingdom Viridiplantae; phylum Streptophyta; class Magnoliopsida; order Solanales; family Solanaceae; genus Solanum; species Solanum chilense. Next base: position 53,403,785 of record CM064963.1, on the reverse strand, counting down.
GAAACATCGTATTCGAATAAGATCATCTACATAATTTCATAATCGTTCACAACAACCATCTAATACCATGATATTCAACTGAATGAAATATTTCATAACTGCATGAAATGTGTACTTGTCAAAATGGCACCAATACAATGTATGAAACAAGTGAGAAAGAAATGCTAGTGGAACACCCTCCACTAGCTCATGCCTACATCTAAGCTATAATATAAAAGATTGGCATCCTCGAAAGCAAGAGGGTTTACCGAGTCCGGATGAATGCTCTATGTTAGGATAACTCAGCTTAGTCTCGTAATGCTCTAGCGTTCACCTTCACCTTCTACAAAAAGTAGAGAGTTGTATGGAATTAGTACACACTTGTACTAAGTATGGGTATATGCAAGCACACATCAAGGACATGCATGATTAAAAAGAGCTCTCTCCTAACAATAAGAGTTATGGAAAGTCAAGTCAGTGGAATTGACAGATCGGATTAGGAAAACCATGCTATGAGAGTAACATGAATCATCAGACATATCATTTTGCAAACAGCACATAACATATTGCACATATTATATCGCATAGTTCATATCATTCCCTCATATGCCCTTAGACCTTGGAATCATGGACATGACATTAAGACCTCCTAAAATGAGTAATCAACAAATGGGACCTCAACTAGGAAGCCTCCTTTAGCAAACACATAGTCTGCTTCAGTAATTCATACGTACATCATTTTCATTAATTCATATACTAGTGTAAACACAAGGTAAACCTATGATGTAGTTTAAGACTTTCATTGGGTTCGTTGTGCAATGACCAAGAATAACCTAGTGTCATAACATAAGTTTACCTCACCACTTGAGTATCCTATCCTAACACCTTTGGTATCGTTTATTTCATTATGTGCATTATTTGAGGCTGACCTCATTCTTTCTTTGGCAACTCTAACCTTAACCGACATATGTCATGTGAGAATCATGAAATTTTACTGTTTAATCCCACATGTAAAAAAGGTGGAATCACTAGCAAAAGTGAACCAAAACATGCTAGCATATATAGGGACTCGAACCCTGCTAGAACCCTATATTAGCAGTATAGGTTAAATGACTAGGAGATATTAGGAGACTCATTCCCGTGTGGACGGTAAGTCTCATCTCATGAGAATTCCATGAACCTCTGCCTTCCCAAAAGAAGGAATCGCGACTCATATCTAGCCTATCGGTTCTAAGTATAAAGTTCCATTACATTCATCTCATACATCGTACAAGTTGGCTTCTAGCATGAGGCATTATAGCCCATTAGATGCTTTCTCATCTCATCAATATGTATTAACTGTGAATTGTACTTACACTTACATATAGAGTGTGATTGAGATTTGTCTCTTAATATTCAACACCCTTTGAGGTGAGTACTTTTGGTGACCTTATATAGGTGTAGGTACAACTTGTGTCACTTGCACTAGCCTCACATTATGGTGCGACCCTATTCTTTCTTAACATCTTTTCTTGTCATCTTTACTCACCTTTAGTTATTTGTTCATTGTAAAACATACATATGCTCTGTTGGAGTTTACATTGAGGGACATTGATTATAGGCGTAGATACAACTTCTCTCACTTGTACTAGCCGTTCCTCATATAGCCACTCTTTGTTTGCTTATTAATCGTTTAGTATACATATACTCTCTTAGAAATTTTATTTGATGACACTGATTTTCTTGCTTAGATGAAACTTATATCACTTGCACTGGCCAATAGTCATGTAGTCGCTCTTTTCTTTACATATTAACGATGAATTCATTCTTAACACTTTCTTTAGAGTATGCTTGAGAATTGACAACATCATTCTACACTCCCCTTACGTGAATGTTCATTTTGTCATATGCCAATGTACTTGGACTTTTAGTATGTTTCACACTCTTACATAAACCTCCAAGGTTCACATTATTTAATTACATACATTTTACATTCACTTACTTTTAAATGTACGCTGGACTTATGGATCAATATGTACAATCCATGAGGCTTCATTCATAATCTATCTAAATGACTCATACTTACCCAAGATTATGTGGTACAAGACTTATGTGTCAATACGGAATTGTGCAAGAGAACCAGATTTCGAATCCTTTGAGTAACACTTAAACTTGTAGTAAACTTTATAAATGCATTTTTCAGAGTTGGGGAACCCTAGTTCGATCCCCATCACTCCCATAATATTTCCTTTCCTTTCCTCCTCTCTTTTTCGTATGAGGAAAGAAGGTTGTGGGAGTAATCCCCCACAAGCTCTTTCTTTTTTGTTTAATTTATCTCTTAACTTTCTCACAGTTCCAAGAGGTTGTGGGTTCAATCCCCACTCACATCATTTTATTTTTCTCCTTTATTTCTTTCTCCTAAATCTTTCATATATTCAAGAGGTTTTCGGTGTAATCCCCACTCTCCACATCTATTTTTCTCTCCTTTATTTTTCTCTTAACTGTCTCATCTATTCAAGAGGTTTTGGGTTCAATCCCCACTCTCCACATCTATTTTCCTTTCATTTTTCTCATGAAAATTTTATGTAGTTTAAATTTTGTGCGGTCATGGGTTCAATTCACAAAGACCTCACATTTTTAAAAAATTTTAAAACAAAGCTATTTTTTTCAATTCTTTGCCGAGACCAAAATTTCCAAAAAGCTGGAAATTTTGTCTCTTTTAATCCATCTTTCTCTCAAGTTTTAATATTGATTCTTGAAGTAAATTGGGTTACATTTTTCCAAAAACATAACCCTTATATGAACATTACACTTTTAGAATTTACATATACGGTAACACAACATTTATAACACACAAATTTCTGGTAGCAACATAGTTAATTTATAGCACACTCATGCTCAAAAAATTAACGTAAAACAAAGGAACATCATTCATTCCTTACATAATTTCCAAATACACATTCAATACATAATCACAACAAGACCTAATATTATCTACCAGAAGACATACCAATGCATGCTTTAGATCTTTCAAAGGATCTAATGACAGGGGCATGCAACAGATACAACCTTAGTTTTTCGATTACGATTAAACTGAACCATAAGGGTCTCTCGGGAAAGGGCCAAAGAGGGAAGAAAACCCATACCTTAATGTCCTTCCACAATTGTATCAATGCTGCCTATTCCCAAGAAACCTCTGCTTCACTACCCGAATCCAAAATATAATCCGTCGAGAAGAATGTTGTTGATTTTTGTTTTTAGCTTAGCTTTTTGTTTGAGCTTTTTTGTGTTAGTTCTTCAAGCGTACAAAATTATTATTTTCAGTTCTTTTGCTAAAGAAAACGTGAGAATGAGAGTGATATATGTGAGAATGAGAGGATTTGGATTAGGAGAGTTAGGTAGAGACCCAGTCAAACTAGGACTCCTCATTGTTATTATAATTATCATTAATATTATTATTAATTAAAATATGATATTCCTTTAATTAAATAAGAAAATCAAATACTATTTAATTTAACTAATTCACTCAATACAATAAATCAATTGAATCATTACTTCCACCAAGGCTCGAACATGAATGGAGCAAGATTTTGCTTAAAGGATCAAATTTGGCAACCTCTACCCAAAATGCTACTCCACCATATTAATTAATTAATTAAATAAATATTTAGTGTAGTTACAATACTACCCTTATCCTGGAAAAGACCATTTTTGTAACAACCCTAAAAATGGATATGTTAATTAATGCTTAATGTGTCTAAAATGCCAACAATTACATCAGGTTCATACAGATGGATGGGCGTAGAACCAGACCTCGGAACCCTTGCTACATCCAAGCCAACTATATTGGGGAGTTATTTTATCTAAAAAAGGTTGGGTCCAACCATGTAGGGCTCTCGAATATGAAGATTTACTTGAAAGAGTCTTTACCGAACTTAAATAGGTAAAATCTTAGGTTTGGAGGGTCTAGGGTTCCAGGATAAGAGTAGTATCGTATTTAACCTAAATATATAATTAATTATTTAATGAATAAGGTGGAGGGGCATTTAGGGGAGAGGGCCGAAATTGGGCTCTTTAAGTGAAGTCTTGCTCCACTCGAGTTCGAACGTAGGTGGAAGCAATGAATTAAATTGTTTTTAATTTATGTTGTTAAATTAAGGTTATTAATTTATACTTATCATTTGGGCATCAAGTCGAGGTTTGAACTTCAAAAATGTTTGGGTTATCTTCTCTCTTGTTCCATTTCCCAAGAAGACCCCTTAAGGTCCAGAATATTCATTCTGGAAACTAGGATGGTTTCCAATTACATGTCCCTGTCAATAGCTCCCATTGTATCATTGGTTGGTTATGTTTGCATGAATAAAACTAGGGATGAAATGTTTTTTCGTGATGATTATGTGTTTATATATATATTTGGAATTATGTGACTTATGTTGATGTTTCTTAAAATGTAACTACGTGTGTATGTGTGTGTTGCAGTGGCTATTGTCATGGTTTAGGACTTGGAATGGCATGATAGTTCTTTATATTTCATGTACACATGTTGATGTAAATGTGATGTTTATATGAGTTGAAATGTGGCTGATTTGATGTATTATCTCTTGTCTAAACAAATCCATGAAAACGCACCTAAAATGTTCTAAATGCACTATGAAATTTCCCTACTAACTAAGGTGTAACTTGATGAAAGGATAATGAAAAATTAAAAGAAAATTTCCAGCTTCTAGTGATGAATTTCTGTCAGCAAACAGGGTTCAAAATGTTGAAAAAAATAAGTAAAACAAGTAAGGTCATGGAGGATTGAACCCGTGACCTCACCATGTTAAAATTCATGAAAATAAAGAAGTAAAAAGAAATGTGGTGAAGGGGATTCGAACCATGGTACTGGCTGGAAAATCTAACTTAAAAGAAAAAAATAAGAAATGAGAGGAGTGGGATTCGAAACCACCACCTCTCTATCAAATTTAAGGAGGAGAATAAACGAAAACTAAAGGGGCAGGCGAGTAGGAATCGAACCCATGACCTCTTAGGCAGATTAAGGAGGAGAATAAAAGAAAACTAAAGGGGAGGGGTGTGGGAGTCGAACCCACGACCTATTAGGGAGATTAAGGAGGAGAATAAAAGAAAATAAAGAGAGGCTGTGGGGGTTTGATCCCACAACCTCATAATCAACTTGAAATAGACAAGGAGGATAAAAAAAATAAAAGGGATTGTGGGTGTTTGATCCCACAACCCCTCGGCCAAGTAAGAGGTAATTCAAAGGAGAAAAACAAATAGGAAACGTTGATGTTAGGGCTCGATATAGGGTCCCAATTTCATGTGTACCAAAATACAATAAATGAAAAAAAATGTAAGTGTTTTTTAAGGGATTCGAAATTGGGTTCCCTTGCCCAAATTCCATATAGATGCATAAGTCATATGTGAATTAAATCTTCAAGAATAATGTTACCTACTTAGATCAAAATTGATATCTTGTCATACATACAAGATGCATAAGTCTTGTACTGCATAATCTTAGGATGATATGAATCACTTAAACAAATTATGAATAAAGTCTCATAGCTTGTATGTATAGACTCATATATCTAGCATACGTTTAAGAATAAGTGAACCTAAGATGTATGTAATGAAATAATGTAACCCTAGAAGGGTTAAGTACTACGTTAAGGCACACTGACTGGACAAATGCATTGGAATATGATAAAATTATTATTATGTAATGAAATGATGAAACCCTAGAAGGGTTAAGTAAGAGTGAAACACACAAATTGCAAAGTGCATTGGCATATGATGAAATGAACATTCAAGTTTAAAGGGGTGAGTAATTATGAAGATAAAATGTGCTAATGTTGATGAATATTGTGACAAAATGATATGAGGCTAATGTAAGAGATGAGAGCAGTCTTAAATGAACCTACGTAAACGTTACCAAAATGTACTCACCTATGAGAGTGTAAAGTGAATGAATAGACCTGTCTCTATGAACACTCTAATGAATGTATTGAGATTAACACACTTAATACTAATTATGAGACGATAAATCATCTTTTGAGCTATGATGTCCTTATACTAGAAGCCAGCTTCCTTGACGTATGAGTTGAATGTAATGGAACTTTATACTGAGCACCGACAGACTAGCTATGAGCGGTGATGCCTTCTTTCTGGAAAGGCGGAGGTTCACGTTATTCTATGAGATAAGAGTGTCTGGCATGCCGAGTATGGTTCTCCTTATATCTCTTAGTCTTTGAACCTTTACTTATAATATACGGATCTGGCGAGTTTCAATTCCCCTTTACTCTAGCATGTTTTGGGTCAATTTTGTCGGTGATTCCACCTCCTTTCGGTGTGGGGTTACATGATACTAGATTTCATGTTGCTCACATGATCTATGTCGGTTAAAGTTAAAGTTCCCAATGAATGAATGAGGCCAGCCTCAAATGATGCACATAATGAAACAAATGATACCAAAGGTGTTAGGATAGGCTAATCAAGAAGTGAGTTAGATTCAAGTATTGAAATTAGGTCATTCTTGGTCATTTCACAACAAACCTGATGAAAGTCCTAAACTACATCCTAGGTATAGCTGGTGTTTATACTGGCCCATGAATGAAATGAAACGAAGTACGTATGAATCAATAAAGCAGACTCAGTGTTTGCTAAATCAAACTCCCTAGTTGAGGTCAGATATGTTAAGCCCTCTTTTTTGGAAAGTATTACTGTCAAGTCCATAAATTCCAAGGTCGCATGGCATACTAATGAATGACATGAACAACGTTATGTTTTATATGAATTATGATATGTGCTATGTTTACGTTGTTGCGTGTTGTGTGTAAAATTTTAAGTATGATGATGCATGTTACTCTCATGGCATGAATTTCCTAATCCAAATTTTGAAAGCTAACTCAGTTTCCTAATCTAATCTTGAAAGCTCACTAACTTTCCTAATCCCAATTTGGCAAGTCCACTAACTTGGCTTTCCTTAATCATGTCTTTAGGAAAGAGCTATTGTCACTCATGCATGTCCTTGGTGTGTGCTTGCATATACCCATACTTAGTACAACTGTGTACTAACCCTATACAACACTATAATTTTAGGTGCAGCCACAGGTGGACGCTAGAGCTATAGGTTGACGTTGAAACTATCCGGACGTAGAGCATTCATCCGGACTTGGTAGGCCCTCATGCTTTCGAGGATGCTTGATAATTACATTCTAGCTTATTATACTATTGAGATAGTAGAGTATGTTACACTAGCATTTGTTTTTCACTTTTGTAAAGACATTGTATTGGTTCCATTTTTGCAATTATACATTTACTGCTATATAAAACTATTTATTTCATTTGATGATCTTGATTTTAGGTTGTTGATGGTGAACAATTACGTATGTAGTAGTATGTTTAGTAATCGTGTTAAGAAACAAAAAGTTTTAAATTTTACGCCAAAATAAACCTAAATAAAGTAAAAATGACGTATGTAGGCTTATGTGCGACATCTGAGAGGTCAATGACGCCGGTCTTTTCTACAGTATAGATTACGGTCATGACAAACTTGGTATCACAGTTCTAGGTTAAATTATGAGGATAATAAGTTCACATCAACCACCTTGAGTAGTTTCTAAGTCATGGTAGTGAAGTGCACCACTATCCTGGATTAGAGAGTGCATGATGCGTAAGAAAATTTTCCTTCTTCTAATATTATCGTGCCTTCTCTAATGTCGGATTTCTTGGTGTTAATAGCGTATCTAACATCAACTCTTGAATTTTCCAAAAGATGAATACAAAGAGAAAATCAATTCTTTAGATTGGAGATACGACTACTAGGGTTATTCAAGTTTGTCCTTAGGCTCCAGTTGCTGTAATAGAGATGCCTGTTAACTCTGCAGGGTTGAAATATGGAGAAGGAAGGACAAATTTTGTACAAATTACCCAAGCTATCACATTAAAAGCTCAGGCTATTGGATTTGATTGATGTGGAGAAGTCTGATTTGGCATTCTACCAGCTAAAGGATGTAGCTCAATCATTGTATAAGGAGTGGCAGGATAGAAGAGCCTTGGTATGGGGTCCTATTACTTGGGATATTTTAAAGATTGCTTTTCTAGGGAGGTTCTTTCCAAGATAAATAACGGAGGCTAAGGTTGAGGAATTCATCAACCTTAAGCCGGGCTCGATGTCAGTCAGGGATTACTCCTTGAGGTTCGTAAGACTTTACAGCCCAGGAGAGGCCTACATAGGAAAGAATGAATGATGGACTGTAACGCTTGTTACAATTGTGGCAAATCGGGTCACATGATGAAGGATTATCTGAATAGGAGAAGTCAAGAACAAGGGAAGGAGAGAGTTCAACCTAATGGTATAAGTGAAGAGTCTCCAAGGAGGAAATGTTTCTTAGCACTCAATACTAGGGGTGCAGTGGAAGGCACCTCTAGTGATATCTCGGGTTCATAGCCTTAATTAGTCTTTCATGTATTTGACTGTGTATGGTGTTTATGCACTAGTATGAAGTTAATATGTTTGATTCATTATGTTGGTTGCTCATTTGTATCAATTACATGTTTACTTATATTGTGTACTTCTATGAGACTAGTTTAGGAAAGGGTTCCTTAGTCTATTATTTTAAAGCTACTAGTAGATTTCAAGGATGAGCACCATCATTTTAACATGTGAATAAGATATTCACCAATAGAGAGTATTGAATTACCTATTTATGCATCCATTCTATATATGATTTACTTATTGTTAGTAAAGAGTACTGTCATTCGGGGACAAATGTCCCTAAGGGGGGGATAATGTAACACCCTACAAATGGATATGCTAAGTAATGTTCAATGTGTCTAGAATGCCAACGGATAGACCGGGTTCACACGGATTGATGCGCATAGAACCAGACCTCTGCACCCTAGATACATCCAAGCCAACTAACTTGGGGAGTTAGGTGAGCTAGAAAAGGTTGCGTCCAACCATGTAGGGCTCTCGACTACGAAGATTTACTTGAAGGAGTCTTTAACCGAACTTAAAAAGGGAAAATCTTATGTTTAAAGGGTCTAGGGGTGAATTGGTCTTTTCCCAGGCTAAGAGTAGTACCATAATTACCCTAAATATATAATTAATTATTTAATAAATAAGGTGGATGGGTATTTTTGGGTGAGAGGGCGGAAATTGGGCTCTTGAACTGAAGTCTTGCTCCACCTGGGTTCGAACCTAGGTGGAAGAAATGAATTAAATTGTTTTTAATTTAAATTGGTAAATTAATTTAATTAATTTATAATTAATATTTATTAGCTAAATTAAAATAATAGTAAATTGGATTTTTAATAATTAAACAAAACCTTATTTGGCTAAGTCCTAAACTAGACTCCTAAGCCTAAGAAAACTCTTCTCTCCCACGCTCATCTCTCTCTCAAGTCTCTATCACTCTCACTCGCGTTTTTCTGTACCAAATAACTGATAGAAACAATAGGTAACCAAAGTTCTTCACACTTGAAGAACTCACAATAAAAATTATAAACAAACAACTAATCAAACACGTTAGGTAAATAAAGGGTTTTTCCATCAAGTTGGTGTTGAAGATTTTTGATTTTGACGTGTCTTTCGAGGGTTTCTTTAGGAAGCAAGTCGAGTTTTGAACGTCAAAAATTTATGGGTTATATTCTCTCTTGGTTTCTTTGCAAAGAGACATTAAGGTCTAGAATATTCATTCTAAAAAGTAGGATTATTCCGCATTGCATGTCCTTGTCACTAGCTCCCAGTGAATCATCGATTGGTTATGTTTGCTGGTAGAAAACTAGGGATAAAATGTTTATTCGTGATGATTATGTGTTTATATGTATATTTGGAATTATGTGACTTATGTTGAGGTTTCTGAAAATGTAACTACGTGTGTATGTGTGTGTTGCCGTGGCTATTGTTCATGGTTTAAGACTTGAATGACATGATAATTCTTTATATTTCATGTACACATGTTGATGTACATGTGATGTTTATATGAGTTGAAATGTGGCGGATTTGAGGAATAATCTCTTGTCTAAACGAATCCATGAAAACGCACCTAAAACGTTCTAAATGCACTACGAAATTCCCCTAAGAACTAAGGTGTAATTTGATGAAAGGATGCTAAAAAAATAAAAGAAAATTTCCAACTTCTAGTGATGTGTTTCGTACAGCAAACAGGGTTCAAAATGTTAAAAAAATTAATTATACCAAGTGAGGTCATGGAGGATTGAACCCGTGACGTTACCATGTTAAAAATCATGAAAATAAAGAAGTAAAAATAAATGTGCTAAAGGGGATTCGAACCATGGTATTAGCTGGAAAATGTAACTTAAAAGAAAAAAATAAGAGAACAAAGAAAACTAAAGGGGAGGCGCGTAGGGATCGAATCCACGACTTCTTAGGAAGATTAAGGAGGAGAATAAAAGAAAACTAAAGGGGGAGGTGTGTGGGAATCGAACCCACGACCTCTTAGGCAGATTAAGGAGGTGCATAAAATAAATAAAGGGGGAGGCTTGTGGGAATAGAAACCACGACCGCTTAGGCAGATTTAAGGAGTAGATAAAAGAAAAATAGAGAGAGGCTGTGAGGGTTTTATCCCACAACCTCATATTAAAGTCAAAATAGACACAAAGAAAAAAAAATAAAAGGTGTTGTGGGGTTTGATCCCACAACCCTCGGCCATGTAAGAGGTAATTCAAAGGAAAAAATAAAGAGGAAACATTAATGATGGGGCTTGATCTAGGGTCCCAATTTCATGTGGACCGAAATTCAATAAATGAAAAACAAAAGTAAGTGTTGTTTAAGGTATTCGTAATTGGGTTCCCTTGCAAACATTTCGAATAGATGCATAAGTCATACATGAAGTAAATCTTCAAGAATAATGTTGCCAACTTAGATCGAAATTGACATCTTGGTATACATACAACAAGCATAAGTCTTGTAGTACATAATCTTAGGAAGATATGAATCCCTTAATTAACTAAGAATGAAGCCTCATGGCTTGTATGTATAGACCCATAAGTCTAGCATACATTTTAAAATAAGTAAACCTAAGATGTGTGGAATGAAATGATGTAACCCTAGAAGTGTTAAGTATGAGTGTAAAACTCACTAAATGGACAAGTGCATTGCCATATAATGTAATGATTATTATGTAATCAAATGATGAAACCCTAGAAGTGTTATGTGAGAGAGTTAAAAATACAAACGGCAAAGAGTATTGACATATGATGAAATGAACATTCACATAAAATCGGTTGAACAATTGTGAAGAGGAAATGTGCTAATGTTGATGAATGTGGTGACAACAAGATATGAGGCTAATGTAAATTATGAGAGCCATCTCAAATGAGTCCAAGTAAATGTTACCAAAACTTACTCAACTATGAGAGTGTAAAGTTAATGAAGAGAACAGTCTCTATGAACACTCTAATGAAAGTATTGGGATTAACACACTTAATAGTAATGATGAGATGAAAAATCATCTTTTGAGCTCTATGGTCCTCAAACAAAAGTTATCGGGTAAATTTTTATATTTCGGTGACCTACATGGCTGTACCTAACCTTCCTAGCTCAACTAATTCATTAAGTTAGTTGGCTTGGGTGTTTCAAGGGTTCAGAGGTCTGGTTCTACACGTATTAATCCGTGTGAACCCGATCTAATCATAGGCATTCTAGATACATGAAGCATTACTTAGCATAGTGCTTTTACGGTTGTTACACATTTATTCTCTAACCTATTTTGGAAATCTCATTAGTAATAACGGGGTTGCCACTAGACATATTATCTCAACTGATGAAGAGTGTCCCCCCTAATACTCCACTTTTATCAACTTAGCATCATACATTCTTTTAAGTGTGAGTGTGTGTGTGTACATGTGAGCATACCTTGCACAAAAACATCAATTCATTCTTATTAACTTCTATACATGCTTTATACCATTATTATCAATTCACACACCTTACATGCTTCACATACTCAATATGCTTTGCTTTGACATAATACAAGCCAAACATGCTATTCAACTTCACAAAACACAAGAGAAGACTCATCTTCAATATTAATCCATATCATGTATTAGACCTTCAAAACAATATTCACAATACATACTAAATAACATCAAATTCATCAAGTAAACATCGCCACAAAGAAGGTGTATCATACAACTCAAGAGCAATTATAATGAAAATTACACATTGTAAGCAACTTGCCATTTAAAGAAGCAATAATAACATATAAGCATTTTATCAACATTTCATCAAAATAAGACTCGTAGGGCAGTAGCTAAATTAACATATTAACACAAGAAAACCAAATTTCAGACCTTACCCAAACATGCTCATATAAGCCATTTCCCAAGCTAAAAGTTTAAATATGCATAAACATAAGTTCATTAGGTTTTTATCATGAAAATAATCAATTCCTACAAGAATAAACACATTTAAAACGTTAGAACATTTGTACAAGAAGACCCATACTTAAATTCAAAGATAGAAATAATTTGAGTTTGAAAACCCTTTTTGAAATCTTTTGGAAATAACTAATTTAATGGAAGGGGGTTCAACAATGGATATCATACCTCAAAGAGGATGAAACACACTAACTTTGTTTATGACACACATCCAAATCATCCCTTCTTGCCCTCCTTGAATCTTAGATTCAATGGTGACTTTGGGAGATTTTTCTGTAGAGAGGGCGTTTGAATATTTGAAGTGAGTTGTCTTGTCTAGGTCTAGGATTTAAAACTAATTTAATATAACCTAAAAAAACTAAAATTATACACCTATCATCTTAAAAGACTTGGGGTTTATTTACAGAAAACACCCCAAGTTGGCAGCAACTTACACACTTGGCAGGCCCTCAGAGACGAGACCTTCACCAACGAACCGTCTGTGCATCAACGGACCGTTGGTAGGGTCTCGTGGTTTAGGACTTAGCTCCAAATGGAGCCTGGAAAACATAAAATTCTGGCATAATCAACGCCCTAGGTCAACGGACCGTTGATGGACCAACGGACCGTCCTTAGGGTCATCGATGGTCACTGCTTTTTTGCAGTTTTGCCCAAGTTTTGGGCCCTTCATCTAGGGTCCCTTGTGTGTCCTAGGTGGGGTCGTGCCCAGATGTTAAAAACCTAAACTATTTCTTCTAGGTCATAGGAACATCCCACTTTATTTTAAAGGAAAATGAACACGTAAAACTCATCCAAACACATCAAAGTGCACAAGTACATTCTAAGGCACACTTTCTGAACGTCATGGACGTTCTTGGTCAATTAAATTCCAAACTTAACCAAACTTCACACACTGCCTGAGAACACTAAAGTAACTCGTTTCATCCTAAATTCAACTCAAGAAACCATTACGAGGCTCAATTTCATCGTAGTTCATTTTGGGGCGTTACATTCTCCCCCACTTGGAATAACATTCGTCCTCGAATGACACTTCAACTTAAAAAAACACAAGGACTCACTAAGTATCTCATAACACACATAAATCATGATCAAAACACTGAAAAATTAAAGCATAAACTAATAAAGAGCATTCTTTAAAACTTTCAAACACTTAGCAACACAAACTCTTTTGTAAAAATTCACTCTTAGTCTTCTTTTATGGAGGAACTACCTTCTCCAACACTAAACATGATCATACACAATAATTTTACACACATTGAAACTTCAATCCAAGACAACACAATTTTTTTCAAAAATCAAAATTCTTATAGTGAAGTTCACTGTATTCACTGCCAAGCATATCAAAATTTTCGAAACTTCATTCCTTAAACAATTCATCAAGATGACATGATCATATTAATAATAAAATAACATAAACTCACTTCATTACATAAAATCAACAATAACATAGAGTTAAGACTTACCAAAACCATCAAATACAGATTACATATCCTTCCTAGCCCCTATCACATAGGAAGAGTTCTTCTTGGGAGCATTAGGATCTAGGGAAGCTTGATTTACATCTTTTCCCCTTGATTTCATGTTTGGGAAGTCTCTCGTCTTTTGGACCTTATTTCCACATGCAAAACAACCATCTGTATTGGCAAGAAACTTACCCCCATGTTGCTTCCCACAAGTAGGGCACCTAACCCTTTCATAAGTTTTGCCACAACCTTGAGATTGTTGGTTTGGAGCCCTATCCTTGTTTCGCATGGAAGAATCTTTGTCATATAACCTCTTCTTAGGATTTTTGTGAGTAGAATCATTCAACCTAGGCCTCTTACCCTCTTGCTGTTACTCCTTAATTTTGGACTACTAATTCTTTTGTGCATAAACCATGAACCTAGAGATACCCATACCATTAAGAAGAATTTCCATACGACATTATTTCTCCACCAAGCTAGACACATATCACAAACTTGTTCATCTTAGCCCTAGGGTTGGCTACCATGATTGGGCCATACTTAGAGATTTGGGTGAATTTGAGAGAGTACTCTTGCATACTCATTCCACCTTGACGAAGGTTCATGAATTTAACCATCATTTTCTCCCTCTACTCTAGGGGAAAGAACTTATCTAGAAAATCCTCTTTGAATTCTTCCCAATCAACCGGACCTCTTTCTAGGGGTCTCTCACTCCTCCATTTCTCACTTCACACTAGAGCCACATCCTTGAGTTGGTAACCTGCAAACGTCGCTTTCTCCCAAGGGGTCACACCCATAGAATCTACCACTTTCAAAATCTTATCTATGAAACCTTGTAGATATTCATCCACCTTAGTACCATCAAAAGTGGGAGGGTTCATCCTTGTGAAATCCTGAATTCTAGAAGCGGGAGTACTAGCATTAGGTTGGGCCTATCTCCTTGATTAGCTTGACAAACAAAGTGATTGTTGACGACATGAGCTTGAGCCGTCATGAGTTGGGTTAAGTTCATTAGGGCAGCCCTCAACTCCGCATTAGCCATATCACCTTCCACAAAAGTAGCTTGAGGCATAAAAGGCACTTGAGGCTCTTGGGGTTCCGGAGGCACTTGAGGTTGTTGAAGAGGAACCTCATCATTCTCTTCCTCTAGACAATAAATAGGAACTTGGTCACCACGGGGAGGGATCCTCTCATTAGATACTCCTCCCTCCTGCCTTCTAGCGATTGATCTCCTGGTATTCATGTCTTATAAACAAAAAGAGAAGAGGTTAAGAGAAGAAACCTTATATGACTCTACTCTAAGGCACGACATTAGAATAGAGAAGAAAGTGAAAAATCTATAATCCTATAGCCTCTTGTCCATGGATATGTCGCGACTCGCACAAATGACCAAGATACTACAAGATGTGGCTTGTGAGACTTCTAGAACCTAAACTATTTCCCATAACGTTATGCTCTAATACCAAGTCTCTCAAGAACCAAAAGTACCCCCGAGAAGTTAGAAGGAACCCTCGTTTCCTAGTCAGGCATACTTGGCCCTTTGGACTCTTGTACAAGCCCTTCAACTAGCATTCATTATGCACTACATGAAAAGTAGTGCGTAGTAAAAACTTTTCACCAATAATTTAATAAGAAGGAAATCATTTATAAATACTTATGAAATCTTATCGTCACATGCCAAACATAAGACACGATATATAATATCTTAGGGGCACGACCCTATACATTGATATCAAATACATCATAAGTCTATTGACAAATATAATAAAAAGACTATGCCCTCGAATATATGAGGACATACTTTTCCTTGAGACAAACTTTCCCAAGATCTTCCTTCTTGCCTTAAAACCTTCAAAATCTTCCAACCTATACTCATATAGTTTAGAAAATTATGGGGTTAGTACAAAAAAATGTACTAAGTATGACATATGCAAAAACATGCAAAAAGGGACATTTTAGTAAAATAGTTTTTTCATGCAATTCAAATAAAAGATTCATGAATACAAAAGCAAAACATCATACTAACCATCATGCTGATATTAACCACTATTTGATGAGGGATCCTCACTTGCCTAGAGTAAGGTCATGCTTCTTAGATTTTACATGGCTTTACAAATAGCTACACCTATGTGGACACATAATTAAGGGATAAGTAGATTTTTTTCACTAACCCATTCTCTACTAACGAGGAGTACTCATCTAAAGAGTTACTTTGGAAACAAAACATCTCAACTCATGAAGTGTAATCCACTTCTCCTTCATGTCATCTCGGTGCTAGGCATAACTCCCCATGGATTTCTCAACATTCAAACCTATAGGTTAAGGATAACTAGTGAACACCACATCTAAACTCACAAACGACATTAATTCTCCAACCTATCTTGGAAAACTCATTAGGAATAATGGGGTTGATACTAGACACATCATCACAACTCACGAAGAATGTCCACCCAATTCTTCCTTTGTCTCAACTTAGCATCATACATTCTTTTTAAGTGTGAGTGTGTTTGTACATGTGAGCACACCTTGCACATAAACATCAATTCATTCTTATTAACTTTTATACATGCTTTATGCCTTCATCATCAATTGACACAACTTACACGCTTCACATACTCAATATGCTTCACTTGGACATAATACAAGCCAAACATGCTATTCAAGTTAACAAAACACAAGACAAGACTCATATTTAATATTAATAGATTTCATCTATTAGACCTTCAGAACCACATTCAAAATACATACTAAATAACATCAAATTCATCAAGTAAACACAACCACCAAGAAGGTGGCCCATACCACTCAAGAGGAATTACAATGAAAACTATACATTATAAGAAACTTGTCATTCAAACAAGCAATAATATTATATAAGCATGTTATCAACATTTCATCAAAATAAGACTCTTAGGGCAGTAGCTAAATAAACATATTAACACAAGAAAACCAAAGTTCATACCTTACCCAAACATGCTCATATAACCCATTTCAAAAGTTAAAAGTTGAAATATGCATAAACATGAGTTCATTAGGTTTTTAACATGACAATCATAAATTCCTACAAGAATAAACGCATTTAAAAAATTGGAACACTTGTACAAGAAGACCCATATTTAAAATCAAAGATAGAAATATTTTGAGTTTGCAAACCCTTTTGGAAATCTTTTGGAAATGACTCCTTGAATGGAAGGGGATTCAAGGATGGATACCATACATCAAATAGAAATAAACCGACTAATATTGGTGATACACACGTCCAAAGAATAACTTTTTTCCCTCCTATAGTCTTAGCTTCAATGGTGACTTTGGAGAGTTTTCTCAAGACAGGGAGTTTGAATATTTGAAGTGAGGGGTCCTGTCTAGGTCTAGGGTTTAAAAATAATTTAATATAACCTAAAAACACAAATATTATCCACTATAGTCATAAAAGACTTGGGTGTATTTACAGAAAATACCCCAAGTTAGCAGCCACTTCACAGACTTGGCAGGCCCTCACAGACGAGACCTTCACCAATGGACCGTCTATGCATCAACAGACCAATGGTAGAGTCTCATGGTTTGGTACTTAGCTCAAAATCGATCCTGGACACCATGACCTTCTGTTATAATAGACTCCCTAGGTCGGCTGACCGTTGATGGGCCAATGAAGCGTCATTAGGGTCATCGATGGCCACTGCTTTTTGGCAGTTTTGCCAAAGTTTTGGGCCCTTCATCTAGAGCCCCTTGTCGGTACTAGCTAGAATCGTGACCGTACATTAAAATGCTAAACTAAGTTGCCTAGGTTTTTGTAAAATCCCACCTTAGTTTCAAGGAAAATGAACATGTAAAACTCATCCAAACACATCAAGACGCACAAGTACATTTTAGGGCACACCATCCAAATGTCATGGACGTTCTTGGTCGATTGAACTCCAAACTAAAACCAACCTCGCACACTTCCTAAGAAAACTAGAGTAACTAAGTTATCTTACATTAAACTCAAGAAACCATTACGAGCTCTAGTTTGCGTTAGTTCATTTTGGGTCGTTACAATATACAAGTCTTCTTTTTTATGTTTATTCTTTAATTGATCCCGGTGCTACATTTTCATTTGTAAATCCTCTAGTAGCTAACACTTTTGATGTTCTACACGATATTTTCATTGAAATTTTTGGTTACAATCTTGGTGGGTGACTTCGTTGTGGGTACAAGAGTATAAAGGAGTTATCCAATATCTTTGCTCAATAGAATTACGTGGTTGGATTTGGTAAATCTTGATATGGTTGATTTGGATGTTATTTGGGGAATGGATAGGTTGCATGATTTTTTCTCTTCCATAGATGGTCGTATAAGATTGGTTAAGTTCAATTTTCCTAATGAACTTGTCTTAGAGTGGAAGGGGGTAACTCAATTCCTAGAGGTCGTATCATTTGTTGTCTGAAGGCATGTAACATGATCTCTAAGGGGTGTCGTTTATCATATTGTATGAGTCAATGATATGGAGTCCGACATTCCTCCAATAGAGTCAGTTCACTTAGTGAAGGACTTTTTGGAAGTCTTTACCGATGACTTGCCCATTATTCCTTTCGAGGGGGAAATGACCTTTGTTATTGACTTATTACTAGATATGAACCCCATTTCAATCCCTCCTACCGGATGGCTATGAGGGAATTGAAAGAGTTAAAGCTTCAAATCAAAGACATGTTAGATAAGGGGTTTATTCAACCTAGTATTTCACGATGGGGATCTCTGGTGTTTTTTGTTAAGAAGAAAGATGGGTCCTTTAGGATGTGCATTGACTCTCGTCAACTCAATAAATTCACCATTACGAACAAGTATCCTCTCCCTCGAATTGACAATTTGTTTGAACTAATCTAAGCGACAAGCGATTTTTCTAAGATTGAGTTGAGGCTGGAGTATCACAAACATAGTGTGAGAGGTGAGTATATACAGAAAACGACATTTCAGACTAGGTTGGTCACAATTAGTTCCTTTTAATTTCCTTCGGTATTAAGAATGCCCCGACGGGTTTTATGGACCTAATAAATAGGATGTTCAAAAATTAGCCAAATTTCTTTTTGATTGTCTTTCTTGACGGCAACTTGGTATTTTTGAAGAATGAGGGTGAACACTTGGACCATTTAAGGATGGTATTAGAAGTCCTAAGGAACACCAACTATTTTCCAAGTATATCAAGTGTGTGTTTTTGTTTAGACCGGTGGTGTTCTTTGGTAATATTATATCAAGTGAATGTATATAGGTCAATCCAAAGAAAACCGAGGCGGTTAAGAATTTGTCATTACCAGGGATCACCCCATAGAGGTAACCGACATTGTTGTCCTCAGAGAAGACTAAGACTAGCCTCTTAGCATTAGTCATTACATTTCATAGGTTAAAATGCGGAAAAAATTAAAGCTTTTCATATACATCTATATAGTGAGGTTTACATAGACCTCTCACATACTACATAAGAAGTTTACATAAACTCCTTACATAGGAAGTATACATAGGCTTCTCTCTTAGATAACATAATTTATACATAAGATTTAGTCTAAAACATTGTCTCATATTGAACAATCTAAACGCGTACAATTCTTGAACATAACCAATACAAAGTCGACATACTAATATAGGCTTACATCACTTTTCAAATGATAAATAATGAGCAATCTCTTTATGACAATATAACTTTAAAGCTAAAATGTGGAACAAGGTAGCATCCCCAAACATGAGGACCTACCAAGTCCTGGGAAAAGAGTCCAAGTCTTCTTCAATTGTCCTGCTAAGAACTCAATTACATGAACCTACATAATTGAAGAAATATAAAATAAATTGGTTACTACATCCACTTGTACTATCTGTGGAAACATATGCACATATAATGTTTGAAATCATGCTTAAAGGGACATTTGTTAAAAATAATGCCAGGTTAATTTGAAAATCCTTATGCACAACCAAGAACACATATAAGACAATGATCATATATACCTTAACACAATACCATATACAACACAAGAACAAAATCATCAAATAGAGTCAAGTCAACATGCGTAGTAACATATAAAACCCATAACCAAAGCAACACAAACAACATCTTATAATAACAAAGCCTGTACAACAGTTCATAGTATTACAACATATCTATGACCCTTACTTATAACCCATTACCAAGCTTACAAGTGAAATGACCAAGTGAAGCCCCATAATTTCACTCAACGAAGTAAACCAACCAAAGAATCACAAGTAATGTCTAACTTCATATAACATAGAATCATGAGTAGTATTCATCATATATAGAAATATGGACCAACAACATATTCATAAGTAAAACCAACACCATATAGGATCATCAACATATAAAGTCAATGTATGTATATCATTTACTTTATAAGAACATAAGAACATACTCCTAGGTCTTCCCTCAAGGACAACTAGTGCAATGTATTGGTAGAGTCCCATACCCCTATCCAGACTAAGTCAAACCCGTTAAGTCACCCAAGTTAGTGTTCACTTTATTACTACATTTTACTTTCGGGAACAATTTCCTTAACCTACATAGACCACATGAGCTAAATGTAGAATTTGGTGCCATGAAACCCTACACCTAAAAAAGGTGGACTACTTGCTATGGTTGTACAGAAACATGAACGTAGCACTCTATGTGGATCCACTAGTTAGTATTTCTATGGAGAAAACATTGTTCAAGAACTAGGGGACATGCTTGAGACCCTCTTTATGAACCATATAATTGTAATCTCTATCTCATGCGAGCGATTGTGAATCTACCTTCCCACATTGGGAAGGAAATCTCTCTCATAACTAATTCAGTCAGTTCTAAACTAAAGTCCCCTTTTGAAATGTCTTCAAACAATTATTAATCATCATAGCTTAGTATAGATCATAGAGGAATAACCCCTTATATATCATAATCATTAGGTCATTAAGAATTGCATCAGAACTTCCTTTCATAACAATCCTCATATATTAGATTAACACATTGTCATCATCATGTCATAGAAAAATACATAACTGATCCATAATCAACCTTATATCATTACACCTTAATCATAATCTCACAATACATATAATCAACACTTTATAATTATATTCATTATACCATCACCTATATAATCTAATCATAACCAACACTTTAATTGAATACCATCATCTAGTATAAGCCATCACAATTGAAGAAAGAATTCAAGATCACAGGTCTTACCAATTATTCTTCACAAGCCTTCATCCATTGTATTACCATCAACCTACCATATTCATCCATTCATAGACTTAATGATATCGTAACATAAGTACTAAGTCAATTGCATCATCACTAGCAAATTCAACATCAATTCATAACCTAGGATTAGGAAAATGGGGTCAATTAATGATCTCTTCCATATAACTATGTTTAACATCAAGAACTACCCTAATCACCAATAGTTCATTCATATTAATAAAAGAAATAAAAATACAATTTGTAACAACAATGTAGGATTAGGAATGAAACCCATGTTTTTCTCAACTTTTGGAAATCAAATTGAAAGAATCCTTTGGGGAAAGGAGTCCCAAAGGTTAAGACTTCACATACCTTGTCAATACCTGAAGATTGATGGAGAGATAGTGAATTTCTTTAATCCCTAATCCCTTTGACCTTGGTCTTCTATGGAATCTTCTTTGGGGAGAGAGAAAGTAGATAGAAGGTGGAGGATTATGGTTTGGGAATTAAAGAGTGTTAGGTTTGTTTACTGAGTGTTAGGACTTTTATAATCACTTAACTAAGTAAACTAAAGATCCCTTAATCCCTAATAAAACTATAGACTAATTAACTAATTAAATGGCTTCATAAAAAATTGTACAACCCATAACAGACTTGACCTACGAGACACCTACCTACGGTCAGTAGGTCAGTCGACTCGAGCCATGCCTCCCATACGACACGTTCATCTATAAAGATACTGAACAATGTCTTATGACAATACAATATTGAAGCTAAAATATGGAACAAGGTAACATTCCCTAAAATGAGGACCTACAAACACTTATCAACCTTGTAAGAACTCAATGACAGAAACCTACATAATTGTAGAAACATAGATATTTGGGTAAGTACATCACTTGTACTAAGTATGGAAACATATTCACATATATAGATTAAAGTCATGCTTAAAATGACTTTTAAAACAATGCCAAGTTACATTAAAAAGCCTAATACACTTTCATAACAAATATAAGACAATGATCATATATCCCTTAACACAAGACCATATACAACACGAGACCATCATCATCAAATAAAGTCAAGTCAACATACATAATAACATATTATGGCACATGACCAAAGCAACTCAAACATCATTTTATAACAACGAGGCATGTACAAGAGTTCATATCATTACAATATAGTAAAAAACCTTACTCGAAACCCCTTATCGAGATTACAAGTGCAATGACCAAGTTAAGGCCTATAACCTCACTTAATCAAGAAAACTAACCAAAGGATCACAAATAATGTCTAACTTCATATAACATAGCATCATAAATATTCATAATCATATTTATCAATATAGACCAACAACATGTTCATAAGTGAACCAAAAATAATATAGTATCATAAACATGTAAAGTCAAAATATGTGTCATTTACTTTATCAGATTATAAGAACGTCTAATCATCCTATTATGACTTCCCTAAAGGACAACTAGTGCAATGTATAGGTAGAGTCCCATTCCCCTACCTAGACTAAGTCAAACCCCTCATATAATCCTAGTTAAAGATCATTTCATTACTTCATTTTACTTTCATAAATACTTGTCTTAACCGACATAGACAACATGAGCTAATGTGGAATCCGGTGTCATTAAACTTTACACCGAACGAAGGTGTACTACTTTCCTAGGTAGTACCAAAACTTAAACATATCATCTAGGTTGATATACTAGCTAGTATTCCTATGGGTGCAATATATTCAATAACTAGGAGACATGCTTGAGACCCTCTTTATTCCATTGGAATTTTAATATCTATCTCATAAGTAAAATAGTTAACCTACCTTCCCTATTTGGGAACGGACAATCCTTACTACTAGTTCACTCGGTGCTAAGTTAGATGTAAAACCACCAAAATGAGTTATGGCGTATAGATTCTAACTTGTGCCTATTATTTTGTTAACACGATAATATATTTAAAGTATTCTTGGGTGATTTGAAGACATGTCTAAGTCAAATGTCAAGGGATGACCAAGACGTTTGACGACTAGACACCTAAGGGGTCTTATGTGTTTTTATGTGATTATGTGTGTATCATGTGCTTATGAGGTCTTTATATTATTCAAAATGATTTTTATAGGCATTTAATTGAATTTCATGAGGTTTGGAGGTCAAATTTTCAGGAACGTCCCAGATGTTTGAAAGTTGGCCCTTGAGACTTTCAGGTGTATCTTAAGTGTGACTTGAATGTTTGGATGTGTTTGACATGTTAATTTTGGGTGAAACTTACATGGAAGTTCTAAAACATGTTCAGGTATATATTCACATCGTAAACGCCAGAGCATGACTTCTTAAGGACCCCGCAACAGAGTGCACAAAAAGGACCCAAAAGCTATCGAGACACTGCCTTGGAAGTGTTCATCGACTGAATCAAACAACACCCCGTTTATTTAAAAACGACACTTTGGTTGTGAATTCTTCTATTATAACTTAACCTAGATATGTCTCAGCCAAAGAAAAGCTCAAGATCCAATCGACTGAAGACACAGACGGCCCGTCGATGGAATTACTGGGCGTCGATGATGTCCTACAACTGTTGCCTAGCGACTTTTTTATTTAAGGGGTGAATGGGAAATTCACCCCATGTCCTAAACTGACCCTACTAGTTTTTTTATTGCTTTTGGCTGTATTTAAGTACTCAAAAACGTGATAAAGCTATTCTAAATCCCTCCTACAGAAATTAAGACTTTCCCTCAAAAAATATTCTCTCTAGATCCTCCATTCAAGGTGAAGCTCAAGAAAAACATGGATATTTGATTTCCATGGATTATTCATCAAGGTTTAGATCTTTTCATCTAGATAAAGGTACGGTAATCCTTAATCTATAGTTACCCTTCCATCTAGAGAGTTAATCTCAAAAACTTCAAAGAGATTTCATAATCAAAATTCTTTCAATGTAGAAATGGTCTTTTTGTCAAAACTTGTTCACAGGCTTAATCATGACGAATTGATGATACTTTATTGGTTTTAAAGTGTAAAACAATCCAATTGAATTGTGAATCAATCTCCCTTCCCAAACTCGATTTAGCCCTTGCATGGGCATTGTGATTGTCTCTTGTTATTGTTGGATTTATGATTCTATTACGTTGAATTGCTTATGTATACAGTTATTTAAGTATATTGATGATGAGTTGTTGATAAATGATCCAATTGGATCAGTGTATGAAGATTTGAACATGACTCCTAGGCCTCTATGTAATCACTGTAACATTGCATTTATAAAATATGAATGTTGAATTCGTCTATATTATGATGATTGTAGCTACTTAGTTTAATATCACGTTTGAATTTTGAGTATAAATCTCTTATGATCATTTTAAAGAAGGATTGGTATGAATTGATCTAGGTTCTTCTAGTCTATCGATTGATAATACTATGTATGTGATGTGATCTCTATTTTAGGTTAGATAAAGCATCATTCCTTTTGAGTAATGATATATTAAGATACTTCCTAACATGTACATAATTTTTAAAATATGATATATGATCAAGGCTTTAAAGATTTAGTTTCATTGTCGATTTTCTCTACTCTCTATTGAATTGATAGTTTAATGCCTATGTTATTATCTTTATTTTGCAGGGATTTAAGCATTATTTTTTTATTTTAAAGTATATATTTATTTACTTCCCTATATTTATACTGTTTATCAAATATTATTTAAGATACTTGCAAGTGAAATTGGTTAATGGTATATGTCCTTCTACCTTCTAGTATGTTAGTGATGTGTTGTACTTGTTTGTAGCATGGCCTTCTAGTAGATTATGCATGACGTCATATGATATTATTGTACTTTAGATACTTCCCTATACTTGAGTTGTTGATGAAAGTGTAGTAATGGTCAATGATGACCAAAGTCTAAATGATTGGTAAAAATTGCTCTACTCTTCTACTTCTCTCTTCTTAATAGTATTTTTGATGAAGCCTTGTATGGCATGGTCCACTTATTGTGGAGTTGTTTACTTTATTTTCGTTATATATGTGTTGACTATGGCCTTGAAGGAAAATCTATGAATAAATGAGTGTGTGGTTATGATGATCACACTATGCAAAGCTTACGCCTACTTTCCTATTTTAGTTGTGATCCAGGTTGTACGACTAATGTATAAGCATGTAGTGATTGGGTTAAGATCATATTAGGTGTTGTCATGAAGTTTTATGGATATATGACCCCTACCCATGTACCCCTATATTAAGGTGTAAATAGCTAATGTTGGGAGTCTTAATGTGTAATATGAAGTTATCCTGTCTCCTGTGCTAAATTATGTTGTGTGGTCTATGCTTGGTTGTGCATTGTGGTCCTAAGAGTGTGGCTTCCCCAATGTGTTGTTGATAGCCATTATGTGATCATATTGACAAATTTATACACACCTCACTCTATATGCATGCTTACAAGTATCATAGGAACATAGTGTCTAATGAAAGGTTGTTCTCATATTCACTAGTTTCTACTACTATGCATGTTAATCTTACGTCTATGAAAGTATGATATGTGCTTATTTAATAGGATTTTTTTATAGGCGTACTATTATGGTAAAGGGTGTGGGACCTTGTCTATGCATTTCACATATGTACCTTGATAGGATAATTCCTAGCTTTGGACTCTTAGGTGCATGGATATGAATGCATCTGTATGTTATGAACATGTATTATATGCTATAATGTTAAGTATTCGGTAAGACGATTTATGATCATACCTAGTGTCTAAATGTGCTTATATGAAAGAATGGATTATATAGTTACACTTGTACACTTATGCATGAATGAAGTAAACTATGAACATGTGTGGTCTAGATGTGTTATGTGAAATGTTTTCTAACATGTATGTACACACACACATGTGTGATTTTCTAGTAATTAGAGGGGATCTTGAAAGGTGTGCTCAAGAATATCATAAACTAGATAGACGCTTAAATATGCTACGTCCATGTGAAAGGTTTTCTCACATGATATAGGTTTATGAAAGGACTTCTAATCTATAAACTATGAGCTAAGAATATTAAAAGTGAATTACCTAAAGCCTATTTTTTATAAAGTAATTTATTTAAGTGGTTTAATAGAGGGAACTTACCTTAGCACTGAGTGCACTATAAGTGAGGGATGTCCCTTCCCATTGGAGGAAGGTAAGTCACCATAATCCTCATGAGGTGGATAGCCTCATAGACCAAGGGCATAGAGTTGAAGTTTCCATGATTCCTCCAAGTTGCATAAGTATGTTTCCTCATAGTATCTGACAAGTTATATCACCTAATATGCCAGTATGATACTCATGTCTTAACTTGGCAAGTAATATAGCCTGTTTTGGTGTGAGGGGGTGACATCAAATTTTATGTTTGGCTCACATGGTCTTATTGTCAGTTAAGGCTATAATTTCCCTAAAGTAAACTGGACAATGGAAGTAAGTTAGTAATACCCTAACTAGGATAACTAAGGGAGGTCACATAGGATAGGTGGAAGTAATGAACCCACCTAGACATTGGACAAGTGGCTCCTTAGGGAATTCTAGGAAGGTGATCTAAGGAGTGTGATTATGGTTATGTCTTCATGCATAGCATGGTAGTATTTGTATACTTGTTATAAATATTTGCATGGTATGAGTCTACATGATGTGGTCTTATTCTTACATGTACTATGTTGGTCTCAATGACTATATGATGAAGGTCTTTTATTAACATAAATGAAGTTGTCTTCACTTACATGTTGATGTATGAAATAGAATGTTAAGACTTTTGGTCTTCTGATAGATTTAATCAGTATGTGTGAGGTCATGGGGCTTCACATGTACATTGCACTGGTAGAATTAGTGTAGGATTATGAGTAAGGTCTTATAATGTATTGATGTGAAGTTAAGTTAGTATATGTGCAAGTTGATGTAGTTTACTGTAATATTGTTATGGTATTGGCTTAAATGTGTCTATCATGTACTATACTTCTATGATGACATATGATGACTTGCAAAAAATGTATGTATGGTTTTATTGTGGCCTTAAGGTGATGCATTGCACCAAGTATCACTAGAGGATTACGTGGGAGGTTAAAGAGTTCAAAGAAGGAGTTCACTGTAAAGAAGAAAATGATCACTGTAAAGTAGAACTAGATCACTATATAGTCATCCAAAATATGGCTTAAATTCATTGTGAGATATTCTATGATATTTGTCCGTTGAATATGTCGATATGAAGTATGTCAATGATATAAATGCTATTGTACAAAGGTTTTATGAAGATTTACTCAAAAAGGTATGAAGTATGATTTCAAAGAAAATGTCCCTTTTAAATGCATGTTTTTGCAGGGTTGAATTACTTAATGCATTCTTGTACTAACTCCATTCTTCTCTACTTTATACACAAAGTGTAGTTTATGGATTCTTAAAGGATGTCTCTATGATTGAAGATCTTGTTATGTGTTTCCCATGATTAAGAAAAAGGAATCCTTAAGATTCAAGGATGTTCTATGTCAACTTATGGTTTACTATAAAGTTCTTTAATATTATAATTATGTATTATGTCTTAAGGGTCGTGTCTCTAAAGTACTCTCATGATGTTGAGTCTAGGATGGCAAAAAGAAACCTAGAGCCTTTAACTATGTAAGACAATAATATATATATATATATATATATATATATATATATATATATATATATATATATATATATATATATATATATATATATATATATATATATATATATATATATATATATATATATATATGAAGCAATGTTCTAGCATATGATGTGTTACGAAAGATTTAAATTTTCTGCTAAATTTACATATGAAGGATAACTATTGTATAGTGTAAGACCTCCGAGAGGTAAAGTTGCCAGTTTACTTCTAGGGGGTACTCCCCGGATGTGACACTAGAGTCCCTTTTTGAAATATCTTTAAGCCTTTATTAATAATCATAGCTTAGTTTAGATCGTAGAGGACTACCCCTTGTATATCATCATCACTAGCTCATTTGGAATGTCGTGAGAATGTAGTTTCATGGTATTTCTTCATTAAGGAGATTAACACATTATCATCATCATGTAATTGTAAGGCACATAGGTAGTTCATAACCAACCTTATATAATTACATCTTAATCATAATGTCACAATCCATATAGTCTAATCATTTAAATTACAATCATCATACCATCACCTATATAATCTAATCACAATGAACACTTGAACATCATCATTGTGTATAAGTCATCACAATGAAGTAAGAATTCAAGATCATAGGTCTTACCAATTAACCTTCATTGGCCTTCTTCCTTGGTCTTACCATCAACCAATCACATTCATCCATTAATAGGATTAATAAAATAATTCAATAGTAATTAGAACAAGGGCTAAGTCAATTGCATCAACACAAAGCAATTCAACACCAAATCATAACCTAGGGTTAGATAAATATGGTCAACTAATTATCTCCTTAATATAACAAGGTGTAACATCAAGAACTACCTATTTCACCAATAACACATCATAATACAACCATATAACCAAAATAAATTAGGAACAGTACAATTTTAAAGATCAATTTTTGATTAGGAATGAAACCTATGTTTTCTCATTTTTTTGGAAATCAATTTGATAGAACCCTTTGGGGAAGGAATCCCAAAGTTGAAGAGTTCCGATACCTTGTTAATCCTTGAAGATTGGTGGACAGAAAGTGAAGTTTTTGCATCCCTAAGCCATTTTGACGTTGGTGTTCGATGGAGTCCTCTTTGGGGATAGAGAAAGTAGAGAGAAGGAAGAGAGACTTGAGTTTGGGAATTCTGGGTGTTTGGTTAGGTTAATGAAGGTAAGGTCTTTATATAGTTGCTTAATTAATTTAATTAGACCTCCCTTAACCCATAATTAAATGCCTAACTAATTAACTAACTAAATGAACTTACCTAAATTTGGACAGATTTAACATATGTAACCTTTGAGACCCCAACTAACGGTCCGAAGGTCAATCTACGCCCCTTGTACCAACCGTCCTGCATATCCGTCGATGGTGTAAAAGACTGGTCTTTTGGGACTGTCATGCATTTTAGCTATGTTTTGGACGATGTAGTCATCAACATCCCGTCAACCAGGCAAACCCGCGTTGTTTGGCAACTGTAGATGCTGGTGTCTTTTGACTGCTTTTTGGTTATTGGGAAGGGTCCTCTGCAAATACCCTTGGGGTGTTCCTTGGGGAGTCTTACATGGATGTTTCGACCTCAAAAATATTCTATACATGTTTGAAACCTTTCTACCAAATTTGATCATATTAGAACTCCTAAAACTCTATGAAACATGCCAAGGCACACCAACCTCAATTTCACAATTCACCAGACATAACGGAAGTTCCTTAACGTTTTAACTCTAAAATTTCCTAGATAATTTATAAAAATTATTTTAGACCTTAGAAAAGTATTAAAAATCTTAGACGAACACGTGAGGATCAAAATTAGATCTTGGACTTTTGAAGTGTTACATTATTGTTATAGGAGAACTTAATCAATGACAAGTGATCGTCCTAAATCCCTTTGAAGTCTATCACCAACATCTTATCATATCCTCTAAAGTATGGATGGTACGCTCTGCTTGAAAATCCATTTGGGGATATAAAGTTGTTCTAAGCTTCAATTGTGTACCTAACCCTTTATGGAAAGACCTCCAAAACGATAAGTAAACTGAGCGCCTTTATCTGATATATTGGACAAAAGAATCCCATGAAGACTCACCATCTAATCATTGTAGATCCTAGCATAATTTCCCACCATATAAGCAGACTTAGCAGGATAAAGTGAGCGGATTTTAACAATCTATCTATTGTTACCCAAATTAAGTTATTTTGCCTTCTAGTCTGAGGCAACCAAACTACAAAGTCCATATTAATTTCTTCCCACTTCCAAGTAGGAATACCCATTTCTTGAACTAGACCACTAGGCTTTTGATGCTTGGCTTTCACTTGTAATCAATTTCGTCACCAAGCTACAATCTTCGCTATGTACAATTTTAGGACATCCCACCAATATACCTCTCTAAGATCTCAGTTAATTTTACTGGAAACCGGACGAATAGAATATCAGCAACAATGAGCTTCCTCTAACACCCTATTCCTCAAATCATCAACATCCGGTACACATAATTTTATTTGGTACCTTAAAACACCATCTGCCCCTTGGGAGAATGATTCATTCATCTTGCTAAGGACCGATTCCTTCAACTCCATCAATAGAGGATAAAAATGTTGTTTAGACTTCACCTCAACCAGTAAGGATAACTCGGAGTTATTGTGAACCACAAAACCACCATTTGGGGAATATTCCAACAAAACACCCATCTAGGCAACTTATTAACCTCTTTCACTAAGTCTTTCTTACATTCTTCTACATGGGACACACTACCCATGGTCATATGACTTAAAGCATCCGCCACCACAAAGCTTTGTTGGGGTGGTAGAGAATAATCATGTCATTATCTTTCAACAATTCCAACCATCATCTTTGTTGGAGATTTAACTCCTTCTGAGTAAACACATATTGAAGACTCTTATGGTCGGTACACACATTCACATGAACACCATACATGTAATGCCTCAATATTGTCAAAGGAAAAACTATGGTTGTTAATTCAAGATTGTGAGTTGAATAATTCTTCTCATGCACCTTGAGTTGTCTAGAGGCATAGGCTACTACCTTCGCATTTTGCATGAGAGCACACCCTAAAATCACTCGCGATGCATCACATTATTCCACGAAACCTTGGTACCCTTTTGTAGAGTTAATATCAGAGCGAAGGTAAGCATGTCTATTAAAATTTAGAAAATTCTTTCACATGCCTCCAATCACTCAATTCTCACACTCTTTTGGGTCAAGGTACTCAAGGGAGAAGCAATGAACACACAACCATCAACAAACCTCCTGTAGTACCTAGATAAACGTAAGAAACTTTTTGTGTCTCTTTGAGTCAATGATCTAGTAAAATTCTTAACCGCCTAGGTTTTCATTTCATCGGCCTCTATGCCATCACTTGATATAATATGACCAACAAACGTCACCAATATCAACCAAAACTCACACTTGCTATACTTGTAAAATAGTTCTTGTTCCTTATGGGCTTGTAACACCACTCTCAAGTGAACCGTCTTGACCTTCATTCTTCAAATATAACAAGATATCATCAATGAATACAATGACAAATGAGTCTTTGTAATTTCGAAACATCCAATTCATAAGGTCCATAAAAGCCGCCAAGGCATAAGTGAGACCATAGGACATTTCTAGAAATTCAAAGTGACCATATCTAGTTCGAAATTGCTTTTTAGGTACATACTAACCTCTCACCCTAAGTTGATGATAATTTAACTTCAAGTCAATCATATAAAAGTAGCTTTCCCCTTGGAGTTGATCAAACAAGTCGTCAATACGACGGAGATCATACTTGTTCTTAATGGTGACTTAATTGAGTTGACTATTGTCAATGCACTTTTTAAGGGACCCATCCTGTTTCTTAACAA
This sequence comes from Solanum chilense, assembly GCA_032847665.1. Lineage (NCBI taxonomy): Eukaryota > Viridiplantae > Streptophyta > Magnoliopsida > Solanales > Solanaceae > Solanum > Solanum chilense. Next base: position 53,372,234 of record CM064963.1, on the reverse strand, counting down.
ACAACATCGTAGCTCCCTGTGGTAAAATACTAGGTTGAATATAACCTTTATCTAGTAAATGTTTGAGTTGAGCCTTACACTCTTTCAATTTGGATGGAGCTATCCGATAAGGAGGAATTGAAATGGGATTCGTATTCGGTAATAAGTTAATACTTAAGTAAATTTCCCATTTGGGAGGAATTCTGGGTTAGTCATCGGGAAAGTCTTTCGGAAAGTCCTTCACTATAGGGACCAACTATTGGAAGGATGTTAGACTCGAGATCTTTGTTAATTATTATATGGTAAAGACACCCTTTAGATATTATTTTACAAGATTTTAAACAATTAATGATATGAACTCTTGGAATTAAGTTAACACTTTTACACTGGAACAAGGGTCACTAGGAAAGTTGAACTTGACTACCCTAGTATGATAATAAATAAAAGTAGAAAAAGCATGAAACCAATTCATTACCAAATAACATCAAAATCAACCATATCAAGTTCTACCAAATACACACGTGTAACTCGACTGGGAGAAGATATTAAACAGCTCCCAGAGACTCTTCTAACCCCAAAAAAGTCACCCACAGGGATTGTAATAGAATATGGTTCAATCAATTTATCTAATATAACTTCAAACTTTTTAGCTAGTGGAGGAGTTACAAATGAAAAGGTAGAATTGGCCTCAAGTAAAGCGTAAACATCAGTAGAGAATAATTGTAACATATCGGGTACCACATTGGGAGAATCGAATTTCTCACCGCTAAAGTGGAGAGCATAGAAACGGTTCCTTTTTGGAGCTTCAGAACTAGAAGTACTATATTGAACTTTACCACTCCCTTCTCTTGAACCTTAACATTAGGGAAATCTCAAACCTTGTGGTCACTTTTTCCACAACCATAGAAATTTCCCATCCAAACTAGACTCTCACCCATTTATTTATTACCACACTTGGAAAAAGTGGATTTGTCACTTGATGAATTTCCATTTTTCCTTTTTGAGACGTAGGGTTAGACACCCTTTACTAGTTAGTCTTGGGAATGTTTAAAGGAACTTGGTTGGAAACCCTTTTCTTGAACCTAGGATTGTCATGAATATCACATTTACGCTTGAAAGTACTTCCCTCAAATGACATGACCCTCTTAAACACCTTATTCTTCCTTAGGATTCTAGTCTTTTCAACTTGTTGAGCATGCATCATCAACCTAGAGAAGTCCATGTTGTAACACCCTAAAATGAACTAAGGTGAACTAGGGATTCGTGATTATTTCTTGAGTTAATTTTGTGTTAAAATGAGTTATATTTGTTTCCTTATGCATTGTGTGAAGTTTGATTACGTTTGGAGGTCAAACGTCTAAGAACGTCCATGACATTCGCAAAGCGTGCCTTAGAGAGTATTCATTTTTCTTGATGTGTTTGAGTGAGTGTTACGTGTTTTTTGAATCAAAATTGATGTGGGTTGTTCCTATGTCCTAAAAGACTATGTATAGGGGTTTAACTTCCGAGTACGACTCCACCTAAGACCCACGAGTGTCCCTAGAGAAGGAAAAAATACTTGGACCCAAAACTGCCAAAATAGTGTGAACCAATGAACCAGTCCACGGCTCGTGCACTTGGTCTCTTGATTGGAACTACATACTATATAATTTGGGAGATGAAGTACCAAACCAGGAGCCCATACTACCGGGACATCGATGCATCGACACTCCATCATTGATTGCAGTCGATGGTTGTCATGCAAAGGTGTTGGACGCGGTTGCCTTGGCTTGGGTGTTTTTTAAATTCACCCAAAGTTTTTATGACACTAAGACAATATATTAAGTGTATTTAAGGTATATTAAATTGTTTTTAAGAACTATACCTAGAAAAGACTCCTCTCTTTGATATTCAAACTCTCTCTCTAAAAACAAACTCTCTCAAAGTCACCATTGGAGCCAAGACTCAAGGAGAACTACAAGGGTTGGTTCGGACGTTATTACTCATCAAAATTGTTGGGTTTTCTTATATTTGATGTATGGTAGTCATACTTGAACTCTCTTCCATTCAAGGAGTTCTTTCAAAAAGATTTCAAAATGGGTTTTAAAACTTTGCTTTCTTCTATCTTTGATTCTAAGCATTGGTTTTCATGTAAAAGTGTTTTAATGATTCCAATCTGTTTTTTCTAGTTTTAATTGATGATTTTAATGACAAAACCGTAATGAAATTAACATTATTTCATATTTGCGACTTCTAGCTTAAGAAAAAGGTTAAATGAATATGATTGTGCAGTATTTGAACCTTGGTTTTCTTGTCTTTTTGATATGGTTTAGCTACTTCCCTAAGGGACATATTACGATGAAATATTGAAGTATTAATAATAGGTTGTTAAAGCTTGATAAAAGGGTGAGTTTGTTTTTATAGGATGTATGGTCCACCTTCTTGGTGCAACAACCCTAAAAATGGTTATGCTAAGTAATGCTTAATGTGTCTAGAATGCCTACGATTAGACCGGGTTCAAATAGATTGATGCGCATAGAACCATACCTCTGAACCCTTGTGACATCCAAGTTAACTATCTTGGTGATTTAGTTGAGCTAGGAATGGTTGGGTCCAGCCATGTAGGGCTCCCGAATATGAAGATTTACCAGGAAGAGTCTTTACAGGACTTAAAAAGGAGAAATTTTATGTTTGGAGAGACTCAGGGTAAAATGGTCTTTTTCTAGGCTAAGGGTAGTATCGTAATAACCCTAAATATGTAATTAGTTATTTAATTAATAAAGTGGAGGGGCATTTTTGGGAGAGAGGGCCAAAAATTGGACTTTGAGTGGTCTTGCTCCACCCTTGTTCGAACCTAGTTTGAAGAAATGATTTAAATATTTTTCAATTAAATTGGTAGATTAACCTAATTAATTAATATTTATTAGCTGATTTAAGAAAAAGCAAAATTAGATTTTTTAAAGGGTTGAAAGAGTCCTAGTTTGACGAAGTCCTTACCTAAGCCTAAACTACCTTTCACGTTCAACTATCTCATGTCAATATCTAACCTTCACGATCGTTCTCTATCTTTTTTTTCACGTTTCTCTGCCAAGAAAAAGTACTACAAAAATTACTAAAGTTCTTCACACTTGAAGAACTTGCACGAATATATAAGAAAAACAAGCTAATCAAAATCGTCAGGCAAAAGAGAGGATTAATCCGTCGATTTGCTGTAGAAGTTAAGGGGATTTGCACATGATTTTTGAGAAGGTTATGGGAAGCAATTCCAGGTTTGAACTACATAAAAGTTAAGGCTTTTTCTTACTCTTGTTCTCTTTCCAAAGAGACCCTTATGATTCAGTGAATTCTAATCCGAATAGTAGGATTGTTTCCCCGTTTCATGTCCATATCACTAGCTCCCGTTGATTCTTAGGTTGGGTATGATTGCTTGTAGATATTAGGCATTTTATGTGTTTTCCTTATGAATATGTTCATGAATGTGTGTTTGGAATCGTATGAATAAAAACCTATGTTTTCTGAATTACGTGTAGGTGTGTGCAAAGTTAGCCGTGACTATTACCTTCGGTTTGAGGTTCAAAAATGATATGTTATTGTTGTATTTTTATGTGCACAAACTTATGTAAATCGTGATGTTCACATGGAGTGTAATGTGTCTGATTTGAATGAGAAACGGTTGGCTTAATGAATTCATCAAAATGCACCTTATACGTCCTAAATGAACCATGAATTACCCTAAGAACTAACGTGTAACGTTGATGGAAAAGTTGGTGAAAAACTAAAAAATTTCCAGCTACATATTGATGAGTTTGGGTCAAGTTAAAGTTGTTTAAAATGCTATGAGTAATGAACTAAATAAGTGAGGTCACTGAGGATTGAACCCGTGACCTCACATTGTTAAAGTCATAGAATAATGTAAATTAAAAAGAATGTGATAACGGGGATTCGAACCGTGACCTTGACTAGAAAATGGAACTATGAAAATAAAAATATGAGAGGAGTGGGATTTGAACCAACAACCTCTCAGTAAGACCTAAGGAATTAAAAGAAAATAAAGGTTGAAGCGTGTGGAAATCCAACCCACGACCTCTACGTTGATTAAGGGAATTAAAGAGAAAAATAAAGTGAGGTTGTGGGGATTCGATCCCGTACCCTCACGGTCAACTTGGAAAAGACTAGGAAAATGAAAAAGAAAGAAAGAAAAATAAGGAAAAATCAAATGAACGTATTGGGGCTCGATCTTGGGTTCCCAAGCCGTGTTGATCAAAACAGAATAAATAAAAAAATACAAGTGATGTTCCCTTTCCCAATTCCGTTTTGACACATAATTTATACGTGAATAAATGTTCAAAATAATGCCACCTACTCAGATCGAAATCATGATCTTGGCATATATACAAGATCCAAAAGTCTTGCACCACATAATCTTAGGAAGACATGAATCAGTTAAACGAACTATGAATGAAGCCTCATGGCTTTTATGTATAGACCCATAAGTCAAGCTAACATTTAAAATTAAGTGAAACTAAGATTTATGGAATGAAATGATAGAATCCTAGAATGGTTAAGTAGGAGTGTAAAACACACTAAATGGCCAAGTGCATTGGCATATGATGAAATAAACATTCATGTAAAAGGGGTGAGTAATTATGAAAAGAAAATGTGCTAATTTTAATGAATGTGGTGACAACATGATAAGAGGCTATTGAGAAAGATGAGAGAAATCTTAAATGAGCTTTAATAAATGTAACCAAAACGTACTCACCTATGAGAGTGTAAAGCTAATGAAGAGACCAATCTATATGAACACTGTAATGCAAAATGTTGAGATTAATATATACTTAATAATAATGATGAGATGAGAAATCATCTATTGAGCTATGATGTCCTCATACTAGCAGTCATCTTCCATGACGTATGAGTTCAATGCAAAGGAACTTTATGTTGAGTACCGATAGATTAGGTATAAGCGGTGATGCATTCTTTTGGGATGGGAGGAGGTTCACGTAACTCTCATTAGATAAGACTGTCAGGTATGCTGCATGTACGCTTGCATGTTTAGGGATCTGGCGGGGTTCAATTCCCATGTACGCTTGCATGTTTAGTATAACTTTAGCCGGTGATTCCACCTCTTTTTTGTGTGGGGGAGACACTGCATTTCATGATACTCACATGATCTATGTTGGTTAAAGTTAAAGTTCCCCACGAATGAATGAGGTTAGCGTCAAGTGATGCATATAAGTAAATAAATGATACAAAAGGTGTTAGTATAGGATAATCAAGACGTGAGGTAAAGTTAAGAAATGATAGCAGGTCATTCTAGATCATTGCATAGTTAACCCGATGAAAATCATAAACTACATCCTAGGTATAGCTGGTGTTTACACTAGCTTATGAATGCATGGAGTGAAGTACGTATGAATGAACAAAGCAGACTCTGTGTTTGCTAAAGAAGGCGCCCTAGTTGAGGTCCCATATGTTGAGCCCTCATTTTTGGGAAGTCTTGATGTCAAATCCATGATCCAAAGTCTCATGGCGTATGAACGAATGATGTGAAAGATGTTATGTGTTATATGAAATATGTTATGTGCTATGTGTAGGACGTTATGTGTTGTCTGTAATATGATACGTATGATGATTCATGTTACTCTCCTGGCATGACTTTCTTAACAAAATTTGGCAAGTCCATAACTTACCTAATCCAATTTTCGCAAGTCCACTATCATTTTAAATCCAAATAAGGTACTAAAGTGCACCACTATCCTGTATGAGAGACTGCATGATGCATAGGGTAATTCCCTTCTTCGGATCTTATTGTGCCTTCTCTAATGTGTGAATTCTGGGTGTTATGAACGTGTCTAATATCAATCCTTATGTTTCCAGAGAATGAATACTAGAAGAAACATTGGTCAGAGGGGAGGAGGAGTATCTGCTGGGGACAATCAGGTTCCACCCAAGGCTCCAGCATAAGGAGTAGCTATGCAAGTTAACCCTGCTGGATTCACTTATGCAGAGGTGCGGGCACCTCAGGCCCAGATGGCATAGGCCATCACTATGCATGATCAGGCCATGACTGACCAAGTCAACCGACAGAACGTTTAGAGAAAGAACCCACCAGTCTAAGACTTCAGAGAATCCCCAGGAGTTAGTGGATGAGGTGTATAAGATTTTTTGGCGGCTATGTGAGCCAAAAATATTGAGAAAGCAGAGTTGGCTTCCTATTAGCTCAAGGATGTTGCTTATACATGGTGCAAGATATGGCAGGATAGCCGAGCTTTAGGCGGATTTCCTGTCACTTGGGAGGTGTTTAAGACAACGTTCATGGAGAGATTCTTTCCCTAGGAGATGAGGGAGGCCAAGGTTAAGGAGTTTATCAACCTTAAGAAGGGATCTATAAGAGTCAGGGAGTATTCCCTGATGTTTGTTGAATTATCAAGGTATGCTACTTCCCTTGTATCTAACACAAGTGATGAGATGAGCAGGTTCCTTAGAGGAATTAATGGAGATTTTGAGGACGAGTGTCGATCTGCGATGCTCCATGATAACATGGACCTCTCTAGGTTGATGGTTCATGTCAAGCAGGTGGATGACAGCTGGAATAAGAGAGGTTTTCGTGATGCTAGAGGCCTAAACCTGATGATCAGGAAGGTCCTAGAAATGGGGGCAACAGGAAAAACTTTAGCGTTCGTGAGCAGTCCATATTTAAAAAGGGACAATAGAGTTTATGGAACTCTAACTTTTAGAAGAGTACAACGGCTAGAAGAGGGCAGACCTGAGCCCTAGAAGGGCAATGGAGGTGAGATGCAGCGTCCCAGAAAGGAATGTGCTAAGTGTGGCCATTCTCACTATGGAGAGTGTAGACAGGGCACTAATGCCTGCTTCAGTTGCACTAAGAGCGAGCACATGGTTAAGGACTGCCCACAGAAAAGAGGTCAGGCTGGAGGTAACGCTCAGCCTAGGCCTAATCCACACGATGCATCTACAGCCGAGTGTCCTAAGAGGAACAGGTTTTACGCCCTTAAGGGTAGGGAGGAGCAGGAGAAGTCCGTTGATGTGGTCACTGGTATACTTAAAGTATTCTTAACTTCTGTTTATGCTTTAATTGATCTAGGGTCTACGCTTTCCTTTGTAACTCCTTTGATTGCTCTCACTTTTAAGTTATTGCTTGAAGTTCTGCATGATTCTATAGTAATTAGTACACCTTTAAGAGAAAATGTAAAAAATGATAGAGTATATAAGGATTGCCCAATAATTGTATGTGGTAAGACAGTGTGGGCAGACTTGGTTGAAGAACCCCTGCATGATTTTGATATTATTCTGGGCATGGACTTGCTTCATAGTTGTTATGCTTGTATGGATTGTCATAGTAGGGTTGTGAGATTTTGTTTCCCTAATGAAGAAGAGCTAGTCTTGGAGGGGTACAACTCGCGTCCTCCTAATCGCTTGATTTTGAATCTTATGGCCAATAAAATGATATCCAAGGGGTTATTATGTCATCTTGTGAGTGTGAATAATTTAGATGATGACATTCCTTCCATAGACTCAATGCCTGTAGTGAATGAGTTCCAAGATGTATTTCCTGATGATTTGCCTAGAGATCCTCACCCTCGAGAGATTGACTTTGGTATCTATATAGAGCCCGATACTAGACAAATTTCAATTCCTTTTTACAGAATGGCTCCAGCTGAACTCAAAGAGTTTAAGCTGCAATTAAAGATCTCACTAATAAGGGTTTCATTCAGCCGATCATATCCACTTGAGGCGTTGTATGGTAGAAGGTGTAGGTATCCAGTGGGGTGGTTCGGGTTGGAGAGTCATCCATTTTGGGTGTAGATATCATTGATGAGGCCTTAGAGAATGTGAGAGCGATTAGGGATTGGTTGGCCACTACCTACAATCGGCAAAATTCTTATGAAGACAACAGAAAACGGCCCTTAGAGTTTGATATTGGCGACGAGGTCTATTTAATGATATCACCTATGAAGGGGGTGATGAGGTTTGGTAGGAAAGGGAAGTTGAGTCCGAGGTATGTTGGGCCATATGAGATCCTAAAGCATGTGTGTAAGATGGCTTATGAATTGGCTTTTCCTGCGGAGCTAGCTTCTGTTCATCCAGTCATTCATGTTTATATGTTAAAGAAGTTCCTACGTGATCCAGCATCGATTCTAACTGTTGAATGTTTGGGGTTTGAGGAAGACTTGTCCTATGATGAGTGCCTGTTTAGATTTTAGTCAAACAGATCAAGCGGCTAAGAAATAAGGAGGTTGCCACAATAAAAGTATTTTGGAGGAATCATATTTTAGAGGGTGCTACCTGGAAGGCCGAGGCCGATATGAGATCCCGCAACCCTCATCTTTTCAGCCCTTAAGGTTAGACTTCCTACTCTTAAGTCTAAGTTTCCCTGTCTCTCCATTCTTTGTTGTTATTGCTTGATTGTGTATAGTAACTATGTAATAATCTGACTGGTATTACCTTAATAGTTAGTAGTGTTATTCAGGGAAGAATGTTCCTAAGGGAGGGATAATGTAACAACCCTAAAATTGGATATGCTAAGTAATGCTTAATGTGTCTAGAATGCCTACGATTAGACCGGGTTCAGATGGATTCATGCGCGTAGAACAAGACCTCTTAACCCTTGCGACATCCAACCCAACTAACTTGGGGAGTTAGTTGAGCTAGGAAATGTTGGGTCCAACCATGTAGGGCTCCCGAATATGAATATTTACCCGTATGAGTCATTACTGGACTTAAAAAGGGAAAATTTTATGTTTGGAGGGTCTAGGTGTACAATGGTCTTTTTCCAGGCTAAGGGTAGTATATTAATTATCCTAAATATGTAATTAATTATTCAAATAATAAAGTGGAGGGGCATTTTGGAGAGAGAGAGTGGAAAATTGGCCTTTGAGTGATGTCTTGCTCCACCCTAGTTCGAACCTAGGTGGAAATAATGATTTAAATTATTTTCATTTAAATTAATAAACTAAATGAATTAATTAATATTTATTAGCTGATTTAAGAAAAAGGAAAATCAGATTTTTTAAAGGGTTGAAATAGTCCTAGTTTGAATAAGTCATTCCCTAAGCCTAAACTACCTTTCACGTTTCACTCTCTCATGTCAATATCTCACCTTCACAATCATTCTCTCTTTTTTTTTCACGTTTCTATGTCAAGAAAAAGAACTAAAGCATAAAAATTACCAGATTTCATCACTCTAGAAGAATTTACACGAAAATATAAGAAAAACAAGCTAATAAAAAACGTTAGGGAAAAGGTAGGATTATTCCGTCGATTTGGTGTTGAAGTTGAGGCGATATGGACATGATTTTTGGAGATGTTTTTGGGAATCTATCTAAGGTTTAAACTACATAAAAGGTATGGGTTTTTCTTACTCTTGGTCCCTTTCCCAAAAGACCCTTAAGATTTAGTCAATCCTAATCCAAAAACTAGGATTGTTTCCCTTTTGCATGTCCGTGTCACTAGGTCCCATTGATTCATAGGTTGGGTATGTTTGCTGGTAGATATTAGGCACGTAATGTGTTTTTGTGATGAATATGTTCATGAATGTATGTTTGGAATCCTATGAATGAACACCTATGTTTTCCAAAATATGTGTATGTGTGTGCAATGTTAGTCGTGACTATAACCTTCGGTTTGAGGTTCAAAAATGATATGTTATGGCTGTATTTTTACGTGCACAAACTTACATAAATTATGATGTTCAAAAGAAGTGTAATGTGACTGATTTGAACGAGAAATTCTTGTCTATATGAATCCATGAAAATGCACCTAAAACATTCTAAATGAACCATGAATTACCCTAACAACTTATGTGCAACGTTGATGGAAAAGATGCTGAAAAACTACAAAATTTCAAGCTACATATTGATGAGTTTTGTTCAAGTTAAAGTGGTTTAAAATGCTATAAATAATGAATTAAATAAGTGAGGTCACTAAGGATTGAATTCGTGACCTCACCTTGTTGAAATTCATAGAATAATGTAATTTAAAAGAATGTGGTAAAAGGGATTCGAACCATGACCTTGATTGAAAAATGAAACTATGAAAATAAAAAAATGAGAGGAGTGGGATTCGGACCCACAACCTCTCAGTCAGACTTAAGGAATTAAAATAAATAAATGATGAGGTGTGTGGGAATCAAACCCACAACCTCTAGGATCATTAAGGGAATTAAAGGGAAAAATAAAGTGAGGTTGTAGGGATTTGATCCCACACCATCACGAATAACTCAGAAAATTCAAGGAAGATGAAAATAAAAGAAATGAGGTTGTGGGGAATCGATCCCACAAACTCTCGGCCCAAGACAAACGAATAAGAAAGAAAGAAAATAAGGAAAAATTAAATTAAGGCGTTGGAGCTCGATCTTTGGTCCTCAAGCCATATGGATAAAAGTAGAATAATTAAAAAAATGTAAGTGCTGTCCAAGGGATTCAAAATTGGGTTACCTTGCCCAATTCCGTATTGACACAGAAGTCATACGTGGATAAATTTTCAAATCGAAATCAAGATTTTGATATATACATGATTCATAAGTCTTGTACCACATAATCTTAGAAAGACATGAATCACTTAAATGAACTATCAATGAAGTCTCATGGCTTGTATGTATAGACAAAGAAGTCGAGCATACGTTTAAAAGTAAGTGAACCTAAGATGTATGTAATGAAATGATATAAAAGTAAGTGAACCTAAGATTTATGTAATGAAATGATGTACCCTAGAAGGGTTAAGTACGACTGTAAACACAGTAAATGGCCAAGTGCATTGGCATATGATGAAATGAACATTCGCTTAAAAGGGGTGAGTAATTATTAAAAGCAAATATGCTAATGTTAATGAATGTGGTCACAACATGATAAGAGGATAATCCGAAAGATGAGAGCAATCTCAAATGAGCCTAAATAAATGTTACAAAAACGTACTAACCTACGAGAGTGTAAACTTATTGAACAGACCAGTCTGTATGAACACTATAATGAAAGTATTGAGATTAATATATACTTTATACTAATGATGAGATGAGAAATCATCTATTGAGCTATGATGTCCTCATACTAGAAGCTAGCTTCCATAACGTATGAGTTGAATACAAAGGAACTTTATATTGAGCACCGATAGAGTAGATATGAGCGGTGATGGCTTCTTTCGAGAAGGGCGGAGGTTCACGTAACTATCATGAGATGAGACTGTCTGGCATTCCGGGAATGGGTCTCCTTATATCTGCTAGTCTTCGAACCTATAGTACCAATATAGGGATTTGTCGGGTTTAATTCCCATCTACGCTAGCATGTTTTGGGACACTTTGGCCAGTGATTCCACCTCTTTTTGGTGTGGGGGAGACACTATATTTTATGATTCTCACATGATCTATGTTGGTTAAAGTTCCCCACGAATGAATGAGCTAGCCTCAAGTTATGCATATAATTAAAAAAATAATACCTAAGGTGTTAGAATAGGATAATAAAGAGGTGAGATAGACTTAAGTAATGACACTAGGTCATTCTTGATCATTGCATAGCGAACCCGATGAAAAGTTTAAACTACATCCTAGGTATAGCTAGTGTTTACACTTGCTTATGAATGTACGAAGTGAAGTACGTATGAATGAATGAAGTAGACTCTGTGTTTTCTAAAGAAGGAGCCCTAGTTGAGGTCCCATATATTTAGTCCTCATTTTTGGTATGTCTTGATGTGCAGTACATGATTCCAAAGTCTCATGGCATATGAACGAATGATATGAAAGATGTTATGTGCTATATGCAAAATATAATGTGCTATGTGTAAGACGTTATGTGTTTTGTGCAATATGATGCATATGATGGTTCATGTTACTCTCATAGAATGACTTTCCTAATCAAATTTAGCATGTCCTCTGACTTTTCTTATCCAAATTTGGTAGGTCCACTAACATTCCTAATCGAAATTTAGCAAGTCTACTTACTTGACTTTCCATAAATCATGTTGTTAGGAAAGAACTATTATTACTCATGCATGTTCTTGGTGTGTGATTGAATATACCAATACTTAGTACAAGTTTGTAGTAATCCCATACAAATCTATATTTTTAGGTGCTAGCATAGGTGGACGATAGAGCTGATAGTACGACGTTGCAGCTATCCGGACGTTGAGCTTACATGCGGATTTGGTAGACCCTCATGCTTTTGAGGATGTCTACTGTTATTTTCTAGATTAGATGTAGTATGTAGCTAGTGGGGAATGTTACATTAGTGTTTTATTTTCACTTTCATTTCAGATTTTGTATTGGTTCCATTTTGGCGAAGATACGTCAATGCAATTATGAACTATTTCTTTCAATTGATGATCTAAATGTTAGATGGTTTATTGTGAACGTTTATGAGTTTAAGTAGAATATCTTAAATGAATTTTAAGTAACAAAAAGTTCAAATTTTCTACTAAAATTAACCTAAATGAAGTAACGATGACGTTTGTAGGCTTTTCTGCGACCTCTAAGAGGTCAACGATGCCGGTCTAGTCTAGGGTCTAGACTCCGGTCGTGACACTTCGTGGAGGTATTTACTTTATGTATTTGGATATATTTCGTATGTATTGTGAGTATGGCTTGAAGGCCTAATATGTGAAATGAAGTGACGATGAAGATGGTTCTTGTAATGTGTATTATGAAGTTCAAATTGCATGGTTTTCTTAGTTTATGCCTTAATGAAGTAATGTAAATGTAGATCATGTTTAAGTATGTATTGAGATGAATAGAAGTCTAAACATTTATAGGATGGAATGAAATTGAAAAAATTCTTGTGTGCAAGGTGTTCTAACATGTAGACACACTCACACTTGAATGAATGAATAAAGCTAAGTATGTAGTAGCAAACTCACTAAATCCGAATAGCATTCAAATATAGGTTGGAGGATGAATGTACTTCATGAGTTGAGATGTGGTTTTCACTAGTTATCCTTAACCTATGGTATGTAATGTCTAGAATATGTGGGGAGTTATGTCTAGCACCAAGAGGATATGAAGAAGGGGTGGTTACACTTTGTCAGTTGACATATTGTATTTCATTGTACCTCTTGATATGAGTACTCCTTGTTATAGAGAATGAGTTACTTAGTAGCAAACTCCTTATCCCTTGCCTATGCACCTTCATTGGTGTAGGTATTGGGTAAGCCATGTCAAAGCTAAGAGAATTGCCTTACTCTAGGCTAGTGAGGATCCCTCATTCGATAGGGGTTTATATAGGGATTTGATGTCTAGCTCTCATGGCTTGTGTCGGTTAAGTTAACCCCCCACAAAAGTAATGAAATTTCAAACTCTTCTAAAAGATTGTACTACTTAGGGTGGGTTGTGGAACTGGACACTATTCATCCAATGCAATAGGTAGGTATTGAGAAAGGGGAGTCTTGGTGAATCTTATATGAATTGAATGAAATAAGTTTTCTAAAAGAATGTACTACTTATGGTAGGTGGTAGTATGAGGCGCTATCTATCCATTGCATTAAGCAGACCTTCCGAAAGAGGAGTCTTGGTGCTATGACTTCTAAAAGAATGTACTACTTAGGGTAGGTGGTGTAACGTGACGCCATCTACTCATTGCAATAAGTAGGAATTCCGAAAGGGAATTCATGGTGTTTTATTTAAGTGTTTTTCTAATGTCGTTTTACTGAGTGGTAACTTTATCTCCCCAGGTGAGTAAGCCTAAAAGAGGTAGTGTTGAGGATCACTTTGGTGTGTATTAAAAGAGGTATATGTTCACTTCCTTCCTGTCATATCATGGTGAGTCTTAGGATAACCTTAGTTAGGGAAACTCCTACGGAAATGAGTTCACTTCCTCTTGGCATTACCTTGGGAGTTCACAATTTTGGAGTTAGTTTGGTTCATTGTAATGCCATAAGAGTTTAGTGTAAATGTTGGGTAGTTCGCTGTAAAGTTTCTCTTTTTGTTAAAATTATGGAAATATTTATCTAATTGTTAAATGATGTTTATTATGTTTTTTTTCTTCTAAATTCATGAATGTATTAGTTATTTGGCATGAAAACTTATTTTACTTAGATGTCTTTTTTTTTACATGTTTTTGCATTTGTCATACTTAGTGCATTATTTTTACTAACCATATACTTTTCTATACTTACTGAATATAGGTTGGAGGCTACTGAATATTTGAAGACGAACCTTGGGAATTTACTCTCTGAAGACATAGTATGTCCTCGTATATCCGAGGGCATAGTCCTATTCTCTTAGTTTCTTAATTAAAGACTTAATATGTATTTTCTTTCAATGTAAAGGGCCGTGTCCTAATATATTATGTCGTGTCTTTAATTTTGTCTTTTGATGATGAAACTTCCATAATATTTTATGAAAAAATATTTCTTTTATTAAATTATTAGTGAAAAGTTTTAATTCCGCACTACTTTTAAAGTTTTATGTAATGAATGATAGCTAAGACTTCTAGAAGACTTACAAAAGGTCAAGTACGCAATTGTTCCGACCTATGGGTGCTCCATTCAACTAGGGGGTACTTTTGGGTCATTACAAACTTGGTATCAGAGCATAAGTTATGGGAAATAGTTTAGTGTCAAAAAGTCTCACAAGCCACATCTAGTAGAGTCTTGGTCATTGGTATGAGTCGCGACACATCCATTGACAAAAGGCTATAAGATTATAGAAGTTTCACTTTCTTCTCTATTCTAATGTCGTGCCTTTGAGTTGAGTTCTATAATGTGTCTTTTCTCAACCTCTTCTCTTTATGTATATAGGACATGAATACGAGGAGATCAACCGCTAAAAGGCAGCAGAGAGGTTTAGCTAATGAGAGGACCCCTCCCCGTGATGACCAATTTCCAACTGTTTGCCTAGAGGCAGAGAATGAAGAGGTTCCCCTTCAAGAATCTCAAGTGACACTGGAACCTCAATGCTCAAAATTCCCCTATGCCTCATGCTCCCTTTTTTGAGGGGGATAGGACTAATGCGGAGTTGAGGGCTTTCCTAACTAATTTGAACCAAATCATGATGGCTCAAGCTCATGTAATCAATAATCACTTTGTTTCCCAAGTCAACCAATGGGGTGTACCTCAACCTAATGCTAGTATCACCTCTTCTAGAATTTGGGATTTCATGAGGATGGACCCTCGTACTTTTCATGGCACTAAGGTAGATGAAGATCCACAAGGTTTCATAGATGAGGTGTTAAAAGTGATGGATGCTATTGGATTGACCCCTAGGGAGAAAGAGGAGTTAAATTCTTACTAATTCAAGGATGTGGCTCAAGTGTGTCTTGAGCAACTGAGGGGTGAGAGACCCTTAGAAAGAGGTTCGGTTTATTGGGAGGAGTTCAAAGAGTCTTTCCGAGATAGGTTCTTTCCCCTAGAGTGGAGGAAGAAGAAGATGGTTGAGTTCGTCAACCTTCGTCTAGGGGGAAATTGTGTGCAAGAATACTCCCTCAAATTCAGCAAAGTCTCTAAGTATGCCCCAACCATGGTATCCAACTCTAGGTTTAGGATGAACAAATTTTTGGTGGGAGTATCTATCTTTGAGGCGAAGGAGTGTCGTACGGAAATGCTTCTTAATGACATGGATATTTCTACTCTCATGGTTTATACCAAAAAAATTGAGGAGTCCAAAATGAGGGAGATAAGGCAAGAGGGTAAGACGCCTAGGTCGGATGATTCTAGTCACAAAAAATCTAAGAAGAGTTTCTATCACCATGAGTCTTCCATGGGGAACAAGGATAGGGCTCCAAACCAATTTTAACTAGGTGGTGGCCGAATTTTTGAGAGGACTAGGTGCACTTCTTGTGGAAAGCAATATATGGGTAGGTTCTTGCCGGTAAGGACGGTTGTTTGGCATGTGGTAATAAGGTCAAAAAAATGAGTAACTGCCCCAAAATCAATGCAAGAGGGAAGGAGGTCAAAAAAGCTCCTCAAGGTGGTGTAGAACCCAATGCTCCAAAGAAGAGTCACCTATAAGGGATGGTCTATGTGTTCTTTTTGGATAAAATTGATATGGGAGATCCTAAACTCTTATACAAACAAATTTGAGTTGGAAATTTTTGGGAAGAAGCCCCAAAGGATAATCCAAGGGTCCTTGAGGAAGGACCCATGTTGATGGCCAAAACTGCCAAAGGGATCCCACCTACAGAGGAAATCGATGCCAGTAGGCTGGTCGATGCCCCTTATGTGGAGGGAGTCGATGGGTAATTAGTCTAAGGATCTTAAGTTTCCATTTTCAGGTCTCAATCCCAAATGACGGTAAGACAGGGTTGTCAAGCCAAGTTGTTGATGGGTCTACAATTCGCCTGCTTCACTATAAAGTGAAGGGGTAAATTGGTAAATTAACCCAACATGAGGTATTTCAAGTTTATACATAAATCCGAAATATCTAGATGAATTCGTTCTTCCAAATCAATATCCCCAAAATCTCTAAGAAATTCTATAGAAATCCATTGAAGCCATAACTCAGGATAGAGCTTGGATTGGATATTTGAGTGGTGATTCTTCATATGTTTCGTGGATTAACATCATTGATGTTTGTTTTTTTATGATTTAAACTCTAGTCATCAAGTATCCAAAAATTCAAAGATATTTCTAAAGTTTTCTAAAGATGAACTTGACCAATATGATGATCTATCCATAGGTTTATGCTTTAAAGGTTTTGAATCATTATATTTTTATTATATTGATGTTAATTAGATAATTTTAACTCAATTGGCTTATGAAGCCATGTAATTCATGAACCCTAGATTTTGACTAATTTATGGTTGACTTGATATTGACTTAATCCTTATGAATTCTAATATAATTTTCTATGGGCTATTGAATTATGTAAGAATTGTATTTAATTGATTTATAGGTTTTCTTATATTGGTATATATATATTGAATTAACCTAGATTCAGTGATTATTTTGGTTCTTGTATTGAATTGATGTTCATGGCCATGAGTAAGGGCCTTTTGGTATTGAATTGTATGATTTAGCTATGGATTGAAGTTGTGAGAATTGATTTGTGGTACGCTGCCCTATTTCTCCTTATTTTTTGTAATGTTGCTCTTGAATAATTTTGTTATTGGTGTGGTCCACTTATGGTGGCAGTGCTACGTGAACGATATGGTCTTGTTTGCGTTACTTTATGTATTATGATGATCATGTCCTTGTCGGAAAATTATTTGATATACTATGATGCTTTATGTAGTGATTTATCTGAAGTATGATCACATCTATATAAATTTGAGTAATGATAAAGTATCTATTCTTCTATTTTTATTAGGTTATCCTGTTAGGCAATGACCATGTCCTTGTGTGTAGTCTTAGATTTGATGCATGATTATTCCTACTTGACTATTAGAATCTTTGATAGTTAAATTAATGATGTTATAGTACTTCATAGGGTAACTTAAAGATGATAATGGTTATTCCTATGTGCTTCTAGAATATGTGATAAAGTGAAGTATTGATGTCTTGTGTGGTTGACTCGTGTCCCTTACTTGATACTAGTAGAATGTGAATATGAGATGTCATGACTTAGGATTCTAAAGCCTCTTAGTCTTGTATGTATTAATGACATGAGTCCTTGAACCTAGTGGTAAGGTTATGAATCTTGAAGTCAAAAGTCGTAACGGTATCCTTCTTGTATGAATGATGGACTTAAGGTTGGTTTGCTGGAACGGCATCATAACATCCTTGGAAAATGTATTAAGCTATCTTCGTCTCCATTGTAAGGAAGCCCTAGGGGACCTCTTTGGTAGCGTGAATGTGATTCGGTTATGAAGTATATATGAAACCCCTTCATGTGATCCTTTAATGTAAATTACTCTATGAGAACAAAGGCTAGCACCGAGCGAGTATGGTATGGGAAGTCTTTCTAGTTAAATAATGAATATAGAGGAAAAATAAACCCTTCATATTCCTTAACCATGCGCCTACATGGGATGTGTCCAAGTTCTACCATTGGCAAGTAGGGCACCCTCAATCGGAGTAGGTTATGACTCCGGATTCCATGCTTTTCTACCATGGTCTATGTTGGTTATTGTCTATTATCATCATATGGGATAACTACTAGTATTTGTGAAGTTCTATGATGTTTACTGGTTGTATGGGATGCTATCTATACATTGAACAATAGGCATTGAAGATGTTAGTGAGAGTCCCTAGGTATTCTCCAAGACAATTACATGAATGTTCTTATGTGGTGAATGTCTCTTAAGTTAACTAATGAATGTAATTACAAGTTAAGAAAGCATGTTATATGAATTAGTACTTATCTAGAGTAGTTAAGGGTTTTCTAGTTAAGTGTAAAGGGGGAAGAGGAAAGGTTACTTACTATGTTACCTAGATAATTCTTAATAATGACTCTAGTTAGAAAAGTTTGTTGATTATGTAGACACGATACAAACTGAGATAGACATAAGGATTACTTAGGTAATCTTGAAGAGGTCAAGTATGGACATATTCTTCTTGATTTACTTGAGTAACTCTTTTTGTAACCTTTATGATGAGAATGTCATATTGTATTAATGCTATTGTGTTAAGTGACAATTATATTATCCTAGGTAGGAAAGGACCTCTTAAGTGTGTGTGAAAGAGATTGTATGGGAAGTCGATTCACAAATCACTCAAGGGAACCTTAGAATCACCTTTCGTAAAAGAATCTCATGATCACGTGATAGGCGTATTGCAACTGTATGTATGTCATTATGGGTGGTCTTAACGATCATTTAGGTGTTCCTAGAGAGGGTGTATGGGAGGCATCTCTTTGTCGTACTTAAGTTAGTCTTAGGATAAATTTTAGTTGGGGAATTACATGTTAGAAAGTCTCGAATTTGAAGTTTAGAGACTTCACTATAAAAGTGAAGCATTTCAATGTAATAGTGAACTTTGTTACTATAAAGTGTCCTTAAGAATGTAATAAATTGCTTTAAAATATCGTTGAATATCTCCTAAGTCACCGTCCCCGAAGAGGCCTATTATCCCTCCGTTGCACATAATAAGTTTGGGCCACATTCTTGAGATCTTATGTGGGCAACTAGGCCTTCTCACTTGTGGACAACCCCATAGCAAAAAGTATCTTATAGACCTCATCAATTAATTCTTGGGTATCTTCCTCAACCATAGACCCATAGAAGATAGGCGGATTCATTCGAGTGAGGTCCCTTACATGGGAAGTGATAGTAGTGACTTATTGATGATGACGGGGCACAACCTCCCGATTTTCTTGGGCCGTCATATCTTGGGCTTGAGCCGCGTCTTCTTGGGCTTGTTTAGTGATAACTTGGGCTATTTGGATAAGAGTAGTTTTTATATTCTCATCCTTCAAAGGAGGAGGATTGACCGGTGCATGCTCCATGTTAGCATCTTCTTTAAGTGGAGGAACTTGATCACAATCGGGAGTAGCTCCTGCATTGGAAATTTTCTCTTCAAGTCTTCGTGTCGCGTTCCTTCTTGTTTTCATTCTTCCTATGAACACAATAATAGGATTAGATGCAAAGTCACACTAAAAGTATAATCTTATTGCACGATACAAGATTTAAAAGAAAGAGAGTGATTCCTAAGCATAATATATATTCATATTCTTTAGTGTGTTGCGCTTAAAAATTATGAATACAATCCGACATAGATGTGGTAGAGAGAGAGACATAACTCAACGATATTTAACCTCATGCTTTAATACCATGTTTTTCACATCCGGGTTTACCCCCTAGACGTAACCAGCGTCATCATCCTCTTTAAGGACTAAGACTAGCCTCTTAATCTCATATCATTACATACATAGGTAGAAAGGCGGAAAATTTAAAACTTTTCATTACATCTACTTGGAGGTTTACATAGACCAATACATACACATAATACAGTCGTATTGAGTATACATAGACCCTTCGTATAGCAGTATATCAAGTTTGGTCATAGACTGTACATCAATCCAAAAAGACCTCATATAGGTCATAAAAAAGTATAGTACTCAATTGTAAAGGAATGAAACGAAAGAGTCTAAAACTCGTAACAAGTACATAATCTAGATAGTGGCATTGCCCTCTAAAATTGAAGACCAACCCTACTTTGATGATTAAGAAATCCAAGCCTTCTTCAATGTCGCCTTCCAAACACTTCAATGACCGGAACATAAAAATGTTAGGGAAAAGGCAGGAAAATGGACTTAGTACTCCACATGTAGTAAGTATGATACCATATGCACATATAAGAACAAATAATGATAAAAAGGGGAATTTAGTCAAAACATGTCATTTTACAAGTTTAAAAGTTTCATGCATAAGAAAACAGTTCATACTAATCAACCAAACTTACTAAATCAAAAAAGTAATATGTATTCCAACATATTTGAACCCATGACATATTACAACTCTATCATCAAAGAATAACATCATAAGCATGACTAAGAGTAAATCATATCATAATAAGCAAGAAAACTACTCATGAATCCTTATCAAGTAAACAAGTGTAATGACCAAGCAAATCCCCATAACCCTAATCAATGAGCTGACCTCAAGAAGAAACCATAATCAATGTCCAACTTCAATAATATAACATTTAGATATGCATTTCACCTTATATTAACAATACAACCTAATGCATACTCATAAGAGAACAAATCAATATATAGTATCAACATGTGTAAGTTCATCATGTATGTATCATATATTATGATAACGTAAACATATATAAGAACATCATCCTAAGACTCCCTTCAAAGCTAACTAGTGCAATGCTTAGGTAGAGACTCATACCCCTACCTAGACTAAGCTAGACCCCTTAGGCTTTCCTGGTTAGAGTTTAATCCTTTAATTCATTTTACCTTTTAGGAACATCTTCCTCTAATTGACAGAGACAACATGAGCTAATGTGGAATCTGGCGTCATAAAACACTACAACAAAAGAATGTGGATAACTTGCCAAGGTAGTACAAAAACATGAAATATAGCTACTACGTGGATCCACTAGCTAGTATTCCGATGAAGGAAACATAGTCTAAGAACTAGGAGATATAGTTGGGACCCTCTTAATGCACCATGCATTATAGTCTCCAATATCAAGAGTAATTTAGTTCTCTTACATTCCTTTTTGAAATATTTTTAAGCCATTAATTATCAATCATTGCTTAATATAGGTCTTAGGGTCTACCCCTGGTATATTCATCATTATCAAGAGATCAATAAGAATTGTATTAGTGTAAGTCCTTTCGTTACAATTCATAAAGGTGAGGTTAACTCATTACATAAAATTTCATAATAAGGCACATTGGTATATGTCACCTCCCTTATAACCTTTACATCTTAGCAACCTCAAAACCATAATATCAAGACATTTCAATTAAACATCATACCACCCTATAAATACTAATACAAGGCATACTCCAATAAAATATCATGACTTAACCACAATTAATCACAATTGGAAGTAAACATAGAGACTCGAAGACTTACCATGGCTTATACATAGTTCATCATCAAGGCCTTACAATAAACCATCAATTCAATCAAACTTAGATGTTCTAAATCATAATAAAATATTCAACATGAAAATAATACTAGAATAAACACTATAGCAAAGTTTAATACTAGATTACAGCTTAAAATAAGAAGCCTAGGTAAACTCACCTTCTAACCAAGATCATCTTCTCAAGACTAGAATGAAAACTACAATTCAGTCGAATTTGTTTATTATTATTGTAACTACATCATTTAATAGTGATATAACCCATAATAAAGACAATTAAATCAATCATAACTCAAAATTACATTAAGATCAAACATAGGGTTAAGGGTTAAAGATCACATACTTCAATTTGAATCAAACCATGACAATTAATCAGAACTAAGTTCAATTACGTGTTATTCTATCCATTATACCCTAAAGAAACCACAAACAGCTTAGTTCACAATAACAATTTCATAGTTTGATGAAACCCATAAGAAAACTCAACTTTTGTAATCTATTTTGGAGGAACCCTTTGAGGAAAGAGTCTTATAGGTGAATTAGATCTCATACCTTAATGTTTGATGAAAATTTGATGGTGAATTCATCCCTTTCCATCCCTCACACCCCTTTCCTTGATAGTCTTCAATGGTGAGTTCAAGTAGAGAGAGAAAGAAGAGAGAAGGAAGAGAGTTTGTATTTGAGAGTTTTAATTAGGTTAATTGGGGTTGGGTCATTTATATGGGAGTTGTACGGCTTATTCACAAACAACGGCTGGACAAGATGGTCTGTTCTGTGGATAAACGATCCGTGTGTGGCCAAGCCGTTGATTACCAATTCACCCCACGTTCAAAAAATAGTTTGGGAAGTTATATAGGGGTATTTTAGGAATTTTAAGTGTATATATATGTCCTTAATATCTAGATGAATTCATTTTTCAAAATAAAAAAAGAACCCAAAATCTCTAAGACATTCTCTAGAACTCCATTGAAGTCAAAACCCAAGGAAGATCTTGGATTGGAGATTTGAGTTGTTATTCTTCATCATTTCGTGGATTAACATCATTGAGGTGTGGTTTTTTATCCTTGAAACTATATTCATCAAGGATCCAAACATTCAAAGAGATTTCTAAGATTCGTAAAGATGAACTTCACCAAATTGATGATCTATCCATGGGATCTTGCATTTATTGTTTTGAATCATTATATATTGATTATATTGATGTTAATTAGATTTTTAACTCAATTTACCGATGAACATATGTAATTCATGAACCCTAGATTTTAACTACTTTATGGTTGACTTGATATTTGTAACAACCCAAAAATGACTATGCTAAGTAATGCCTAACGTATTTAGAGTACCTAAGATTAGACTGGGTTGACACAGATTGATGAGCATAGAAACAGACCTCTGAACCTATGTGAAATCCAATCCAACTAACTTAGTGAGTTATTTGATCAAGGCAAGGTTGGGTCCAGCCGTGTAGGGCATCAAAATATTAAGATTCAGCCGAATGAGTCTTAACCGGACTTGAAAGGTGTAATCTTATGTTTGGAGGGTCTAAGGGTAAAATTATATTTTCCAGGATAAGGGTAGTATTTTAATTACCCTAAATATTTAATTAACTAATTAATTAATGAAAATAGTTGACAATTCGGGTAGGGCTGAACCGAATTGACCCATTTTCGCGAGTTAGGCTTCACCAATATTCGATCCTTGGTGGAAACAATGATTAAATTGAATTAATTGGTATTTAATGATTAAGTTGAATTAATTGGTATTTAATTTTCTGATTTATGTAAGGGAAAATAGGATTTAAAAAAAATATAAAAAAATAAATAAATAACAAAGAGTCCTAGTTTGACTAAGTCTTCAAGTAAAACTCCTACTCCTAAACTTACTCTCATCTCTCTCAACTCTCATTTTCACGTCTCTCACTATCATTGTCACTTCCATCATCAGCAAAAAGGAACAAAAAAATCAAACATAATAACTTGAAGAAGTTGCACACAAAAACTCAAAAGAAAAACTAAACTAAAAAACGAAGAGCGAAATCATCTTTCAGACGGTTTGTGCGTGAGTTTTGTTTGAGATGCAATTGTTTGTCGTGGGAATTGGCAGCATTGAAACAAGTGTTGAAAGACATTAAGTTATGGGTTTTCTTACCTCATTGTCCCTTTCCCAAGAGACCTCTAAGGTTCAAACTATTGACGATAAAAAACAAATGTTGTCCTGGTTGCATGCCCCTGTCACTAGATCCTTTGAAAGAGTCAAGTATACATTGGTATGACTAGAAGATTTTAGGGATGGTTGTGATTACGTGTTTGAATGTGAATTTGGAATTATGTATAAATGAAAGAAGGTTTTCTGAAAATCCGTAATATGTTAACTTATGGGTGCACGTGTGTACTGTGATTATGGTCTAAGCTTGAAGCATGGAATTGGACATGTAAAATTGTTGTATTTTACATGTATGACTACCTTAAAAACATTATGTTCATATGAGTTAAAAGTTGATGAATTAAATGATAATTCTTGATTGAAAGTAACCTTTAAAATGCACCTAAAGATCTCCCTACAAATTACTCTTAATGTTTAACGCGAAAAAGGGTGAGAAAATGGACTGCAAAAAGGTGATTTAATTCCCAAAAATAACCATGGAAACTCACCTAAAGATTCACTATATTCTACACGAAATTTTTTCCTAAATATAGCATTTGATAGTTGAGAAAATGGACTGCAAAGAAGGTGATCAAATTTGCAGCACTTTGGAAATTTGTTTTTTGCAGCTTACTGTAAAAAAAGTCATGTTTAAAGATATTTTTTAAATGCATAAGGTCAGTGGGGATGGAACTCAAGACCTCACCATATACATGTTATAAAAAATTAAATAATAAAATGTGGTAAGGGGGATTCAAAATGAAATAAAGCTCAAGTAAAAAGTTAGTGGGAAAATGAAAGAAAATGAAGTGAGGCGTGTGGGGTTCGAACCCACAACCTCTTGGACGGATGAAGGAGAGAGGACAAAATGAAATAAAGAAATAACAAAAATGAAGTATGTGTGATTCGAACCCACAACCTCTTGGCAGTATGAGACGGTAAGGATATGCAATATAAATAAGGTGAGGCTGTGGGGGTTCGCTTCTACACCCTCTTAGTCTAAACAAAGGAATAGAGTAAAGAGAGAAAAATAAAAGAATATGGGCGTGGGGATTCTATCTTAGGTCCCCCAGGCCGAAATGTTTAAGACAAAAATCAAGAAAGAAAAAGAAGAAGTGTAGGTTTGGGGAATGTATTTCGGATTCCCTAGCCAAGAAGTTTATGACACCGAAAATCATAAAGAAAATTAACTAAGTGTTATACAAGGAATTTGAAATAGGGTTCCCTTGCCCAATTCCGTATTGAAATATAAGTCTTACGTGATTAAATAATTAATGCATGCTGCTTATAGGAATCAAAATTTAGACCTTGGCATACTTACAAGATGCATAAGTCTTGTACCACATAATCTTGGGTAAGTATGAGTCACTTAGACGACTTATGAATGAAGCCTCATGGCTTGTACGTATGGATCCATAAGTCCAGCGTACATTTAAAAGTAAGCGAACCTGAGATGTATGTGATGAAATGATGTGAACTTAGGAGGGTTAAGTAAGAGTGTGAAACATACTAAAAGGCCATGTGCATTGCCATATGACGAAATGAACATTCACGTAATGCGAGTGTGGAATGATGTATAGTCGAATCTAAACCATACTCCAAAAAAAAGTGTTAAGAATGAATTCGTAGTTAATATGTAAAGAAAAGAGTGACTGCATGGCTATAGCCTAGTGCAAATGAGACAAGCTGCATCTATTCCTAAAAATCAATGTCACTAAATGAAATTTCTAAGAGACTATATTTATGCTAAACGATGAATAAGAAAAAAAAAAGAGTGACTACATGACTAGAGGCCAATGAAAGTGAGACAAGATGCATCTATGCCTTAAAATCAATGTCACTAAATGAAATTTCTAAGAGAAAATATTTATGCTAAATGATGAATAAGTAAAGATAGAGTTCCTACATGAGTATAGGCTAGTACAAGTGAGACAAGCTTTATCTACGGCTAGAATCAATGTCCCTCAATGTAAATTCCAAGAGAGAATATATATGTTTTACGATGAGCAAATAATGAAAATTTAGTAAAGATGTAATGAAAAATGTTAAGAAAGAATAGAGTGGCACCACAATATGAGGCTAGTACAAGTGAGACAAGTTGTACCTATGCCAATATAATATCACCAAAACTACTCACCTAGGAGAGTATTGAATTTTAAGAGACAAGTCTGATTCACACTCTACATGTAAGTGTCACGACCCAAATCGGGGGCGCGACTGGCACCCACATTAACCCTCCTATGTGAGCGAACCAACCAATCTAAACCCAAACATAATTAATAAAATATAACGCGGAAGACTTAACTCAATAACGAAAAACGAATACTATAAATATCCCCAAAATCCAGAAGTCATCATCACAAGAACATCTAAAGTCAATTTACGAAACTAAGAGTATTCTAAGAAACTAAACAAATGAAAGCTAGTCCATGCCGGAACTTCAAGGCATCAAGACGAGAAGAAGAAGATCCAGTCCAAGCTAGAAGCATAGCTCACCCTGAGATCCGGTGCAGTGAAGACTGACTAGAATCGCTGTCGAGTTGAAGACGACGGCACGGTTGCTGCACTCCGCAAATACAAGAAAGAAATCTTCAAGAAACCTTGCCCTTCTCTCTCAATCGCCTCTTTCTCTTCCCTTTTCTCTTTCTCTTTCTTCCTCCAATCTCTTCCTCTTCTTACCCTAAATCACAAGACTTCAAGTCTTAAAAATAATGAAACCAACCCACCAAGTTACTCAAAGTTAGTCTTTCAACCCCTAAGGAATTGGACTAATAACAATAACCCACTAACTTTATAAATTAAAGCCGGAATGGTCCAAAACGCCCCTTTTAAAAATAGCCAGAAATCTGACCCCGACTGGGATGACGGAGCCTGTGACGGTCCGTCGTGCCTGCGACGGTCCGTCACGCAGGTTCGTCATGGACTCGATTTCCTTTAAGGAGTCTGTGACGGTCCGTCGTGCATACGACGGTCCGTCCTGCACTTCCGTCACGACGGACAGAGAGTTGCTCCCAGCACCAAATTCTCAAGAGTTTAAGTGTTTTGAAACGGGGCTCACGACGGTCCGTCGTGACTGTGACGGTCCGTCCTGCAGGTCCGTCATAGAGTTCAGAGACTCAGTTTCAACACTCAATTTCATAATTCCAAGTGTTTTGGAACGGGACACCCTCGACGGTCCGTCGTGCCCACGACGGTCCGTCGTGGTGTCCGTCGTATTCAGCCAGTTTTTCCCAAATAAAAATCTGTTACTGAAAACGACTAAACAGGTCGTTACAGTAAGTGTAAGGACAATTCACACATAATATGAAATGACGATGTCAGAAATCATCTAATGAGCTATGATTCCCTCATGCAAGAAGACATCTTCTATGATGCATGAGATAAATGTAATGGAATTTTATACTGAGCACCGATAGGCTAGCTATGAGTTGTGATTCCTTTTTTCGAGAAGGCAGAGGTTCGTGTAATTCTCAATGAGATGAGACTGTCCGTCACGACGGGTATAAGTCTGCCTAAATATCCTAGTCTTTGAACTATGCTACCAACATAGGAACTAGCCAGTGGTTTCCACGTAAGCGACCTAGGTATGTTCGTGGTTTCACCTTGGCTAGTGACTCCACCTCTTTTCGGTATGGGGAAGACACCGAATTTCATGATGCTCAAATGATCTATTTAGGTTAATTTTGAAGTTCCTCAATGTATGAAATATAATGAAATGAATGATACCAAAGGTGCTTGGATAAGATAATCAAGAGGTGAACTAGACTCAAGTAATGACACTAGGTTATTCTTGTTGCACAGTAAACCCAATGAGTGTCTTAAACTACATCCTAGGTATAGCTGGTGTTTACAGTAGCCCATGAATGAAATGGAATGAAGTATGTATGAATGAATGAAGAAGACTCTATGTTTGCTAAAAAAGGATTCCTAGTTGAGGTATCATATATTGAGCCCTTATTTCGGGAAGTCGTAATGTTAAGTCCATGATTCCAAGGTCTCATGGCATGTGAACGAATGAAACTAAATATCATATGTGCTATATGCAATATGTTATGTGCTATATGTAATATTTTTTGTGTTGTGTGCAATATGATATGTATGAGGATGCATATTACTCTTATGGCACGACTTTGCTAATCCAATTTGGCAAGTCCACTGACTCAACATTCTATAAATCATATCGTTAGGAGAGATCTCTTCTTAATCATGCATGTCCTTGGTGTGTTCTTGCATATACACATACTTAATACAAGTGTGTACTAATCCCATACAACTTTTTACTTTTAGGTGCAGGCATAGGTGGATGCTAGAGTTTACGAGACGACACTGAAGATACCCAGACGTGGAGCATTCATCCAGACTTAGTAGGACCTCTTGCCTTCAAGGACGCTTGCCCGTTATGTTCTAGCTTAGATATAGGCTTGAGCTAGTGGAGTATGTTTCACTAGCGTTTCTTTATCAATTATTTTGAGACATTTATTGGTGCCATTCTGAAAACAATATATTTATAGTATGACTATTTCATTAAGTCTAGTATCTTCGGATTAGATGGTTTTTGTGAACGATTATGAACTGATGTAGAAAAATCTTATATGAGTATAATGTATCCTACTATGAAGTTTATGTATCCTTCAAGTAACTAAAAGTTTCAAATTTTCCGCTAAAATTAACATAGATGATTTAACAATGATGTATGTAGTCTTATTTGCGACCTTTGAGAGGTCAATGACGCCGATTTTTTCTAGGGTCTAGACTCTGGTCGTGACGAAGTTGGTATCAGAGATAGGTTAAATTTCGAGGATAATAATTTCACATCAACCACATTAAGTAGTTTATAAGTCATGGTAGTGAAGTGCACCACTATAATGAATTAGGGACTACATAATGCTTAGGAAATTTTCCGTTCTTCTATTCTTATCGTGCCTTATGAAATTTTGATTTCTTGGTGTTAAGAGCGTATCTAACATCAACTCAGGTGTTTCAGAAAGATTAGAGCCCATAGTTAAGAGAAATAATGAAATAGATACAACTCAGGAGAGTCCACCTTGCATGAAGTGTGGGAAACTACATGGAGAAGAGTGTACGATGGGCTCTAACGCTTGTTAAGTTTCTGGCTAACCGGGTCACATGATGAAGGATTGTTCAAATAGGAGAGGTCAAAAAAAAGGGAAGGAGAAAGTTCAGTCGAATGGTCCTAGTGAAGAGGATACAAGGAGGCAACGATTCTTCCCACTCAAGTCTAGGGGTGTAGGAAAAGACATCTCTAGTGATGTCTCGGGTGCGTAGCCTAAATTAGTTTTTCATGTGTATGGTTTTATGCCCTAGTATGATGTTAATATGTTGGAGTCATCATGTTGGTTTCTGCTTTATGTGACTAATGTGTTTATTTATGTTGTATGCTTTGATGAGACTAGTTTAGGGAAGAGTTCCTTAGTCTATTAGTGTGAAGTGCTAGTAGGTTTCAAAGATGTGTGCCAATCTGCTAATATGTGAATAAGATATTCACCAATAAGTGTCATTCGGGGAAGAATGTTCTTAAGGGAGGGATAATGGAACAATCCTAAAATGACAATTCTAACTAAAGCCTAATGTATCTAGAATGCCTAAAACTAGACCGGGTTAACACGGATTGATGCACGTAGAACAAGACATCTGAACCTATGAAACAGCTAAACCAATCAACTTTTTGAGTTAGTTGATCTAGGAAAGGTTACGTCCAGCCATGTAGGGTACCTGAATTTTAAGATTCACCCGGATGAGTCTTAACCAAACTTGAAAGGGGTAATCCTAAGTTTGGAGGGTCTAAGGGTAAAATGGTTTTTTCTAGCTAAGGTAGTATTGTAATTACCCTAATGTAATTAATTAGTTAAAATAGTTTACAATTCGGGTAGGTTTGACCAGAGTTCACCCATTTTCGCGAGTTAGGCTTCACCTGGGTTCGATCCTTCGTGGAAGCAATGATTAAATATAATTAATTAATATTTAATGATTGATTTGAATTAATTGGTATTTATCTTTCTGCTTTAACAAAGGAAAATGAGATTTTTAATAAAAAACTAATAATAAAATAAATAAATAACAAGCAGTCCTAGTTTTACTAAGTCTTCAACTAAAACTCCTATTCCTAAACTTACTCTCATCTATCTCCACTCTCATTCTCACATCTGTCACTCTCATTCTCACGTCTATCATCAGCAACCATCATCAGAAAAAGGAACAAAAGAAATCAAAGTTCATCACTTGAAGAACTTGCACATAAATACTCAAAAGAAAAAACTAAACTAAAACGAAGAGTGAAAGCATCTTTCTAACGGTATGCACGTGAGTTTTCTTAAAGAAGCATTTATTTGTCCTCGGAATTTGCAGGATTAAAACAAGTGTTGAACAAATTAAGGCATGGAATTTCATCCCTCTTTATCCCTTTCACAAGAGACCAATATGGTTCAGACTATTCACAATAAAAAAACGAGGTTGTCCCTGTTGCATGCCCCTGTCATTAGATCCTTTGAAAGATTCAAGTATGCATTTGTTTGACTTCTCTTAGATGATGCAGAGATCGTTGTGATTATATGTTTTAATGTGTATCAGTAATTATTTATAAATGAAAGAAGTGTTTCCGAAAATGTGTAATATGTTAACTTGTGGATGCACGTATGTACTGTGATTTTGGTCTCAGCTTGAAGCATGTAATTTGACATGTTAAATTGTTGTATTTTAAGTGTATAAATATGTTAAAAACGTGATGTTCATATGAGTTTAATGTCGCTGAATTAAATTATAATTCTTGATTGAAAGCAACCTTGAAAATGCACCTAAAGATCTCCCTATAAACTACTCGAACCGTCTTAATCTTTAGCGAGAAAGACGGTGAGAAAATGGACTGCAAAAAGGTGACTAAATTCCCAAAAGTAACCATGGAAACTCTCCTAAAGATGCACTAGATTCTACGCAAAAATTTGTCCTAAATCTAACACTTACAAGTTGAGAAAATGGACTGCAAAGAGGATGAACAAATTTCCAGCATTTTGGAATTTTGTTTTTTGCAGCTTACTGTAAAAACAGTCACATATAATAATATTTTTTAAATGCATGAGGTCAGTGGGGATGGAACCCAAGACCTCACCATATACATGTTATAAAAAAATTAAATAATAAAATGTGGTAAGGGGGATTCGAAATGGTGAAAATCTCAAGTGAAAAGTTAGGGGAAAATGAAAGAAAATCAAGTGAGGCGTGTGGGATTTGAACCCACAACCTCTTTGACGGATGAAGCAAAAAGGAGAAAAATGAAATAAAGAAATAATAAAAATGAGGTATGTGGGAATCAAACCCACAACCTCTTGATGAAATGAGAAGGTAAGGAGATGCAATTTAAATAAGCTGAGGCTGTGGTGGTTCGATCTTACACCCTCTTGCCTAGACGAAGAAAAAAGGTAAAGAGAGAAAACGAAAAGAATGCGGGTGTGGGGATCCAATGTTGGGTCCCCCAGGCCGAAATGTTTAAGACAAAAATCAAGAAAGAAAGAAAGGAATTGTAGGTGTGGGGAGTGGATCTCGTGTTCCCTAGACAATATGTTTATGAAAACGAAAATCATAAATAAAGTTAACTAAGTGTTATGCAATGGATTTGAAACAGGATTTCCCTTGCCCGATTCCGTATTGACACATAAGTCTTAAGTGATTAATTAATTAATGCATGTTTCCTATAGGAATAAAAATTGGGACATTAGCATACTTACAAGATGCATCAGTCTTGTACCACATAATCTTGGATAAGTATGAGTAACTTAAACGAATTATGAATGAAGCCTCATGACTTGTACGTATTGATCAATAAGTCTAGCGTACATTTAAAAGTAAGCGAACTTGAGATGTATGTGATGAAAATATACATATAATATATATATATACATATATATATATATATATATATATATATATATATATAACATGATTTCTTTTGTATAGGCTATTGAAAAAGGCCGAGATCCCACGCCAAGTGAGTTATATTTGACTTTTTATACACATGGACATGATGGAAAATCATTTGGTGGTGACCGTTCTCAAGATATCCATGTAAGTCTAAAACATTGAGGTTTTTCGGTTCTTTCCTTCTGAAGTTTATTGTGAATTTTCCCCCTCTTTTCAAGTGTATTTTTTGATACTTTTTTGTATAGTTTTAATGATGTTTTGAGACTTTTCAATGCGGTTCTAGTATCGTTTTAGAGAGAAACTATTTCCACTATTTTGAGGATTTTCTGGTGCAATTTTAGTGTTGTTTTTGTGTGATTCTAATGTTGTTTTACTTTTACTCTATCTTAGCGCGTGTTGGGGTGAGGCGTTGGGGTGGAGAATTTCCCTTAATAGTTAGTTGCCATTTTTTGTGTTGTACAAGTCCGAATAAGTGTTGCGGTTGATGATGTTAGAAATTACTTGGCTACCCATTGTTTATTAGCACAGGCAGAACAACTGGTACACTAGATAGAGGTGCATCTTTTGTCAAGTAAATGATTTGATTTGATCATACTGATAAGTTCTCTTAGAGGGTATGCTAAATTCTATACAAATGGTGTACACATCTATGAATTCCATTTTCCTTGCAGAAGTAAAGAAGTCAACTTGTGGAGTATTTTATTTCTATCAGATTGCTCAATTTCAAGGGATGCCTCATCCTGCACTCACATATACTACTTTATATTTGTAATGAGCAGCTGATATATTTTAAAGAATCATATGGAATAGTACCAAACTTAACTGAAAGGGACATATTTATTCTAAGTGTCTTTTCCACTCTGTACTTTGCATGACATTGTGTATTTTCTGTATTTTTGTTCAAAATTTGGTTTGTTCCATATAAATTAACGTTTTATCATTTTCTCTACTTATTATAGGAAAAATATAAAGAAATAGTAAAGGAAAAACATTGTTTAAAACTTATATTGATCAATATGCAGCATATTACCAAGCTGCAGGAGGAGAAAGAAAAAGAAGAATATATTATCTTGGATCTGAAGCAAAAAATTATTATGGGCACATTCATTTTCTCAATCAACATCAACAACCAATATGGAAGAGTTTGTAAAGCAAATGATGCATGCACTAACTAGTCATCTTGTTCCTATTACTGTTGAGCAGGTGCAATCATCGATTACTCAATTCGGTAATCAATCTTCTATGGCACCCACGCCTCCTGCTATTAATGTGGACGAGGTTGATACATCTCTTTCAAGTTTATACCTCCACAACTTCAGTTTTTGATAATGTCATACTTTTTGGAAACTAAAAATTACGCGTGGTAATATTTTGATGAACATGGGTTCATTTAAAAGAACTTGATAGTTTCTTTGGATATTTTTATCAAGAAATATGTTATTTTGGAGTTTTCTATTTATATATTATGAATCGTCTATGCGTATTATATTATATCAATGTTTGTTAATTTTGGAGTATTTAGTAATTTTAATAAAATATATTTCAGAAGTTCATAAGAACAATATTTGCAACAAATTTAGCAACTATTTGGTTGTGCTGTAAAAGGAATGTTAGCGATGGATCAACGACGGATTATTAAAGGCCTAATGTGTTGTTACAAAATATGTTGCAACAGAAATTTTGTTGCATATTTTCCCAAAACAACGAAATGAATTATGAAATTAGCGACAAAACTATATCAATATAATGACGAATCCGTCTATCGCTAAAATTGCTATGAAACATCATTTTTCGTCACTAAGACGTCGATAAACTTATGACGAAACTCATTTTTTCGTCACTAAGATCTTACTAACGAGCATAATATCAACAATCAATATTCCGCTGCTAATATCTCACTAATCGTGATTAGTGACAGATTTTCATCATATAGTGTTGAGTTGTGTCCATATCTAAACACTATTTTTTGTAGTGCATGTCATAATCCTTCAAAATAACTAACCATATTCTCTATCGGGGATTTAACTCCTTTTGTGTGAACAAATATTATAGACTTTTATAGTCAGTAAAAAGATCAACATGAACACCATACAAATTATGTCTCCATATTTTCAAGGCAAAAAGTACAACAACTAACTCAAGGCCGTGAGTCAGATAATACTCTCATGCACTTTGATTTTCCTAGATACATAAGCTATCACCTTTCTATTTTGATTGAGAACACATCCAAACCCCACATGGGAAGTGTCACAATACACTACAAAGCCTGCATTACCCTCTAGTAAGGTCAAAATCAAAGCAAAGGTAAGCTTATCTTTCAACTCTTGAAAACCTTCTTCACAAGCTTCCGACCACTCAAACTTCACCTTCTTTTAGGTCAAAGTTGTCAAAGGAGAAGTAATGGATGAAAATCCAACAACAAACCTATTATAGAACCCTATTAGACCCAAGAAGCTTCTTATGTCGGTCGGAGTCAAAGGTCTAGGCCGATTTCTCACCGCATCTCTCTTCTTCAAATCAACCTCTACACCCTCACCAGAGATAACATGTTAATGAAAAGCAATCAACCTCAACCAAAATTCACAATTACTAAATTTGGCATAAAGGGTGTGTTCTTTGAGGACTTGCAAGGCAAACCTCAAGTGACTCTCATGTTCAGTTTCATTCTTAGAGTATAAAAAATATCATCAATAAACACATTCAAAAATGAATTAAGGTAATCTCACAATACTCAATTCAATAGATCCATTAACGTCACCGAGTCATTTGTTAAACAAAAAGACAACTAGAAATTCATAGTGACCATAACTAGTTTGAAAAGCTGTATTGGGAAAATCTTCACCTCTCACCCTATGTTGGTGATATCCTAACCTTAAGTCAATCTTGGAAAATTATCTAGCACCTTGGAGCTGATCAAATAGATTATTAACTCACGAGAGAGCACACTTATTCTTTCGGATGACCTTATTGAGTTGGCGATAATCAATGTACATTCGAAGGGACCCAACCTTCTTCATCACAAACAAGACCAGAGCACACCATGGAGAAATACTAGGTTGAAAAAAACCCTTGTATAGTAAATCTTTGTGTTGGAGCTTTAACTCTTTCAATTCAGTTAGAGCCATGTGATATGGAGGGATTAAAATGGGATTCGTATCCGGTAACAAGCAAATGCAAATTTCAATTTCCCCTTCAGGAGAAATTCCTTGAAGGTCATTGGGAAAATAGCTATGGGTATTCCCTCACTATGGGGAATGACATATTAGAAGGAGTTTCACATTCTAGATCTGTATCCCTAACTACATGGTATAGATAACCCTTGGCTATTATCTTACAAGGCTTCAAGTAACAAATGATTTGACCCCATGGCATATATTTTCCCCTTCTCTCTTAAATTTGATAATTTGGGAATTGAAACTTTGATACGCTCAAATTACACTTCCCTAAAGAAGTATAAACGGTCGTATAAAGTGTGGAACCCAACAATTAGGTTGGGGTTGATCCCACGAGGAAAATGATTTAAACTTAACTTTAATGTACGGTTACCTCAATTTAGTCAAGTCCTTTCCAAAAACTAGTAATAAAAAGGGGTGGTTTTGTGAAACAAAAGTGTTGCAATGTTGTGAAATAAAACTAGCAAGAGTGAGTTATTGGTGTTTATCAAGTTGTGAGAGAAACTAGGGTGTAAGTGTTCCCCATAGGTTCATAATGCCATAATCCTAGCTATAACAATTCTCCCGTAGTGTTTTGCATGCAAAGTGATAAGTTATGTATCTCTAAATCCTTAGTCCTACATTTAGAGAATTTCACCCTGCACTTTGGTCCTGCTACATATGTCTAAATTACTAACCCTTACCTTTACCTCATATTAAGCATCAAATTTGATGTTTGGTTTAGTTGTTACTTCACACCAATCGAAACTGGCCTATTAGTTAGTATCCACTAAATCTATGTCAATAATTCTTTTCTTATTAACTATCCCCTTGGTCCCGCAAGTAGCAATAACGCGATAACTAAAGCGTGCACTTTTTAAAAAGACTTCTAAACAAAAGAATTATCGATGCATACAATAACCTATTTGAGAATTATTATTTTGCTTCAACTTTAAGTACTGGGAAATTCTCTAATCACATTGACATTTCGCAACGACGGTTCGTCGATCAGTCAATGGACCAACGATCCTTCTATATCCCCACACTTGGTAAGAATTCCCCAATTTGCGCCCCCTGAACCTTTAATCGACGGTCACCACCTATGGTCTGTAGATTGGATGACAAGCCATTGATGGTTTCGTGTGTCACTTCTACACTGATTCTTCACAGCCTGCAAAACAAAGACAAAACAAATAAAATTACTAAAAAAAAGGCACTCGATACACACAAAAATCTTAAGGAAAAAGCATTAAAAATACCGTGAAACCACGGTACATGAACATCCTCAACATAAAAATCATTGTTTGTCCTCAAGCGACACACTATGACTCAATACAACACTTTGTATCCAAGTACTGTCTTTTAAGCTTCCGCAATCACATGGCTATCAATATTTACTTTTTTCGTTGCTTTAATGCATGTATTTATTCTTAGGCTTTATAGACATACTCTTGTGGATTGGACCATGACACAGACTCACTATGAACTTACACCTCTACTCTTTTGTCTCTCATCACGGTACCAACTTTTACGATATTGCAACTAATGCCCTCACTTCAAAAGATATCCTCTTTTTTCACACTGTGATTTTAACTTTGAGTATACGCAACATTTTTCAACACTCACGCTCAAAATAAATTTACACCTAGTTGGTACTTGTCACCATACGGTCAAAACAAATTCACACATAGTTGGTACTTGTCTCCATACGGTTTCCCTTATTTTCACTACTTAAGTTCTCCATATTAGACTCTTAGGATAATCATAGGACTTTTTTGGCTTGTAACGTACGCTCAGGGTCATGTATGGTAGATATGGGTATATTCCACTGACTTGTTACCATCCTTGACATTACGGCTAAGAGTCCTACCTCTTTCATTATCTATTATACCCTACTTTTCTTGTCATCTTTGCCTTATTTTCACTTTTCTTTCTCTTTTTTGGATGTGACTCTTACTTCTTTCTGTTCAAAATTCTTGTTCTTTTTCTTTTTTTTTTAATTTTTGTTTTCCATTGCCAATTTTTATTGTGTCTCTTCTCTCGTTCACTGTCCCTTTTCTTTTCCACATTACACTTTGTTATACCCATTTTTTTGGTCATCACTCATAATATCCACCCTCAACTGATGGCTTTGCCATGCGCCGAAGTACACATCACCCAAGTTTGGGTCAGGGCCAAGACGAGGTCAGTTTCTTAATTAGCTACCCTCAACTTATGCTTTTGGCCTAAGTTGAGGTACACATGTCCAAGGAAGGACCAGCGCTAACACATTATACCCAAGGGAGTTGAGTTGAAGAAGAAAAGAAAGGTTTATTGTAGGCTAAAACTATTTGTATCAAAAAGGGATAACAATTTCATTCGCTCAC
Organism: Solanum chilense; assembly: GCA_032847665.1. Lineage (NCBI taxonomy): Eukaryota > Viridiplantae > Streptophyta > Magnoliopsida > Solanales > Solanaceae > Solanum > Solanum chilense. The sequence goes on along the minus strand of CM064963.1, from coordinate 53,335,252 downwards.
TGCTTTGTAGGCTTGATGTTTGATAATTTAAACAAGGTCCTATGATCATTTCCTAATCGCCTAACATAGATTCCTTTTGCTAAACCAACATGGCAAATTCTAGGTAAGTACCAACAGGGGAACAATGAAATTTCCTCACACTCTCTTGACACCTTATTATATTATCAGCTTATTAGTTACCTAGTTTAAGTGTTGGAGTGAGGATTATGCAATGGGTGTACCTCTATGTCATTATTAGACACAACATTTAACATTCATTATACCTATTCATGCAAGCACTTTATTAGAATGGGATATCATTAAAGTTTAGCCATCATGCTTCATTTTTCAATTTTATACTTTGTACAAGTTATGATTGTCACATTCGGGTTTACCCCCTAGACGTAAACGGCGCCATCGCCCTTTTTAAGGGCTAGGACTAGCCTCCTAATATCATGTCATTACATTCTAAGGTTGAAGATTATGGAAAATTAAAACTTTTCATTGACATCTACTTGTAGGTTTACATAGACCTCTACATACACATAATATATATTCATATCAAGTATACATAGACCCTTCGTATCGGAAGGTCACATAGCCGTACATCATAAAATGGGCATAGTCGATTATCATACCATCTAGTCGATTATCATAATATGGGCATAGTCGTACATCAAATGTAAAAGTCACATATAGGCTTATATAGGTAGTACACAATAGAAATGGAATGAACATAAGGGAGTCTTAAACTCAAAACAAAGAACACTTCATTGGCAAGATATCGTCATCATAATAGGAAAGTGAGGACCTACCACTTGGATGAATTTTCATATCTAAGTGTCGAACAATGTCGCCTTTCGAACCCTTCAGCGACAGGAACCTAAAATGTAGGGGAAAAATGGAAGAAAATGGCGTTAGTACTCCATAGATACTAAGTATGACACCATATGCACATACCACACAAAAACATGCTAAATAGGACATTTAGAAAAAATATGCCATCTTACCTCTCCAAAGGTTTATGCACAATTAACAAACTATACCAACCTGTTTAAACATGATCAACAAGTCAAATAAACCACATGTATATCTACATAATTGAACTCATAATCTCATATAACTCTATTGCCAATTAATAGTAACATGAATAAGAGTTGATCACTTAAATAGCAAAGTAAGACACTAACTATAAATCCTCATCATGTAACCAAGTGCAATGACCAAACAAATCCCCATAACCTCACTAAATCAACAAACACAATAAGAACCATTAATAGTATCATGCTTCACATAACATAGTCTTCACATACTCACAAGTTCATATTTTAATAACATCGACTAATGGCATGTTATAATCATCATAATCATCCTATGAAGTTATTTACATTTATCATCATCTATATATATAATATTAACTTCCTAAATCTCATACAAAGGCAAACTAGTGCAACGCATAAGTAGTGTCCCATACCACTACCTAAGCTAACTTAAACCCTTCAAGTCACTTTAGTTAGTTTACACCTCATAAATTTATTTTACTTTAAGGAACACTTGTTTTAACTGACATAGACCACATGAGCTAAAATGTGAATCCGGTGTCATAAGACCTTAAACCGATGAAAGGTGGTCCATCGACTAAGGTAACACCTAATATAACATAGCTTTATAGGTGAATCCACTAGCTAGTATCCTATGGTGGCAACATAGTTTAAGGAACTAAGAGATAGGTATTCCTTGTAAATACCATTTGGTACTTGGGGCCTCACCTCATGGAAATCATTGGATGAGCATCCCTCAAAAGGGAAGTCAACATCACTGATAGAACTATAGTGTAATACTTCCTCAATGGAAAGCATCACCTACCATTATCAAGTTCACTCGGTTCTAATCTAAGTCCCTTTATTGAAATATATGTATATCATCATTAACCGCCATAACTAAGTTTAGGTCATAGGGACTAGCCCTTGTATAATCATCATCATTGTAGCTCAAAAAGAATTGCATGAGTACTAGTCCTTTCACCACAATTCATATAAAGGAGGTTAAAAATATACATATAACATCATAACAGGGCATATTGATACACATCGACATCCTTATAACATGTACACCCTAAGAAAACTCAAAACAAAAGTTTAAAAAATTTCAATTCAATCATCATACCATCCTATCAATCCTAGATAAGGCATACTCCGACAATAATATCATGACTTGAGCATAACTAATCAGAAGTTGAAGTAGGAAATAGGAATTTCAAGACTTACCAGGCCTCCTCCATAGTTAATCATAACGGCCTTACCATCAACCCACAACTCCACCTACTAGGGGAGTATCTAGTAACACAATGATAAATTATAAGATAACAAGGCCAATAACATCTCTACAACACAATTCGATAATGGATTACAGTCTAAGACAAGATACACAAGCCAACTTCACTTTATGTTTCATGCCCTAGATCACATCTCAAGAATTTGCATAATACACCCACAATTCATATTAATTTATTTATAATAACACCATAGTAATGTGATCTAATCAATAACTAACTAAATTTGATAACCACAATACCTTATAGGTCAAGATTACAATCTAGGGTTAGGGATTGAAGATCATGTTCTTCAATTTGTATCAATCCATTAACAAGTATTACAACTGAGTTAAATTACATGTCAATCTACTCAATTAAACCTAAAGAAACCATTAGTAAATCAATTTATAACTTCAATTTTGTAATTGAATGAAACTCATAAGAAACTCAACTTTTGAAAAACTATTTTGAAGGAACCCTTTGAGGGAAGAGTCTCAAATGTGAATACATCCCATACCTTAATGTTTTGATAATAATTGAAGATGAATCAACCCTTTTCCATCCCCCAATTCACCACCTATACCTAGCTTCTATGGAATCTTAAAATTACAGAGAGAAAGAAGAGAGAAGGAAGATAGTTTGAGTTTTAGTGTCTAATTAGTTTAATTGGGGGTTGAGGATTATATATGGGTTTTTATTTAGTTAATAAGTCATCCCATAATAACCCTTAATCACTTAAATTATCAATTAACTTAAAACATAAAATAAAACAGAACTTGACCCTTCACAGACAGAACCTTGATCGACCGACCGTCTGTTAGTCAACGGGATCACCCCCTCCCCTCACGTCCTACACACCGTCGATGAGTTCAGAGACCATGTAAGCTAGGGTCGTTCTCCACACAGATATGAATGGGACAACGGAGGCATCAACGCCCCATTTTTCCACATATGCCATGTTGTCTTAGCGGTTGACTTCACACTACGAGGCAGTGTTGTCTCAACCATAAATGTCTTCCTCAAGGGACCTTGGTTGGTCCTTGGGGAGTCCTACCCGGAAATTTCGACCGTGAAACATTCTTAACACAAGTTAAACATATTTTTACCAAATTTTGTATAATTCCGACTCTTAACAGTAGTAAAAAAACTAAGACATACTAGCACCCTTGTGAACTAACTTTCCGGACGTCATGAACGTTCTTCAATGTTAGGTTCTTCAACTGCCTACACGACCCAAATTCATAAAAATAGAACTAAAACAGTACTTAGACCTTCTTACACCAGTGCTAAGATTTATGACACGTCTAGAATTTTTGAAGTGTTACAGTATCCCCCCTTAGGAACATTCGTCCCCGAATGACACAAAATTCTTTTCATATAAAGGATGGACTCAAGACTAGCCCATCCCAATTACATTGCAAAAAATACAATCAAAGGCTATCGAAGACTTCAATTACTAAATATTATACTCAATTATCACTTAATGAAGTACCTCCTTTCCATATCAACCATATGAGCTCAACATTACACGGATGAGTCAATTAGGATAAAGATCCACTTAGCAACATGTCATATAAAGTTTTAATAAGACTCACCAAATAAATATGCACAACATAGTTCAAATCCAGTAAAAAGAAGAATTTTTAAATTTTTCCACAAGCACTTTTACAGTATATCACTGTTATGTTTTAACAAAAAAATTCAAGTCCTACAAAACATACCCAAAAATAAAAAAACCTCAAATCCTAGTCATATAAATTTAATTAAAAAGAAAGACTAACCTTAATCCTCAACTAGGTGATTTTTCAATAACACTATTACGGAAACCACATCCTTATTCCTCAACTTCTTTGCCTATCAAAAATTTGAACAGGGACTTCCTCATAAGAGGGGTTATCCTTGACTTACTATTCATGATTAGGACATTTACTATTCATGAATAGTAACCTTTAAGAAAAATAAAAAACAAAATAGACACTATTTACTTTACGACTTTTACAAAAAATAAAATAAACTTTGGCCAAATGGCCGACACACTTTTTCTACTTTATTTAGTGGCCTTTACTTTTTACATGTGGCCGACAAAGACTAATTTACATATATTTTTATGTCTATCTTATCATCTTCTTCTTCTTCCTTGTTTATTCCAGTTGTACTTCTGGAACATAGTTATCTTCGCCGTTGCATTTTGAACATAGATGATCAGGATATTTTTGTGCTATTAATTTGCAATATCTCGTCATTAATTTTGCAGAAATAAAATTCTTCCGTATAGCTCTTGTTGTTGGTGTAGCTTCTGGCTTCAGTAGGCTCAATATCCATTGTCTTAAATCTTCCATATCTGCTGTTCTGATATCTCTGCAGTTTGAGTAGATAATTGTCTGGTCTCTATTATAATATGTCCAAATAGCATTTTCGTTTATATAATTATTTGTCATCTCATTCAATATAGTAGCTATTCCAATAATTCTTTTATTTGCGTAGAACTCTGGAATATCCACTTTCTGTATTTCTTCTTGAATATCTATTTTTTCAGGGATTATCATTTCTCTAGTAAGTCCAATTTTGATAACTTGTATTGGTGGTTTGACTTCTTCATATAATATTTCTGCTGTAGCTGAGTAGAATTTTATAAAAAATAAGGTTCCTCTAGTTATTCTTTTGTACTGTAAGAAAGCCTTATATAGTTCTGGTATCTTCGATATCTCGTCTCCTGTTATCGTATATACGGTATTTAGTAGTCCATAATTGTAGCAAGTTGCCACTAGATTTGGATTTGTTCCGGGTTGTGCAATTAATTTGTTATATCCTTGTAGGTGCTGGGTTATATAATCTTCAGTGGGGTTTTTTGTTTCTTTAGCTCTGGGGTTTTGGTTTAGGAAAGTCTGTATTTTGTATATATTTTCTATGTATGTTCTTGTGATGTAGTTGTATGTTTGTTTTTGAGAGTCTAGGCTGGCTTTATAGGTATTTGTCTGAGGTGGTACAAATGTATCTTTTTGGGTATTTTGAGGAGTATATGGTTTTGAGAATAACTTATTCAAGTTTGTATTTGTATATTTTACCTTAGTCTCCTCCTTTTTTGTAGGTTGTCCTGCTGTAGATGTGCTGGCTGTAGCTGCATTTAAACAAACTATGTTATGGGTTTTTTGGAGTTTCCCAACGTCTCCTTCTAGCTCTGGAACTTTAGCGTCTTTCGATTGACGTAGCTCCGCATATTTATAGTCATGCTGCTGACTTGTAGATTCTACCTTTTCTTCTAGCTTTTGAATTCTCAAGTCCATACTGTCCACCTTTATACAAAGTGTAGTTAGGGTCTTGAGTATATTTTCCATAAGGTTATCTTGTCCTGGCTGTGTAACTCTGTCTTGATAAATAGTCTGCAATCATATTTTTGTCAGTTTTTATTACCTCAATTGTAAATGTAAAATTTAATATGTTTAATACTAATCTCCTTATTTCTTTTGTTGTAACTGAATCATCTAATTTTTTTGTTATCCACCATTTTACTTGTGTATTATCTGTTCTTACAATAAATTTATTGTAAACAATATATGGTTCAAATGCTAATAAACATTTATATAATGCGAATAATTCTTTTCTATTTATTTCCCATTTTATTTGTGCTTCTGTATAAGATCCTGAATAATATCTACAATGGTGTTCTATTTTTTCTTTTTCATATTTATATTTTAAAACTCCTCCATAACTATGATCACTCGAATCTGTTTCAACAATATATGTAAATGTTTTATTTTCATCAGGAAAGTATAGTTTTGGTAATTTTTTACATAAATTCTTAATATTTCTTATATGTTCTTTATCTTTATTATCAAAATGATATTCTACATCTTTTTTAAGTTTTTTATGTAATGGTTTTAGATGTTCTGCTAATTTTGGTATATATTCTCTTACTTGATTTACTAATCCTAGAAAAGATTGTAATTTCTTTTTTGTGTCTATATTTTCATCAATAGTAATTATTTTTTGTATTATATGAGTTTGCATTTTTATCCCATTTCTATCTATTTGTATTCCTAGAAATTCTATATGTGATTTCATAATTTCTGCTTTCCTTTTACTTAAACTTATACCTGAGTTTTTAACTATGTGTATAAATTTTTCTAATAGTCTTATATGTTCATCTTGTGTTCTAGAATATAACAATATGTCATCTATATATACAATACAATTTTCTAGTTGGTTAAAACAGTTATCCATAAAATGTTGGAATCTACCTGGTGCATTTTTATATCCGAAGGGTAAAACATTCCATTCATAGAAACCTTGTGGTACTGTGAATGCTGTTAATTGTTTAGATTCTTCTTCTAGTTTTAGGTGGTAAAATCCTGTTTTACAGTCAAATTTACTGAAATAATTATATCCTTGTATTTGTCTTATTTTTAGTATTTTGTTTGGTATTGGATAATTATACGTTTTAGTTTTAGCATTTAGGTTACGGTAATCTATAACCATTCTACTTTTTCCTCTTTTTTGTTCACTATGTTTTATAACTATAAATGCTGGACTTGTATGTTTACTATTACTCTTTTGTATGTAATTATTTTCTAACAATTCATCTATATGTATTTTAAATTCTTTTAAATCATCAAAGTTATATTTTAATGGTTTCTGTGTTATTATACTATTTTCATCTATTAATTCAATTTTTACTTTTGTTTTATGTTTTTCCCATCCTTGTAATGGATCTTCACTATATAATTGTTCTAGTTGTTCATTAATTAATTTAACTTTATCTATTGCAAATACAATAATTTCTAATTGTGTTATTTGTTTATTATTTATATTTTCCATTTGTTGGTTTATTTTTTCACTTCCTTTTATCCATTCCATAGGTTTTCGTTGTTTATTATTTACTCTTTTTGCTCCTATTTTGTTTCCGCATGGTGTGGTAAACCACCAATGTGTTTTTGTTATTATGTGTGGGTAAAATCTATCTAGAAATGGCATTCCTAATAACATATCTTTTGTAGTAAATTCAAAATTATACATTTCTTCTATTGTTAGTATCTTATCCCATATTTGTATTTTTATATTTTTTGCTTTGTATTTAATCATACTTCCTTCATTATTAAATCCTGTTACTACCATAGGTGTTTTTAATTTTTCCCATTTATCTTCTGGTAAGCAATTATATTTACATATATTCGCTTCTGCTCCTGTATCTATCATAGGGGTATAATATCTGTTGTGATATCCTTCTACTATAATTTTTGCAAGTATAAATATTTTCATTAATCATTTTGTCCTTTTTATAATTATTTTCTTATTTTCACAGGTTATTGTTAATTGTTCATTTTCTATGTTGTATGGTTTAACTTTTTCTAACCATTTTATTCCTAATGTAATATTATGATTTCCTTGGTATATTTTAAATTGTATTATTAAGGGTATTCCTCCTATAATTATTTCTTTTTCTGTTATTTCTTCATTTGTATTTACTATTTCACTAGGTAATCCAGGGCATGTGTGTCCTGTTCTTATAATTTCTTCTTCTAATACTAACTCTCTTGTTATATAATTTTCTTCTTGTCCTGTATTTATTAAAATTTTGTATTTTCTTTGTTTATCATTCTTTTATTTATTATAGGTATGTATGCTTTTCCTTTTGTATATTTACAATCTATGATATGTTCTTTTTGACTAACTACATAGTATTCTTCCTTTTGTCTTTTAAACCAATTTCTTAAAATAGGTATTTCTAGTACTTTTTCAACACTTAAATCTAATTCTTTTCCTTTTATTTGTTCAAATATTGTATTATCAAATATAATTTTTTGTTCTGATGATTCTTCATCTTGATATTCTTCCTTAGATATTATTTTTATTTCATTTTCAGACATTATATTTCTTCATCTGTTTCGTTATTATCTATGTTAATATTTTCTTCTTCATTTTCAATTTCTATATCTGATATTTCATATATACTATCATTTTCACTTAATTCATAATCTATGTATTCTATTTGCATATATTTTTCATCCTCTATAATTAATTCTGCTATTTGTTTTCCTTTTGGATTTTTAGGTAATTTACAGTTTTTAGCTATGTGTCCTATCTTTCCACAATTATAACAAGTACATTGGGATATCTTTCTTTTTGGTCTGTATGGTCTTTTTGTTTTATAGTTTTTTACATAATATCTTCGTCTTGGTTGTTTATATTTATATTTAGTTTTATTTTTTCTATAATTTTTATATCTTTTATATTTTTGTTTTTTAGTTGTGCATCCGAATTGTGGTGCCATTTTATTTTTACAACATGATAAATTTTTATTTAATACTTTTTCCATTTTTAGTTTTTCTTTTTGGTTTTCACATAATTGTATGAACCATTGATTTAAAAATTTTATTCTAGATCCTAAAGTATCTACCATTCCTTCATTATTCCAATCTTTTATTATATTTGTACTAAATGGTTCTGGTAATTTTGTATAATATTGTTTTCTTATTTCTTTTGCTTCGTCTAAATTGTATTTAGCTTTGTAATAATATTCTTTAAATGCACAAGTATATTCTTCTAAGTAACACATTTTACATATAGCTAATTTTGTCATAAGTTGTCTATTTATTATTTTTTCTCTATTTTGTTCTCTTATATCTGTAGTCATACCTCCAAATTCATTTCTTATTGCTGATTCATATTTATCTAGTATATCTATATTTGTTGCTGATGCAGATCCATCCATTTTTTTATCATTCCTTAGTACTTCTAAACTTTCTGAGGGTAGATTTTCTATCCATAATCTTGTTGTTCCTACAAATGTTCTTTCTATATACCTTGGTGTTTTTGCTGTTTCTATTTTATTATCTATTAATTGTTTAGACATATTTCCTATCCATAATAATATTGCTTTATTTATATCTGTGACACAATCTAAATCTAAGAAATTGTATTGTTCATTTGCTGGTTTAGGTGTCCAATTTTTATTTAGTCTACTGTTCCATATCGCATTATTTCTATCTGATTGTTGATAACTTTCTGTGTAATAAGTTGGTGGTGTCCTCCTAGGACTAACTCTAGGACTATTTCTGGGACTATTATCTGGGGTTTTAACTCTTGATGTACTAGGCCTATCCATATCTCCTACGTTTATTTCTAATTTTTTCGGTTTATTTATCTGTTCTAAAATTTCTGTATATGTTTCACTTATATCGCTTATTTCTGATTGTTGGTCATTTTCATTTTCATCTATTTCATTTACTTCAATATCTTCATTTAGATTTTCATTTAATTTTTGTTCCATTTCTTTTATTTCATTTGTTAATTCAAGCTCTTTATTTTTTTCTTTTTCTTTTTGTTTATTTTCATATAATAATTTTAACCTAGCTAATTCTTTTTCTAATTCACTTATTCTTGTATTTTTTATTTCTTCTAAATGTTGTACTTCTTGCTTTGCTTGCGTTTTTATTTTTTCAATTTCTCTTGCTTTGTCTATTTCTTCATTTTCTTTTGTTATTCTTACCATAGCTGTTAGACTATCTTCTAATTTTGCTGTTTCTTTTTCTAGCATTAAATATAAGTTATTTCCTATTTTCTTATATCTCCTTCCTAAATTTGAAAATACTATTTTTATTATCATTCCATCTTGATTTTCATATATTTTTTCGTCAACTGCAAATTTTTCTTTGTTCATTATAATCTATATATTATATTATGTTGTAAGTCATATTCAAGATAATCTATTTCTAATTCTAACACTAATATAGCTTTTCTTTGTGCTAGTATTGATTTATTACATACTTCTGCTAATATATTTTCTTCTAACCTTCTTTTTCTATGTTGTAATTCTTGTTCTTTTTCAGTTATTTTTTCCATTATTTTTTCTATTAATTGTTGTTTATATTCTTCTTTGTTCATATTGTTTTTTCAAATAGCAAACATATTTGTATTCTGTTTTTGAAATTATTTTTATCAAATGATCTTTTTTATCATTATCTGTTTTGACTAGTTGTGATAATTGATGTTCTATATATAAGGATTTTAATTTTTTCCATATTTTTCTTACCTTTTTGTCTATCTTAGTTTTTATTATTTTAGTTTCTTTGCTTGGTGTTATATTATCCTTCATAAAATGTCTTTCTATAATATTACTTTTTAAGTAGATCTAATCGTTGTATTTCATTAGCATTAGTTATAATATATTCTAGATATTCATTTTCTCGAGTTCTTAAATAACCAAATAAATTTTCAATCAGTAGTTTTTCATGTAGATCTATGTCCTCTATAGTTTGTACCCAATATTGTAAATATTCGTAATTTATCATTGATCTCTGAATATATCTATATCATCATATAAATCATATATGTCAAAATAAAGTTCATCTTCTATATTTTGTATAGTTAACTCAGTCCAACCTTGGGTTGTTATTTCTATTATTTCATATGTTACCAATTTGTTATAAATTTCTCTTTTTATATCAGTATTCAAGTTTTTTAGTATATAGAATATTAATATCTTAT
>CM064963.1:53271191-53324375 GCA_032847665.1 Solanum chilense | reverse complement strand
TACACAGGTACCCCCAATTGAGTCAGTTTCAGTCGTCCGAGAGTTTTTGGATGTGTTCCCTGCAGATCTTCCGGGTATGCCACCGGATAGGGATATTGACTTCTGTATTGACTTAGAACCGAGGACTCGTCCCATTTCTATACCCCCGTATAGAATGGCTCCCGCGGAGTTAAAAGAGTTAAAGGCCCAACTTCAGGAGTTGTTGAGCAAGGGCTTCATTAGACCAAGTGCATCTCCTTGGGGTGCTCCGGTGTTATTTGTGAAGAAGAAGGATGGGAGTTTCCGGATGTGCATAGATTACCGGCAGTTGAACAAGGTAACTATTGAGAACAAGTATCCCATTCCTCGTATTGATGACTTGTTCGATCAGTTACAAGGTGCTTGTGTCTTCTCTAAGATTGACTTGAGATCTGGTTATCATCAATTAAAAATACGGGCAACAGATGTGCCAAAGACTGCTTTTCGCACTAGGTATGGACATTACGAAGTTGTGGTAATGTCGTTTGGTCTTACGAATGCCCCTGCTGCTTTTATGAGTTTGATGAATGGGATTTTCAAGCCATATCTAGATCTCTTTGTGATCGTATTTATCGATGATATATTGATACACTCGAAGAGTAAGAAGGAACATGAGGAGCATTTGAGAGTGGTATTAGAGTTGTTGAGGAGGAAGAAGCTTTATGCCAAATTCTCCAAGTGTGAGTTTTGGCTAGATTCAGTGTCCTTCTTGGGACACGTGGTTTTCAAAGATGGAGTGATGGTGGATCCATCTAAGAGTGACACAGTGAAGAATTGGGTAAGGCCTACAAACGTGTCAGAAATAAGGAGCTTTGTTGGTTTAGCTATCTACTACCGACGATTCGTCAAGGGATTCTCTTCTATTGCGTCCCAATTGACGAACTTGACTAAGCAGAATGTTCCATTTGTATGGTCAGATGAATGTGAGGAAAGCTTTCAGAAGCTTAAGACTCTGTTGACTACAGCACCAATTCTTACCTTGCCAGTAGAGGGTAAAAACTTCATTGTTTATTGTGATGCATCCTATTCTGGTTTGGGTGCAGTGTTAATGCAAGAGAAGAATGTGATTGCTTATGCTTCGAGGCAATTAAAGGTGCATGAACGTAGCTATCCGACTCATGATTTGGAGTTGGCCGCGGTAGTATTTGTACTAAAGCAATGGAGACACTATTTGTATGGGGTTAAGTGTGAGGTCTATACGGATCATCGTAGCCTACAGTATGTGTTTACTCAGAAAGATTTGAACTCGAGACAGAGGAGATGGATGGAGCTACTGAAGGACTACGACATCACTATCTTATACCATCCGGGAAAAGCAAATGTTGTGGCAGATGAGTTGAGTAGAAAGGCGGGAAGCATGGGAAGTCTAGCTCATTTGCAAGTTTCTAGACGCCCGTTGGCGAGAGAAATCCAAAACTTGGCTAATGATTTTATGAGGCTAGAAGTGAATGAGAAGGGAGGATTTTTAGCTTGTGTGGAGGCAAAATCTTCTTTTCTTGACCAGATTAAGTGGAAACAGTTTGATGATGAAAAACTAAGGCGAATTCGGGATATGGTGTTGCGAGGAGAGGCTAAAGAAGCAATAGTTGATGAGGAAGGTGTTTTGAGAGATTCCTTGGAGAAGGTGAAAGATATTCAAGAAATGCTTTTAGCGGCTCAAAGTAGACAAAAGGAATATGCGGACCGGAAGGTTAGAGACTTAGAGTTCATGGAAGGTGAACAAGTCTTGTTGAAGGTTTCACCCATGAAGGGGGTGATGCGGTTTGGAAAAAGGGGTAAGTTGAGTCCAAGGTATATTGGACCATTTGAGGTATTTAAGTGAGTAGGGGAGGTGGCTTATGAATTAGCCTTGCCTCCAGGGCTGTCCGGAGTGCATCCGGTATTTCACGTGTCCATGTTGAAAAGATACCATGGGGATGGAAATTACATCATCCATTGGGATTCAGTTATACTCGATGAGAATTTGACTTATGAAGAGGAATCTATTGCTATCCTGAATAGAGAAGTTCGCAAGTTGAGGTCGAGAGAGATTGCATCCATCAAAGTTCAATGGAAAAATCGACCGGTTGAAGAGGCTACTTGGGAGAAGGAGGCAGATATGCGAGAAAAATACCCACATCTGTTTACAGATTCAAGTACTCCTTTTCGCCCTTGTTTTTCCTCTTTTGATCGTTCGGGGATGAACGATGGGTAAATTGGTATCTATTGTAACGACCTGTTTAGTCGTTTGGATAAAAAATTTTATTTTGGGAAAAACTGGCTGAATACGAAGGACACCACGACGGACCGTCGTGGGCACGACGGACCGTCGAGGGTGTCCCGTTCCCAAATACTTGGAATTATGAATTTGAGTGTTGAAAACTGAGTCTCTGAACTCTGTGACGGACCTGCAGGACGGACCGTCACAGTCACGACGGACCGTCTTGAGCCCCGTTTCAAAACACTTAGACTCTTGAGAAATTGGTGCTGGGAGCAACTCTCTGTCCGTCGTGACGGAAGTGCAGGACGGACCGTCGTATGCACGACGGACCGTCACAGATTCCTTGAAGGAATTTGAGTCCTTGACGAACCTGCGTGACGGACCGTCGCAGGCACGACGGACCGTCACAGGTTCCGTAATCCAGTCGGGGTCTGAATTCTGGCTATTTTTAAAAGGGTGTTTTGGACCATTACGGCTTTAATTTATAAAGTTAGTGGGTTAATGTTATTAGTTCAATTCCTTGGGGGTTGAAAGACTAACTTTGAGTAACTTGGTGGGTTGGTTTCATTACTTTTGAAACTTGAAATCTTGTGATTTAGGGTAAGAAGAGAGAAAGGTTGGAGGAAGAAAGAGAAGAGAAAGAGGAGAGAAAAGAGGCGCTTGAGAGATAAGGAGCAAGGATTTCTTGAAGACTTCTTGCTTGAACACAAATCCTTGGTGAAGGTAGGTTATGGTTTATGCTAATTGTAGTAAACTCTCAATAGCAAATGATATGTATTGGGTATTCTTGTAAATCCTTCTATATGCTTAATTGTATGATTTTATGAGTATGATTATATGTTTGTGATGAAATAAGCATGATGAAGCTTGTGAACCCTAAATATTGATGAAACCCTAATTTTACTTGTTATGAGAATTGTGATGCCTTAGTATAAAAGAAGGCTTGTTGAACTTTGTAGTGTTATTGTGATGCCTTAGTATAAAAGAAGGCTTGAGGAACTTTGTATTGTTATTGTGATGCCTTAGTATAAAGAAGGCTTGATGAACTATGTGTTGTGTTGATAATGTCTTAGTATGAAGACGGCTTGGTGAACTATGTGTTGTTATTGATAATGCCTTGGTATAAAGAAGGCTTGATGAACTATGTTGTGTTATTGATAATGCCTTGGTATAAAGAAGGCTTGATGAACTATGTTGTGTTATTGATGATGCCTTGGTATAAAGGAAGGCTCGATGAGTATGAGGATCGGAGTGCCACGTTCCGGCACAATGAATATGGATCGGAGTGCCACGTTCCGGCACAATGAATACGGATCGGAGTGCCACGTTCCGGCACAATGAATATGGATCGGAGTGCCACGTTCCGGCACAATGAATATGGATCGGAGTGCCACGTTCCGGCACAATGAATATGGATCGGAGTGCCACATTCCGGCACAATGATAGCCTTGGGAGGGATGTAAAGGAGCCATAGGTCACGGGTTCGATTCTCCCTTGAGGTTGCATGCCAATAAGAGGGGATTAAAAGAGCGAATGGCCGCCCATGGTAGAGTAAAGGAGCCATAGGTCAGGGGTTCGATTCTCCCTTGAGGTTGCATGCCAATAAGAGGGGATTAAAAGAGCGAATGGCCGCCCATGGTAGAGTAAAGGAGCCATAGGTCACGGGTTCGATTCTCCCTTGAGGCTGCATGCCAATAAGAGGGGATTAAAAGAGCGAATGGCCGCCCATGGCAGAGACAATACCTGAGAATGTGGATCGGGGTGCCACGTTCCGGTACCGGGATACAATATGGATCGGGGTGCCACGTTCCGGTACCGGGATAGAATATGGATCGGAGTGTCACGTACCGACACAAGAGGAAGAAAGATAATGAATCTTGAAAGATGTTAATATGCTATATCTAATGAACCTGTTTTTCCTTAATGAGTATGATGTTGAGGCTTGAGTCCTCCTGGATGAACTTGGTGATACTTATTGATGATTGTAGTATTTGTTGTTAATACATGTTGGGTATTATAGTTGGTTTGTGAGATTAACTGATATATACTGTTTTCTATTCTGAGTTGGCCGATGATACCTACTCAGTACGTGTGGTTGTACTAACTCCTACTTGTTTGTTTCTTTTCGTATTTGTGGAGTGCAGCCAGCTTGCCGTCATCTTCGACTCGACCGCGATTCTAGCCAGTCTTCACTGCACCGGATCTCAGGGTGAGCTATGCTTCTAGCTTGGACTGGATCTTCTTCTTCTCGTCTTGATGCCTTCCGGCATGGACTAGCTTTCATTTGTTTAACTTCTTAGGACACTCTTAGTTTCGTAATGTGATCATAGATGTTCTTGTGATGATGACTTCCGGATTTTGGGGATATTTAAAGTATTCGTTTTTCGTTATTGAGTTAAGTCTTCCGCGTTGTATTTTATTAATTATGTTTGGGTTTAGATTGGTTGGTTCGCTCACATAGGAGGGTCAATGTGGGTGCCAGTCGCGTCCCCGATTTGGGTCGTGACACATATAGACTCATACCATGCATATAATCACAACAAGTAGACATCATTACAATCTCATGCATAAGGATATAAATATAATCATATTCTTTAGAACACCTTCCTAGAATTTTCTTCAAGAGCTACGTGTGGACTGCATAGGTAAAGTATCATGCCCTCACCTACACTAAGCTACTTCCATTAGGTAATCCCAATTAAGGTCCATATTTTATTTCCATTGTCCATTTTACCTTAGGTAAACTATGGCATTACCCCAAACTAAGACCATGGGTACTAAACATGGAATTTGGTGTTGTAGAGCGTAACAACAAGGGAAGGTGCCCTACTGTGCCAAAGTAGAACATTAACATCATGCTAGCATATTAGATGATATCACTTGCTAGATCCTTTGGGGCAAGAATAGTTTATGGAACTTGAAGGCATATATGGAAACCCTCTTTATGCCAACAAGTCTTCACACATTGGAAAGGGACACCCCTCATCTAAGTTCACTCACTGCTTAGCTCAGTCCCCTTTATGGAAAGCAGTAATTAACATTACTTTATAAAATTAGGCCTTAGGAGCTGACTCGTCATATGCTTAGCTCATAAGTTATAGATGAGAGTTCAATAAACTAAATCAATGATCAATACTCACAATCCATACATGTTACAAATATAGGTCACTAGCTAAAGAGATCATATCCTAAACTAAATCATACTTTAATTGCCCTACAATTGAGATCATACGAAGTGCTCTACATTAACAATCAATAGAGGATAGAAGAACGTACATCAATCATTACCAAATATTCAAACATTGATCCAAATAGATGAATTACAAAAAAATTAATCATAAAAGAATCATTATACAATAAACATAAAGTCAAGATCACAATGCCGGTAATATAGGCAAATTTGATAATTGGAGGGAACACAGGTTCATCTTAAAATTGTATTTAAGTTAACATGAAAGCAGTATCTAATAATAAAATCATCATAATCATTCTTCTAAAATCGTTTTGAGAAAGAACCCATGGCTAGATTGAAAATAGGAAGTTGGATCAATATTTCTCTTTAATAACACTGGAAGGAACTCCATAGAAGAAAGGTTGACTAAGTATGAAGGATCAGCATACCTTACTGTAGGAGAACGACAACATATTCATGAAGAATCCAAGCTACAAGTTGTTCTTTAGCTTCATCTCGATGGAGGTTTCTAGAGAGGTTGTTTTGAGTGGGAAGGTCTAACTTTAAGAATGAATTTTGAATGGGTTTCTCATGTTATAAAAAAACATAATATACCAAAAATACCTAAATTAACCTCCTAGATTCAGGTTAGTGTGTAGGGTGAATTTCCCATTAACCATAAAATAAAATAGTGCGCCTGGCAGTTGAACTGCAGGTTGCATCGACAGAGCAACCTACGCCCTGTAGATTTATCGATGTTCCATTCTGCTGGCCGTCGTTTCGGTCTGAGGATTGAAATTGGTTTCTTTGTCACATAGATAACGATTCCCATCCATCGACACGGTGTCATAACACCTACTGTTCATCGTTTTCTAGGCGTAGGTAAACACTGCCAATGAAACGTCTAGGCAGACTTTGGGTCCTCCTTGAGGCCCTTTTGCAGGGCCCTTGGGGAGTCATACAAAAAGTTTTGCTACATAAATATATTTGTTAACATGTAAGGGACCTAAAATATCATTTTCAACCAAAACAAACACATAAAACATGTCAAGACACACCAAGACCACATAGACATCTCAAGGCTAACTTTCTAACGTCATCGGATGTTTGAACTCAAATTAAGTATGCATACAGTAAAGCACTTATTCAAAATATTTTAAACCTTGTAAGTCACATGTAATGCTATTAGAATCTTAATTCATTTTGAAGGTCCTTAGAATATACCCCACTCTGGAAGATTCATCCTCGAATGGAACTTAGAAGACTTTAAATACATCAAGAACTTTAATAACTCATAGAGCAGCACACAACATTCATAAAATTTTCATATAGAAGTTAATTCACCAAAATTACAAGGAACACAAACTTCAAACCATTTAGCACTCAATGCAATACAAGCAAGCAAAAAACTTATTCACTCACTTCTTAATGCATCAAACACATAGGCTCTTGTCATGTTCATAAGAGTTAAATCCTTCTCCTTTTCCTAAAATGGACTTTACATTTAAATTCATTAAGAACTCATTATGCAACAAAATTTAAGAAACATTTAGGCAGATTCAAGAACACCCAAGAAGCAATTTGGCACCCACACTTCAATGCACATTAACTTAAGTCATGTACGTTAACAAAGGATTCTTACTAGTTAGACATAATTCCACGAGGTCCATACTCAAACATACCATGCTTAGTTATTTTTAAGAGGAACGTCCTTACCATAAACACGCTTACAAGTCTCAAGATTTCAAACCCAAGCATGTCACAAATGTCAATTGATTTTAAATGAGAAGTTCTCAACCTTTTAACCAAATCATGATCAAAATTTCTTACTAGTGATGTCAAGATGGTAAGTCACACCACACACATTACAACCATAGGCAGTCATTTTGCATAGATTTCAATTTCTAGCATAACACTATCTTTCATAAACATGCATCACTTAGAGAATTTCATAAAATTTAGAGGAACATACAAGGACATTGTCTAAACATACCTTTACTCCTCAAGAATGAGTATACATTAATACTCCCCAAATCATAAAAGTCACATAATTTTCAAAAGACTCATCATTTTTTATTTTAAGGAGACTCAATTTCTCATTGAAGGCTTAGAACACAACACATTTAAAGTGACATAAATATGTTTCTTACCTTATCTAATGAAGTTAAATGAACAACTAAGTTTTCAAGATGCACAATTAACATGAGAAAACATGAATATTATCACAAATCCTTTTTCTTGCAATTTAGAATCTCAAATATATGCTTAACGTAGAGTCATTTAAGACATACCGAACACTTTGAGAACATGCAACTCATATTTTAATCATAGACTAATATCATGAAAAAGGTTCTACGAACTCTTTAGTTTCAACCTAAATTAAGGATAGAAGGACAAGATACAAATATCTTTAACCTTACTACTCACATAACAATCCCCTAAATAGGGTAAATCCCCTTAAGAGCAACTTAACCCTACACCAAGAGGTTCTTCGCTTATCAACCATCATCATCATAACATAAAGGTGATTCCCAACCTTAAAAGGGTTTAGAGTAACTCAACATAGGGACATAAAGGAAACATAAAATGTTACCACTTAGAAATAGTACCTTCACTTCGAGGATCAAGTTTATACAATAGACTGCAATCCACGCAAGCGAACTATGAGACATTACACACATAATAAGGCAACATGCATATTTAGCTATTTACCACACTTTTTCAAAGAATTTAAAGTCTAAAAAATATCATAAAACTATAATCATGCAAAATAATAAAGCAACTTATAATCCAAAAAGGAAGCTCAATTCAATTATTAGAACTTTTTATATAAGCTATAACCTTATAATGACATAAATCTTCACATCACATGCCATTTCTCCTAAATCACATGTATAGCCATAAGTTGAATCACATAATAAAAACATTCCAAAATTCACCTTAATACATACTCCTCAAACCATAAATCCATGATAAACATCGAAACTCCCCTTTTCTCCCACAAGCATAGAGATATCATCTCATCCAGGAAATCACATCTAAAAGACCACCGAACAACAAAACAAATGAAAGATATTTTCTAGAGTTAAGTTTTATGTCACGACATGAAATTGAAGAAGAAGGGAAACAACATCGTCTTATAGCCTCGTGATCATAGATGTGTTGCGACTCAACATCGATGAACGAGACTCTACTAGAACTGGAAATTTGAGACCTTTAGACCCTCAAACCAATTTAATAACCTCATGCTCGGATACCACGTTTTCACGACCCAGAAGCACACCCTAAAAATAACATGGTGTAATTTACCTCTCGGAGGTCTTACACAACCTCATAGTTATCAGTCATCGCAATATTATTGGTAAATTTAGCGGAAAATTTAAAACTTTCGTAGACCCTCATATGCTAGAAACATCACATCAATTATTTATGAAATACTATAAGTGCATTGTTAGACTCTAAGTCTCTTTGCCATCTTAGACTCAACATCATTAGAGCACATTAGGGACACATAATAGAGAACTAATCTAATACATGATTTTAACATAAACTTTAGACAAGACATCCTTGAATTTGAAGGATTCCTTTCTTTGGGATTGGGAAACACATATCAAGCCCTTCACTATAGATACATGCTTTAAGCATCCATAACCTAAACTTTGTGAAAAAAGTAAAAGGAGAATGGTGTTAGTATAAGAATAAAATATGGGAAACATGCAAAATATGCATTGAAAAAAGGACATTTACTTTGAAACCGTGCATCATGCCTTTTAGTGAAAACATCATAAAACCTTGATACAATAAGGATTATACCATTCAGAAACTTATGCGCATATTCAATAGTAAAAAAATCACATAAACCACCTATTGAATTTAAGGCACAATTGGAAACACATTAGATACCGTAAGTTTATTTCCCTTTTACAGTAAATTCTCTTTATGCTTAATTCCTTACTCACCAAGTAACCCTGTACTGATTCTTTGTTCAATGTATGTATAATGTCTCATTACACTACACAAAATCAAACATCACCTTAAGGACACTAGGTAAACATACATACAACCTTCATTATTCACCAAGATATATACATATACATAAAGGATTATCATATCATTACAACATAAGCATCACATATAACTCAATGTAATGCATGAACTTCATATAATACTTTTAATTGGTTTCTTTAGATATTATATTAAGTGTATAATTATGCCGACCCATCAAAGGGGAGTCATCACACCTACTGGCCCTTGTTTCCTAAGCGTAGGTAGACACTGCCAAGGCAGTATAAAGGTAGACTATGAGACCTTCTTGAGGGACTTTTGCAGGGCCCTTTGGGAGTCCTACCCGAACGTTTATAACATTAATACACACATTAACATGTTAGGGACCTTCCATATTAGTTTCAACCAAAATTAACACGTAAAACATGTCGAGACACACCAAGACACATATGCACATCTCAAGACTTACTCTCTAACGTTATCAGACATTTGACCTCCAATTGACTTAAAATTAAATTTATATATTGTAAAGAACTTACATAAAATATTTTAAACCTTCTTAGGCAAATTTGATGCTATTATCACCTTAAATTATTTTTAGGGTTTTTACAATATCCCCCACTTCGTTCTCAAATAACACTTGGAACACTTTAAACACATCAATGAATTCAATAACTCATAGAGCAGCACAAAACATTCATATCATATTCATGTAGAAGTGAATGCACAAAAATTACTAGGAACACAAAATTCAAACCACTTAGCACTCAATGTAACACAAGCAAGCAAAAACCTTATTCACTCACACCTTGATGCATCTAACACATAGGATCCTGTCATGCTCATAGGAGGAACATCATTTTCCTAATCATAACATGGAATTTACATTCCAATTCATTAAAATTTCATTATCCAACCACATTTCAGTAACACTTAGGAAGATTCAACAACACTTAAGAAACAATTTGGCATCCACAGTTCAATGCATATTGAATTAACTCAAGTAGGTCATCAATGGATTCTTATTAGTTAGGAATAATTCAATGAAAGCCATACTCAACCATTCCATGTTTTGGTATGTTTAGGGAGGAATGTCCTTATCCTAAACACACTTACAAATCTCATGAGTTCACACCCTATAACAGTTCGAAAATCTAAAACGTGTTCTAGAGCCTAACATAGGTGTAGAAAGGTTTTGAGACTATCTAAAGTCAATAATAATGAATATAAGTCATTAAGGATGTTTAGAAATCAAAACATCCAAGAACGTCCATGACGTCAGAAACTAGTTCAATGAGGTACCAGCGTGCCTTAGCCTGTTTCACTAGCTTTTATGAGTCGGAAAATAATGAATTTTTGTGGAAGGGTATATAACAGATATTAGAGTTAGATCATATTCCAAACTTTTGTTAAGGAATATGCAATAATAATCCAAGGTCCCTTGAAAAGGACCCTTGCAAAGGTGGCAAAAGTTGTTAAGAGATATTGTCCGCAGACGGAGGTCATTGACGAGGAGTGGTCGAATCGACGGGGCATCGATGGATACATAGTCAATTTGGCAAAAGGTTGTTTTGAATAGTTTCTTAACTCATCGACGGATGTGCAGCACGAAGATGCAGAATGACCGTCGATGGACACACGATCCTTTTATCGTGGTGTCGTCTATGAGGGGTCTATTTTGCTGCTCATTTTTATTTAAGTCAATTAATTATTTTTCCTAGTTAAGAGGTTACTTAGTTGTTAGGGGACGTTTATTATGTTAGTTAACCACCTATATAAATCACCTAAGCTAATAAGACTAACCTTATCTCACATAATTAACAAACGCAAAACTCTCTTCCTTCTCTCTTCTTTCTCTCTCTAGTTGAAGAATTCCATTGAAGACCAAGATAGGGGTTTATTCAGGGATGAAAAGGGTTGGATTTCTCCATCAATCTTAATCAATTAGTATGTACGGGATTCCTTTCACCTCTGAGACCTCTTTCCTTAAAGGGTTCCATCAAATTGATTTCAAAAGTTGAGTTTTCAAGTGGGTTATTGTCCAATACGAAATTGATTTTATGGATTACTTTGATTATGATTTCATTTGGATATTATGAATATATTGAAATGTATTTTAGATCAATTACGTTATATCTTTATTGATTGGTGTAGTTAGATGAAGATGACCTATGCGCCTTAACCCTAGGTTGTGATCTTAATATGAATTGAGTAATGTTGGCTCAATTGAATTGGTCATTAGTTTAATTACTAATATACAATTCTTTATGAAAGTGATGGAGACTCTTTATTGTACTACTATATTCAAAAGTTCATTTAGATAGGGTATGTTAGGACTTGTCCCAATCATCGGCATACCCTAGGTTATGAGTTCATTGAGTTACATCTTGTCCACTCAATCGTTAACATGTATTTGGCTTGCAAGAAACATCATAATTTGCATTGACCATAAAAGATTAGTATGACTTAGACATTATCCACTCTATATCATATTTTGGAAATAATATTGCTATCAAATTTATTGGAATAAACCAAAAATTAACTAAACATATGTCATGAGATATCATTAGCCAAGCCAATTAACATAATTCATATACTATAGTAATCTCATCATTTTAAGCAAGCCAATTTTTAACAGTTTCATCTTCTCAAACTCAATTGGGCATTAAAACATTTCTTATCTAATGGAAATAATACTTTAATCACATGGATCTAATCTATAGGTCTCATTCGACATTATCAAATCATAGAACCCTAAACATAATGATCAATTAGAACCACATATCAACAACATGCTCGAGATTTTCATTATTACATACTACTAGAATGGAAGAACGGAGAACTAGGGAGATAAATGTTTGACAATGTCATTGGGAACAACACTTATTTTGATTTTGTTGAATTCAAAACTTTTGAAAAGCCTCATGGGAAAGGGAATCAAAGAGACAAAACCTATATATTACGATAGAATTGAATATATGAAGATCACCATGTACTTTGCACAAAAGTATCTTGAAGAATAACCTTGAAGTCTCCTAAAGAGAATCGAGAGAATGTTTCTATTTTTTCCTATGTTTGTTCACAGTTTTGAAGTCGTGAGTGTCTACTAGATAAACGTTAGTCAAGGTCTTAGGAACTGAATATTGACTAATTCAACTTAGTTTATTAACTCAATTAAATAAATCAATTATCTAATTACCAAAATGCCTCTCGTAAATTGACTAAAAATAAAAGAGCATTTGACTTTGCAAAATCTGAAAATTTGCTAAGGGTTGGGCTTTGGACAAAAAATTTAAATTAATTAATTAAGTTACTAATTTAATTAATTATGTGACCTAGGTTAATTACTAAAGTAACCCTAAGTCACTAGGACCATAACCTACCATTCAGGACCGTCCTAGGTTAGGTACTAGGATATTTCTTTTGTTAGTTATTCGGCTAGTGTCACCCAGTTAGGTCTTAGGATTTTGGGCACACTAGTTAGTTTATGTTAGTTAGTCCTAGGTTAGTTAGCTAGTTAGGTAAGTTAGTTAGAACCTAGGACTTTTTAGGAAGATATGCCCCATGTAGCTTGTCCAATACGCACGCCTGCCCACTAACCGCCCTAACCAAATTCAGTTGGGGTTTGGTCGCTTGGTCTCTTGCACATGTGCTTGCACATGTGTTATTGGACATTTCTTGTCAAAGGAACCTCACTATGTCCTTGGGCACTTGTTAATCTACATGATCATTTTAAATGATCATATGCTATGGTACCTTAGCTTGACACTTTGATACCTCGTACATAATGTGTGTAATATGAAGTAAAAAGTTTTAGCTTAGGGTCTTCACTGGAGGTCTAATTCCTAAACAAGCTTGGATTGGAGCATTGGAACATCAAAATATATGTTAATACATAGAAATTTGCTAACACACTTAATCAAATATTCTCTAACATGCCCAATATTACTCAATGTTGGGCATTGGGATACCTATGTACCCAATACATATTCTTAAAACCTATTAGACCCTTCACTTGACAAGTATATTTTCTTGAATATTACAGTAACACATTGGAAATGCCATGACTTAGACTAGAGCTTAATTCATAAAATACTGTTTAAATGATGTTTCCATACCTATATTATTGTAATTAACACATTTGGAAAAGGTAAGAGACAAAACAACTAAGAAAGACCTTGATGTCTGGAAACTAGCTAATTTCAACTAGTTGACATTACTATGTTTGGTGAATGTTTTGAGATGTCAAATGAAGTCCGTATTTATTTTTAGGTGACCATGGTTAGGTAGTACTTTGTAAAAAGGTTCCAAACATCTGGTAATGACACCACAAGGACCACGAGAAGGGTCCTTGGGGAGGACCAAAACATGCATGGGCAGTCTGCCTGGCAGCGTACGAGCACATAGATATGAGGATATAGTGCGCAACGCGCAAGGAACACGGGGTGTTGTGACTCAAGATTTGAGAGGAAACCTCACGACGAGAGGCTGACACTTACATCACTGCCTCAACTCAAAATTCAATAAAAATGACGGGATTTGGTCTCGCGACGCGCAGCTACTTCCCATAATTGTTAAAGTCGTATTTTTTGTATTAAAAATTATTAAAAAGACCCATTTAAGTGGAGGGTATTTTGGGTAATTCAAGGAACGACTATATATTTATATTAAGTCTGTTTTAGACCACTTTTACACGTCCCAAACCAAATCAAATGAAAATTCTCTCAGCTCTCCCAAGAACGCTTTCTTTTCCAAACTCCATTGAAAAACTAGAAAACAAAATGAAGAAGACGAAGACTTCAATTTTTTCACTCTTGGGATTCCTTTACCTAAGATGTCCTTTCAAGATAAGTTTTCAAGAACATAAAACACAAGGGTTTTTACTCTACAATACGGGTTTTCTTCCTAACACTAGGTTTATGATTTTCAATGAAAAGTAATTGTTTTCTATGGTATCTTTCACAAGAATTATTGAATATATATTAATAATGAAATGTCGTGTGTTTCATGATATTTCTTTTATTTATGATTTTGAATGGGTTATTTCTACTACTTGACAATGTGAAAACGTAGGGATTGGAACTAAGACTAGAATGAACTCTTAAATGACCCTTGCCCTTTACCCTACTTTATTCATTGATCTTGTATATGATGTGAAGAGTTGTTCATGATTATGATATTTATTATTTTAAAATGTTATGGTTATGCATGTTTTAAGTTTAATTAAGTTCTTGAATAAGGTCCTTGAAAATAAGAGGTAAGTCTTCTAAAGTTGTGATTACTCTTCCATGTTTAAGCTAGCCTATAAATCATGATGATATGTTCCGAAAGAATGTATGATGTAGCTATGTTGATATGATGGGCTATGAACATGTTATTTATGAGATCATGAAAGGAACACGATAAATACAAGATACAATATTCTCTTGTATGCTTTCCACAAGATGATTATGTAGTGTTAATATCACATACGAAGGGTTATGATAAAAGGAAATTCTCATATAATCACAAAGATATCATGATAACATCTATACAAGGATTTAATTTCCTATGACCTATGATAAGTTTTTGATAAAAGAAAACTTAAAGCTTATTTCAACAAAGCGACTTAAGCTAATCACAGATGAACTAGATATGAGAGGTGTCCCTTCCCTATCGGGAAGGTAGGGTCACAATGACTCTCATGAGATTGAGGCTGCCATGTAATAATGAAGTATGGGTCTCTAATATATCACCTAGTTCTTGAATTATGGTCCCACCATTGGATACTAGCTTGTGGATCCATCTAAAAAGCTACGTCATGTTAGGTTCTTCTTTGGCCGATATATAATCTTTTTTTCGGTGTGTGGTTTAATGACACCACATTCCAGGTTTAGTTCACATGGTCTATGTAAGTTAAGGCGAATTTTCCCTCATGTAAAATGAAAGACAAGTAAATGAATGTTGAATAGGGTGACTTGAGGAGTCTTCTTAGTAGATGTAGGGGTATTGGAATCTACCTAAACATTGCACAAGTTGACTCTAATGGAAGTCCTAGGACATTGTTCTTATGTAATATTATAACATGAAAGGTATATGTTTATGATATATGATGTTGATCTTATATGATGTTGGTCATTATGATGAATATTTTTTTGGGTTATATTTCTATATGAAGTAATGAATAATTTATGTTACAAGTTAAATAAAGCAAAGTTTTACCCATTGTTTCCAATCCTATGTACTTAGTTTTTTGGGGTTATGGGGCTTCACATTACCATTGCACTTGTAGGTTGGGGATGAGACCTTTGGTAAGTGGCTCTGTATGTTATGTTATATGATCTATTAAATATGAAAAGTTATCATGACTATGTCATAATATGTATTTAATTTTGATCATGCCCTATGTTAATGGAATCCTTGACTAGTATATGTTCTGTGGAATGTGCATCAATGATGTTCACATGGCTTAGCATGTTTTCTAACGAATCAATAAATGATCATTTTTCATGCATGTCCTCATGTATAATGTGCACATACCCATACATAGTACATGTGGCGTACTATCCATTACTTTATATTACTACAATTGTAGGTTCCGGCCATTGAAGTTTAAGGCGGTCGATTAGAAGAAGCTTGGAACTCTTTCTCCAAGTCTTGGTAGGTCCTCATGTTCAGGACACTATCATTAATTTTCCAGCTTATGAAGACTTTAGTAGATATTATGAATATCTTATACCCATCATATTTCTTTGGATTCTTTTATATTAAAGCTTATATGGCATATTAACTATGTATTGGCTAAGTCCAGATTTACACTCTTTAGTCGGTTTAATATATGTGAGACTATTTCTTAGAACATCGTATGGTTTATGAATACTAAGTATGAAGTTTAAGTATCCTTCAAATAGAATTATAAAAGTTTATAATTTTTCCTCAATTTTTACTTATCACATGTTATGACGAATGCTAAGTGCTTGTCTATGTCCTCTAAGAGGACGACGACCCCGGTCGCATCCGGGGCATGCTATCCGGGTGTGACAAACTTTGTATCAGAGCGTGAGGTTGAATATCCTTAGGATCAATGTCTCACTAAACCACGTTACCTAGTTTATTGTTCATGGTTGTGAAGAGCACCACAATTACGGGTGAGAGGCTATGTGATGACTATGAAACTTCTCTTTTCTTGATACTCCTATGTCGTGCCCATAGAACTTTTACACTTTGTATCTTTTAGCACATAATTCCTTTCTTGAAAGATTCTTTCTAAAGGTACAAAGATATGCTAAGGTAGAGGAATTCATCAACCTTCATCAAGGAGGTATGAGTGTTAAAGAATACTCCTTAAAATTCATTAAGATTTCAATATATACTTCTTCTTTGGTTTCCAATTCTAGGGATGAATGAGATGTTATGTAACGAGCTTGTCAAAAGAACATGAAAAAGAATGTCACGCAGCCATGCTTCATGACAATACAGATCTTTCTAAGTTGACGGTTCATGCTCAACAAGTTAAGAAAAGTAGTCTAAGGAAGAGGATAGGGAATCTAAGAGGCAAAGTTATTTGAAAGTTGTGCTTCTATGAGTAGGCGTGATGTACAAGACAAGACTAAGTTTAGGGAAAGGTTTTCAAATCAGGTTCCTGCTAATTTCTCATAGAATCGCAATGATAGAGGTTCTAATCCTAAACCTCAAAAGGGGAGAAATGTTGATCCACCAAAAGAGAGGCTATCTTGTGGTAAGTGTGGCAAGAACCATGCGGGTGAATGTCTTGTTGGGACTAATAGTTGCTATGGTTGTTGAAAAAGTTGTCATATGGTGAAAGATTGTCCTAATGTGAGAATCCAAGACAAAAGGAACGGTCAAGCTCAACCAAGACGTCCTTTATATGAAGATCAAAAAAGGAATTGTTTCTATGCACTCAAGGCTAGGGGTGAACAAGAAGTCTCTCCCGACGTAGTGACGGGTATGTTACATGTTTTCTATGTTAAATTCTATGCATTGCTTTATACAGGTGCTAATATTTATTTTGTTACACCTTTCGTATCTTTGAAGCTTGATGTACTTCTTGGTGTTCTGATTGAACCTTTTTAGGTTTGTACCCCAATGGGTGACAATGTAGTTGCAAAAAGAGTCTATAGTAAATGTCATGTAGTGCTGCCCAATAGAGTTACTCTTTTTAATTTTGTAGAACTTTGCATGTTTGATTTTGATATTAACTTGGGTATGGATTGGCTTTATAATTGTTTTGCTTCCATAAATTGTAGAACAAGGGTAGTGAAATTTCAATTCCCTAATGAACCTATTCTAGAGTGGAAGGGGTGAAATTTATTCCAAGGGGTCAAATACTTTCTTTTTTTAAGGCTTGTAAGATGGTAGTCAAGGGTTGTCTATATCATGTGGTAAGAGTTAAGGACCTAGAATGTGAAACTCCTTCTATTGAGTCAGTCACTGTAGTGAGAGAATTCCCATAGGTTTTTCAGAATGACCTTGGAGGAGTTCTTTCCAAACTGGAAATTGACTTTGGAATTGATTTGTTATCGGATACGAATCTAATTTCAATTCCTCCATATAGGATGGCTCCAGTTGAATTGATAGAGTTGAAGCTCCAACTCAAATATTTACTAGATAAGGGTTTCATTCAATTTAGTATATCTCCATGGGGTTCTCCATTCCTATTTATTAAGAAGAAGGATGGTTCTCTTAAAATATGCATTGATTATCGCAAACTCAATAAGGGCACGGTAAAGAACAAGTACCCTCTCCGTTGGATTGATGATCTATTTGATTAGCCCCAAGGTGCTACTTACTTTTCCAAGATTGACTTAAGGTCGGGATATTACCAACATAGGATGATAGCTGAAGACATTCCCAAGACAGCTTTCTGACCTACGTATGGTCATTATGAATTCCCAGTTATGTCTTTTAGGTTCACGAATGCCCCGACGGAGTTCATGGACCTAATGAATAGATTATTCTAAGATAACCTCGACTAATTTTTTATTGTGTTCCTTGTTGATATTCTGATATACTCCAAGAATGAAGATGAGAATAAGAGTTACTCAAGGTTGGCCTTGCAAGTCCTCATAAAATACCAACTTTATGAAAAATATAGCAAGTGTGAATTTTTGTTATGGTCGGCTGCTTTTAATTGCAAAATTATCTCTGGTGATGGTGTAGAGGTTGATCCAAAGAAGACGGATGCGGTCAGAAATTGTCATAGACTTTTGACTCCGACCGACATAAGAAGTTTCTTGGGTCTAGCCAGCTATTGTAGAAGATTTGTTGATGGATTTTCGTCCATTACTTCTCCTTTGACAGCTTTGACCCAAAATAAGGTCAAGTTTAAGATGTCGAAAGCTCATGAGAAAGGTTTTAAAGAGTTGAAAGAGAGGCTTACCTTCACTCAGGTTTTGACCTTCCAAGAGGGCAATGAAGGCTTTGTAGTGTATTGTGATGCTTCCTGAGTGGGCTTGGGATGTGTCCTCATGCAGCATGGAAAGGTGATTGCTTATACTTTTAAGAAACTAAAAGTTCATGAGAAGAATTACCCAGCTCATGATCTTGAGTTAGCCAATGTAGTTTTTGCTTTGAATATATGGAGATACTACTTGTATGGTGTGCATGTTTATGTTTATACTGACCATAAAAGTCTTCAATTTGTGTTTACGCAAAAGGATTTAAATCTCCGACAGATAAGATGGTTAGAATTGTTGAAAAAGATTATGACATGAGTTTCCTTTACCAACCTGGTAAAGCAAATTTAGTTGTGGATGCTTTTAGTCGAATGATTATGGGTAGTTTGTCTCATGTGGAAGAGGAGACTAAACAACTTGTGAAATATGTTCATAGGTTGGCTCACTTAGGTTTGAGGTTAGAAGATTCTCCAAATGGTGGTTTCATGGTCCATAAGTCCGACTCATCATTATTGGTAAAGTTGAAATCTAAGCAACACCTAGATCCTATATTCATGGAGATGAAGGAATCGGTACTTGGTAAATTTAATGGTTCATTCTCCCAAATGGAGGATGGTGTTCTTAGGTACCAAGGGATATTATGTGTACCTGATGTTGAGGATTTGAGAAAATAGATTCTGGAATAAGCTCATGGTTCTCGCTATTCTATACATCCGGGTGCCACAAAAATGTATCATGACCTTAGAGAGGTCTATTTTTGGTATGGTTTAAAGAAGGGCATAATAGAGTTTTTTCCTAAGTGTCCAAACTGCCAAGAAGTTATAACTGAGCATCTCAAACAGCGTGGGTTAACCCAAATAATGGATGTTCCTACATGGAAGTTGAAGCCATAAATATGGACTTTATTGTTGTGTTGCCTCGAACACGAAAGTAAAATGATTCTATATGGGTTATTGTGGTTAGGTTGACCAAATCTTCCCACTTTATTACTGTTAAATCTACTTACCAAACTGAAGACTATGCAAGGATCTATGTTAATGAGATTGTGAGGCTTCATGGGATTCCTTTGTCAATCATTACTGATAGAAGTGCCCGATTCACTTCTCGTTTTTGGAAGACTATTCAAAAGGGTGTAGGTACTCAAATGATACTTAGTATCCCTTTTCATCCTCACACTAATGGTCAAGCGGAATGTACATTTCAAACCCTTGAAGAGATGTTAAGAGCTTGTGTCATTGATTTCAAGGGAAGTTGGGATTATCCCTTACCTTTGATCGAGTTCTCTTGCAGCAATAGCTATCATTCAAGCATTTCCATGGCACCTTTGGAAGATCTTTATGGTAGAAGGTGTAGATATCAAGTTGTATGGTTTGAGGTTGGTGAGTCCTCACTCCTTTTGTCCAGAGATTATCTATGAAGCAATAGCGAATGTATGAATTATAAGAGATAGATTGAAGACAGCCTATAGTCGGCAAAAGTCCTATGCTGACAATAAAAGAAGAGATCTTGAGTTTGAAATTGGTGTTCATGTCTACTTGAAGATTTCACATATGAAAGGGGTGATCAGGTTTTGCAATAAGGGGGAAGTCAAGTGCCCGGTATGTTTGTCCCTATGAGGTTTTGCAATTAAATTGAAGGTTGCCTATGTGTTGAAACTACCTAGTGAACTAGCTTCAGTTCATCCGATGTTTCATGTGTCTATGCTCAAGAAATGCATAGGTTACCCAGTGTCTATTCTAACTATTAAAGGTTTAGGGGTGAATTAGAATCTCTACTATGAAGAGGTTTCGGTTGAGATCCTAGATTTCAAAGTAAAGAAGTTGAGAAACAAGGAGGTGGCCTCTGTAAAAATTCTATGGAGGGAACATCTAATTGAGGGCACAACATGGGAGTCTAAAGCCGACATGAAGTCCTACTACCCTCATCTCTTTATTCCTTAAGATTAGAGATTTATCTAAATTGAGAAAGTAATGCGTGATCATGAAAATCGACTTGTTTTCTAAATAGACGCATGTTTGGTAAAAGTTGTACCAACTATTGTTTTAGCAATAAAAATGCCTTCATACACTATTCTTGTACCTACATGAAACATGTATGCAAATGTTTTCTTGAGATTTTTTTGTTTTGTTGCAATCTTGAGAAGAATGATAGCATGGTAACTCATTGATACATTTTGAGCTTATCATAAGGTCGAGAAGGAATTTTCTCACTATGTGTAATGAATATGGAGCTCTTATATGTTGTGTATCATGCATTGCGTGATATGTGTAATGTTATGGTATGTGTTGTAGGGAGTTGTGAGATACTCGTATATAGTGACTCATTATATTTTTTGTTGTTGTTGATTGGTTGTGTGCTAGTATTGAGTCTATTGCTACCCTCCAAAATATTTTAGTGACATTTAGGGACAAATCATCCTAAGGACGGGATAACGGAACACTCCGGAATTTCCATGACTTAGAATAGAGATTAATACATCAAATAATGTTTAAAATGATTTTTCCCGATATACATTAATGTAATATAATCATTTGGGAAAGGTTAGAGCCAAAACAACTAAGAAAGACCTTGATGTACGGAAACTAGCTAATTTCAACTATTTGACGTCCCGATGTTTTGAGGATTTTTTAGGATGCCAAATGAAGTCCAAAACTTGTAAATTGACGTACATTATGTAGAATGTTGTACAAAGGTTCCAAACGTCCAGTAACCACACCCTAAGGACCACCTGAAGGGTCCTTGGGGAGGACCCAAACATGCATGGGCAGTCTGCGTTTAAACCTGTGAGCAGGCAATTATGGGGCTATGGTGGGCGACGCGCAAGGAACACGAGGTTTTTCTTCCTCAATATTTGAGTGGAAACTTGCGATGCGAGGATGACATGTACCTCTATTCCTCAATTAAAAATTCAAGAAAAATTATGCGATTTGCCCCCCCAGATGCGCAGCTACTTCCCAGAATCATTAAAGTCGTATTCTTGGTAATTTAACTTATTAAAAAGATCCATTTAAAAGGAGGGTCTTTTGGGTAATTAATTGGACGACTAAATATTGATGTTAATCCAGTTTTAGACAACTTTTACACGTCCCAAACAAAATCAAATGAAAATTCTTTCATCTCTTTCAAGAACGCTTTCTTTTCCAAACTCCATTGCAGAACAAGAAAAGCTAGCATGTGTAATTCAAGAACTAAAGAAATACAAAGCTAGGGTTCTCAAATTCATGCAATAATTTGAGTAATAACATGGTAATATTATTTGGAACATATATTTAATTAATTCATAAAGTTTTTCTGAAGTTATATAATCCGTAGGTCTAAGCATGATATGGGAATCAAGAATCTAACTGAAAACTAGGGACCTAATGGGTGAAAGGAACCCAATAGTGAAATCCCACAAACCTGGTGTTGGAATCCACGAAAAAATTCTTAAGTTTTGGGGCTGGATTGTTGGAGCTTCTTGCGTTCTTGAACTATAGTTCTTGAGCTTTTTCTCCTCTCTTACTTCTAATTTTCTAAGTTTTGATATAATAATTTGACTTATATATGTATTAGTTATGTTTCTAGGCTTAAATTTAATAAAATATGATGATTTACGGTCAAAAAGACGTAACAAAGGGTTTAAGCAAAGTGGGAAAGGTCCAAAAGACCCTTGGGAAAGTTGTTGTTGGACCAAACGACGGCCAAGAAAGACTGTCTGTTGTTTGACCGATGGTTCATCAGTTGATCCGTCGATTGGGCCTGTTTGACAGGCCTTTACTAACACGGGTTAGTGGAAATTGAGAGATAATTCAATTATATATATGTGGGGTAGGCAATGGGACACCTAATTCATTTTGTGCTAAGACTTATGACCATTTGAAGTTGGCCCAACTGCATTTTCCCTTAACTGTCTGCAAATTTTCCACCTACGAACCGTGCTGGTCATCCGTAGCTGTTGTCAGATAGTGGGTGAAGGGAGTATTGAAGACGGTCACGGACTACGAACCATCGTCTTGCCTACGGACCGTAAGTCCGTCCGTCGTCCAAGACTTAACCAATTTTTATGGGATTTATTTTTTGGGAGTTTCTGATCCCATCAACGGTTGTGCACGACATACCGTGGGTCAGGCTACGGTCCGTCGATGCCACTGTTTGTTGCACTTGTAGATTTTTTTCTGTAAAGCTTGTTTTTGGACTATTTTGGCTACGGGGTGTTATATTTAATGAAATAGTCATCATAACTACTAGGTGTGGCTCTTCTTTCTACTTGGGTACGGACCCTTGCTAGACTATTAGGCTCAATTTGCATATCCACTTGGAGTCAGAGATATACCTAAAGGTATACTTGTCAAGCCTAGCTCAACCTTCTCTCATGTAGGGATGTCCTAGACAATCTCCATGCTCAAGTGAACTCTATCACTTTCAATCAATCCTCCTAAATCTACAGATAACATAACCATCCCAAGGTTCATTATTCATCAATTCATTTTATCTTCATTCATAAGAGATTTTTGGATCTTCTAGTGTTATCTTTCTTCTCGCATTCTTCAATTCTAGGAGAATATAGCCATAATTCATTCTTAAAGGTTCAATTCCATCATGACCAATCTTAATCAATCAATTTCTATGATCAAATAATATAGACTACAATCAAGTTAAGATGCATCAACCCAACTCCTTCATCTAGCCTCTAATTTCTATGATCACCATTATCACCTTCAAATTCAATTACTATAATTCATAATAAAAACTCCATAAAAATTGTATATAAAAACTATATAATCATAAATTAATTTTACCCACTCTATTGGGATAACAAACTCAGCTTACCCACAATGCAATCAGAACCCTCACTTTTTTGGGCTTCTTTGGAATGTCAATTGTAGGGAAACTAGGGGGGCTTTATGGATGAAAATAATACATGAAAAAATAATATTTACATACATTATATTAGATTCTTAAACTCAGATTGAAACCATGGTTAAATTGGTCCTAAAAGTAGCCTCAAATTTCTCTTCTTCTCCAATGGTTGTTTTGGGAAAATTTTTGGAGAGAAAGGTTTTTGATTTGGAGTCTAGTGTATTACTGTCTATTGTGCTGCTTAAATACTCTTCAAATACCTATAATAACTTCATATAATTAAAACCTAAAGCTCCCAAATGACCCCTGCACTTATTGGACAAATTAACAAACTCAAATTTAACTTAAAATGAAGCAATGAAATCTTGGAGTTTACGGCGCATCGCGGAGACACTTCCAAATCTTATTTTTTTCAAAAATTCTTTGACTGAATGGTTCGCGAAATCCCCGTGTATTAGGAAAAAAAATTTCCCCACTGCGTGACAGCTACGCGATGCACAGCCACTACCCAAAACAGGCTAGCGCGGCAGCCTGGCAGTCCAAGATATGTCCTCCTTGGGGACCCTTTTGATGGTCTCCATGGCTTCGTTCTAGGATATCTCGACCCTTTATATATCAGACTACACGTTGGAACCCTTGGTACTGAATTTCGACTTGAAACCATCCTCCAAAACATCACTACAAAATACTACGACACACTAGTTCAACTTCGACTAGTTTTTGAACGTCTTGGACGTTCGACCTACAAACATTTTATACAAGCTAAGAACACCATTATTAACAATTTGATGAGTTTAAAACATCAATACACAAGTGTTAGACTCTATTTCAAACTAGATCATTTTTTGGATGTAACAATACTCCCCCACTTGTAAACATCGTCCTCGAATTACACTTTACTA
Source organism: Solanum chilense (assembly GCA_032847665.1). Classification (NCBI taxonomy): domain Eukaryota; kingdom Viridiplantae; phylum Streptophyta; class Magnoliopsida; order Solanales; family Solanaceae; genus Solanum; species Solanum chilense. Next base: position 53,299,844 of record CM064963.1, on the reverse strand, counting down.
AATCTATGGAAAAAAACTCTAGACTAGCAGACCATCGTATATGCATTATACATAATGCACATACCCAAATCAAGGAAACAATTCAAGTCCAACCTAATCATAACTACACACAATCCTATAAGAACCTCATAAACACATATAGTTCATTATCCCCCACTTGTAGTAAGCCACACATGTCTTTCTAACGTTAATACATCATCATTAAGATTAGCAAAATCCGTAAAGGAAATCATAATAATAAGAATTTCAAGAAATTTTTTTCCTGCTAGATTAGACACCCCATCATGAACCTATTCATCAAGTCTCTAGGATTTGCCACAAAACTTGGAGCATACCTAGACAAAAGATTGAACTTCAAATAATACTCCTTGACACTCAAAATACCTTGTTTTAGGTTTATGAACTCCTCCAACATAGCCTCCCTCAATTCCCTAAGAAAGAGTCTATCAAGTAATGACAACTTAAAAGTCTCCCACTCAATGGAACCCGCTCCTATTGGTCTACTATCCTTCCAATGCTCATACAAAAGTTGGGAAACATCTTTCAATTGATAGGAAGCCAACTCCGCCATTTAAAAGGAAGACACTGCCATAATTACAAGCACCTTAAACACCTCATCAATAAATCCATTCATATCTTCATCAAATTTGGAGCCATAGAACTCAGGTGGATTCATTCTCAAGAACTCTCTTACTCAAGTAGCAACCATTCCTCCTATTGGATTAGCCTGAGCCACCTTTCCTCTAATATCTTGTGTCGTTAAGGCTTGAACAAACAAAGTCATACAATCCCTAAATTCCTCAAACCTAGCATTCCTTATTGGAGGATCATTAGGGACTTGAGGAGGAACTCATTCTTGAACTGGGGGAGAAACTCGTGGTTGAACTTTGGGAAGAATCTCTTTCTCCCCATTCCCATCTCCTTCCCTTCTTGAATTAGCCCTAGTGTTAGTCATAACCAACAAAATTGTAGGCAAACATTATAAAAGGGACTACTAGAGCCAAATTCTATGGCACGACTTGAGGAAGGGATAAGTGAAACTTTACGAAGCATCCCATAGCCTCCTACCCATATGTGTGTCGCGACTCACAACGATGAATAAGTGTCACGACCCAAATCGGGGGCGCGACTGGCACCCACATTAACCCTCCTATGTGAGTGAACCAACCCATCTAAACCCAAACATAATTAATAAAATACAACGCGGAAGACTTAACTCAATAACGAAAAACGAATACTATAAATATCCCCAAAATCCGGAAGTCATCATCACAAGAACATCTATGATCACCTTACGAAAACTAAGAGTATTCGAAGAAGTTAAACAAATGAAAGCTAGTCCATGCCGGAACTTCAAGGCATCAAGACGAGAAGTAGAAGATCCAGTCCAAGTTAGAAGCATAGCTCACCCTGAGATCCGGTGCAGTGAAGACTGGCTAGAATCGCGGTCGAGTTGAAGACGACGGCAAGGTTGATGCACTCCACAAATACAAGAAAGAAACAAACGAGTAGGAGTCAGTACAACCACACGTACTGAGTAGGTATCATCGGCCAACTCAGAATAGAAAACAGTATATATCAGTTAATCTCACAAATCAACTATAATACTCAACATGTAGTAACAACAAATACTACAATCATCAATAGTATCACCAAGTTCATCCAGGAGGACTCACGCCTCAATACCATACTCATAAAAGAAAACAGGTTCATTAGATGTAGCATATTAACATCTTTCAAGATTCATTATCTTTCTTCCTCTTGTGCCGGAACGTGGCACTCCGATCCATATTCTATCCTTGTGCCGGAACGTGGCACTCCGATCCATATTCTATCCTGGTGCCGGAACGTGGCACTCCGATCCATATTCTATCCTTGTGCCGGAACGTAGCACTCCGATCCATATTCTATCCTGGTGCCGGAACGTGGCACTCCGATCCATATTTCTATTCCGGTGCCGGAACGTGGCACTCCGATCCTCATACCCATCGAGCCTTCTTTTATACCAAGGCATCATCAATAACAAAACATAGTTCATCAAGCCTTCTTTATACCAAGGCATTATCAATACAACACTTAGTTCATCAAGCCTTCTCTATACTAAGGCATTATCAATACAACACATAGTCCATCAAGCCTTCTTTATACTAAGGCATTATCAAAACAACACATAGTTCATCAAGCCTTCTTTATACTAAGGCATCACAATAACAATACAAGTTCATCAAGCCTTCTTTTATACTAAGGCATCACAATAACAATAGAAGTTCATCAAGCCTTCTTTTGTACTAAGGCATCACAATAACAATACAAGTTCATCAAGCCTTCTTTTATACTAAGGCATCACAATTACAATACAAAGTTCATCAAGCCTTCTTTTATACTAAGGCATCACAATTACAATACAAAGTTCATCAAGCCTTCTTTTATAATAAGGCATCACCATAACAATACAAGTTCATCAAGCCTTCTTTTATACTAAGGCATCACAATTACAATACAAAGTTCATCAAGCCTTCTTTTATACTAAGGCATCACAATTACAATACAAAGTTCATCAAGCCTTCTTTTATAATAAGGCATCACCATTCTCACAACAAGTAAAATTAGGGTTTCATCAAGATTAGGGTTCAAAAGCTTCATCATGCTTATTTCATCACCAACATATAATCATACTCATACAATCATACAATTAAGCATATAGAAGGGTTTACAAGATTACCCAATACATATCATTTGCTATTGAGAGTTTACTACAAATAGCATAAACCATAACCTACCTTCACCAAGGATTTGTGTTGAAGCAAGAATCTTCAAGAAACCTTGCTCCTTCTCTCTCAAGCGCCTCTTTTCTCTTCTCTTTCTCTTTCTCTTTCTTCCTCCAACCTTCCTCTCTTCTTACCCTAAATCACAAGATTTCAAGTCTCAAAAGTGATGAAACCAACCCACCAAGTTACTCAAAGTTAGTCTTTCAACCCCCAAGGAATTGAACTAATAACATTAACCCCCTAACTTTATAAATTAAAGCCGGAATAGTCCAAATCACCCCTTTAAAATTAGCCAGAATTCTGACCCCGACTGGGATTACGGAACCGGTGACGGTCCGTCGTGACTGCGACGGTCCGTCACGCAGGTTCGTCATGGACTCGATTTCCTTTAAGGAGTCTGTGACGGTCCGTCGTGCATACGACGGTCCGTCCTGCACTTCCGTCATGACGGACAGAGAGTTGCTCCCAGCACCAAATTCTCAAGAGTTTAAGTGTTTTGAAACGGGGCTCACGACGGTCCGTCGTGACTGTGACGGTCCGTCCTGCAGGTCTGTCACAGAGTTCAGAGACTCAGTTTCAACACTCAATTTCATAATTCCAAGTGTTTTTGAACGGGACACCCTCGACGGTTCGTCGTACCCACGACGGTCCGTCGTGCCCACGACGGTCCGTCGTGCCCACGACGGTCCGTCGTGGTGTCCGTCGCATTCAGCCAGTTTTCCCAAATAAAAAATATGTTACTCAAAACGACTAAACAGGTCGTTACAATAAGACTCTACTTGACCTGGTTTTATGACATCGTAAGTCCATTTTAATAACCTTATGCTTTGATACCAAGCTTTTCATGACCACCAAGTACATCCTAAAAGTTAGGGCAACCCTCGGATCGCGACACGGCGTACTCAACCTCTCGGAGGTCTTGTACAAGCCTCTTGACTTCCTTACATGACATCATGCATACATAAAGGGAATTTAAAAAGTTTTCTTTAAACATAAACCAAAAGGTTTTCAAAATAAAGGAAGCTTCTCCGATAACATTATCTCAAAAACCATCTAACTTTCATATCAATTAAATATTTTTGGATGTAACCCACGTTAAGTCTAAAACATAAATAAAACATAAACGAACATAAAGGTTTGTCATCGAAGATATGAGGACTCACCAATTCTTCTCTTTTTGGAAATCTTGGAACTCTAACCTAGAAATAACTCAACCTGCTCAAGAGCTTACTGACTTGTCCTTCTTACTCAAGTGAACTACACCACAAGCTACCTCCAATTATACTTGTGCAAGGATAAGAAACCTAATTACTTCTCTTTGGTCATTGTTAATCATAATTAATTATCATAATTAAGACATATATTATTCATACTAAAGAGTACTATATTCTTGTGGTTATCTTAAAACATGCTTTTGCAATGTACATAAGGCAGCTCATACTACCCAACCTACTAAGCCTATCTTTAAAGCCATCCTTAACGTGTTCACCCACAATAGCTTCTTCATTACTTAACATCATTTACTAATAATATCTCATCTTTAGTCTACTATGATAGTAAAGGCAACTCTAATCCAATCATATATTTAATATCTTCTTCATTAGTGACCCTAGGTTATACCTTGTGCAATGCTCTCATTATGTCCCACACCACCATTCAAGCAAGGTACTACTTTTGGATACTTTCTTTATTACTTCTTACATTGATACTAGCCCCTATCTTTATCTTTTGAACACTACGAGATACTTATTTAAGTATGCCTATGTTCCTTTATCATATGGATCCTCTGATATACATTTTAAGGTATGTCTTGATCCCTTAGTCATGAACACTACCTGATACCCCTTGGGCATGTCTAAGTTCATTAACACATTATGAATAGTTTGAGATACCCCTTGGGCATTTCTAAGTTCATCTATTTCTTTGAACACTACATTATGCTTCTTAGCACGTCTAAGTTCATAGGATATGGAGATCTCTACAAAGATACCTTGAATCTACTTCGTGAAGGACTCCCACCACATGAGACCTAATGGAATGGTCATCACAATTACTAGGTGTCGCTTTCCTTTCCATCTAGAGTCTGGATACTTTCTAGACTATTCGTGCCACTTTGCATATGCACTTGGAGTCAAGCATATACTCCAAGGTTTACTTGGCAAGCCTTGCTAAACCTTCTCTCATGGAGGGATGTCCTAGGCAATCTCTCCATGTTCAAGTGAACTCTATCACTTTAAATGAATCATCCTAAATCTACAGACAACATAACCATTCTAAGGTTCATTATACATGAATTCATTCTATCTTTATTCATAGGTAGATTATAGGATCTTCTAGTCTTATCTTTCTTCTCACATTATTCAATACTAGGTGAATATAGCCATAGTTCATTCTTTAAGGGTCAATTCCGTCAAGACCAATATTAATCAGGAAAGTATAGTTCTATTCGTACCTAGATGATTCAATCATAATCAATTAATATGGAATATAATCAAATTAAGATGGATCGACCCATTTGCATCATGTAGCCTCTAATTTTCTGTGATCACCATTATCACCTTCAAATTCAATTAATATGATTAATCATAAAAACTCCATAATAATAGTATGTTATAATCATATAATCATAAGTGAATGTTATATAGTCTATTTGGATCACGGAGACACCTTACCCACAATGCAATCACAACCCTCACTTGTTTGGGGTTCATTGGATTCTCAATTGTACAGAAACTAGGGGGACTTCATCAATAGAAGAATTCATTTGAAGGTCCTCGGGGTGTCATTCATGGATTTTTCGAACGTTTGTATATCATGCTACGCATATGAACACTCTTTAATAATTTTCACCTTCAAACCATCCCCCAAAACATCACTACAAAACACTACGACAAACTAATTCAACTTCGATTAGTTTCTGAATATCTTGGACATTTGACCTCAAAATGCTTCCAAAATTTATATACTGCCTAAGAACACCATTATTAACCAATTTATGAATTTAAAACATTATGAAACAAGTGTTAAGATCTAGTTCAACCTTGCTCATTTTTAGGGTGTAACACTGGCGCAGTGAGATATTCCCGTTGAGATTCTCGCAATTTGATGATTATCTCATCGTATCTAAACCAGTGAGACATAAAAAGTTTGACGCATACATTATTTTCTATCCGTAGATAATGGAAAATACAAAAATATGGATTTTCAATCAACATTTTCCTTGCAAGCCGATTCCCCAACTCTTGAATAGGTGCTGCAAATCTTAATGTATAGAACGACTATTTGGGGATTAAGGTGAAGGCTCCATGAATGAGGCCATTTTGTGCATGATCTTGGATTTGGTTTGATGATGAGTAGGCTTGTCTCCCAGAGTGAAGTTGTTCCAGGGCTGCTCAATCAAGGATTAACATAGATGAGATACAAAAGTGATATAACAAAGAGAATTTATAGTGTGTATGTATTGAAATGACTTTGAACGAAAGTTTGCCTTTGACAAATATTCTAGTTGATATTTATGTTGCATGAAATCACTTACATTCACTCTTAATATCTTCTCATTAGACATTAACCTATGAAATCACTTACATTGACTATAGATAGAATAAGTGCGGATTGGATCATTCAAAGAAGACTAAAGGCTTATTCATTGACTAAATAGATGGAACAAGTGCACAATAGGGGTACTGAGATCCTAGTGGGATCTTCCCATCATGATCGACTAGATACGTTTCATTCAATTGGTAAGAAAACAAATATGAAATAAAGAGTTCAATTCCATAAAACATGTACTACAGGTCACCTCTTCAACAAATAAGGACAAAGAGATTGATCCAGTTGAGAGCATAGCGTAGGAGGCAGGTAAGATGACCATCAACAAACAAAAGGCTCTCATTATAATGATTTCATTTTTATGCTTCAATCAGGACTATATTAGCTTTTGAATGATACCAATCGAGACGGTTTTTCTAGGGACTGGCTTCTTCCCTGAGACAATCGCTAGGATTCCTAAGAGTGAGAAGGAACTTTCTCAGTACTACGCCCTCATCACCAACCTTTCTTTTATCTTTGCATTTCTTCATCGGTCGCTAAAGAGACTGACATTCATTGTCTTCCTTTGTGCATCACTCTGGGCTCATTGTAAGCTTTTTTTATCCTCCTCTTATAGAAATATCTATAATATAAAAAAAAATATTAACATGTTGAAGATCTTGACTCTTGTGGGACAGGATGTGCTCAGCCACCTCCAACTCTTTCTACGGGTTAGACAACTTCAGTAAGTCAGCAGATATCATATTGATCTTTCTACTACTCCCACCAACACTGATGTCTTTATTCGCATTGGTCGGTTTGCTATCTTGAACAAACCTTTGTCCAAGTAATATTGAATAGCTTCTTGAAATTTACACAATTATTTGTAGAGTGAGTTCATTCTCATGCCATTTACAATAAAAAAAATTCCTTTTCATTCATCTTTTTTAGGTACTTATGTCCAAGAAAACACATCAATAGTTGTTGATAACTGGCGGCTGCTTCAAAGCTTCAATATCAACTAGTCAGTCGAAATCTTAGTTTCACTCTTCTCTATGTGTATGTTTACAAAAGCACTACCAATACCTTTCAACAAGATTCGTGCAAGCTTGAATAAGTTTTGCCTGAGGGTTATTAGAGGAAATCAAATGAATCACAACATGCAAACAATATTCAAAATCTTTTTCAAGAATGACCGGCTTGTAACCCAAAATACAATGGAAATATATGGCCATGGTAAAACGTTTTTTTTTTACTTTCAAGATATTGCATATAAAGAGAAAGATAGCCAGTCCTTTTGGGTGTCCGCGAATGTTATGTAAAAAAGACCAAGAAGGATCCTATCCTAAAGGAGGAGGAGGAGTAAGCGATAGCTTTAGGGGGTGAATCGAAGCGAAGGAATTCGTTCATTCCACAACAATCTATATGGAAGGGCAGTTTTTTTGATGCATTCTTCTTGAGTATGAAGAAGAAGAGAGATATTTTTTTTAATTGGAAAATTTGTTTATGTAGATCTTCTATTTCACCGGTATTCATTGATTGTTCCGTATGAATTTACAATGGAAAAACTCATTTTCTTTATAAGATTACAATAGGAAATGTTTGTTATAAATTTGGAGAGTTTACTTGTACACGGAAATGAATACCTTCGAGAAAAAATATTGGACCAAGAAGAAAAAGGGGGGAAAAAGTAAAGTCTAAGTGCATATGGTACGAAAAGGAAATCATATTTAAATAAGACATGATCTAACTCGTTGTTCACATTCAAGTTGGTTTAGAGAGGCCAACTGTGAAGGTCACCAAATGGGTAAGTCCTCTAGTTCTCCTAGATTAGAATATTAAAGGAAGACGTTGCATATGTCAGCCGTGGACATGACTTCTTTTATGTTTAAAAGACCACTGGAAGACACCTAGGACTATAGTATGTCGATAAAGAAGCAAACTGGACGGGCATGCTTTGACCATGTCCACGGGGCACATTTGAATGTAGATATCATGAACGTGAGGGGCACAATACCATGCCGAGAAAGCTGGGCAACTATTCACCTATGTGTCAATCGCTAGAGTATGCAGCGCCCCAGCGCCAAACTCAACGGAGAGGTCTAACATTATCTAAGAAGTGTTAATTTGGTTTGGATATACTTCATTCATGAATTCCACCGCCTTGGGAATCAATAAGAAAACAAGTGTTAAGTTTCATATCAGTGAAAAAACCGAAAGGAAATAAGAGACCTTTCTCGCTCAGTGCCTAAAGTGCACTATGCTCCTATTCAAGAAATGAGAGTTTTCGGTCAAACCACGCGAGTTAATTTGATGTGTGGGATAGAGGGATCGCAGTGCTTGCTAGCGCAGCTCTGCAGTGGAAGGGAAGGAGCCTAAATCTAACCTCTTTTTTTTTCTTTGAAAGTAGTATGAAATAAGGATATTAAACTCTTGGATGAGACTAAAAAGTAATCGACCGTTCCGATACGCCCTTTACCTATTTTGATTAAGACCAAAAACATATCTCTAAAGTGGATCCTAGTTTAAGTTGTAAATCTAGTATGATTGAATGAAAGAAAAACCACTTGTATGTATATGGATGGAGTCTCGCTCAGTAAAATTAGTTGTAGGATTCGTAAAACAAGAGATGAGAATCTCAAAGTATGGGGGAAAGGATGTCGCATTTTGACTTTGTCTCCCCAGATGCTCCACATGTTGGGTTCGAGATGCGTGTCACGGGTGACTATCCAACACAATTCGGAGAGATCTTTTAGTCTTTGCAGGTGAATGGAAGCCCCCTATAAAGCACCAAGGAAGCGTATCTTCCAACAACGGAGTCACTATTGTCTTTATTTATTATTATGGTAACTCAGTGTATCAAGATGTTAATCTGAGATCTTATTTCAGTTTGATACGTTCACCTACAAGACTCACCTTTGGATTTCGTCTAGGTAGGTGTATTATTATACATATTCCAAAAAACCTTCATTCGTTTCTTTCTTCTTCATCGATCCCAACGTATTAAATGACACAAAAAATCCAGACCCGTAAAAGAGAAGAACCGGTGGAGGGGCATTTGGGAATGTTGGGTTGATCTGGTGTCTTCATTCAAGCGATGGTAAATAAGAATAACAAAATGAAATAAGAGGTTGGGGGCCAGGGAAAAGATTCGAGTCAATCAGGCTCGACAATCGTGAGAACGAAAATGAAATCAGGAGTTGGCCAAAAAAGAAGCAAGACTATAAATACTATGACCAATAACCAACAATAAAAAAGAATCTTTCTAAGTCACTTTATGTCAGTGGGGCCTTCAAGCATCCGAAATATGCCGGGATTCAAAATGATGTAGTGTTCCTGCTAGAAATTGACGACTCCTTAAGAAAAACAAACTTATTAAAGTTCTTTTCCCAAATAATTTCCACTCTAACTGCCTGACGAGTCATTTACTTATTAAAACCCTCCCCGCAGTCCGTTCTTCCTTTAATTATTAGGTCATGCAACACTTATTAAGTAAAAAGAAGAAAATGCACTTCTAACCCATCGTAGTTCTCAATAATTTTGTGGCACCGGGCATGGCTGAATAATTTACGATATGGGGAGCTAACGCACGAGGAAGAAACTTAGATATAAGAATGCATTCTTGCATCACTTCTTTTGAGGAAACTCGACCAGCGAGAAAAAGTATTTGGCTGATGCCAAAAAGAGGTAGACCCACTTTATTCGCCGAACGTATGATCTTTACTTTGTCGAACTACAAAAATCACCATCTCACCCTTTCCTTTCTTCGGTGCTACCTTTTTTCCTAATGAATGGGGTTGGGGTATATAATAACCATTTTTTAAGAATGCTCAGGAACAACTCCTAGGTCAATTAAGGAGAAAATGTTGAAACATCATGAGTAAGATAAGGTAATGGAATTGATAGAGAAATTCATATACCTAAAGAGCATAGGAGAATTGATGAGGGGAATAGTGATGATGATAGAGATCATACAGAGAAACAGAAGAATTCCATACGGGTACAACTATTATTCGAACGAAGTGCAAAAAATGTGATCTCTGTTGTATAATAGGACAAACACTAATACCTTAATTGAATCGGTCAATATCAAGTCTTTTTATCAAAGTGCTTCTCTGATTGCTCAAGACATATCTTTTCAACCGAGGTATAAAACAAGATTATTTTGTTCCATTTTTAGTCAAATAGTGAAGGATATTCCATGAGTAATGAAAAAGGGTATGAGGGGATCCTTAAATGTTGTTCAGGTCGATTAGAAGGTGCATAAATATTTAGAACTGAATGCAGAAAGTATTGGAAAATGTCTCGCAATGTATTTAACTAGAAAATAGATTATGCTCCTGCGAAAGTATGTACTAGTTACGGAATTTCAAGTGTAGAAGTGTGGATTTCATATAGTAAAAAAAGGGGGGGCCACTAAAATTTATAGAGGTAGTCGTCTTTCATATTGAGTCATTGAAGAAGCATATCGTTTTATAATTGGACGCTTTCATCATGCTATGAGTAGACAATTTTGAATAAATGGTAAGATATTTGTAATAGTTCTCATAGATATCCCTATTGCCTGGGACAAATCCTATTCAAAATGGATGGTGTTAGTTTGTCCAATGTTTGACAAGCCGCTACATTAGCGGCGCATAAACTATATTTGTCGACAAAGTTTGCTCAATGGTCATAAGCTTATAAATCTGACCCAAATTGGTACACGCCAATTTCATTTTGCCGGATTGAAAGAGACATCAATCACTATGATCTGTTTCTTAGATAATAAACTGTGTAAATTCTTCCTGTTTTTATCCCATGCTTTCCATTAGTCAAACAGCAACTAAATCATGGAAGGTGGAAGAAATTCAGTTTCTCTTTTTTATGGGGGGAGTAGTGTATAGAAAGAATGAACCAAACCAAATAATACTTCTAAAATAGATATTCCTCACAATTGCTCTTTCTGATGCAGCAGATTCATGGCAATTAGGATCTCAAGACGCAGCAACACCTATAATACAAGGAATAACACACTTACATCTCAATTTATTTTTCTTTGTTATTCTGATTTTGCTTTTTGTATCATGGATCTTGGGTCGTGCTTTATGGCATTTCCACTATAAAAAAATTCAATACCGCAAAGGATTGTTCATGGAACTACTATCGAGATTCTTCGTACCTTATTTCCTAGTATCATCCCTATGTTAATTTCTATACCATCATTTGTATTGTTATATTCAATGGAAGAGGTAGTATTATATCCATCAATTACTATAACAGGTATTGGACATTAATGGTATTGGAATGCGCCTCTTCACGAGGGTGATTAAAGTGCAACAAAATTACTTAAAGTTAATTAGGGTTCGTGAAGCATCTTGATTACATGTCACATCCCGAAACCACACCCAAGAAGTTTGGGCAAATCTCAGATTGAAAACAGCATACTTGACCTCTCGGAGGTCTCTTTCAAGCACTTACATATTATTCATCGCATAAAAATAGTAAAAAGTAGTGTGGAATTAAAACTTTCACAAAACATTTCATAGTCTTTAAAAAACTTTCATATAAAATCATTTAAAATGCTATGTCTCCATCTCATAAAACTTAAGACACGATAATACTTTTGGGACACGGCCCATACACAATACTAATATAGAAATACTTAATCTATTACAATTCTTTGAAATAGAAGACATAAAAGACATCTTTGTCCTCGAGTCAAATAAGGACATACTTCAACTTTTTTTGAACGATGCTACGGTCCAAGTCTTCTCTACCCAAATGCTCCTTACCTACCAACAACTATAGAGATAGATAAAAGGATGGATTAGTACAACCACATGTACTAAGTATGGCATAATGCATGAAAATCATAAAAATGGAAATTGATTAGAAACATGCATCTTTTCATTTAACAATCATATTATAATCATAAGAACAACATTTATCAACTTAGAAACACATAAGGAAACACTTTAAAAAATTTATCATATTTTTTAGCCAACTAAACGTGGCCTCAACTAACTGTACAGTGAATTCCTTCATTTTTACTGTGAAGTATCCTAATTCTTCCTTAGACACTTTCTAGTATGCAAACATCCCACTAAAAGATATAATAAGACTCACTTAAGCAACAGAAAGAGATACCTCCACACAACCTTCGTAAGTATACCTAATTGACCCTCAAGATTACTTCTAATAAGACAGATACACACTTGCAAGACATCATACACATGAACATGAGATTTTCTCTACCAAAGGTGAATCTATGTCTCACTTGAGTGTGTTGTGAAGCAATCGCCCATACAATCCCTTACACACTCCCTTAAGAGATCTTATAGACTATCCATGATAGAATCATCCTCACATAACACATCAATATATAGTTAATATGACACTCTCTTATCAAAGTCTATCAAAAGACTTACTTAAGTAAATCAAGAAGATAACATCTATGATTGACCTCTTCAAGATTGCCTGAGAAATCCTGATCATGTCTACATATTTAATCATTTTCCCTAACTAGAGTCATTATTAAGACTCGTCTAAGTAAGATACGAAGTGACCATTCTTATGCCCCCTTCATACCTTAAGTAGACAACCCTTAACTACTCTTGATAATTACTTATTCATTTAACATACTTAGTTAACTTAAGTCATTACATTCGCTAGTTCATTTAGGAGACATCCAACACATACAGGACATTCAATTAATGGTCTGGACAAGACCTAGGAACTCCAACTAACACCTTCAAAGACTATTGTGCAAGTGTCCCATACAACCGCCTAAACTTTATATAACTTATCTAATGCTAATAGGTATTCGATATGATGAGAATAGGCAATAAACGACATAGACCATGATAAAAAGACATGGAATCCGGAGTTCTATCCTACTCTGATGAGGGTGTTTCACTTGCCAATTGTAGAACTTAGACACATCCCATGTAGGCACTGGTTAAGGAATATGAAGGGCATGCTTTGTAATCTTGTCTCATTCTTTAACTAGAACTACTTCCCTTACCATACTCACTCGGTGTTATCCTTTGTTCTCATAGAGTAATTTATAACCCAATCACATTTACCCTACCAAGGAAAGATCCACTAGGGCTACCTTACAATAGCAACAAGAATCTCATCATGACTTTGCTAAGGTTTAATATGATTCCTTTCCAGCCAATTAACCTTAAGTGTATGATTCATTTACTTGAAGGATACCATTACAATTTTCGACATCAAAATTCATAACCTTACCACTAGGTTCAAGATTTCACATAAAAAACCCTCTGAAAATCATTGAAGGTCTCATATCATTAATACATTCAATAATAAGAGACTTTAGCATCCTAAGTAAAGACATCACATATTCATTTCCATACATGCATCAAGTAAGGGAAACAACTCAACCAACATAAGACACCACATACTTCACATTAATACATATTACATGTCATTCGAGAAACACATAGGCATAACCCTTATCATCTTTAAGTCATCCTATACACTATCATATCACCATAAATATAACTATCATAGAATCATATAGTCAAGTAGGAATAACATACATCAACCCTAAGACTATACACACAAAGACAAAGTCATAGTCTACCATAATAACCTAAATAACATCACTAGAAGAACACATATACTTTCACATTGCTTATCATGTAGATAAACATTATCATGCTTCACATAATAAACTACACAAATAATCACATTACTTCAAGTAGTTTCCGACAAGGCCATGATCATCATATTACTTAAAATAACACCGACAAGACCACATCAATTTCAAGTAAAGCACATAACACCGCCACCATAAGTGGACAACAAAAATCACAAAATAATTGAAGTATAATCAACATAAAATAAAGAAAATAAGGTAGCATAGTACCACTTCATATTCAGTACCTCAATACGATGTTAAACCATCCAATTCGATATCACAAGGCCCTTAGCCATGGCCATAATAAGCAATACAATACAGTTACAACAATATTCAATGAAACTAGGTCAATTCACTAGATATCCATCAATCTAATACAACCTAGATATTAATTCACTATAATTATTACATCAATCAGTAGTCTCCATCTGTTTTTAACGAAATAGATGTTGTATGAGATGTAGGAAAGGAGGGATTCTTGTAAAGTTTGTATGTACGTGCACGAGGAAGGACTTTTCCTTTCTAATGCCATTGCTTGACTTGGTTTACTTTTCATGGAAGGGAAGGCATCCGTGCAAGAAGAAAAGGACAGAGGTCATGTAATGGGCACAAGGAGGTAAGGTGTAGTAAGTTACTTCTTTTGCTTTTGTTTGTCATTAGATTGGAAGCCGCAGGCGATGCCCTCTTGCTTGCGTAGTTTGCCTTTCGTTCTTAGTGCGGAAGTGCGTAATTAGGCTCATTCTTTGTTTATAAAGATCTTGTAGTAGCTAAAGGTAGTCCAGTTGTTAGATATAATTTCATCCTATATAACAACACAACCGGGGCCTTATTAATTTAGAGACTTTGTCTATTGTATAAGTGGACCTCTCAACGGTATAAGTAGATATTATTTTTGCTGGTTTGAGCGGTAAGACCCTGGGAAAGATCGGGTTAGCCTGTTAGGGTGAATGTAGGTAATGGATATGGTTTTTCTTTTGAGGCATCTTAGTTCGTAGTTGTCAAAGTGTAGCCTTCAGATGAGGAGCGCGCTATCTAGGTGGATTCTCCTATTGGAACTACTTCTACTATCACATGAACTTTCAGTATCGAGAAAAGTTTAGAATGTTAGATAAGCATAGACTAGTATTTTCACGTATTCACAGGCTTACTAAATATAAAACGGAACTTAGCTTCTCTCTTACAACATAAGAAGCGAAATCCTTAACTTCAAATACAAAGCAAGCCATCAATTGCACCATAGACGGAGTCGATCGAGGTCCAAATATTGATGTATAAAGTAGCTCTCAAGTTGAGGCGGATAAGAAAGCTTACGAATTTGTTGGTGTGAAGTGAGCTTTAACAATCTAAGCATCGAAAAGTTACTAATTTAGTGACCCTATGAGGAAGTGTTGCTCATTATTGTCATCTTCAAACTTCTCGTAACCACTTATCCTAAGGTAGATGTGCTTCGATAAGAAATATACGCATTTTTTTCCATATTAATGTTTCGAAAAAGCACTCAAGCCAAGAAGTACGGAAAGGATGACTTGAGGTTATATTTAAAAAATGGAGTTCTTCCTGGTGTGCAGCTTCTTTTCCTGTCACTACTTTTTGAGTCAAAAACTACTCTTTAGTTTAATTCAAATTCAACTTTCTCAAGGGGAATTAGACTTTCATTTCTATTTCTTCAAATCCATCATGACACGTGTCAAGAATCAAAGAAAAGTGTGCGAATTGGTGAATTCAATGTTTCCATGTCCCTCTAGAAGGAAATTATACATTGAATAGAGGGTACTCCACTACTGTAGAGGATAAAACTCATTGAAATAAAAGAATTGATTGGTGGATCTTTCCCATAAGACAGATTAACAGCTCTGCGAATGGGATACAAAGGTAGGAGAGCTGATTTGACTTCGCAAACCAAATGAGCATAATTTTTTTAAACCAAAAGTGTGTGTTAACTTGCGTAAATGATTTATATGTGGAGTTGATACTATTATAAACTCCTCTTCATGAATCCTTTCCTACGGGCTATTCAACGTGTATTAGGTTTTTTGCTTATGTGGTACTTTGAAGGCTAAACCACGTTTATGCATCGAGATAGATTGTCAGTAGGAAAGCTCTGTTATGCACCAATGACGGCCCCTTCTCTTTAACTTTCCCATGCCCTTCCTCATTCCTTTGCTGGCTTTAATTCCATTAGTTTTCTTATTTTTTTCGAGAGTTACTCATAGGAAGACCCACCTGTAGACAAAGACTTGAACCGATAGAATCTTACTACCATTTTTGATGTGGTGCTGCATGCCAACAACCTTCATTTACTTCTCTGGAGTAAACGGTGTTGCTTTTTGTGTCACGAAAACTGCTAGTTGTACCGGGGTCAAGGAGATTCGATTTGCTTGGTTGGGTTCTTTTCTTGCTTATTCCACTTTGTAATCATCCTTCATTTCAATAATTTGTATTAAAATTGACCTAAGATGAATTACATAGGTTTTACATTTATCTAAAAGAAAGAGGAAAGGTTGGTTGTTCAGGCATCATATTTAATTCAAAGAGTAATTCAATAAGAAAGAGCTTTCTCTGAAGAAACCTACTTATTTGACTGATGTTCAGCTTCCCCCACTCCTAAGACATGTAAGGGAATAATAAAGCTCTTTGAAAGACAAATGCTAACAGAAAATATTTACGTAGTAATAATAAGTGATAGAGAGAACAGGAAAGGTAAAATTGCATCAGTCCTTCCAATAAACAAAGAGACAAACGATTGCCATCAAAGCAGGAATATAGACTATAGACTTGCAGGATAAAGTGGGAACTTGATAGGTATCCCAGCTACTAAGCTTTCAAAAGGGTTGCGCCCACCTACCCATTCTGTAGAACTAAAAGCTTATGCAACCTACATTGGTAATCAAGCAGCAATCGATAGTCGACGGTCCGATTCCACCTAGTGGCGAATTAAACCATAAGACAAAGCAACCCAAGGTTTTGAAGACTACCTACTCTTTCTTTTTATCAGATTTCATCATACTGCTAGTCTGTGTTATTCCCCAGTAACAAGTTTATCTACATTTCGCAATCATGCTTTATTCCTCTTTCAAGTTGGAAAAATGAAGTAAGACTCGTGTTAGCTTTAGCTTCATTACCGGCTAGAGCTCCTATCCTTTTTTATTCTGTTTTATCTCATTTAAACTCCATACCTCTATCAATTCATTCTTTTCCACAAATCGCTTTCTTTCAGTTTGTTGCCTTTTGAAAGGAAATTTCATCCATAAGATATGAGAGTTCCGTCCCACTAGAAGTGATCCTATCTTGTTTGAGAATTTTCTTCCGTAATCCCCTTCTTATTCACGGTCGATCTTTTCGATTGCTTAGGTCTACTGTTCATGATTTTGTTGTTCTGAAGGTACGAATCGTTGCTATCTCCTATAGCTCAATTGATTAATCCAATCATTCTAAAAAGGCGATATGCTTAACACAAGCTTCTATTTTTACCTACTCTTGGAAAAAAGGTGAATCAATAGACATGTTGAGCAAAAGGGAAGATCTTCCCAAATCCTACGTTCAAAAAAAAGTCTAAGATCACTTATTTAACTTCTATCTCATTAGGGATGGGATTCCTAAGACTAAACCGATAATGTCATATACTACGATCGGAAAAAAGAATTGACCTTTAAAAACTCATTTTTCATGTCTCTTTATGACCTTAAGGACTATTTTAAAGTGGGTTAACACCTTATTTCTTATAATAGAAATAAGATTAAAAATCTAAAAGGATTGGAAAATAGATACGACAATTGATGAAAAAAAGAATCTGGTCTTTCACTACCAATTCCTTTCATTTTCAATTAGGGATGATGAGCCTAACCCTGCTAGACATATCTCTCTTAACCGATCTTCAACTTGAATTAGATAGAACGAAGTCTTTCTTACCAATTCGATAAGACTTTTATAAACTCGTCTTTTTCAAATCCTGTCAACAATAATTGGCCATTCACTCATGCTTTTATGAGAAAAATGAACTGGAAGTTTGTTGTTACTGATCTGATCTTTTTTTCCTGGATGTGGACGAGACAAACAAAAGTGTTCTTAGTCTTCTACTTTTTCAATGATATCTATAAGAAGGAATACCTGTCGTAAGGTAAACAGGAGTTCCCGTCTCAAGCAATAAGATACAGACTAGAGGTAAGTAAATTATTTAGTCTAGGGAAGGAATCCACTCTAAAAGCTATCTTTCTTTTATCCAAAAAAGAATCTGATGCAGTTAGCAAGAGTCATGGTAGTTCAGCTCGAAAGGGAAGGCAGTTCATTCATCCCCGGGTAGAAATCCTAAAAAAGGAAAGTATGTTATCTCTCTTAGCCTTTTACTTGATGTGATCCCATTTCCTGCACCAAGCCAAGTTAGCTTATTTCTTCCTTTATTAAGGTAAGGTGCGAGAGTAAGATGGTTTTTTTCCATCTCTTCAAACTAAGCTTTCCCTGGTAGCGAGGAAAAGTACAGGTTATATCAAAGTAGACTACTTTCTTGTTGTTTAGTAAGGGCTTTAGAAACAGGCGTATTTGCTCTTGTCGGAAGGGCAGGGCTACTATACATTAAAGATCTCCCATAAATGGACTAGGCTAAGCACGATGAGTCTTATCTTTTAAGTGTTAGAATCTGTAGAACCAAAGAATAGACTAATTGCTTGTGGTCAAGTCAGAGCCCTCTATTGTCGATTGGAAGAGATTGATTGTACTTTATACAACCTTACTTAGTCTTCCACTTGAACTGGATTCTCTAAAGCATATATTGAAGTACCCCTCAGGGGAGGATTGAATAAGGAATTTACTTCTCTAAGTCTAAAAAGGCAAAAAAAAATCATTTGTATCAAGGACTGCTTTACATAGCTTGTCTGGTAGACTTTGTTTAGTTTTGACGATTAGAGAGGGATAAAACCTTTAGTTTTAAAAAGTACTACTACTCCTATGTTTTCGGATACAATAACATATTATACCATGTTCTTTTCTCTCTAAGACTATGAAAAATATGTTTGAAAGGTGCGTAGTGGTGAAGTCAAGAGATATCGTAATCTCTCTTTCCTGTGTTATCAAGAATAAGGAATAGCAACCAAGGTCTTCTTCCTTATTATACTCGCGTGGAATAGATTCTTTTTAGTGTAAGGGGAAAAATGAAACTCATAAATGAAATAGAACTCCCTGTCTCATTCACGGCTAACCGTGAACAGAATGAAGGATGGGCCAAGAGCTTTTTATAAGGGGTCCTTTTTCAACAATATTTGTCCGGATCACGTACATCCTATTTCTCATCTAGCAGGTGGACTCTCTCTTATATCACTCAACTATATCCTATTTCTCTTCTCGCAGGTGGATTTTCTCTTATATGAATTTCTCAACTAATAATAAATAAGGAACAAAGATCTCAATATAGGAATCGTTCAAAGGCAAGTAAATTACCCTGCTACACTATCTAGGTAACTCCTTTTTCTAACTAAGAAAGCAAAAAATCCTTGTTGCCTGCAAATAGGCTTTCTTCTCATTCACACCCCATTTTTTTTTATATAGTCCGTATTTCAAGTAGTTAATATTCCAGTTCCTATTTGTTCACTTCCCTTCCTTCTTTTGTGTCGGGCGTGTGATAGTCTGGTATGCTCGTTCCCCTTTTCACTTGGAAGAGGGTCAATTTCAAAGAAAGTGAAAGCGGTTGATTTGATGCTCTCCGAAATGAGCCAAAATAGTCGCAAATGCAGAGTTAGCACTACTCTGCATCCTCCATCCCCTATCTCACCTTCTTTTCCTATGTCGTAGTTGTCATTTGGTCACTGATGATCTAATTATTCATAGTTTCCTTCTTCAAAGGGTTTGTTTTCCTTCTCATCCTGTTTGAGATAGGCCAGATGGGCTTTTGCTTTGTTTACTTTGAGTTGTTTTCATCTAGTTTGGTTTGTTTCTTTGCTTTCACTCACGGGGTTCTAGTTAGGTGAAGTTTTTGCATCTATCAATCAAATGAATGCAAAAATTCTCTCACCAACCAATCTATCCCAAGTTTATATGGCTAAAAAAAGGACTTGATGATTAGTAGTTGGTTCAACAAGAGCAATTTGATCCTACAGTCTTGCTTATTCAACTCGTTTGAGTAAACCCCGTCTTTACTTTGTCTGGCTTCTCTTTTATCCATTATTGTTAGCATAATAGGATGTTTGATTTTCCATCTCAGCTCTCCTTGCCCTCTATCCCATGCCTGGTTAAATTCTTTTAGCCCTACTTAGTAGATTGCCCTTTCATTGGCAATTGGATCCGTGGGTTCAATCAAATCTGATGTGGTACCGTATTTAATAGAGACGGTAACTTTTAGGCGTGATCTATCTTTTCTGTTCATAGTCAAGATGAGACTTTAGGGTTTAAGGGAGAGATTCTCTTTCTTTCGCATATTCAAATGTAGGACCGGTAGTAGGGGTCAATAGTTTTGTTGTTACAACATCCCGTGCTGTGTAATGAATCTAGTCACTATTCCATTTAGCTCTGCTTAAGCAAGAGAATGACTCAAGTTCAAGTAGTTCAGCTAAGCATGCAAGAGATATCGAAAGAGCGGATCGATCTCCTACTTCCCGAATGGCTTGACTAACTAAAGACTAGAATGAACTATGAAATTGATAAGGAATGAGATTCGGTATCTACTCTAGATATGATCTTTCCCATAAGGCTAGGAATGAAATACTCGTATTCCAGAGCAAGTCTAAATACGAGCTTTAAAGAAAGAATCTATTCCATATACCAAAGCCAAGAGTCAAGCTAACTCAATAAAGGAAGAAACCCTTCCAAGAAAAAGCTAGAAAATCCACAAAGCTTTCCTGTTGGATAAGGTTATATCTTCTAATGCTTCTTCCAAGTGAGCCTCTTTCATAGGAATTCCCCCCATCATATCAGGGGGTTCCTATAGGGGCAAGGTACACTCTACCTGAAAATTAGACAGAAATGAATGCAATACTTCGAAAGCTTGCAAGGATTGAAGCTTAGAAATTGATGATTTGAGATCCTTCAAATTTAGACCATAAAGCATAAATGTATTTTTCTTCTCGCTTGAATAGAATAATGAAAGGAAGAAGTCAATTTCCCCTTCTCAAGATAACCGATAGGCAAATTTTTACACAAGCCCAAAAAAAAGCATGAACTTTATGTTCACCCCTTTTGATATTTCTCTAAAAAAAATGAAGAAGATGAATCTGCCAAAGTAAGGAAGCGAGGGTTAATGTGAGTCACTTCACTCAGCAAAGAAAAAATAAAGGGCAATAAATAGTTTAAGCTCTCAATAATTTCACTTAATGAGTAAATTGACTGCGGAAAGGCCTACTATGTTCCGCTCGAGTTTATCTTCTTCCTGGTTCAATCAATAGGAGCTTCTTTTCTTGCTATCAGGGCAATTGCAAATAAGACCACTCTTTATGAGACACATACACCCTCTCTAGGCACACCAAAATGATCCTTAAGACAACTCATTTTGAGACCCACATACTTACAAATAGATCAATCTCATGAACTTGAGATCCTCCTACAAAAGGTGACTCTAAGTTTCACTTGAGTGAGTTGTGAAGCGACCGCCCATACAATACGTTATACACATACTTAAGATATCCTATAGACTACCTAAGATAGAATCATTCTCACTTAACACATTAGCATATAGATAATATGACATTCTCCTTCCAAAGGCTATCAAAAGACTTACTTAAGTATATCAAGAAGATAACGTCCATAGTTGACCGCTTCAAGATTACCTAAATAATCCTTAAGACTACCTAAGAGTGGATCATGTCTACATAATCAACCATATTCCCTAACTAGAATCATTCTTAAGACTTATCTAGGTAAGATATGAAGTGGGCATTCATATGCCCCTTCACACCGTAACTAGACAACCCTTAACTACTCTAGATAAGTAGTACTTCATTTAACACACTTTCTTAACTTAAGTCATTACATTCCTTAGTCATTAGGGAGACATTCACCCCATAAAGTACATTCAAGTAATGGCCTTGGAGAATACATAGGGACTCTAACTAACATCTTCAAAGCCTATTGTACAATGTCTAGATAGTATCCTATACCACCACCTAGACTTTGTAGAACTTCTCTAATGCTAATAGGTATCCCATATGATGAGAATACGTGATAACCAACATAGACCATGATATCTAGACATGGAATCCGGATTTCTAACCTACTCCGATGAGGGTGTTCTACTTGCCAAGGGTATAACTTAAACATATCCCATGTATCATATGGTTAAGGAATATAATGGGCTTTTATGCACTCTAGTCTCATTCTCAAGTAGAGATACCTTGTACTCTAGTCTCACTCTCAAGTATATCTACGTTCCATAATATACTCACTCGGTGCTAGTCTTTGTTCTCATAGCGTCATTTACATTAAATGTTCATACAAATCAGTTCCATATCTAGTCATAACCCAAACATATTCACCCTACCAAAGATGTCCGCTAGGGATACCTTACAATTGCGACATGGATATCTCATTATGAATTTGCTAAGGATGATATGATTCCATTCAAGCCAATCAACTTTAAGTCAACCATTTCCTTTACTATAAGGATACCATTATAGATCTCGACTTCAACATTCATAACCTTACCACTAGGTTTAAGCTTTCACGTACATAACCTTCTTAAAATCATCTAAGGTCTCACATATCATTCATTTATACATTACAAGGGTACACTAAGCATACCTAGTCAAGACGTCTCACATTATCACATCATTCATACATATATCAAGTAAGGGATAGGGGTCTACAAAACAAGACACAACATTATTTACCTTATCACATATATCATATCATTCTTTAAAGAACTTAGGATGACCCTTATCATCATTATGTCATCCTATAAATTACTATAACATCATCAATATAACCATCATAGACTCATATAATCAAGTAGGAACAACAATGCATCAACTCTAAGACTACACATATAAGCACATAGTCATGGTCTAACACGATCTCCTAACATACATAGAAAGAAGGCACACTTTCACATTACTTCGCATATAGATATATATGGTCATACTTCACATAAATCAACTACACAAATAATCATAATACTTCAAGTGGTGCCGAGAAGGTCATGATCATCTTATTGCATAAAGTAACGCCGACAAGGCCACATCAATCACATAGCACCACTACCATAAGTGGAACATACCAATAACAACATAATTAAAGTCTAAATAACATAAAATAAAAGAAATTAGGGAAGCATACACCCACTCCATCTTGCCACTTTGATTTCAAGGCTAAATCATGTAATTCGATATCATAAGGCCCTTACCCATGACCATAACAAATAATTCAATACAATTATATCAATCATCAATGAAACTAGGTCAATTCATTACATACTCATTGATCTAATACAACCTAGAAATCAATTTATTACAATTATCACATCAATCAATAGCCCATAGAAAACTACACTAAAATTCATAAGCCTTAAGTCAATATAAATTCAATAATCCTATTATCCAATAGATCTAAGAATATTAAATACTCAACTGATCAAATTGAAACAGCCTATACACCAATCAATCATAATATACACATGAATCGAAAGCCCATAACAATCTACACTTGAATTCATCAATATTAAAGCATGATCACATTACCCATATTTTAGTAAAATAGAGAGATTTATTAAGGTGAAGGGTTCATGGAGAATTTCATCGAAAAAAACAATTAAACATTAACAACATTAAATCATAACGTTTGAAAACCTTTCATGCAAGAACCCAAGACATA
Organism: Solanum chilense; assembly: GCA_032847665.1. NCBI lineage: Eukaryota > Viridiplantae > Streptophyta > Magnoliopsida > Solanales > Solanaceae > Solanum > Solanum chilense. The sequence goes on along the minus strand of CM064963.1, from coordinate 53,276,114 downwards.
GAGTAGAAATTAGACTTTTCATCTTTTTGGAATCTTTGAAAACCATCTTTGAAATTGTCTATAAGGTTATAGAAAGCCTAGATGAAGAACTCTCATACCTCATTAGAATAACTCAATGAGAATTGAAGAAGAAACTCCATTGAAGAACCATCTTCAAGCTCCATCTTCACTTTGAACTCTCATAGAGGTTTTTGAAGAAAATTTGGGAAGGAATGTGTTTTTGGTTTAGGTGTTAGGGTTTAAATAAGATTTTAATGACTTATATACTCTTAAAATACCCGTAAACACTCAAAACAAATGTCATCCTTACTTCAAAGCACCATCGACGGTCCGTGTGTGAGACCACGCCCCATTGATGGGGTCTCGTATTTTGCTCCTTCTACTCCTCAACCATAAATATTTCAGGCTCCAACGACGCAACTCATTGACGGGTCGTCGCCTTGTCGACTGGCCGTCGTTTGGGTCGTCGTTTTGCACTGCCTGGCAGTGTTGAGCTCCAAGATGGGATCCTCCTTCTTGGACCCCTTATGGGTCCTACATGGAATCGTACCCAGACGTTTCAAAACCAAATATGTTCCTATACAATTTTAGGACCTACCACATCAATTTTATCCAAAACGAACACATAAAACTCGACAAAACATACATATATACAGAAGGTCATTTCAAAGCAAACCATTCAAATGTCATAGACGTTCTTGGACGTTTGACCTCCAAACTTCACTAAACTTGACACACTGCCTATATACACCATAATAAATCATCTAAGGAACTTATAACATCATTAATCACACATAAATACATAAAACCACATACGAGGCACATAGGTGACTTTATCGTCAAAAATCTTGGTCGTCCCTTGACGTTTAACTTCTTATTCACCTAAACTCTTAGACAATGCCTCAAACCCACATTATAAACAATTTTAGGACCTTATACCATCATGAAAACCAGTTTAGGATCTAGCTTCACCTAAAACATTTTTGGGGTCTTACATTGGGTCCTTAATATCTTAATGAATTTGATGTACACACATGCTATCCAATGAGAGATATTGTGGAATTTTTGAAGGAGGGGGTTGAATTATGTTGTAATAGTAGATTTTGTTCCTGAATATGCAGTGGATCATGTTCAAGACAATTCGAATTATGCTTTTCTTAGTAATCATAATGATTATGTGTAGTGGACAAAAACCATTAAATGTATTTTCATACCTAAATCGGCATGGGAATTTTTAAGGCACAAGATAGACATAAATGAAGACTAAATATAGTTGTGGATAAAAGGAACTACTTTCCAAAAAATAATTCTTCGTGTGGACAATTTGGTTTAGAATGACTCCTATGGCATCTCTAATGCATAAATGGATTCCAAAAATTTCAAAAGAGTGTAGATGTAAGAGAAACTGTATAGCATCTCTTTCATAGACTGAGATTGGTGTACCAGGCTATCCCTAACATCATTCTATTGTTTTTGTTGAAAAGGAGAAACATTATCTTGCATGGAGGTGTATTTTCATAAGCTCAAGTTTTTTGGGGCATAACGGATAGTTTAAAATTTTATTCACGGTAGATTTAATTTTAACTATAGCAGCAATTCATAGTGTCACATACGGGGAGCACCCCCTAGAGCAGCAATTCATAATTTCACATACGGGGAGCACCCACTAGACGTTACCGGCATCGTTGTCCTCAGAGAGGACTAAGGCTAGCCTCTTATCATTCATCATTACATTCATAGGCTAAAAACTGCAGAATATTTTGAACTTTTCATCTATATCTACTTCATGAGGTTTATTTAGACCTCTCGGTTACACATATTGTATTCATATATAAAGGGAGTGAAAATCAACATGGTCATAAGCCCTTAAAAATTGTACAAATTCCATTTAGGGCTTTCAACAATATCTTGAAACAACATAAATGAAAAGATTGTCTTTAGAGTATAACACGGAACCATAGCTAGAGTAATAACACGGAATCATCCTTGGACTTGAGGACATACCCACACTTGAAGAATGATTCCAAGCCTTCCTTCAAAAGTCGTCACGAACCCTTCAACGATCGGAACCTAAAATTTTTGGGGAAAAGGGAGAAATGGGGTTAACTCATTACCTATACTAAGTATAGGATCATATGCACATACAACTTAGAAATCAAGCTAAAAGGACATTTCATTAAAACATGCTAATTTACTTTTTAAACATTTTATGCACATTCAAGAACAAATACCAATCAATAAGCACATATTCTTTAAGTCAAGGCCACGTACATGACAAGACCAACAATACCAAGTCTAATCAAGTTAACATGCATATCAACACAATTGAGCACATAATGAAGACAACTCTATTATCAACTTATAATATCAACAAGCATACATAAGAGTTCATAGCATTATAATCCAAGAAAGACCATTACTCATAAATCCCTATTAAGCCCGCTAGTGCAATAACTAAGTAAGGCCACATAACCTCACTCAACCAATTAAACCCAATAGAACTATAAGAAATGTCCAGCTTGTTACCTACAATATAATTAAGAGTAGACATCATCATTTTTAGCAATATAGACCGAACACATGTTCATAAGTGAAACCAATATCACATTGTGTAAACATATACATATCATTTACATTTATAAGTATATAAGCACATAAGAACATCTTTCTATGACTTCCATCAAGGCTAACTAGTGCAATGTATAGGTAGAGTCCCATACCCCTACCTAAACTAAGCCAAAGCCCTTTAGTCATCCTTGTTAGAGTTCACTTCAATACTTCATTTTACCTTTTGGGAATATTTTTTCTTAAACAACAGAGGCCACATGAGCTAATGTGGAATCCGATGTCATGGAACCCTACACCGAAAGAAGGCGGACTTCTTGCCAAGGTAGTACCAAAACATGAACATAGCATCTATGTGGATCCACTAGTTTTTATTCCTATGGGGGAGACATAGTTCAAGAACTAGGAGATGTAGTTGGGACCCTTTTTATGATACATGCAATATAGTATCAATCTCATGAGTACATTAGTGATCCTACCTTCTCTATGTGGAAAGGGACACTCCTCACTTCTAGTTCACTCGATGCTAAGCTAGATTCCCTTTTGATATGTTTTTCCTTAGCAATTATAACTTAGTTTAGGTCATAGGGTCTACCCCTTATATGGTCATCATCATAGTTCAATAAGAAATGCATGAGTATGGTCCTTTCATTACAATTCACACATGTGACATTATCATATTTACATAATCACATTATGACAAGGCACATAGGCAAATTCATCACAACCCTTATGTCATTACAACCTAGCCAACAACTCACAAGTCAAAATTCAAGACATTTTAATTTAACATCACACCAGCCCTAATTAATCTAATCATAAGGTATACGTCAAAATAAATTCATCACTAAACATAAATAATCATAATTGAAGTACAGAATTGAGATCACAAGACTTACCAATTCTCATTCACAAGCCATCATCCAAGGTTTTACCACCAACCATCCCATTCAACCCAATAATGGTTGTAATACAATCCACAATAGTAATTACTACAATAATAAAGTCAATTGCATTACCACTATCAAAATAACTTTCATTCATAACCTAGGGTTAAGGGGAATATGGTTCATCATGAATTCATCAAGAAATAGCTCCAATCCCAATAATACATTACCCCAGTCAAATAAGGAATACATTCATCAATTTCCATCAATTTATAAGCATGATCCAAGATTTGGGGATTTTGTGTAACGACCTGTTTAGTCGTTTTGAGCAGCAGATTTTATTTCTGGAAAACTAGCTAAGACGACGGATACCACGACGGACCGTCATGGGCACGACGGATCGTCGAGGGTGTCTCGTTCCAGAACACTTAGAATTCTAAAATTTGAGTACTAAAATCGACTCTCTGTAATCTGTGACAGACCTGCAGGACGGACCGTCACAGCTACGACGAACCGTCGTGAGGGCCCGTTTCAAAACACTTTAACTCTTGAGAATTTGGTACAGGGAACGATTCTCTGAACATCATGACGGTAGTGCAGGACGGACCGTCACAGGCGTGACGGACCGTCACAGACTCCTTAGTGAAAAATGGAGTTCTGATCGTTGCGACGACCTGCATGACAGACCGTCGCAGGCACGACGGGCCGTCACAGGTTGCGTAATCCCAGTCGGAGTCGGATTTTTTTACATGTTTTAAGGGACGTTTTGGACTATTCCTGCTTTAATTATAAAGTTAGAGGGTTAATGTTAATAAGTCTAATTACTTGGGGGTTAAAAGAGGTAACCTTAAGTTAATTAGTGGGTTATTATTGCCATCTTTTATTCTTAATTATATGCTAATTAGGGTAAAAGAAAGAGGGTTTTGAATAAGAAAAATAAAAAGAACAAAGAGAGAGAGAGGATCGATAGAGAGAGACGAACGAAGAGGAAAAACCAAGCTTTGGGGAATTTGCTTGCTTGATCACTAATCTTCGGTGGAGGTAGGTTATGGTTTTCATGCTATCTTATAGTAAACTCTTAATAGCGAATGATATGTGTTGGTAGTATTATAAAGTCTTCTATATGCTTAATTGTATGCTTGCATGAATATGATTATGTTATTGTGATAAACCAAGCATGATGAAACTATTGACTCCCAAATCTTGAAAGAAACTCTAATCTACGTTATTAATGATGATGCCTTGGTACAAAAGAAGGCTTGATGAATTAAAAGTAATGGGATTGATGATGCCTTGGTGTAGAGAAGGCTTGATGAATTGACAGAATGAGATTAGTGGATCGAAGTGTCACGTTCAGACACATAGATTTAGTGGATCGGAGTGTCACGTTCCGACACATAGTATTAGTGGGACGGGTGTCACGAACCGACACGTAGAATTAGGGGATCGGAGTGTCACGTTCCGACACATA